>JAYESA010000013.1:144883278-145483278 GCA_036927795.1 Iris macrosiphon | reverse complement strand
TAACAGCTACCAGGTCAGTATCGAGCTGTCACCAATTGAGGCGTTGTATGGACGAAGATGCCGCACTCCATTATCATGGGATGATGTTAGTGAGAGAGAGCCTTATTGGGACCAAAGATGGTCGTGGATGCAGTTGAGAAGGTGAAGCTCATCAGGGATAGACTTCGGGTGGCGTAGGACAGACAACGACATTGGGCCGATAGCCACCGGAGACCTTTGGAGTTTGAGGTATAGATTTTGTTTTGCATTGCTTATGATTATTTTTTTTTTTTTGAGTTCTTAAGGCTGTGTTTTGTGCTAGGTTGGCGATCTAATTTTCTTGAGGATTTCTCCGATACGTGGCACGATTCATTTCGGTGGAGGCGGAAAGCTTAGTCCATGATTCATCGAACCTTTCAGTATTCTCGAGAGGGTCATTGCAGTTGCTTACAGACTAGACTTGCCACCTGCATTGGATAGAGTACACAACATATTTCTACATGTTACAGCTGAGATGGTACATGGCAGATCCTAGTCATGTGTTGGATCACTCAAAAATAGAGGTGGTCCTACTCTTAGCTATCCAGAGCAGCCAGTTAAAATTCTGGATCAGAGAGAGAAGGTGCTGCAAACCAGATGATTCCTTTGGTGTGCGTTACGTGGAGACATCACTCGCTAGGAGAGAGTACCTGGGAGCGAGAGGCCGAGATGCGCGAGCGATATCCTTATATGTTTGAGCCGTGAGGTATGATTCTTTCTTGCATTGTATTGATTGCTTTTGGCAGTTAGTTTTTTCCAAAATTTTGAGGACAAAATTTTTCTAAGGTGGGTAGGATTGTCACCCTCACTTTTCCAACTAAGGATAATTTGGTAATTTGGCATGGATATTTTTATTTTAGGAATATAATATTAAAAATTATGCATATTGAATATTATTTATTATATTATTTATTTATTGTTAGATATTAGATTTTATTTTGGACTTGTGTAGTGGACGTAACTAGTTTAGATTAGATCCATGGACTAACATTTAATTCTAGTTAGATTAAGCCCAATAGTAAGTCCATTCATTAGGAGGATGAATTAATTAGTTAAACCAATTAGACTAGAACCTTTCCTCCTTAATTAATTGTTTCACGATAAGCCCCAAGGGGTATTGTGGACATTTTATAGTAGCTGGGAGGAGGGGTAAGGGCCGACCAACTATTGGAGTGGGGAGAGACTCTCTCTTTATTTTTTATTCCAAATCTAGATCTAGAATTTTTCTCTTCTAAATTTCTTTATTCCCATACCAATTCTTACACAAATTCTTCCCAATTCCTTTTCTATTATTCATTAGAGGCTATTAGAATAAGAAGGAAGAAAAGATCTACAAGAAGGAGCAAGGATCTACAAGTTGAAGGCTCTTGACAATCAATTTAGAATTTTATTAGGAATCCATCTCCCAATAGGTACAATTTAATTTTCTCTCACTAATTAGACTCTAAATCTATAAATTAATCATTAGAAACCCTCCAATGTACTAAGGCTACCCATAGGAATTAAAATTAGGTTCGTAGGAGGCCTAAGGAGAAAGTTATGTGGTATTTTATGTCAATTTTAGGGGAATTTTGAGATTGGCACATCTTGTGTTTGTCAATAGGTCAATTGGACCAAATTGACATATATTTGATTATGTGTGACTAGTGTCATATCCACAATTGGATACGTATAGGCCGTATCGCGATAATTTGGTGATACGGGTTAATTTGGGAGTTTTCTTCCGACATGGGTTTGAGCATGTCATATTTTGACACGGGTACGTATTCGAGTAGCTAACACTTTGTATTGCTTTTAATTATGATTTTAGACTTGCTCGTGTCCTTCGGGATACGTTTGATATTGTGGTGGAGCAGTATCGTAAGCGTGTCATAATTGAGTGTGATACGGGTTCGGTGCACTCCACGTGTTTGTTTCCTTGCATTTCAACTTAATATACCTTGGTTATATCTATTAGAATATTATAATTATAATTGTTGTATGATATATATATATATGTATAATTATGTGTATTTTCTATATTTCATTTTTATGTGTTGGTGGTCATGGGAGAATATGAAAGTGTATGTGCATCACTAGTGTGGTTATGTGGTGACATATATGTATATATAGGTATATAGATATCTTTATATTTATATGTAGTTATGTGAGTGAGTATATGTGTGTATTAGATGTGTGCATGTGAGCTAGAGGGTTGAATTATAGGCTTAAGCAGCCGGATAAGCAAGGCAATAAGCTGCAGTAAGCAGCGGAAAGCAGCAGCAGCAAGAAACAGCAGCGGAACACAGCAACAGAAGCAGTGAGCAGCAGTAGAAGCAGTGAGCAACAGTAGCAATAAGCAGAAGAAGTGAGCAGTAAGCAGTAGCAGAAGCAGCGATAAGCAGCTGCAGCAGAAGTAGTAAGCAGCGGCAGAAGCATCGATAAGCAGTTGCAGCAAAAGCAGCGGCAGAAGCAGCGATAAGTTGCAGAAATTATAATAAGCAGCAGTAGTATTAGTTATAGATAAGTTAAGATAAGCTAGTAATAAACTAAGTTTTATATATATATATATATATATATATATATATATATATAAGCACTAGTTAGCATTGGTTAGTATTATTTTTAGATTACCTTGAGTAACACCAAGGTAATGAGAGTTGAGATATTTTGGGTACGGGTATTAAATATCAAGAGGTATGTTAGAATGTTAGTTAGTATTGTATTGTTATAAGTTTAAATGCATGTTAGTATATAGTTAGGTGTATGGGTAGTTAGTTATATGTTAGAATTTGGATTACCTTGTGATACCAAGGTAATGTCAAGGTATTGGTTTATACTCAAGGTATTGAGTTTGTATTTCAAGATGGGTGTGTAGGTGGTGTGATACCGCTTTTGGTTCAAAGCCAAGGTATCCACTTAGCATTAGTTTAGCTAGGTATACTATATATATTGTCTTGTATATATATATATATATATATATATATATATATATATATATATATATATATATATATATATATATATATATATATATATATATATATATATTATAGTATTTTTATATCTAATAACTTCTGTATCTTAGGATACGATATTTTATTAGTATCCTAGTATCTTAGCATAGCTAGTATGGCCTAGTTACATAGTGTATGGACCCAATATCCTAGAGATGAACTCATATAACCTAGAAATAACTAGTTTGACTATTTTGACTTAGAAATGGCTTTATAACCTAGAATTGAACTAGTTTAACTTATTATCATTCCAAAACCTTGTATTGATACAATATACCATATATAGGTCTGTGTGACACCAGCTTGGGCATCGAGAGATACACTTTGCTCAGGACCTCAGGCGAGTATATTTCTCTGTTAGTTTTTATTTTATAATAGTTTATATATCTCATGTTCTAGAACTGTATACTTGATTCCGACACAGTGGTTTCACGGACTAGTACTACATGGATCCTGTCAGAAGATGTATCCCTTACCGTGTTCAGCGGATACTCCTTTACATATATTTTATCATGTGTATCGGGTATTGATTTATTGTATTTTGTGTTCACACATTGCTCGTGTTTTGTGTGCTTATATTCGTGTACACACACTGTCCGTGTTCAGTATGCCCATATTCGTGTTCGTAACGTATCGTCATTGGATCCACTGGTATTAGTTGGGTATGGGGGAGTAGGAGTTAATTATGTGATGAAGTCCAGTATATTCATGTACATGTCGATTATATACCATACTTGTAATCGAGTTACCATATTATATTCTTGTTCAACCTAAATCGATCACATAATGAACTTGTATTCCATGGCACATTAGTTAGATTTTAGTTATTTCCATTATATTATAGATATTCTGTTGTATGTTCTTCTTTTCAGTATATTACCTGCTCACTCTAGTTCATTTTATTCTTTTGTTTAGTTATCTTGTATTCTTTTCTATTATCTGTTTTATATGATCGATTATGTATTTGAAATTGCTTTCAGAGGTATTTACTTCGCTCCAATTCTGACTAGATATATTTTCCAGATGATTGGCTCATATACCAAAGTCCTACATACTACGGACCGCATGACAGTGTTCCATTAGAGGATACTCCTGTAGACCTGGAGGATTTAGTACCAGAGCCTGAAGAGGTTTAGTTTATTTTTGGTGGACTTGTATTAGACTTTTATTGAGACTTTGGCATGTATATTATTTCAGTCTTGTGGTTGTATTGTGATTCTTTTTCTTCATTATTTTATTCATGCTCTATCTTTCTTAGTTTGCATTATTATTGAGTATAGTTACATTTATGAGATACCATATTTTTCCTTCATTTGGAGTTGAGAGGACTGATAGGTACCATACATATATTGTGTGAGATGTTTAGTTAGTATACTTGACCCAAACAAAAACAACGTTCTATCGCTGATGCTGCGGCATAGGCTGGTTATTTAGTATTTCCTTAGTGTTCCTAATACCTTAACTATGAGTTTATTAACTTGACTAATAACAACACTAATGCTTAACTAATATCTAATACATATCCCCATACCTTGATCATGTCTCTAATTATCTAATACCTTAAATAGGTATCCATATCAACTATCATTACATGATATTTTAGACACTAACTAAGATAACCTATCTATATCTTAACTACTCCACTTCTCAAGAACACATGGATACTATCTAGACACTTGTCATAATGTATCACAATATTATTGATACACACAAGGCAGCCTCAAATCCATACTGAACCATGCTCTAATTTGCAGAGGTCAGTGCACAAGCTCTTGTGCATTGTCTAACCTGAACCTCCCCCAAAATATACTGCTCCTTACTTGCGGCCTTGAGCAATAGGTACTGCTATTGTTGCTTAGTCATTTCCTCCCCTACAAATAACTGCCTAAAACAGGAGCATTTATTACCAAATTCTTCTCGATCATAACTCCAGAGTAGCAGCTACTACTCATCCCAAGCCTTCACACCAACTGCAACAATACTCCTTCACTACACACACACAATGATACCTCTCATATCTGCTACTCATTAGCTCGATAGCACTTTAACCAACTGCACATTGCCCAACTGTCACATGTTATTTCCATTAGCTCCCCACTGAGCACACCCAAGTGCAACACACAACACCTACACAAACACTACACCTAGTTGTTACACCCGATCACCCCACATATTTGAAACCTATCCCTCACTCACAGGCATTACCCAACTCGAGCACTATTGTTCAATTGCTTTCCTTGAAGACAACATCCTCTAACACTCCTCCACTAAACCACATTGTTGCACACCTACTCAAGCACAAACACTGCTCTCACTCACGGATCATTGAACACTAAGCACCCACAAATACACA
Source organism: Iris macrosiphon (assembly GCA_036927795.1). NCBI lineage: Eukaryota > Viridiplantae > Streptophyta > Magnoliopsida > Asparagales > Iridaceae > Iris > Iris macrosiphon. The sequence goes on along the minus strand of JAYESA010000013.1, from coordinate 145,477,911 downwards.
CACAGGTACACCCTAGGACACTGACACACGAACTTAGTGAAATGAACTACATCAATTGCCACTACTCAATGGTTGAACCCGACACCACCACTACAACACAAAAGCCACACAGTCACCTGATATTCCTCTCACCACACATGCACATCTATGACTAAATATGCATATAATATTCATATCAAGCTTATATATATATATATATATATATATATATATATATATATATATATTCAAGACATAAAATCAAACACCTATAGTAAGCATTTAGGAGAGTCATGCTACATACCCGATCAATTGTCTAAGTCTCCCAATTCTCTATGATATATATTCCTACATATCGAATACATTATTATAAAACCAATGTATCTTGCTAGAATGAGAATTGGAGAGTAATTGCACAAAATACCCAAAATAGAACTTCGTAGGGTGTACCTGTGTGTGCCAATCTCATAATTCTCAAGGTATCATACCGTATCATGATACGGCCTACACGTATTCATTTATGGACACGTACCTAGTCCCACAACTCCGATCTAAGTCTAGTTAGATCTAATTGGTCTTATACCACATAATTGATGTGCCAATCTCATAATTCTCCTAATCTACATACAAAAACCTACGTAGAAATCATAATACATAACCAATTATTTTAGAATTTTTTCCTATAGGTAGTCTAATGCCATGGGGGTGATTCTTAAGGGTCAAATGCATGATTTTGAATCTAAAATAAAGAGGATCCAGAAATTTACCAATTGCAAGTTGGATTCCCAATAAAAATATGACAGGACACGATTCGGACACGTACTCTTCGCTATGGCTCCTCCTTCTTGTGCTCCTTGCTTCTCCAACCTCCAAAGTTCCTTGAGAAATGAGAATGAAAGAAAATTATAAGTAAATTGATGGAGAGGTGAGGTAATTGGGGATCTCAAAAATGGATGAGAAATAAAGTAGAGAGAGAGAGAGAGAAAAGGCTCATAACATGGCCGACCCCTTCCCCCTTCCCCAAGTCACATACAAAAGTCTCGTGTACCCCTCCATGATGTATTATGGAGAAATAATTAAGGGTGGATATTTTGGTAAGTCTCTAACTAATTTTAATTAGGCTAATCCTTCCTAATTAATTAATGAGGATGTGTCTAATAAGTTTGGATCCAAGCTAGACTCACTAATTGTGATGACAACTCTAATTATTGGACTAGCCTCTTAATAAAATAACTAATAATATTCATAATTAATCTATAACTCACTAATAATTAAATAATTAATATAATCATTAAATAATTTCTATAACACACCAATATTAATATTTATTCCTAAAATTATTTACCCGTGCCAAACTACCAAACTACCCCTAGTTGGAAAAATGAGGGTGACAATCCTACCCACCTTAGAAAAAAAATCTCAAAATTTAAGGAAGAAACTAACTACCAATAGCAATCAATACAAGGAAAAAGGAATTATACCTCACGGCTGAAATAGATAAGGATATCGCTCGCACATCTCGGCCTCTCGCTCCCAGGTACACTCTCCTGGAGAGTGATGCCTCCATGTGACGTGTACCAAAGGAATCGTCTGGTTCTGCAGCACTATCTCTCTGCGATCCAGAATCTGTACGGGCTGCTCTGGGTTGCAGAGAGTAGGACCAACCTCTATCTTCGACTGATCTAATACATGGCTAAGATCTGCCATATACCATCTCAGTTGTGACATATGGAACACGTTATGCACTCCATCTCATGCATACGACAAGTCTAGTCTGTAGGCCACTGCACCAACCCTCTCACGAACACCGAAGGGTCCGATGTACCATGGATGAAGCTTCCTGCCTCCTCCAAAGCGAATCGTGCCCTGTGTCAGAGAAATCCTCAAGAACACCATATCGCCAACCTAGAATAAAATACAGTCTTAGCACTCTAACTAAAACAAGCAATCACAAGTAATAAAAAACAAAAATCTATACCTCAAACTCCAATGGTCTTTGGTGGCTATCGGCCCAATACCGTTGTCTGTCCTGCGCCACCCGAAGCCTATCCTTGATAAGATTCACCTTCTCAGCTGCATCCATGACTATCTCTGGTCCCAATAAGGCTCTCTCACCAATATCATCCCATGATAACGGAGAGCAACATCTCCGTCCATACATCGACACAAATGGTGACATCTCGATACTGGCCTGCTAGTTGTTGTTATAAGCAAACTCTATCAAGTGAAGATAATCCTCCCAAGAGCCTATAAAATCTGAAACAAGGTGCATAGCATATCCTCGAGGGTCTGGATAGTCCTCTCCGACTGTTTGTCTGCCTGAGGGTGATATGTGGTACTAAACTTGAGCTAGGTGCCCAAGCTAGCCTCCAAACTCCTCCAAAAGTGGGATATGAAGCGACTATCCTCATCCGAGATGATACTCATAGGAACTCCATACAAACTGACTATCTGTCGCACATGCATCTCTGTGAGTTTCTCCGTAGATGTACCCACTTTAAATGGCAGAAAGTGGGCTGATTTGGTCAACCTGTCTACGATGACCCAAGTCGCGTCTTTCCTACCTGGAGAACGTGGAAGCCCCAAAACAAATTCCATCATCATATTCTTCCACTTCTACTCTAGAATAGAAAAAGGCTGAAGCAATCCACCTGGCCTCTGTCTTTCTGTCTTTACCTTCTGCCATACCATTTATCTGGATACGAAGCTAGCTACCTCCCGCTTCATACCATACTACCAAACATGCTCTCTCATATCTCTATACATCTTGTTGGCACCTGGATGCAGAGTATTGAGATTAATGCACCTCTTAAAGAACCTTCTCGCGCAATGCTCCACTCGGCACACACAATATGGTGCCATGTTGCAATGATCCATCCTCTGCAATACTGAAGTCCTCTGCCAATCTCATTCGGACCTATGCTCTGATGCTCCTCAGAGACTCATCCTTAAACTGTAAGGCTGTGATCCGATCTATCAACCCTGATTGTACCTGAAGTCCCCATATATGTGCGGCAACTCCAAGAACTAGCACTTTAATACCCAAGCTATTAAGATCGGCCAGCACGTGTCTATCTTTCGTCAAGTACATAGCCACTGGATACCTGCTCAGGGCATCCACGACTACGTTGGCCTTCCCTGGATGATACTGCATAGAAATGTCGAAGTCCTTCATCAACTCGAACCACCGCCTCTGCCTCATATTGAGCTCCTTTTGTGTGAACACATATTTCAAGCTCTTGTGATCAATAAAGATCTCCACTCGCTCTCCATACAAGTAGTGGTTCCCACAACTTGAGAGCAAAAATAATTACGGCCAACTCCAATTCATGGGTGGGGTAATTCTTCTCATGCGGGCGTAATTTCCTGGAAGTATTGGCAATCACCTTCCCGTTCTGCTGCAACACACAACCCAAACCCTTATCCGAAGCATCACTGTATATAGAAAATTCTCCTATCCCCGATGGCAATGTCAATACTGGAGCTGTAGTCAACCTCATTTTTATCTCCTCAAAAGAGTACTGACTCTCAATAGTCTAGACGAACTCCACATCCTTCCTGGTTAGTCTAGTCATCGGCTCCGCAATCCTTAGAAAATTTCTGAACAAATCTTCGATAATAGCCTGCCAATCCAAAAAAGCTCCTGATCTCCGCCACTAAACTCGGGGTAGACCATGACTCGAGTGCTGATATCTTCTTCGGTTCTACTGAGATCCTGTCTCCTGTAATCACATACCCGAGGAATTCAACCTTATCAAGGAAGAACTCACACTTTGAAAGCTTGTTGTATAGCTTCTCCTTCCTGACGGTCTCTAAAACTATCCTCAGGTGCTTCTTATGCTCCTCCGGGGTCTTCAAATATATCAATATATCATCAATGAAGACCACAATAAACTGATCCATGTACTGATGAAACACCTTATTCATCAGGTTCATGAATACTGCTGGGGCATTAGTCAACCCAAACGATATTACCAAGAACACAAACTGCCCACACCGAGTCCTGAAAGCTGTCTTCAGATTATTTTTCTTCTTTACTTTCACCTGGTGGTACCCCGACCTCAAGTCTATCTTCAAAAATACCTTCGCTCCGCTCAACTGATCAAATAAATCATTAATTCGTGGTCAACGGATATTTGTTCTTGATAGTGAGGTAATTGAGTGCCTTGTAGTCGATACATATATGTACCAACCCATCCTTCTTCGATACGAATAATACCGGAGTACCTCTCGGTGATGATCTGGAGCGGATGAAGACTTTGTCCTACAAATCATCCACCTGCTTCTTCAACTCTGCAATTTATTGTTGTTCACCCTATAGACGTGCTGTGATATCGGCTCTGCACCTGGCACTAAGTCTATAGAGAACTCCATATCTCTGTCTGTTAGCAACCCCGACAATTCCTTCGGAAAGATGTCCATATACTCAACAATCAACGGATGTGGCAGCTCCTGCTTTTCACCATAGCTTCACATAAGTCTTCCTCACTCTACTTTGCTACTCCTCTGACAAACTCAAACTCTGGCTCTCCAGGCGTCTGAAATAAAACTCTGCCTTTACGATAATTGATACTAGCATGGTGCCTACTCAACCAATCTATCCTGAGTACTATATCGTATCTTGAAAGTGGCACTACGAGTAGACACACGCTCAACTCTTGGCCTCCCAAAGAAACTCTTCGATCCTTACAAACATCACTGACCAGGATAATTCTACCCTCAGTCGTGATCTTGCAAGTCCTCGCCAATGGTTCAGTCTCAAAATAATGCTTCAAAGCAAAAGATACAGATATAAAACTATATGAAGCACCAAAATCAAATAAATTATGAGCTAAATAAGAATCAAGATAGACTGAACCTAAAATAACATCTTCAACTGGCTCTTCCTCCACAACGATCAAGGCGAAAGATCTACTCTATCACTTAGCGCCTCTCTACTGCTGCTAGTACTGAGCGAACTACTATTATTTTAGTGGTAGGAAGGTCCACTTTGCTATCCCGTTGGTGGTCTTGCATGTGCTCTATGTGCCTGGGCCTCGCCCTGAGCTGGACGAGCTAGAGCTCTAGGATAATCCCTAAACTGGTGGTCTCCTGATCCATAAAATAAATATTGGCCCAATATGATCCTGTACGCATCACATCCATGTCCCAGCTTCTTACAGAATAGGCATGGAATAGCTGGCCTCTGGATCCGGTGTGTCTGTTGTACAAGCGCTCTAATGGGTACATGGTATTGCTGCCTCGGCTGCTCGAGGTGTCTCTAACGCTGCTGATGAAAGTGAGGTCAATTTGTTGGACCCGTTCTAGTACTGGATCCTCCTATGTCCCTCGGTCTCTTGGTGCCAAGATCTAGATCATCCTCTACCCGCTGTGTCTGTCTCAGAATTTCCTCAAAAGTAGCAGCGGGGTCTCCATTCGTATGTGATTTGATCTCCTTGTTCAGGCCCTTCCTGAACTTCCTGGCCTTCCCTCTTGGATTATGTCCCTCTATAAAGTGGTATAATCTATAATACTCTGTCGTATACTCATCCACAGTCATACCTCCCATGACGAGGTACTAAAACTAGCTCTCTAGAGATGTTAGATCTATATTTGGGAAAAACTTTTCCTTGAAGAGCTCCTTAAAAGCTTCCCAAGTAATTCCTGGAGTTAAGATCCTGGGGTCCGTCATGAACTAAGTCAATGCGATGTCAAACATTATGCTTCCTGCGGCCTCTACTTGCAACCTCTTTGGAATCTACGTCAGCTGCAGGTTTCTCTCAATGTCTTCTATCTAATCATCAACATAAATAATCGTATTAGTGCCTTTAAAGTCCTTCGGCCCCATCCTCTTAAAATCTATGATAGTCTACGGCCTCGGCTGCTGCGGGGTGAACTGAGGTGGTGCCATCTGGGGCTGGACTAAGGCGAATCTCTCGACTGTGGCGAGCATAATCTGGTGGACATTCTCAATGCCATGCCTTATAACATCTGATAGACATTGTTGTGCCTCTATCATCTACTGAAAGAGCTCAAACATCTGTGTCTGATTAACTATGGGTGGTAAAGATGGAAGATCTTTCAAGACAGTCGACTCTGTCCTCTGTACTAGAGGTGGAGCACCACTGAAAGCTACTGCAAAAATGACCACCTAGATCGGTGAAGCGGACCTCTGTACTGAAGCTGCTGGAACAATGCATGCTGATGCTGCTCTCAGAGGCGACGAAGTGACCGACCTCGCAGACATTGTGCCTGAGCGCTGGGAACGCATCTTCGGAGGCATCCTAAAGATAGATTGGACAAATGAAAAAATATTGAGTAAGATATAATATCATCAAAGAAGGACATAATTATTCAAAATAAAGCAAGCATTCAAATAGATAATGATAGCAAAACAGATATTTGGAAATATTTTCTAGTTGTGATTGAGTATACTCTCAGCATATCTCCTATATCCTAAAACAGGCTCGTAGTAGTACTCCAGGTGAGCACTACTACGATATTGCTCTAATTGCGACTCTTGACCTGACTGGGCCATCACTAAAAATATGTCATGATACACACCCGGAATGAGGGCACGAGTAGTGAGCAACGCCCAGCCTAAGCCGCAGTATCGGCGGTAGAACGCTGTCTGGGTCAACCATACTATCTAAACATCTTATATATATATATATATATATATATATATATATATATATATATATATGGTACCAGTCAATGTCATCTCAACTCCAACGAAGAAACAATATTGTAAATGTTAATGATACTCAATCTCAATATCAAACTAAGAAAGATAAAGTACGATATGGAATAAGGAAGATAAAATAGGAATCATAATACAATCATAAGTCCACAATAAAATATATACATGCCAACAATCACAATAAAAGTCTAAACAATAAGTCTAAGCCACCTCTGCATCTTGTATTAGGTCCTCATACTCTAAAGGAGCATCCTCTAATGGTACGCCATCCTGCAGCCCATAGTATGTGGGACACTGGTCCACGACCAATCATCTAAAAAATATATCCAGTCAGGATTGGAGTGTCACTACCACATTTTTTAGAAAAGGGTATTTTAGTCATTTCATAATTAATTAAATATTGTGCATGTTGAATATTTATTTATTATATTATTTATTTAGTGTTAGATGTTAGTATTTTATTTTGGACTTGTGTTAGTAGACCTAACTAGTTTAGATTAGATCCATAGATCAACATTTAATTCTAGTTAGAATTGTGTCCAATAAGAAGCCCAATCATTAGGAGGATAATTAATTAAGTTAAACCAATTAGACTAAAACCTTCCTTCTTTAATTATTTCTTCATGACAAGCCCCAAGGGGTATTTTAGACATTTCATAGTAGCTTGGGGAATGGGAAAGGGGGCCGGCCTAGTATATATGGAGGAAAATTTCTCTCTTTATTTTTTTATTTCAAATCTAGATCAAGAATTTTCTCTTACAAATTTTTTCATTTCCGCATCAAATTCTACCCAAATTTCTTCTTAATTCTTTCCCAAATCATTATTGGAGGCTATTAAAGCAAGGATCTACAATAAGGAAGCAATGATCTACAAGGAGGAGCAATGATCTACAAGTTGGAGGCTCTTTACACTCAATTTGGAGGTTTTATTGGGAATTCATCTCCTAATAGGTATAATTTAGTTTTTTTCCCTCTAATTAGAATCTAAATCTTGGTTTTAATAATTAGGATCCACCCCATATGCTAAGGCTACCCGCGGCAATTAGAATTAGATTTATAGGAGGCCTATGGAGAAAGTTATGTGGTGTTTTGTGTCAATTTTAGGAGAATTCCGAGATTGTCATATCTTGTGTTTGTTAATAGGTCAATTAGAATAAATTGATATGTGTTTGATTGTGCGTGGCTAGTGTCATATCCATAATTGGATATGTGTAGGACTTATACCGACAATTAAGAGATACGGGTTGATTTAGGGGTTTTTTCGACACGGGGGTTTGAGCATATCATATTTTGACACGAACATATAGTTGAGTAGCTAGCTCTTCGTATTATTCATAATTATGATTTTAGACTTGCTCGTATCCTTTAGAATATATTTGGTTGTGTCATGGAGCCGTATCGCAGGCGTATCATAGATCTAGTGTGATGCAGGTACGATGCACTTCACGTGTTGTTCATTTGTATTTTTATTCAATTACATTTGTTATAGATATTTTAATATTATAATTTTAATTAATATGTGAGATATATGTACATATATATTTATATGTATAATTTGTAATTCTTTTATATGTGTTGGTAATCATGGGAGAGTAGGAGTTCATGTGCATCTCTAGTATGGTTATATGTATAATGATATTATAGTTGATGTGTGTATATATATATATATATATATATATATATATATATATGGTAAATATATATATATAATTGTATATATATATATATATATGTGTGTGTGTGTGTGTGTGTGTGTGTGTGTGTGTGTGTGTGTGTGTGAGCTTGAGGGAAGAAAAAACAATGGAAAACAGTGAAGAAAACAATAAAATGCAGGGAGAAAGCAGTCATAAGCAGCAGCAGTAAAAAGCTAAGAAGCAGCAGCAGAAGCCGCACCAGAAGAAGAAGCAGCAGCAGTAAGCAGCGGCAGCAGAAGCAGAAAGCAACAGCGGCAACAGCAATAGGCAGCAACAGTTGCGATAAGCCGGTTAGCTTATTTTGATAATATATATATATATATATATATATATATATATATATATATATATATATATATATATATAAGCTAGTTAGTTTATATTGATAAGCTAGTAGGTTATGTACATATTGTTAATAAGTTAATATATATATACTAACTTATTAACAATATGTACATAACCTACTAGCTTATCAATATAAACTAACTAGCTTATATATATATATATATATATATATATATATATATATATATATATATATATATATATATATATATATATACACACACACACACACACACATAAGCACTAGTTAATATTAGTTAGTATTATTTCTATATTACCTTGAGATACACTAAGGTGATAGAGTTGAGATATCTTGGGTACGGGTATTGAATATCCGAGGGGGTATGTTAGTATATAGTTTAGTATAGTGTTGTTATAAGTTTAAATAAATATTAGTGTTTAGTGAGGAGTATGGGCAGTTAGTTATATATTAGATATTGAATTACCTTGTGATACTAAGGTAAAGTCAAGGTATTGGGTTTTACTTAAGGTATTGGGTTTGAGTTTCAATATTGGTGCATAGGTAGTGAGATACCACTTTTGGTTCAAAGCCAAGGTATTCACTTAGCATTAGTTTAGCTATGAGTGATATATATTTTGTCGTGTATATATATATTATAATATTTTCATATCTAATAAGTTGCGTATCTTATGATCCGATATCTTGTTGGTTTTCTAGTATCCTAGTATAGTTAGTATGGCCTAGTTACATAGTGTATGGACCAAATATCCTAGAGATGGACTCATACAACCTAGAAATAGCTAGTTTAACCAAGTTTGACTAGTTTGACCTAGAGTTGACTTAGTTTGACTATTTTTACTTTGAAATGGCTTTATAACCTAGAAGTTGACTAGTTTAACTTATTTTTATTCTAAAATCTTGTATTGATATAATATTCTATATTTAGGTCTTCGAGGTGCCGTACCTGACATCTTTGATTCTATTCACCAGATTTTAGGCTATTACATTCTCTGATAGTTTTTTATTTATGATATCCTCTATGTCTCTTGTATTTAGTGTAGATATCCTTGATTTCTTGACACAATGGTTACAAGGATTGGTATATCCGGATCTCGTCATTAGATGTTATTCCTTGGTATTTACGGTATATCTTGTACAAGCCTTGTTTCCTTGTTCTTCTTGTACAAATACAGACATAGGTTCATGAGAAAAGTAGCGTCCTTCTTGTGGAATCTGTGTCATAACTGTCATATCCCAGTCCCAAAATATGTAGGACCAGGAAACGTAACCATGCCAGCCGTATGAATATAGCACTCCAATATATGGAAACCATAACACACGTACGCTGTAATATGAATAACAATTCACAAGTGGTAAACATATATGTCACAGGGCATAACTAAATCTCATCCACATAAATCATATAAATAAATAACCAATATCTATAACTAGATCTCAATATAAAGTATATAATGATGGTAGTCGGATGGAAATAAATTTACTACCCAACCAAAATACAAAATAAACACAATAAATACAATATAAGAATATCACCTAACAATCATGGCTCGAAGAGAAGTCCCCATCACAATATAGGTAGCAAGTCCGGATCTGCGCTCCTGCGAATACTCATGAACAATATACCTGGAAAGGGCCAGGTCCTCAGAGGGACATAACAAGATACATAAAAGTATGCCATAAAGTAAATACTATAAAAACTCAATGGTGACCTAACTAGCTAAGTGAAATGCACTTTGAAGACAACCTTGGTACGTATGGGTAGGTGAAAGGTATAAAGCATAGCGTCGAGCCAGAGGCTAAGTATCTGGCATTAGTTGTAAACTGATGCCAGATGTATATGCTGACTACATCACTGATCATGATAGCGCGCAGCTAGTAACCTCTGTCGGATGTATCGACAAGCATATACTCCCATAATCGGACAACACTGATCCCATAACCGGGTAACATTGGCCCATAACTGGATAACACTGAGGCTCACGGCCCAACAGTTTACTCTGAAACTACGGCAACCAAATGTCTATCCCATACGCCTACTAATTATTTTCCCCGCCCAATGATCTATACATGTTGTATCCACAACACGCAGTAGCCACTACACCAAAACAGAGTGCAAGTATCGGTGTCATAACTCTGGCTCATAGTCTATCGTTAGAACGATAGTCCAACCTCACAACCAAACAAGGACAAGGATTGGACCTTCATACTATAATAGTCTATCCTCCTACTACTAATAACTGCTAAGTCTCTAACATGCATTACTATTAGCAGTTATACCCTATCCTTTGCACAACTTACACGTACAGGTGGCCAACCGCATACGCAAGTCTATGCCCTACATGAGACTCACAACACGTGTAAGAAATATGTCAAGGCCTGGAGAGTCATACCAATAACTCCACAACTTTAGGTGGGTCCACTAGACACTAGGTCAGACACAAGTCCTAATGTCAATACCTCCGTTGACTGCACCCGAGTCTCTCTCGGACGCGCACAGTTTAAGATAATAAACATACAACTAATAATACAGAATTTAAACAGTACAACAAGGCAAGGTATACTTGCCTGGCAAGAAAGTTGTGTAGCACCAATAATCTGCTCTTGAAGTCGCACAGATAAATCGAACAGGTCTTCGGGGTCAGCGTGCACAGGTACGAAAATTGGGGGTGACTGCTGCGGGTTGTCTGGCAAGGGTGACGGATCTGCGATGACGATGATGGCGAGGGTAATGAAGATGTGATGATTAGGTTATGGTTAAGGTAATATGTCACTACCACATTTTAGGAAAAAGGGTATTTTAGTAATTTCCTATTTAAATAAATATTGTGCATGGTAAATAATTTTTGTTGTATTATTTAATTGTTGTTGGATGTTATTTAATTATTTTGGACTTATTTTAGTGGACCCAACTAGTATAGTTTGGACCCATGGACCAACATGAATTAAATAGTTAGATTTGGCCCATTTAGAAAGCCCATGGTTAAGGAGATGGATTAAATTAATTAAGTGATTAGACTAGAAGCTTCCTTCCTTAATTATTTTTTCATGAGAGGCCCCAAGGGGTACATTGGACATTTTGTAATTGCTTGGGAGAGGGGCAAGGCCGGCCTATTAAAAAAGGGGGGAAATTTCTCTCTCCTCTCATTCTCATTCCAAATCTAGATCTAGAATTTTCTACTCCCAAATTCCCTCCATTCCCATTCCAATTCCCTACCAAATTCATTCCAAATTCTTCTCAATTCACCATTAGAGAAGGAGGAAGCAAGGATCTAGAAGAAGGAAACAAGGATCTACAAAGAGGAGCAAGGATCTACAATTTGGAAGCAAGTTCTTCTCAATTGGAGATTTTATTGGAAATCCATCTCCCAATAGGTATAATTCAGATTTTTCCATTTAAATAGCTTCTAAATCTGAGATTTAATCATGTAAAATCAACCTATATGTATGTACTACCCATAGGACTTTGTTTTGTGTTCATAGGAGACCCATGGAGAAAGTTATGGTACTTTTTGTGTTAATTTTGTTGGAATTCCGAATTTATATTTTGTTGTGTGTATCAATTGATCCTATAGATCAATTGGACATGAGCTTATGTGTTTGGGGCTAGTGTCGTGTCCATAATTTGGTACATATGGTTCGTATCCCAACTATTTGGTGATACGTGTCATTTTGGGGGTTTTCCCTCCGACACGGGGCTTTGAACATGTCGTATTTTGACACGGACAGATAGATCTACTTTTGACACTTTGATTTATTCATAAATATTATTTGTGATTTGTTTGTATCCTTCGGGGTGCAATTGGTTGTGTGTTGGACTCGTGTCACATGCGTATCCTAGATCTAGTGGGATACGGTGTGATACTCTCCAATTGTGTGGATTTTTTAATAGATCTAATTATGTATGGTTTAAATTCTTCAATTATAATTAGTAAATATATATAGATATTATATATTTATTTTGTGTATTTATTATAGTAATTATTGTAGCATAGATCTATATATTTTTATGTGTGCTAATATGATGTACAAATATAATATGTAGCTTTCTTGCATGTAATTATATATGTACTTATGTTAATAGTATAAATTATACATAAATGTTTTATAAAATATATTTATGTGTTTAATTGTGTAATTATATTATTTATAATTATTATGTAATTATTTGTATATTAATGTATATATTTTAGGTGTGCTTCTAGCCTTGTAAAATATGAACATTAATATGTGCATGTGTTGTAACTATTAGTATTTAATTATAAGTTTATATGTGCATATATATATAAGTATATAATTATTTATTTATATATATATATTGTAATTATTATTGCATATATATATTTATATATATATATATATTTTTTTATATTTTTATTTGTTTTGGTGACAGTGGTTTCTATGACAGTAAAACTGTCATTATTTGGTCTGAACAGCAGCCGCTGTACAGTGGTCAGCATTAATGACAGATCTGTCATTAATGCTGCGGCAGTTTTGAGCGGCAACCTTTCAGCGACGTTTTTGTGACAGTTTGAAACTGTCAGCAAACTGTGACAGCAGCAATTTTGTATATGGAGTTTCTGCGACAAATTTTTAGTGACAGTCAAGACTGTCACTATTAAACCTGTTTTTATTTTATCTTGTTTTGTTCAATATTTTTAGTGACGCTTTGGCAGTTTTAAATTATATTTTATATATTATTATTGTATATATATATGTGTATATATATGTGTTTTGTGAGGTATAATATTTGTAATAATATATTATGATATTTGTATACATATTGGTTTGTATATATATTATTTTAGGGTATATATTATTTGTATTAGTAGTATACTTTGTGTGAGTATGATTTGGAATCTAAATTTTTATTCCTAAATTGTTGTATTTTATTTCTATATTATTTATATAGATTTCTTGTGAGGTTGACCTTGGTTTGACCATGTTGACTTTAGAGTTGACCATAGTTGACTTTTGACTTATAATTTATTTATTGACCTAGGAGTTGACTAGTTTGACTTGTTCTCTTTCCGGGACCTTGTATTAATGTGGTATTCCATATCTAGGTCTTCGAGGTACCGAGTCAGACATCTGTGAGACTGTTTATTGGACTTCAGGCGAGTATATTCTCTGATAGTTTCTCATTTATGATATCCTTTATGTTCATTGTATCTAGTGTAGATTTATATGTTTCTCTCGACACTATGGTTACACGAATTGGTATATTCGGATCTCGTCATGAGATGTTATTCCTTGGTATATGGTGTATATGGTGCAAGTATTATTTCATTGGTTATCTTGTACATGTACAGACACCGATTCTCGGGGAGACTAGCTATCTTCTTGGGGAATCTAGTACCATAGCATACCGTGGTTGGATCTATTATACCAGTTGGGGGTGGGGAGTATTAGTATAGATATGTGATCAAATTCCTATTGAATAAAGTATTGGTAAGCGAATAGTGTTGATCATGCACCGCACGTATGATTAGCCAGGCCGCATTGTATCTTGCCCAAGCCGATCACATGTTAAGCTAGTACTCACACACTTAGTCATTAGTATTATTGTTTCATTGGCATATTATTCATTATTGTAATTATTTCTAGTATTTCCTTATTGTCTATATATCTCTCCTGTCTATTGTGCATCTTGTTTATTGATGAGAACATAAAATATCATATTTTTATTCCTTAATGTATACTCCTTTATGCTCATTTAATGTCTAAAGATACTCATTATTTTTATATTTTGATCTAGGATACAATTGGAGTCACTAAAAGCAAAATGGAGCTAATTATCAATTCTGGATAGTTCTGACACCTTGTAGAAAAATGGTCATAACTTGCTCATCCGAAGTCCAATTGAGCTGATCCAAATTGATTCGAAAAGCTAAGTTATAGAGGCACAATTTTGCTGTTTTGATTTTTCCGAGATTCTGGCTACATCTTGGACCAAATCACGCTTGAAGTTGAGACAACTATGTTGTGCACAAAAAGTGGAGTTGATATAACCATTTCCCAACTTATTCAAAGATTTTATTTTATTGTTGGGTTGTTGTAACTCTTAGAGGATTTTTGGGAAGATATTGTGATCTTCAAACACTTATTTACAGTGTATAAAAGGGGTAGAGATCAAGAGGAAAAAAAGGAACAACACACAACTCTTCTTCCTCTTCTCCAATATTCTTTTGAAGTTTTCTTGAACATGTGGAGCTAAAAGTCTTGTTGGTCGAAGGAAACGGAAGCCTCAGAATGAATAAAAACTTGTGAGATCTAATTTGTGTTTATATTTTTGATTTGTGCTTTAAGTATCGAATGTTTTCTTATGCATATTTTTATGATTATCTTGTTTAATGACTAGGATGCATACTAGTTTATTATTCATGACAATCTAATGCTAAATTAGATATCGAATCCATAATTGTTCGATCCCTCTAATTTGTGAAGCAACCAAGATTTAATAAACTGCTTTGTTTTATTAGATCTTAGGAGGAAAACTTTTGAAAAAAAATTAAATGCAACCGCGTGTGCTTGTGTTGTTTTGCTTCATCGATCTCATCGAGTTTAATACGCTACTAGATTAAACCTTTAGCGCTTGTCTGGGGTTATTTAGTAGTTAAGGTTAATTAGATCGCTTGTTTTTAATTAATTGTGGTTAAAGGAGATAGGAAAATAATTCCAACGATGAATATTCAAAGTATGAATTAATATATACTTGCATCGATGATCAGTTTTAAGATTCCAATGGTGGATGTTGACTGAGACTAACATTTATTTCTTTGATTGTTTTAATCTTTTAATTGTTTTTAGCTCTTCTTAATTTTCTTTTGATAAAAACTCTCCCCCAATCTTATTTTACACAGCATAAAGATCAAACTAATTACTCTTCGTGGGAACGATCCTTACTCTCACTACTACATATTATTTCAAGAGTAAAGGTTTTATTTTTGGGTGCCTACGACAGCACGCCAAATTTTAGCGCCGTTGCCCGGGAGTAATTTTAGTTGATTTTTGTGCTTTTTGTGATCTTTATTTCGTTCTTGTGATCAAATAATTTTTTGCCTATTAGCAAAAAAAAAAAAATTTCAGTAACAGAAAATGGCGGCCAATTCTCAAATATTTGGTACTTGGCTAGATCTTCTATCTGGGCATGCTGATGAGGTAAATGTTTCTTCCTTAGAACAACAAATTTCTTGTTTAACTTCTCTTGTTCGTCAGATGTTTGTAGGTAACATGAAAACAACAAAGGCTTGTAGGATTTGTCTAGTATCAGGGCATCCAACCGATATGTGTCCAACTCTCCAAGAGGAGTCCAATGAACAAGTGAATACGGAATGTGGTTTTCCTGGACTACCAGAAATGAAGTATGATTCCTATTCAGACACGTACAACATAGGATGGAGAGATCATTCCAATCTCACCTATGGGAGTCCAGAATTAAATCAACCAGCAACTCAAAATTGCCCAAGTTACCAGCAATACAAGCAGCAATACCTACAACCAAGCCAAACTTCTAATTCTGGTATGTCTTTAGAAGATATTGTACCTATAACCAAGCCAAACTTCTAATTCTGGTATGTCTTTAGAAGATATTATTAAGTCTATTGCCATTAATAATTTACAATTTCAACAGGAGGCGAGGGCTAGTATCGAAAGTTTGAACAATCAAATGAGTCAAATGACAACTGCAATTAATAAGCTAGAGGCACAAAGCTTGGAGAACTTACCATCTGAAACGATAGTAAATCCAAAAGAAACTGTAAGTTCAATCATTTTGAGAAGTTGTAAAGAAGTTAAAATTCCAGAAAAAGAAGCATGTGCATCATCAAAAGAAGAAGAAGAGAAAAATATCGTTGCAGACACGAATTCCTAACGACGATGTAGTACCTAATGGAAAAGAAGTTTTTAAACTTGATGGAAAAGATGGAGTAAAAGTTGCCATCAGTGAGAATTTTGAGAAAGAATATGAGTTAACTTTGAGTACTCACTTACATAAAACTGTTGCAGTGTTGAACGATCTTCCAAAAAGACAACAGTCAGGTAACATTCCATATATTTTGTTACCAATTAATGACAAAAGACCTTTACCTTCTGTTTTGCAGGTATGCATTCTAGACTTGAAACTCCTGCCTAGTTATATCAAGTGTGCATAGAGTCGAGCCAACGACAATATTAAACAAAGGCGCTGCTTGGGAGGCAACCCAAGGGAAGTTTATTTTTATTCTCGCATTTTATTTTTTGTTATTTTGTCTTTTCTTTGCATTTAATCATACATTGGGTACAATGTCTGTTTTAAGTGTGGGGGAAAGATTTAAATTTTTTTTTTTTAAGCAGTTTGAGTTTGTGTTTTTCTCAAAATAAAAATAAAAATAAATAAATAATAATAATAATTGAGATTTTTTTTAAATAAAAGGATTTTGTTTTTGTGGTTTTTAATAATTTTTGGTTGTGTATGTCATGAGTAAGATTAAACTAAATTTGAAAATTTTATAACATGATTGAATAAATAATTTTTTTTCAACTTAGAATTAATTAGTCTAGTTATTTTTTATTAAAAATGGTAGTATCTAAATTGGTAGACAAAAGCCAGTGAGGATTTGAGCCTTTAGACTGACACATCAGTCTCATTATTCTTTCATGAGAGATATTCTTCCACTGATTTGTTTCTCTAGAACTTGCTTTGATTCTCTTCGAGGTCACATTGACACATGCATGCATGAACATGATTAAGGCCATCTTTGCTATACGTTACATAAGCCAAATAGCCCACCTTGTAATTAATTTTCTTTTTGTTGAACCCCTTTGAGCTTTATTGCCTTTTTCTTGGTATACCCACATTACAAGCTTTCAACCAATAATATTTATACCTTTATCCAATTCGCAAAGCTAGTGGAGCATTGTTGATCATTATGATATGTATGGGTGTACGAAAAAATAATTGTGGGGGTATCTAAATTTGTGGTTTGGTTATAACCAACAAAATGGAACATATTTTTATCCTCAAATTTCCTAAGTTCCATTATTGTTAAAAAAATAAAAAGTAAAAAAAAAAAAAAGAAAGAAAAAAGAAAAGAAAAGAAATGGAGTGATTAATTTTGCATTGTTTAAATACTTTAAAAGCCAAATTGAAGACGCTGCAAAATGGAGTGATTGATTTTACATGTTTTATATTGAGATTGAGTTGATTCATTTTTGCTCCACTAGTTTTGATGGCTTTTGAGCTACATTCCTAAATATATCCCACCTTAATCCTAAGCCATGTTACAACCCATGAAAAGTCCTTATGATTTATGTTATGCATGTAATCCCAGTGGTGGAGAATGAGAAAATATACAAGCTTATGGTAGAGCATTTCTTTTGGAATGAATTCAAGAGAAATATATACCTTCAAACACATGAGAGTTTAATGTTTATTCCCGTGAGGGTCTACCTATTTAGTTTACTCCATTTTTCAAGTAAAAATACCTACTAAGTATTTAGAAGTTGTTTAAGAATATATGTTCATGATATGTTATGAGTTTTGAAGAACTTGGTTATTATTTATTTATGACATTGCAACCTTGATTTCTTTTTGGAAAAATAAATTAGAGTTTTGCCCGAGGACGAGCAAAGGTTAAGTGTGGGGGTATTTGATGAGAACATAAAATATTATATTTTTATTCCTTAATGTATACTTCTTTATGCTCATTTAATGTCTAAAGATACTCATTATTTTTATATTTTGATCTAGGATACAATTGGAGTTACTAAAAGCAAAATGGAGCTAATTATCAATTCTGGACAGTTTTGACACCTTGTAGAAAAATGGTCATAACTTGCTCATCCGAAGTCCAATTGAGCTGATCCAAATTGATTCAAAAAGCTAAGTGATAGAGGCACAATTTTGCTGTTTTGATTTTCCCGAGATTCTGGCTACATCATGGACCAAATCACGCTTGAAGTTGAGACAACTATGCTGTGCACAAAAAGTGGAGTTGATATAACCATTTTCCAACTTATTCAAAGATTTTATTTTATTGTTGGGTTGTTGTAACTCTTAGAGGATTTTTGGAAAGATATTGTGATCTTCAAACACTTATTTAGAGTGTATAAAAGGGGTAGAGATCAAGAGGAAAAAAATGAACAACACACAACTCTTCTTCCTCTTCTCCAATATTCTTTTAAAGTTTTCTTGAACATGTGGAGCTAAAAGTCTTGTTGGTCGAAGGAAACGGAAGCCTCGGAATGAATAAAAACTTGTGAGATCTAATTTGTGTTTATATTTTTGATTTGTGCTTTAAGTATCGAATGTTTTCTTATGCATATTTTTATGATTATCTTGTTTAATGACTAGGATGCATACTAGTTTATTATTCATGACAATCTAATGTTAAATTAGATATCAAATCCGTAATTGTTCGATCCCTCTAATTTGTGAAGCAACCAAGATTTAATGAACTGCTTTATTTTATTAGATCTTAGGAGGAAAACTTTTGAAAAAAAAATTAAATGCAACCGCGTGTGCTTGTGTTGTTTTGCTTCATCGATCTCATCGAGTTTAATACGCTACTAGATTAAACCTTTAGCGCTTGTCTGGGGTTATTTAGTAGTTAAGGTTAATTAGATCGCTTGTTTTTAATTAATTGTGGTTAAAGGAGATAGGAAAATAATTCCAACGATGAATATTCAAAGTATGAATTAATATATACTTGCATCGATGATCAGTTTTAAGATTCCAATGGTGGATGTTGACTGAGACCAACATTTATTTCTTTGATTGTTTTAATACTTTAATTATTTTTAGCTCTTCTTAATTTTCTTTTGATAAAAACTCTCCCCCAATCTTATTTTACATAGCATAAAGATCAAACTAATTACTCTTCGTGGGAACGATCCTTACTCTCACTACTATATATTATTTCAAGAGTAAAGGTTTTATTTTTGGGTGCCTACGACAGCACGCCATTTATCCATAGCTATTTACTGTTACATAGTTTTTATCATTAATTGAGAACTGCTGTTAGGGTTGTACTCTGCTCCTTTCCTGACTGGATATATTTTCCAGATGACACTGAGGAGTACCCTACCTATTATGGACCCCAGGATGTTGTGGGTTTAGATTCGGAGACCCTGGCTCAAGAGGGACTTATCCCAACTGAGACAGTTGACCCTGGAGTGTAGCTTGTAGTATGATAGTATTCTTTTGTACTGGATTTGTCTCCAGCTTATTTTTGTTACTCTTCAGACTCATTGATGTATTATTTTAAACTCATGAGTTGATGACTATTCTATTCTTATCTGATCCGTGTTCATTCTATCTTAGTTCTGTGATTGAGTACACTATCTTTTGGTGGTTCATTATATTAGATAGACTTTCTAGACAGCGTTCTACCGCCGATTCTGCGGCGTAGGCTGGGCGTTGTTTCCAACTAGTACCCTTACCCCGGGTGCGGGTCGTGACACATTTTTGGTGGTGGCCCATGCAGGTCTAGCTTCACAAGTATGTGATATCGTGGTAGTGCGACAACTTAGTTGTACTACTGCGAGCCTGCAATAGGATATAGGATATAGGCTGAGATACTCGATCACATCTAGGAAAATTCTTTTGATTCAACTATTCTCCTTTGATATTGATACTTGATCTCTTAAACTGTCCTTTCCTTGATGTCTTATATCTTGTGCCATATTGATTCTTTCTTTCGCTTTGTCTCAGGATGCCGCCTAAGACTAGATCACAGCAGGGGAGAGCAGCTTCTGAGAGGTCTGCGACATCCCGAGGGCCTGCACCAGTCACTTCTCCGGTGATTGGAGTATCAGCTGCTTTCGGAGGTCCACCACCTACTCAAAGGACTGTGCCAGCTGTATCTGAGGGGCTTCCACCTCCACCTCCTGTGCCAGCAGAGGCGTCACAGATGTTTACACTGTTTCGTGAGATGCTCGAGGCACAGAGGGCTCAGTCAGAGGCACATCAGAGGCAGACCGACGTTCTACGGCAGGGCATCGAGAGTGCTCATCAGCTTGCTCGTGCTGTAGTTGAGAGAGGAGTTCCGATCCAGCAGCAGGTTGTTCCTCAAGTTGCTCAGCTTCGGCTAGGCAATATTCAGGACTTCAAGAAACTGGAGCCTAGGGTTTTCAAAGGGACGGAGGGCATCGTCTATGCTGATGATTGGCTCGAGGACATTGAGCGTCTTATGAGGGTGTCCCGTCTTTCTGAAGATCTGAAGGTTGAGGCGGTAGGACCTCAACTGTTCGACGTCGCTCGTATTTGGTTCAGGAATGAGCCAGTTCTAGTTGACGCAGGACAATCTTGGGAGGTATTCAAGGACCTTTTCAAGAAGAAGTTTTTCGCTCGGATAGACAGGCTTGACTTGGGGAGACAATTTGAGAGTCTCATTCAGGGAAGCATGTCTGTGGAGGAATACGTTGCAGAGTTCGGTAGGTTGAGCCGATTTGCAGAGTACTTGGTGAGGGAGCTGGAGGTTCGAGCTATTCGTTTCCGAGAGGATCTAAACTGGGAGGTGAAGATTCTTATTCCATTTTTTATGAGACATACTCGGAGATACTTGCGGAGGCACGCAAGGTTGAGCGGGATCTGGGTTTGAAGACCAAGAGAGACCGTGATTCTTTTTTGGGGGCCAACGGCAGTGCAGTATCTGCCAAACGTCCTCATTTCCAGTCCAGACCTTTCCAGCAGCCACAGCAGAACCAGACTCCAGCTAGAGCACCTTTTTACCAGGCACCTCAACAGCAGAGGCAATTACAGCAGGCCCCATGCAACTTCTGCAAGAAGCCCGGCCACATCTGGGAAGTTTGCAGGAGGAGGCTAGGAGTTTGTTTGTATTGTGGTACTGAAGGGCATCAATCGAGGGAGTGTCCTCGTCGTGCAGTTCAAGGAGCAGCTCCAGCTCCGAGGACACAGACGAGACCACCTGCAGCACAGCCGAGGGGACCGCTTCCGACACAGCAGCAGTATTTTTTCCAGCATCAACAGCAGGGAGGTGCTCGGCAGGGACGAGCGTTTGCTATGACCGTCGAAGAGGAGGAACCCACAGGAGATGTCATCGCAGGTTCTATTCTTCTTGATTCCATTCCAGCTTTAGCTTTGTTTGATAGTGGTGCTTCCCATAGTTTTGTATCTGTTTCTTTTGCTCTGAAGCATGGTTTGGTAGCTGTGTCTTTGCTTAGGACTTGCAAGATCATGACCGGGGGAGGCATTATCCTGGTTAATGATATTTGCAAGGATCGGAGAGTTACTCTGGGAGGCCGGAAGTTGAGTGCGTGTCTACTTGTAATGCCACTTCCAAGCTATGACATTGTACTTGGGATGGATTGGTTGAGTAGGCACCGTGCTAGCATAGACTGTAGAGGAGGTAGAGTTTTGTTTGGTCCGCCAGGAGAGCCAGAGTTCGAGTTTACTAGAGGAGCTGCAGAGCAGGAAGAAGGCATTATTTGTGGAGCTATGGTAGAAGACAAGGAGTTGCCACATCTGTTGATAGCAGAATTCTTGGATGTGTTTCCTGAGAAATTGCCAGGATTGCCACCAGATCGAGATGTTAAATTTTCTATAGACTTGGTGCCAGGTGCAGAACCAATTTTGCAACATGTCTATAGAGTAAACAACAGCGAGCTGGTCGAGTTGAAGAAGCAGGTGGACGAATTACAGGATAAGGGGTTTATCAGATCGAGTTCTTCACCATGGGGAGCCCCGGTATTGTTTGTACCGAAGAAGGATGGATCAGTGCGCATATGCATTGATTACAGGGCTTTGAATCATCTCACTATCAAGAATAAGTATCCTTTGCCATGGATTGATGATCTGTTTGATCAGTTGAGTGGTGCGAAGGTGTTTTCTAAGATAGATTTGAGATCAGGCTACCATCAAGTGAAGGTAAAGCCGGAGGACATACCGAAGACTGCTTTTAGAACTCGGTATGGTCAGTTCGAGTTTATGGTGATGCCGTTTGGTTTGACTAATGCACCGGCGATATTTATGAACTTGATGAACAAGGTGTTCCACCAGTACCTTAACAAGTTCGTGGTGGTGTTCATCGACGACATACTCATATACTTGAGGACACCGGAGGAGCATGAGGAGCATTTGAGGATTATGTTGGATGTATTGAGGAAGGAGAAGCTGTATGGGAAGTTGTCCAAATATGAGTTTTTCTTGGACAAAGTAGAATTCGTGGGGCATATTGTGACTGGTAATGGTATTTCAGTAGATCTGAAGAAGATTTCAGCAGTGGAATCTTGGAAGACTCCGAGTTCAGTAGCAGAGATCAGGAGTTTCTTGGGATTGGCAGGCTATTACAGGAAGTTTGTGCAAGATTTTTCGAGGATTGCCGAGCCGATGACCAGACTCACAAGGAAGGATGTGGAGTTTGTTTGGACGGAGGATTATCAGGTTGCGTTTGAGGAGTTGAAGAAGAGGTTGACGTCTGCTCCTATTTTGACGTTGCCATCAGGGTCCGGAGGTTTCACTATTTATAGTGATGCATCGGGGAAGGGTTTAGGTTGTGTTCTTCAGCAGCATGGGAAAGTGATTGCCTATGCATCCAGGTAATTGCGTCCTCATGAAAAGAACTATCCTACCCATGATTTGGAGTTGGCAGCTGTCATATTTGTCCTAAAGTTGTGGAAACATTATTTGTACGAAGAGCGTGTAGAGATCTTCACAGACCACAAAAGCTTAAAATACGTTTTCACGCAGAAGGAGTTGAACATGAGGCAGCTTCGGTGGTTGGAATTGATGAAGGATTTTGATATCTCTTTGCAATATCATCCTGGGAAAGCCAATGTAGTTGCCGATGCTTTAAGCAGGTATCCGGTAGCTATGTTCTTGACGTAGGATCGATATCTGTTGGAGGACTTGGAGAGCTTGGACATTGAGGTGATTATTCCTGGGTGTGCTATGCAGATGTGGGGATTGCAGATACACTCAGATTTGATGGACAGGATCAAGGCAGCACAGTATGATGATGTATCTTTGAGGAGTATCAGAGCTCAGGTGAGAGCAGGATTGGAGGATGATTTCACTATTGCAGAGGATGGATCCTTGAGGCATGGAGTTAGATTGTGTGTGCCTAGTGGGGAGTTGCGCGAGGAGGTATTACAGGAAGCGCACCGCTCTCAGTATTCCATACATCCAGGTGCTAACAAGATGTATCGGGATATGCGAGAGAGTGTGTGGTGGTATGGCATGAAGAGGAAAGTGGCACAGTTTGTATCCAGATGCTTAGTGTGCCAACAGGTGAAAGCCGAGAGGCAGAGGCCAGGAGGGTTACTTCAGCCATTACCCATTCCAGAGTGGAAGTGGGAACACATTACTATGGATTTTGTGTCCGGACTTCCACGATCTCCAGGAGGGAAAGACGCGATTTGGGTCATTATTGATAGATTGACCAAGTCGGCCCACTTTTTGTCTTTCAAAGTGGGTTTGTCTACGGAGAAGCTGGCAGAGATGTATGTGAGGTAGATCGTTAGGATACACGGAGTTCCCGTCAGTATAGTCTCAGATCGAGATAGTCGTTTCACTTCTCATTTCTGGAGGAGTTTGCAGGAGAGTTTGGACACTCAGCTCAAGTTTAGTACTGCATATCATCCCCAGACAGATGGGCAGTCAGAGAGGACTATCCAGACTCTCAAGGATATGTTGTGCACTTGTGTACTAAATTTTGGGGGTTCTTGGGAGGACCATCTCTATTTGGTAGAGTTTGCTTACAACAACAGTTACCAGGCCAGTATAGAGATGTCACCTTTTGAAGCTCTATATGGTCGGAGGTGTCGTACTCCTTTGTCTTGGGACGATGTTGGAGAAAGAGTTTTGCTTGGGCCAGAGATGGTTGTGGATGCAGCGGAGAAGGTTCATTTGATCAGAGACAGACTTCGAGTGGCGCAGGACAGACAGCGGCATTGGGCCGATAGCCATCGGAGACCTTTGGAGTTTGAGGTATAGTTTAGATTTTGTTTGTGCTTGTTCTTGTTTGTTATAGATTAAGTTCTTAAGATGGTGTTTTGTTCTAGGTGGGTGGTTTGGTGTTTCTGAGGATTTCTCCGACACGAGGCACGATTCGCTTCGGTGGAGGCGAAAAGCTTAGTCCGCGATTCATCGGACCTTTCACTATTCTAGAGAGGGTCGGTGCATTTGCTTATAGACTAGACTTGCCACCTGTATTGGAGGAAGTGCATAACGTGTTTCATGTGTCATAGTTGAGACGATACGTGGCAGATCCTAGTCATGTATTGGATCACTCGGAGATAGAGGTGGGCCCTACTCTTAGCTATCCAGAGCAGCCAGTTGAGATTCTGGATCGGAGAGAGAAGGTGCTGAGGAACCAGATTATTCCTTTGGTACGCATCGCATGGAGGCATCACTCTCCGGGGGAGTCTACCTGGGAGAGAGAGGATGATATGCGAGAGCGTTATCCATATTTGTTTGTACCTTGAGGTATGTTAATTCTCTAGTTATGTTCTGTTCATTGTTATGTTTTGTTCATTAGTTAGTTGTGATTCTTTAGTTCTGTTTTGTGATTTTCTGGGGGTAGTTTTCGTCTTTGAATTTCGAGGACGAAATTATTTTAAGGAGGGTAGACTTGTCACTACCATATTTTAGGAAAAATGGTATTTTAGTAATTTCCTATTTAAATAAATATTGTGCATGGTAAATAATTTTTGTTGTATTATTTAATTGTTGTTGGATATTATTTAATTATTTTGGACTTATTTTAGTGGACCCAACTAGTGTAGTTTGGACCCATGGACCAACATGAATTAAATAGTTAGATTTGGCCCATTTAGAAAGCCCATGGTTAAGGAGATGGATTAAATTAATTAAGTGATTAGACTAGAAGCTTCCTTCCTTAATTATTTCTTCATGAGAGGCCCCAAGGGGTACATTGGACATTTTACAATTGCTTGGGAGAGGGGCAAGGCCGGCCTATTAAAAGAGGGGGGAAATTTCTCTCTCCTCTCATTCTCATTCCAAATCTAGATCTAGAATTTTCCACTCCCAAATTTCCTCCATTCCCATTCCAATTCCCTACTAAATTCATTCCAAATTCTTCCTAATTCACCATTAGAGAAGGAGGAAGCAAGGATCTAGAAGAAGGAAACAAGGATCTACAAAGAGGAGCAAGGATCTACAATTTGAAAGCAAGTTCTTCTCAATTGGAGGTTTCATTGGAAATCCATCTCCTAATAGGTATAATTCAGATTTTCCCATTTAAATAGCTTCTAAATCTGAGATTTAATCATGTAAAATCAACCTATATGTATGTACTACCCATAGGACTTTGTTTTGTGTTCATAGGAGACCCATGGAGAAAGTTATGGTACTTTTTGTGTTAATTTTGTTGGAATTCCGAATTTACATTTTGTTGTGTGTATCAATTGATCCTATAGATCAATTGGACATGAGCTTATATGTTTGGGGCTAGTGTCGTGTCCATAATTTGGTACATATGGTTCGTATTCCAACTATTTGGTGATACGTGTCATTTTGGGGGTTTTCCCTCCGACACGGGGCTTTGAACATATCGTATTTTGACATGGACACATAGATCTACTTTTGACACTTTGATTTATTCATAAATATTATTTGTGATTTGTTTGTATCCTTCGGGGTGCAATTGGTTGTGTGTTGAACTCGTGTCACATGCGTATCCTAGATCTAGTGGGATACGGTGTGATACTCTCCAATTGTGTGGATTTTTGAATAGATCTAATTATGTATGGTTTAAATTCTTCAATTATAATTAGTAAATATATATAGATATTATATATTTATTTTGTGTATTTATTATAGTAATTATTGTAGCATAGATCTATATATTTTTGTGTGTGCTAATATGATGTACAAATATAATATGTAGCTTTCTTGCATGTAATTATATATGTACTTATGTTAATAGTATAAATTATACATAAATGTTTTATAAAATATATTTATGTGTTTAATTGTGTAATTATATTATTTATAATTATTATGTAATTATTTGTATATTAATGTATATATTTTAGGTGTGCTTCTAGCCATGTAAAATATGAACATTAATATGTGCATGTGTTGTAACTATTAGTATTTAATTATAAGTTTATATGTGCATATATATATAAGTATATAATTATTTATTTATATATATGTATTATGATTATTATTGCATATATATATTTATATATATATATATATATATATATATTTTTATATTTTTATTTATTTTGGTGACAGTGGTTTCTATGACAGTGAAACTGTCATTATTTGGTCTGAACAGCAGCCGCTGTACAGTGGTCAGCATTAATGACAGATCTGTCATTAATGCTGCGGCAGTTTTGAGCGACAACCTTTCAGCGACGTTTTTGTGACAATTTGAAACTGTCAGCAAACTGTGACAGCAGCGATTTTGTATATGGAGTTTCTGCGACGAATTTTCAGTGACAGTCAAGACTGTCACTATTAAACCTAGTTTTATTTTATCTTGTTTTGTTCACTGTTTTCAGTGACGCTTTGGCAGTTTTAAATTATATTTTATATATTATTATTGTATATATATATATGTGTATATATATGTGTTTTATGAGGTATAATATTTGTAATAATATATTATGTTATTTGTATACATATTGGTTTGTATATATATTATTTGTATTAGTAGTATACTTTGTGTGAGTATGATTTAGGATCTAATTTTTTATTCCTAAATTGTTGTATTTTATTTCTATATTATTTATATAGATTTCTTGTGAGGTTGACCTTGGTTTGACAATGTTGACTTTAGAGTTGACCATAGTTGACTTTTGACTTAGAATTTATTTATTGACCTAGGAGTTGACTAGTTTGACTTGTTCTCTTTCCGGGACCTTGTATTAATGTGGTATTCCATATCTAGGTCTTCGAGGTACCGAGTCAGACATCTGTGAGACTGTTCATTGGACTTCAGGCGAGTACATTCTCTGATAGTTTCTCATTTATGATATCCTTTATGTTCGTTGTATCTAGTGTAGATTTACATGTTTCTCTCGACACTATGGTTATACGGATTGGTATATTCGGATCTCGTCATGAGATGTTATTCCTTGGTATATGGTGTATATGGTGCAAGTATTGTTTCATTAGTTATCTTGTATATGTACAGACACCGATTCTCGGAGAGACTAGCTATCTTCTTGGGGAATCTAGTGCCATAGCATACCGTGGTTGGATCTATTATACCAGTTGGGGGTGGGGAGTATTAGTATAGATATATGATCAAATCCCTATTGAATAAAGTATTGGTAAGCGAATAGTGTTGATCATGCACCGCACGTATGATTAGCCAGGCCGCATTGTATCTTGCCCAAGCCGATCACATGTTAAGCTAGTACTCACACACTTAGTCATTAGTATTATTATTTCATTGGCATATTGTTCATTATTGTAATTATTTCCAGTATTTCCTTATTGTCTATATATCTCTCCTGTCTATTGTGTATCTTGTTTATCCATAGCTATTTACTGTTACATAGTTTTTATCATTAATTGAGAACTGCTGTTAGGGTTGTACTCTGCTCCTTTCCTGACTGGATATATTTTTCCAGATGACACTGAGGAGTACCCTACCTATTATGGACCCCAGGATGTTGTGGGTTTAGATTCGGAGACCCTGGCTCAAGAGGGACTTATCCCAACTGAGACAGTTGACCCTGGAGTGTAGCTTGTAGTATGATAGTATTCTTTTGTACTGGATTTGTCTCCAGCTTATTTTTGTTACTCTTCAGACTCATTGATGTATTATTTTAAACTCATGAGTTGATGACTATTCTATTCTTATCTGATCCGTGTTCATTCTATCTTAGTTCTGTAATTGAGTACACTATCTTTTGGTGGTTCATTATATTAGATAGACTTTCTAGACAGCGTTCTACCGCCGATTCTGCGGCGTAGGCTGGGCGTTATTTCCGACTAGTCCCTTACCCCGGGTGCGGGTTGTGACACATTAATTTGGCCAATGGTGGTAGTTATATTGATGATGGGAGGGGTTATAATAGTGATGATGATTACAATGGTGATGATTATGGTAATGATGACGAAAATAATAATAATGGTGGTGGTGTGGATGATGGGAGGATGACTAGGATGATAATATAGATAATGGTGATGACATGGATGAGATATTGATGATGGCATAATGTTGATGATACGACGATGATTAAGGTGAGATGATGATGCTAACGATGATGCTAATGACGACGATGATGATGATAGTTAAGGTGATGACAATAACGACGATGGCGATGGTGATGGTGATGGTGAAGGTGATGACGAAGACAAAGATGATGGTGATGACGGGGATGATGATGATGGCTAGGTTGATGAGGTGGATGATGATGTGTATGATGTTTATAATGGTGGTGGTGTTGATAATGTAGGTGGTGGTGCCATAAACTCCGGCCAGGGGGAGGTCCGGCCAGTCGAAGGAGGAGGAGGGGACAAGAAGGTGGAAGAGGAGGAGGAGGGGTGCAGTTCAGGCCAGTGAGGAGAGGTGCTGGTCGAGGTCAGGGAGGATGGTGATGTCGCTCCGGGAGGAACTCAGGAGGAGGAGAACGGGATGGTGACTGTCGAGGACGATAGAGGCCGGTGGTGGAGGTGATAAACGGGCGAGAAGAGCAGGGAAGATGATTGAAGGGAGAGAAGGACGAGGGTGGCAATGGTGGTAGTGATTATGATGGCGGGGTCGGTGTTCACCTGAGGAAGGAGGGGAGGAGAGGTGGTGCATCATGGTTCTGGTGGTAGGGATGATGATGGAGTCGGAGAAGGGTGGAGGTCAAGCCGGAGAAGAGAGGGAGAAGGAGAGAAGAAACGAAGGAGGTGGTGGTGATTATGATGGCGGGGTCGGGGACGATGAACGGAGTCTGGGTCATCGAAGGAGGAAGTCGGCAGTGGGGTCGGGTCGGCTCCGGCGTCGGTGCAGCGGCTCTTAGGCGGCGCTGGGGGAGAACTGGGAGGTACAGCGGGGTCTTCGACGGTCGGGGTGACGCTGCTGGGTCTGCTCCGGCGGAATGGCTCGCCGGAGGAAGGTCGGGGAAGAAGAACAGTAGATGGGTCATGGGGATGTCAGCTGAGAAGTAAATTTAGGTTTTGGTTTTAGAAAATAAAGAAGAAGAAAAAGAAGGAAAGTTGTATTTATATATGTAGGATTTGGGATTTTGTTGACCTAGGAAAACTTGACTTGGTCAACACTCTCCTTGGGATGGGCCTTGGGCTCAGGGCTCACTTGGGGATATTTGGAGGGCTAGAATTTACATTATTTAAATGCGAGGATAGGTTTAATATACGGGGCGATGTTGCGCGCAGTACATCCCAAAAATTATGGGAAAAATTTACGTGAAGGGAAAATTGGGTTTCTTCATGTATTGTCCAATGGCGTGGACACCTCAATGCATTTTTGCATAAAAATGCCCAATAATTGGGAAAATTGCACAAAGACGGAAATTATATTTTAATTAATTAAATTGAATGCGCACAATGTTCTTAAATTAATTTAAAGTATATGGGAATAAAATTAGGTGGGACACAAGTGTCAGGGACGTAGAGGGTACAGTATAGAATATTAATAAAATTTGGGTTGTATAAAACGGTCAAGATTGTGACTCCAATTTTGATTGGAACACACAAGGGTACAAAGTCATATTTTATTTAGAATTAAATAATAACGTCCGTGACGTTTATTATGCGACTAAAATGTAGCACAAGAAAGCATAATTATAAGTTACATAAAGGTCAGAATAGTAGGCGGGCACGTCCAGGACAAGGTTGTGAAATTTGTAGAAAGGCAATGGCTAGTGTAGTGCTCCAATTATCGAAGCAACGGTAAGGTGCACTAAGCGATATAAAATATTGTATAGTGAAAATCAAATGCTGTGTTCTAATTCTAATTGGGTTCAAACTAGCCCTAATTTCACTATCTAAGCCAAGTAGGCCTAATTTTGGGTGAGGGGGTTTACAATATACCCAATTTGAAATAATTTTGTCCTTGAAATTAAAATAGGGTAGGGTCTCTCTATCTAATCTTACTTGGTCAAAGTCTAACTAATTCACCTCAAGTTTTAACAATACAGTTTCTACCCAACTTAGAATTTACCCATCTATCATCCAAGGCTATACATCTAAGAAAGCTATTCCTTTAATTATTTAATTATGTTATTTAATCCTCAAAGTTTTAACACCAAACCTATCATCTATGATATGTCCTTAATCGACTATAAAAGGGAGTCACCAAGTGATATGATTAGCCTCTCGGTATATCTAATACTTATCAGTGTATCATCTTATACTCGGCACGAGCGTTCGTCTTACTGGAATAAGAAAAGACGGAAAGTAATAATAAAGAGTTCAAGGAGGAGGTAATAGAATGGAAGTTGAGAGGTCAAGGCATCTAAAGAATTTAAATTGGAATTGTCAAGGCAGTTATTGATTGAAATCTTATCTGGTAATTCCTTATTCGCATGCTCGTATCATTACATTTATGTAACCAATATGATACGCTCAGACATGTCTAGAGGACAAGTATATTTGTCTACTAGTCAACTATATATCTCAATCCATGTAAAGTAGTATTTACGAAGGGCGAACCAAATATACTAAGGTTAGCTAGACCTTAATATACTGATTCTGATTAGACAATATATTAGTAAGCATCCCCAACAATACAATATCATGATCAAGCTTGATAAAAAAATAAGCTTATAAAACTAGGCTATAGAATAGCAGCATAAGTCGAGGTAGTACAGAAAATATAAGTACGCTAGATTATGATGACAGAAGGTACAAAATAATTCAAGGTCACAAAAAGATAAGACTCTTCAGTCTCTACAGTTGTCACACCAACTCCTTGTCTACGTTGTCAGTCGACCAAATAGGGATATGGGCCTATAATTTCTACAGTCTGTATAAACACTATCGTCTTATACTAGCATACAAGTAATATCATTCAGTTATACTTCATCAATGGGTCGAAAGGACTACGTGATACTATGTTGTGAGGCATACTACCCAACTTAATATAATAATTAATACTATAATGCCTTAAGGATAATGTAGAAACTCCTAATAAGGTTTACAAGAAGCGGTCTTAGTACTTATTAGAGTACCCTATTATATAGGTCATGGTCATCTTAAGTCTTAGTCATAGTGCTCATAGAACAGAAGGGTTAAAGTTAAGAATGGAAGCGTTAGGTGGCACGACAGAAGAACATAATTAGTCGTTGCACAAATCGTGAGCGCTAAGGTCTCGGTGGAACGAATATGATATTAAATAGGAGGACTCTAGATAACATCATGATCTTCTAAGGGAAAGGTGGTATGCTAATCTCTGTGTTCGAGGTTTGATCGAGAAAAATATTTTAAGCATTGCTCTTGGCTTTCTAAAGTACTGCTTGCTAATCTCAAGACAAGAATCTAAATATATAGTTCTATAATACTATCTTACTATGAAAAGCTAGGTTAGCCCTAATATTTAACCTTATGTTTATATTGGTTCCTCAATACTAGGGTCAAATCTCAGGGTCAACTTTCTAACTACTCTAGTAGTGTCTATACCACTCTCAAGTCTTCATACATATATCGAGGGGTAATGGTACATCAATCTATAGGTAAGAGGTTCTAGGGTTACATTAAGTATTCTAACTCAGTGATGTGTCGTTATCCTAGTTGTACTCTTAATAGGAAGGTTACCCTACTTATTATCTAACAACATGGACTTCTATATTCGAGGAGAAGGCTATACTCTAGGAACTATTAGGGAAGCACATGAATCAAGCAGAATGCAGCTATTCAAATAGAACAGCTTGGAAGAAAGGTGAATCATAGTCAATTATGGATAGATTCTATACTCTAATCCTAGGTGCAGGCTTGCTCGGTATAGTAACATAACCGAGATAATATGCTCTTGACCTGCATGGGCCACCACTAAAAATATGTCATGCCCCAGTCCCAAAATATGTAGGACTAGGATACGTAACCATGCCAGCCGTATGAATATGGCACTCCAATATATGGAAACCATAACACACGTACGCTGTAATATGAATAAAAATTTACAAGTGATAAACATATATGTCACCGGGCATAACTAAATCTCATCCACAAAAATCATATATAAATGAATAACCAATATCTATAACTAGATCTCAATATAAAGTATCTAATGATGGTAGTCGGATGGAAACAAATCCACTACCCAACCAGAAAAGAAGATAAACACAATAAATGCAATATAAGAATATCAACTAACAATCATGGCTCGAAGAGAAGTCCACATCGTAATACACGTAGCAAGTCCGGATCTGCGCTCCTGCGAATACTCATGAACAATACACCTGGAAAGGGCCATGTCCTCAGAGGGACATAACAAGATACATAAAAATATGCCATAAAGTAAATACTGTAAAAACTCAAGGGTGACCTAACCAGCTAAGTGAAATGCACTTTGAAGACAACCTTGGTACATATGGATAGGTGAAAGGTATAAATCATAGCGTCGAGCCAGAGGCTAAGTATCTGGCATTAGCTGTAAACTGGATGCCAGATGTATATGCTGACTACATCACCGATCATGATAGCGCGCAGCTAGTAACCTCTGTCGGATGTATCGACAAGCATATACTCCCATAATCGGACAACACTGATCCCATAACCGGGTAACATTGGCCCATAACCGGGTAACACTGAGGCTCACGGCCCCACAGTTTACTCTAAAACTACGGCAACCAAATGTCTGTCCCATACGCCTACAAATTGTCTTTCCCGCCCAATGATCTATGCATGTTGTATCCACAACATGCAGTAGCTACTACACCGAAACAGAGTACAAGTATCGGTGTCGTAACTCTGGCTCATAGTCTATCGTTAGAACGATAGTCTAACCTCACAACCAAACAAGGACAAGGATTGGACCTTCGTACTATAATAGTCTATGCTCCGACTACTAATAACTGCTAAGTCTCTAACATGCATTACTATTAGCAGTTATACCCTATCCGTTGCATGACTTATACGTACAGGTGGCCAACCGCATACACAAGTCCGTGCTCTACATGAGACTCATAACACGTGTAAGAAATGTGTCAAGGCCTGGGGAGTCATACCAATAACTCCACAATTTTAGGTGGGTCCACTAGACACTAGGTCAGACACAATTCCTAACGTCAACGCCTCCGTTGACTGCATCCGAGTCTCTCTCGGACGTGCACAGTTTATGATAATAAACATGCAGCTAATAATACAGAATTTAAATAGTACAACAAGGCAAGGTATACTTGCCTGGCAAGAAAGTTGTGTAGCACCAATAACCTGCTCCTGAAGTCACGCAGATAAATCCAACAGGTCTTCGGGGTTAGCATGCACAGGTACGGAAATTGGGGGTGACTGCTGCGGGTTGTCTAGCAAGGGTGACGGGTCTGCGATGACAATGATGGCGAGGGTAATAACGGTGTGATGATTAGGTTATGGTTAAGGTGATGATTTGGCCAATGGTGGTGGTTATATTGATGATGGGGGGTTATAATGGTGATGATGATTACAATGGTGATGATTATGATAATTACGACAAAAATGATGATAATGGTGGTGATGTGGATGATGGAAGGATGACTAGGGTGATGATGTAGATGATGGAAATGACAAGGATGAGATGTTGATGATGGGGTAATATTGATGATACGACGATGATTAAGGTGAGATGATGATGCTAACAATGTTGCTAATGACGATAATGACGATGATAGTTAAGGTGATGACGATAACGACGATGGCGATGGTGATGGTGAAGGTGATGACGAAGACGACGATGATGGTGATGATGGGGATAATGATGATGGCTAGGTTGATGACGTGGATGATAATGTGTATGATGTTTATAATGGTGGTGGTGTTGATAATGTAGGTGGTGGTGCCATGAACTCCAGCCAGGGGGAGGTCCGGCCAGTCGAAGGAGGAGGAGGGGACAGAAAGGTGGAAGAGGAGGAGAAGGGGTGGAGTTCAGGCCAGTGGGGGGAGGTGCTGGTCAAGGTCAGGGAGGATGGTGATGTTGCTCCGGGAGGAACTCAGGCGGAGGAGAACGGGATGGTGACTGTCGGGGACGATGGAGGCTGGTGGTGGAGGTGATAAACGGGCGAGAAGAGCTGGGAAGATGACTAGAGGAAGAGAAGGAAGAGGAGGACGAGGGTGGTAATGGTGGTGGTGATTATGATGGTAGGGTCGGTGTTTACCTGAGGAAGGAGGGGAGGAGAGGTAGTGCATCGTGGTTCTGGTGGTAGGGATGATGATGGAGTCGGAGAAGGGTGGAGGTCAGGCCGGAGAAGAGAGGGAGGAGGAAAGAAGAAAAGAAGTAGGTGGTGGTGATTATGATGGCGGGGTCGGGGACGATGAACGGAGTCTGGGTTATCGAGGGAGGAAGTCGGCAGCGGGGTCGGGTCGGCTCCGGCGTCGGTGCAGCGGCTCTCAGGCGGCGCTGGGGGAGAATTGGGAGGTGCAGCGGGGTCTTCGGAGGTAGGGGTGATGCTGCTGGGTCTACTCCGACGGAATGGCTCGCCGGAGGGAGGTCAGGGAAGAAGAACAGTAGATGGGTCATGGGGATGTCGGCTGAGAAGTAAATTTAGGTTTTGGTTTTAGAAAATAGAGAAGAAGAAGGAAAGTTATATTTATATATGTGGGATTTGGGGTTTTGTTGACCTAGGAAAACTTGACTTGGTCAACACTCTCCTTGGGATAGGCCTTGGGCTCACTTGGGGATGCTTGGAGGGTTAGAATTTGCATTATTTAAATACAAGGATAGGTTTAATATACCGGGCGATGTTGCGCGCTGTACATCCCGAAAATTATGGGAAAATTCACGTGAAGGGAAAATTAGGTTTCTTCATGTATTGTCTAATGGTGTGGACACCTCAATGCATTTTTGAATAAAAATGTCCAATAATTAAAAAAATTACACAAAGACAGAAATTGGATTTTAATTAATTAAATTGAATACGCATGATGTTCTTAAATTAATTTGAAGTACATGAGAATCAAATTAGGTGGGACACAAGTGTCAGGGACGTAGAGGGTACAGTGTAGAATAATAATAAAATTTGGGTTGTATAAAACGGTTAAGATTGTGTCTCCAATTTTGATTGGAACGCACAAGGGTACAAAGTCATATTTTATTTAGAATTAAATAATAATGTCCGCGATATTTATTCTGTGACTAAAATGTAGCACAAGAAAGCATAATTATAAGTTTCACAAAGGTCAGAATAGTAGGCGGGCACGTCCAGGACAAGTTTGTAAAATTTGTAGAATGGCAATGGCTAGTGTAGTGCTCCAATTATAGAAGCAACGGTAAGGTGCGCTAAGCGATATAAAATATTGTATAGTTAAAATCAAATGCCGTGTTCTAATTCTAATTAGGTTCAAACTAGCCCTAATTTCACTATCTAAGCCAAGTAGGCCTAATTTTGGGTGAGGGCGTTTACAATAACGTACCATGGTTGGATCTACTTTACCAGTCGGGACGGGGAGTATGTAGTGTAGATATGTGATCATACCCTCCTTGTGCTTGTCTTGTTCCTTGAATTATGTTAATCATATACCACTGTCACTACCACGTTCCGAAAACAAGGGTATTTTAACTTTTTATAATATTTAATATTATGGTAGTTATAATTAAGTAATTGCATGATAAGTATATTTGATTTAAATAAATATGTGAGATATGTAATTAAATATATAATTATATACGGTGTTCGTTTATGTTTGAGCTGGTAGACTTGACCTAGAAGCCACTAGTCGAACACCTGTCCGAATTATGGAATTATGTGGTTAATTGTTTTATTTTAGAATTAATTTATTGGAGGTTGTAATTAACTACCGTAATTTATTTAATTATTGCGCATTGCCTTTGCTTCGATATTTGGAGCGCTACCCTAGCTTTTGTCTTCCAACAAATTTCATAATCTTGCCCTAGACATGCCCGCCTTCCATTCTGCTATTTTTGCAACTCATAATTATGCTCTCTGTACCTTATTTCTAGCCGCACAAAAATCATCGCGGACATTTATTTAATTCCTAAATAAATTCCTATTTTGTATCGTTGTGTGTTCCAATCGAAATTGGAGGCAATCTTGACCTATTTTTCGTGCGGCCCAAATTAGGATAATATTCTGTTCCGAGTCTTCTTCATTAATGATATTGATGACCCGACCTAATTTTGGTCCCATGTACTCCTAATTAATTTTAGAACACAACTTGTATTTATTTCTAATTAAATTGAGGATACCATTTTATCTGATTCCGTAAATCCCGGTAAATTCCAGTACCCTACTATTTGAGCCCATACGAAATATATAGAGCCCCCTGACCCTACAAAACACCGAACACCGAATCGCCCGCCAAATTTTTATCATTTTATGCATCTGTGCAAATAGCCAAATTTAAGGGGGCTAATTTATAAATTTGTATTAGGTGTCGACACCCCATTGGTTCAACTTAATGGAGAAGCCCAATATTTAACTAAGTCTCTCACCCTCATCCCCACATGAAAAATCCTTCATGACAAATCTAAGCCATCCACTCAATGGGGCTCATCACAACCCTTCATTCCAACACCCTTCCCTATTTAAAGTCACCTCACCCACACTCTCCCCTAGAAAAGCCCTAATCCCCAAAAACCTAGGTTTCCCCACCTCCTCACAAGCCTCCACCCTCAAACGTAGGTTCCCATTTTCTCTATTCTTTTTCTCTTCTTCTTCTCTTTTCTTCTCCTTCTTCCTTCTTCTCCTTTCCTTTGTTTTTTTAAACTTTCAAAAAGAGGGGGGAAACCATTACTACACCCATCTCCTGTACTCCGACCACCCGGCCAACTCCGGCACCCGAGCCCCGAGATCCGAGCCCAGAGCTCCGACCATGCAGCCTCATCCTGCTGCTCCAGCTCCGTCGAGCTGTCCACCTCCTCCGGCCGACAGCACAGCACGCCGACCGCGCTGTCTCCTCGTCTCCCCTCGCACCCGACCTTCGGCAGACTTCCCCCTTCGACCTTCCACCATCAGCCGACCCCGGCAGCTCCTACCTCGACTCTTCCTCGCTGCACCCAGCAACCCGCTGGCCTGCTCCTCCCCTCGCCACCCACAGCTTCTTTACCTCCTTCCGCTGAAAACACCACCACCACCATCAACTTCTCACCACCACCACCATCAACTTCTCAACACCACCACTATCAGCTTCTCACCACTACCTGTCTACTCCGATCACCACCACTCTTCCCTGCTGCCTCCCCTCCGGCCGGCCAGCTAGCCGACCGTCGACCAGTGAAATCTCCTCCTCCCTCTTCCTGCTGCTCCTTCCTGTCGTAATCCCCCTGGCCTGAGCTCCGGCCAAGCCCGACCACCCCCCTGTGAGACTTCTTCCCCTTCTCTCCTTCTTTACATATATATAAATACGTATGTGTATACGTATGTGTGTGTAGGTGTGTACGTATACGTATATTTGTGTGTATGAGTATTATATGTGTACGTATCTACGCGTATGTGGGAATATGTGTACATATATATGTATATATATCTATAAATATATATTGTATTTTCTCTATTTGTATATATATACGTATTTAATGTGTATGTGTATATTACTATACATGTATATAGTATAATTATTATTTTGGTATAAATATATATATATGTGTATATATATTTTGTATGGGTATATGTTAAATAAAAACATATTTTGGTATATGTACGTATTTTGGTATATATATATATATATATATATATATATATATATATATATATATATATATATATATATATATATATATATATATATATATATATATATATATACTTGTGTACATATAGGGTATGGGTATATTTTTATTTAGTGTATATAAATTTATAAATATATATATTTTTAAATAATGGGTGATGTATATTTTTTACATAAATAAAATATATTTCCACTTATGTACATACAGTTATACCTATTTTGTATATACTTTGGAATAACCAAACATATGTATTATATTTGATTGTTAATAATACGTTTAATTAGTGAATGTACTCGATGACCCTAGTTGACTAGTGCCATACCTGGCACGGCCCTGAGTTCGATGTTTTTGGTTGTGTGTTAGTGTAGCATCTAATACGAGTATGATATTGTGATATGTTTATAGGACTGTTGGTTCATCCAGGAGATACTCTGGAACAGGACATCAGTAGTTACCAGCTAAGGACCCAAGGCAAGTATATTCTCTGATAATTTCCAATTGTTGACAATTTCTATAAGTTCAATAATCTAGAAATATTACATCTGAATTCTTGACAATGTGCTACACGGACTAGTATATAGCTTGGATCTGCAGTCATAAGATGTTACATTGATTATCGTATTGACATTGTACATGACATGTATATTAGATATCGTATATGATAGATTAGACTTTCTCGTGTATCGTGACGTGTCATGGTTGGATCCACAGTACTAGTTGGGGGCGGGGAAGTAGTTAGTAAGAAATATGATCATAACCTTTTATTACAGTGTAGAACAATGTAAGTGTTAATCGTGCTCTTCACATATGATTAGCCAGGCCCTATAGCTCTCATACATGTTTCCAAGCCGATCACATTTCGAAGCTACTATTTCAAACACTTAGAATAGATTACAGTTCCCTATTTTAAATCATATACTATATCACCCGTATATGATATTGTACCTTGTTCTTTTCATTTTCCTATATGTACTGACTGTATCATATTGCCTATTGCCTGTCTCTTTACACTGCCTGTCTCTTTATTTTGCCATTGCATTTACTCACTGTCTTCTCAGTATCTAGCATCAATTGTTTATTGCTTTATAGTCCTTATCAATTAAATGGAACTGTTATTTGAGTTTGTACTTTGTTCCTTCCTGACTGGAAATATTTTTCCAGACTATGCCTTAGAGGATCGGTATCCGACACCTCATGGACCATATGGTGAGTAGCTGCAACTTGGGCTTGGATAGTTTAGTTGTGATTCCAGGAGGTCTAGCCGGAATCACTAGTTTTTTTCTAGTTAGTTCTTTTAGCAGACTATTTGGTACCGGATTTGTCTCCGACATTTTATGAGATATGGATAATTGTTGAGTTAGATTATTACTTTAGACTTGTGTTGTATTTAAATTTTTGTTCGATATCTTATCGTGCTGTAGTCCTGTGATTGAGTATATGTTCATTTTATTGTGTCATACGTGCCTCCTTATGGAGATTAGATGCTTGTGTGAGATTGGCTAGATAGTATCAAGACCTTGACAGTGTTCTACCACCGATGCTGCGGCGTAGGCTGGACGTACCCGCGTACTCGTGCCCCAATTCCGGGTGTGGGTCATGACACGTTTTTAGTGGTGGCCCATGTAGGTCAGACTTCGCGAGTTGTGCGATGTCGTGGTAGTGTGGCATCCTTGTTACACTACTGCATGCCTACGATAGAATCTAGAACATAGGATACTAGGATGAGAGCGAATACTCAATCACAATTCCTTGAGAGATTCCTGGGATGACCCCTGAGAATCTTGTTATAAATTCTAATTTAAAACATTTCCCCTTGTTCCGTCCATTCTCACTTGCTGAAATTGAATTTGATTCTTGTTGATTAGTTAATTAGGATCTTGGTTCATTATAGAGTTTGATTTCTTATTAAGATGAATTTACAGACTAATTTATGGTATTATTTGATAACATACGTCGATGAGGACAGTGAGAAAGATAACACTAGGGCTATTGGGCTACAAAAGGTGGATTTTAATTTTAATTTGAGGATTGAAAATAAATTGCAAATTTTAAGAATTTTTGAGGAATTCATATTCAATTCAATGAACATAGACAAAACTGTAAGGATTTTTGGAAGTGATAAATTTTTTGTTTCAGTATTTAAATAATTGACCTTGAGGAAAGTGTATGCATTTTACTTTAAAATTTATTCGAGGAGTTATTTTGAGGAATTTATTTTGAGAAAAAAAAAATCTTATAGTGGGAGAGATATATTAGTATATAAGTAGATAAGATGCATGTGTAAGGATCTGTTGGCTTGAGCATGATTGAGATCTCACTGCCAACTGGCTTGGGTGTTCATCTAGAATTGTATTAGAGGGAGCAGTACTTAGTATAGTGTGTTGCAATTGATATGCACTTGAGTGATAAGAATAACTAGTATCAGCGATTGCAGTAGGTAAGGAAGCTAGCAGTGAGTGTGCTTGTAGTAGAACTGTGGTACCTAAGGGGATAGAGGTATCAAACCTTGGATGCATCATTGACCTGTGCAATCGCAACTAGGATTATTCTAATCTATTTATCTTGAATGTTGCTTCTTTAGAACTTTACTGTCCTTCCTTGATGATATCGCATTTTGCCTTAATTGATTCTTTTGGATCTGTCTTCAGGATATCGCCGAAGACACGATCTATGAGAGCGGGAACACCAGCTTTAGAGGGGTCTGCCACCTCTCCACCTGAGGGACAGACAGCCATAGTTCCTCCTACGTCTCCGATGCATGTGGGAGTATCTGCACTTTTCGGGGATCCTCCTCCTCCACCTGTCCAGAGGATTGTCGCAGCTGTGACGGACGACCATCCTCCTCCACCGACTCCGATTCCCGGAGGTTTGTCCATTGACGGGGCGCAGATGTTTACCTTAATCCAGGACATGGTAGATGCCCAGAGAGTGACGGCAGACGCTCAGCGAGTTCAAGCTGAGGCTCAGAGGGTGCAAGCAGAAGCGCACCAGGCATAAACCGAGCTGATGAGAGAAAATATGGAGAATGCTCATCAGGTGACTCTCCAAGCTTTGGAGAGAGTAGCACAGTACCAGCAGTTTCCTGGCCTGCAGCAGCAGAGATCAGGCACTATAGTAGACTTTAAAAGGATGATGCCTCGAGAGTTCAAAGGCACCGAAGGGATACTCTAAGCTGACGACTAGCTAGAGGATATAGAGTGGAGCCTGCGATTGACCCAGATTCCAGAGAACTTGCAGATAGAAGCCGCTGGCAGTCAGATGTTCGATATCGCACTCACGTGGTATCGCACGGAGCCGAGAATTACTGCGCAAGGACTTACTTGGGAGACCTTCAAGGACCTCTTCAAGGAGAAGTTCTTTCCCGAAGTGGCATTGGGAACCTTGGAAAGTCAGTTTCATGACTTGGTTCAAGGAAACATGTCGGTCGACGAGTACGATGCAAAATTCTGTAGATTGAGCCATTTTGCATCGTCTATGATTCGGGACCCAGGAGATCGAGCCCGAAAGTTTAGAAAGGGACTGACGAGAGAGATTAGGTCGCGTACTTCTGGTCGTCGTATCGCTACCTTTGAGGGTATCTTGATGGATGCCCAGATTGCAGAAGAGGATCTGGATCTCAGGCCTAAGAGGAGTCACAACATTTTTGGAAATATGAATGGAAGCACAGGCCAGGCCAAGCATCCCCGTATTCAGCACCAACAGCAGTACCAAGTACCAGTTCATATTCAGCCATGGACATTTCAACATCCACAGCAATACCTGGCACCAGTTCATATTCAGCAATATCCATGGGCGTATCAGTATCAACAACAGTACCAGACGCTAGTTCATATTCGGCAGGATCAGCAGCAGCCTCCAAGAGAGACACGACAGACTTGTCATTTCTGTAAGAAGCCAGGTCACCTTTGGGAGAGCTGTAGAACGAGGCTAGGACTTTGTTTGCACTGTGGCGCTGCGGGACATCGAGTAAGGGATTGTCTTCTAGCCCCTTATCTTCCCGGCCAGCGCGCAGCTTCAGATTATAGAGATCCAGTTAGGCTACCCGTGGAACCGTATATTGCTCAGCACCCGCGAAGGGAACCACCCCAGCAGGACGGGGCATTTGCGATGACGGTCGAGGAGACCGATACTGCAGGTAATATGTTAGCAGGTTCTGTTCTTTCCTTCCTTTTGTCCTTCTCTATTTGATTGATTGATTGATTCCTTAGTACCATAGTTGTATGCATGATTTTTCTTGTTAGAATGTAGTTAGTAGTACACCCTGATACAGAGACTACAATACCATGACAAAAGACACCATGACCGTACATATTTCCCTTAGGTTGCATGTTGTATGATTGTAGGAAAGATTCTTCTTAGACATGATTATTGGGGTTGACCATGACGAAGATTCATGACGGGGTTATGACTTGACAAGAGAGACAAAATGATTAAAATTCGAGGATAAATATCGATTTAAATAAAGGGTTAAGAAATTAACATGGCATAATTGGTGGTTTATTAATTCCAGGAAGATTATGATATGATTAAATTGGTTATTAAAATTTGGAAATTTTGGGAGATTATCATTATATTTTTTGATTGCAAGTTATGAATTTTAGAATTTTATATTTGGATGTTGCATTTGGAGAATCCATAAGTATCGTATTGTTGAGTATTTTGAGGAAAGAGGAAATCGAGGAATAATTTTTTGATGGATTAATGTTTAAATTCAAACTTTTTGGGACGAGATTTACATTTTCTATATGTGCATTGATTAAAAATCAAATTAGAGGAGTGGATATTAAATTCTGAGTATTAAATTATTAACTTAAAATTTTGGGGATTTTTTTTGATAAAAATGGACTTTGATTTTATTTCGAGGATTTTTCCAGGAATGCAATAATTTTAGAATTTTTGAAAATTGTGAAAAGACATTGTGCATTATTACCTGATTTCGTGGTTGATGAATTTAAATTTTGATGGAAAATAATAATGTGTATGAATAAACGCTACTATGAAGATTTTAAATTTCGAGAACGAAATTTTTTTAAGGAGGCTAGACTTGTCACTACCACGTTCCGAAAACAGGGGTATTTCAACTTTTTATAATATTTAATATTATGGTAGTTACAATTAAGTAATTGCATGATAAGTATATTTGATTTAAATAAATATGTGAGATGTGTAATTAAATATATAATTATATACGGTGTTCGTTTATGTTTGAGCTGGAAGACTTGACCTAGAAGCCACTAATCGAACACCTGTCCGAATTATGGGATTATGTGGTTAATTATTTTATTTTAGATTTAATTTATTGGAGGTTGTAATTAACTACCGTAATTTATTTAATTATTGTGCATTGCCTTTGCTTCGATATTTGGAGCGTTACCCTAGCTTTTGTCTTCCAACAAATTTCACAATCTTGCCCTAGACATGCCCGCCTTCCATTCTGTTATTTTTGCAACTCATAATTATGCTCTCTGTACCTTATTTCTAGCCGCACAAAAATCGTCGCGAACGTTTATTTAATTCCTAAATAAATTCCTATTTTGTATCGTTGTGCGTTCCAATCGAAATTGGAGGCAATCTTGACCTATTTTTTGTGCGGCCCAAATTAGGGTAATATTCTGTTCCGAGTCTTCTTCATTAATGATATTGATGACCCGACCTAATTTTGGTCCCATGTACTCCTAATTAATTTTAGAACACAACTAGCATTTATTTCTAATTAAATTGAGGATACCATTTTATCTGATTCCGTAAATCCCGGTAAATTCCAGTACCTTGCTATTTGAGCCCATACCAAACATACAGCGCCCCCTGACCCTACAAAACACCGAACACCGAATCGCCCGCCAAATTTTCATCATTTTATGCATCTGTACAAATACTCAAATTTAAGGGGGCTAATTTGCAAATTTGTATTAGGTGTCGATACCCCATTGGTTCAACTTAATGGAGAAGCCCAATATTTAACTAAGTCTCTCACCCTCATCCCCACATGAAAAATCCCTCATGACAAATCTAAGCCATCCACTAAATGGGGCTCATCACAACCCTTCATTCCAACACCCTTCCCTATTTAAAGTCACCTCACCCACACTCTCCCCTAGAAAATCCCTAATCCCCAAAAACCTAGGTTTCCCCACCTCCTCACAAGCCTCCACCCTCAAACGTAGGTTCCCATTTTCTCCATTCTTTTTCTCTTCTTCTTCTCTTTTCTTCTCCTTCTTCCTTCTTCTCCTTTCCTTTATTTTTTTAAACTTTCAAAAAGAGGGGGGAAACCATTACTACACCCATCTCCTGTACTCCGACCACCCGGCCAACTCCGGCGGCCGAGCCCCGAGATCCGAGCCCTGAGCTCCGACCATGCAGCCTCATCCTGCTGCTCCAGCTCCGTCGAGCTGTCCACCTCCTCCGGCCGACAGCACAGCACGCCGACCGCGCTGTCTCCTCGTCTCCCCTCGCACCCGACCTTCGGCAGACTTCCCC
This sequence comes from Iris macrosiphon, assembly GCA_036927795.1. Classification (NCBI taxonomy): domain Eukaryota; kingdom Viridiplantae; phylum Streptophyta; class Magnoliopsida; order Asparagales; family Iridaceae; genus Iris; species Iris macrosiphon. Next base: position 145,433,004 of record JAYESA010000013.1, on the reverse strand, counting down.
CTTCGACCTTCCACCATCAGCCGACCCCGGCAACTCCTACCTCGACTCCTCCTCGCTGCACCCCACAACCCGCTGGCCTGCTCCTCCCCTCGCCACCCGCAGCTTCTTCTCCTCCTCCCGCTGCAAACACCACCACTACCATCAACTTCTCACCACCACCACCATCAACTTCTCACCACCACCACCATCTACTCTCACTACCACCACCATCAACTTCTCACCACCACCACCATCAGCTTCTCACCACCACCTGTCTACTCCGATCACCACCACTCTTCCCTGCTGCCTCCCCTCCGGCCGGCCAGCTAGCCGACCGCCGACCAGTGAGATCTCCTCCTCCCTCTTCCTGCTGCTCCTCCCTGTCGTAATCCCCCTGGCCTGAGCTCCGGCCAAGCCCGACCACCCCCCTGTGAGACTTCTTCCCCTTCTCTCCTTCTTTACATATATATAAATACGTATGTGTATACGTATGTGTGTGTAGGTGTGTACGTATACGTATATTTGTGTGTATGCGTATTATATGTGTACGTATCTACGCGTATGTGGGTATATGTGTACATATATATGTATATATATATCTATAAATATATATTGTATTTTCTCTATTTGTATATATATACGTATTCAATGTGTATGTGTATATTACTATACATGTATATAGTATAATTATTATTTTGGTATAAATATATATATGTGTATATATATTTTGTATGGGTATATATTTATAAAAATGTATTTTGGTATATGTACGTATTTTGGTATATATATATATACTTGTGTACATATAGGGTATGGGTATATTTTTATTTAGTGTATATAAATGTATAAATATATATATTCTTAAATAATGGGTGATGTATATTTTTCACATAAATAAAATTATTTCCACTTATGTACATACAGTTATACCTATTTTGTATATACTTTGGAATAACCAAATATATGTATTATATTTGATTATTAATAATACGTTTAATTGATGAATGTACTCGATGACCCTAGTTGACTAGTGCCATACCTGGCACGGCCCTGAGTTCGATATTTTTGATTGTGTGTTAGTGTAGCATCTAATACGAGTATGATATTGTGATATATTTATTGGACTGTTGGTTCATCCAGGAGATACTCTAGAACAGGACATCAGTAGTTACCAGCTAAAGACCCAAGGCAAGTACATTATCTGATAATTTCCAATTGTTGACAATTTCTATAAGTTCAATAATCTAGAAATGTTACATCTGAATCCTTGATATTGTGCTACACGGACTAGTATATAGCTTGGATCTGCAGTCATGAGATATTACATTGATTATCGTATTGACATTGTACACGACATGTATATTAGATATCGTACATGATAGATTGGACTTGCTCGTGTATCGTGACGTGTCATGGTTGGATCCACAGTACTAGTTGGAGGCGGGAAAGTAGTTAGTAAGAAATGTGATCATAACCTTTTATTGCAGTATAGAACAATGTAAGTGTTAATCATGCTCTTCACATATGATTAGCCAGGCCCTATAGCTCTCGTACATGTTCCCAAGCCGATCACATTTCGAAGCTACTATTTCAAACACTTAGAATAGATTACAGTTCCCTATTTTAAATCATATACTACATCACCCATATATGATACTGTACCTTGTTCTTCTCATTTTCCTATATGCACTGACTGTATCATATTGCCTATTGCCAGTCTCTTTATATTGTCTGTCTCTTTATTTTGCCATTGCATTTACTCACTGTCTTCTCAGTATCTAGCATCAATTGTTTATTGCTTTATAGTCCTTATCAATTAAATGGAACTGTTATTTGAGTTTGTACTTTGCTCCTTCCTGACTGGAAACATTTTTCCAGACTATGCCTTAGAGGATCGGTATCCGACACCGCATGGACCATATGGTGAGTAGCTGCAATTTGGGCTTGGATAGTTTAGTTGTGATTCCGGAAGGTCTAGCCGGAATCACTAGTTTTTTTTCTAGTTAGTTCTTTTAGCAGACTATTTGGTACCGGATTTGTCTTCGGCATTTTATGAGATATGGATAATTGTTGAGTTAGATTATTACTTTAGACTTGTGTTGTATTTAAATTTTTGTTCGATATCTTATCGTGCTGTAGTCCTGTGATTGAGTATATGTTCGTTTTATTGTGTCATCCGTGCCTCCTTATGGAGATTGGATGCTTGTGTGAGATTGGCTAGATAGTATCAAGACCTTGACAGCGTTCTACCGTCGATGCTGCGGCGTAGGCTGGACGTACCCGCGTACTCGTGCCCCAATTCCGGGTACGGGTCGTGACAACCACACATATGATTTACCAAGCCATTATCCTTATGCAAGTTCCCAAGCTGATCACATGTTAAAGCTTGTACTCACTCACTTAGTAGTAGTATTTCTTGTTCATTCCTATGATGCTCATTATTGTATTTATTTTTAGTATTCCCATATTGCATATCTCTTGTACCTTTATATTACATCTTGTATATTCGCTCTATTTACTGTTACATAGTTTATATCATTTATTAAAACTACTGTTAGAGATGTACTTTGCTCCTTTCCTGACTGGATATATTTTTCCCAGATGAAATTGAGGAGTGGTACCCCACTCATTACGGGCCTTAGGATGTGGTTGGCTAAGAGCTAGAGACCTTGTCTTAGGAGGGTCTTATCCCGACTGAGACCGACGACCCAGGACTCATAGCATAGTCTTAGATTCTTTTGTACTAGATTTGTTTCCAGCTCAGTTATTAGTATTTCTTTGACTCATTGGATATTATTTATCTTGTGAGCTGTATTATGACACTTCAGTTCTTTTATCTTTTTCGTACGATTGTTCCATCTTATAGATCTATGATTGAGTATTCATATTATATTGGTGGCATATTTATATCTTGATTGTTAGATAGATAGATTACCTAAATAATATTCTACCGCCGATGTTGCGGCGTATACTAGGCATTGTTCACTACTCGTGCCCCTACATCGGGTGCGAGTCATGACATATTTTTAGTGGTGGCCCATACAGGTCATCGAGGTCGCAATTAGTATGATTCGTAGTCGTGCTCTTATTTGAGTGCTATTATGAGCCTATTTCAGGATATAGGATATAGGATATAGGCTATAGGTTAAGAATACTCAAATAGATCTAGGAAAAACTCTATTGATTCATTTCAACTATTCTTTCTTGATATTGATATTTGATCTTTAACTGTCCTTCTTTGAATGCATTACATCATGTGCCATATTAATTTTTTTTTCTTTCGCTTTGTCTCAGGATGCCGTCTAAGACTAGATCACAACAGAGAGGAGCAGTTTCTTAGAGATCTGCGAATTCCCGAGGGCCTGTACCAATTACTTTTCCGGTGATTGGCGTATCAGCTGCGTTCGAGGGTCCACCTTCAGCTTAGAGGACTATTCCGGCTGTGTCTGAGGGACTTCCACCTCCACTTCCCGTACCGACAGATGCGACTCAGGTGTTCGCATTATTTCGAGAGATGATGGAGGCTCAGAGGGGCCCAGTCCTAGTCACACCAGAGGCAGACCGACATATTGCGGCAGGGCAGTGAGAGTGCTCATCAGCTTGCCCTTCCTGCAGTAGATAAAGAAGTTCTAGTCTAGCAGCAGGTTGCTCCGCAGGTTGCGTAGCTTCGGCCGAGTAATATCCAGGACTTCAAGAAGCTGGAACCTCGGGTCTTCAAGGGGACTGAGGGCATCATCTATGCTGATGATTGGCTCGAGAATATTGAGCGTATTATGAGGGTATCCCGTCTTACTGAGGATCTGAAGGTTGAAGCGATAGTACTTTAGCTGTTCGACATTGCCAGCACTTAGTTTAGGAATTAGCCACTTCTTGCTGAAGCGGGATAGTTTTGGGAGGTGTTCAAGGACCTCTTCAAGAGAAAGTTCTTTGCTCGGGCGGACAGGTTGGACTTGGGAAGGCAGTTTGAGAGCCTTATTCAGGGAAGCATATCTGTGGAGGAGTATGCCAAAGAGTTCGGTAGGCTGAGCCAATTTGTGGAGTATTTCGTGAGGGAGCTGGAGGTTCGAGCTATCTGTTTATGCGAGGGTCTGAACTGGGAAGTGAAGATCCTTATTTCGTCTTTCTATGAGACCTATTCGGAGATACTTGCGGAGGCACGCAAGGTTGAGCGGGAGTTGGGCTTGAAACCCAAGAGAGATCACGATTCTTTTTCGGGGGCTAATAGCAGCACAATGACTGCTAAGCATCCTTATTTCCACTCCAGGCCTTTTTAGCAGCAATAACAACACCAAACTCCAACTAGTGCATCATTTTGCCATGTTCTACAGCAGCAGAGATAGTCACAGCAAGCTTTCTGCCACTGCTGCAAGAAGTTCGGCTATATTTAGGAAGTTTACAGAAAGAGGTTGTCCTTCCAACCCTCGTCGTGCAGTTCAGGGAGTAGCTCCAACTTTGAGGACACAGGTAAGGACACATGTAATATAGTCGAGGGGACCATCGCTTTCGACCAAGCACCAGTGTTATGCCTAGCACCAGCATCAGGAAGGTGCACGTCAGGGACGAGCGTTTGCTATGACGGTCGAGAAGGTCGAGTCCACCAAAGATGTTATCGCAGGTTATATTCTTCATAATTCTATTCCAACTTTACCTTTATTTGATAGTGGTGCTTCCCATAGTTTTGTATATGTTTCTTCTGCTCTGAAGCATCGTTTGGTAGCTGAGTCTTTTCTTAGGACTTGCAAGATCATGACCAGGAGAGGCATTATCCTGGTTAGTAATATTTACAAGGATCGGAGAGTTACTCTGGAAGGTCGGGAGCTGAGTGCGTGTCTACTTGTAATACTACTTTTGAGCTACGATATTGTACTCGGGATGGATTGGTTGAGTAGGCACCATGCTAGTATAGATTGTAGAGGAGGTAGAGTTTTATTTAGCCCCCTAGGAGTGCCAGAGTTTGAGTTTGCTAGAGGAGCTGCAGAGCATAGAGAAGGCATTATCTGTGGAGCTATGGTGGAAGACAAGGAGTTACCGCATCCTTTGTAGCAGAGTTCTTGGATGTGTTTCCCGAGGAATTGCCAGGATTGTCGCCAGATTGAGATGTTGAATTCTTTATAGACTTGGTACTAGGTGCAGAACGAATTTTACAACATGTCTATAGAGTGAACAATAGCGAGCTAGTCGAGATAAAGAAGTAAGTAGATGAATTACAGGATAAGGAGTTTCTCAGATCCAGTTCTTCTCCGTGGGGAGCCTCGTTATTATTTGTACCGAAGAAGGATTGATCGGTGCGCATGTGCATCGATTACAGGGTCTTGAATAATCTCACTATCAAGAATAAATACCCGTTGCCAGGAATTGATGACTTGTTCGATCAGTTGAGTGGCGCCAATGTATTTTCCAAGATATATTTGAGATCAGGCTACCACCAGGTGAAAGTGAAGCATGAGGACATTCCAAAGACTGCTTTTAGGACTCGGTATGGACAATATGAGTTCATGGTGATACCGTTTGGGTTGACTAATGCTCGACAATATTTATGAATTTGATGAACAAGGTGTTCCACCAGTACCTTGACAAGTTTGTGGTGGTATTCATCGATGACATACTCATATACTCAAAGACACCGGAGGAGCACGAGGAGCATTTATGAATTGTGTTGGATGTGCTGAGAAAGGAGAAGTTGTATGAAAAGTTTTCCAAGTGTGAGTTCTTCCTGGACAAGGTGGTGTTCTTAGGACATATTGTGACTGGTGATAGAATTTCGGTGGATCCGAAGAAGATCGCAGCATTGGAGTCTTGGAAGACCCCGAGTTTAGTGGCAGAGATCAGAAGTTTCTCGGGTCTAGCAGGCTAGTACAAGAAATTTATGCAAGATTTTTCAAGGATTGCCGAGCCGATGACTAGACTCACCAGGAAGAATGTAGAGTTTGTTTGGACATAGGAGTGTCAGGTTGCTTTTGAGAAATTAATGAAGAGGTTGACATCTGCTCCTATTTTGACATTGCTATCAGGGTCAGGAGGTTTCACTATTTATAGTGATGCATCATGGAAAGGTCTGGGTTGAGTTCTTCAGCAGAATGGAAAAGGGATTGCCTATTGTCACGACCCGCACCCGGAAGTTCGGGCACGAGTGCGTGGTTACGTCCAGCCTACGCCACAGAGTCGGCGGTAGTACGCTGTCTAGGTCAATCCATCTAAACTAGTCTAACTCATTCACAACAACATAGGCAAGATAATACTGAGAATTGAAACTTAAGACTACAACTGAAATAAATGTGACAACCGATTCAAATATTTAAGTACAGAAATTCAATATTCAACATTTCTAACACGATGTGTAATCATCAAGGGTACATGTAAGACAGGGAATTAATTATCACAATATATAAAGATTAACTTGAGGTGCAGGTACTTGCCTGTTGTTTGGATCTGATTAATTGGTTCTTGGGGAAAAAGTCCAGAGATGAGTCCAAAAGCTGAAATAGACATTACCATCATGCTCAGAAGATGTCAAATAGCTAGAAACGCCTGTCCTTGGGTCCAATTTGGAGACAAGGGCAAAAACGGCAGTTTCGGGTCAAAACGGGGTCCGTCGGTGGGCCGCTTTGCACCAAAAAACGTGTCCGGGTCAAAGGTCTCCAAATTCACCAAACTTAGTGTCAACAGGTCAGGAACGCTGATACGAACCCAACGGAACTTCCAGATTTGGATTCCGATGAGCCGAACACAAAATCGCCCGTCGAGCGGGGCCTGTGGGGCCCACGACACGCGATTTCGTCAACGTTCTCAGAATCGAACCAAACTTGATCCACAGGACCAGCGTATCGCTACGAGTCCGATGGCGCAAGTTTCGTCTCGATCTGACGAGTGTGCACGAAGTTAGGGTAAATTGCAGAAAAGCCGGATACGGGGCGATGTCCGCGGATACGCGTTGATTCCGGTGTGCACGCACACCCGAATCAGCTTCCGCGAAATCTCACACGTCCGTATCGACGGTGCGTACGTATCTGTGAAGACCGCACGCGACCAAGTCGTCCCGTTTGGCGGGGCGTACTCAGTTCCGGGGGTGAAACAGGGTCTAGTTTTTCCTGTTTTTGGATCGCGGTGTGCGATCACCACAGGACGCGATGTCCCGAACAGTTTGTCCGGATACCGAAAGGGTCATACAGGCTTCACAACGCAATTTACGGAATCGAAAACGGAGCTACGAGCAAAAAGTTACACGCACCTGAAGGGGACCCGAAAATCAGGGTCGAGACGTGTCCGTGTCGTGTCCGACACGGAATCCAAAATTAGGGCTAGGGTTAGGGTTTTCGTCGGAGAACGGCCGTGGACGGCGGAGGGAGGCTGCTGGGCAGCCGGCGAGGGCGGAGGACTGTTCGCCGAGGGGCGGCGCGTCGTTCACGGGGGCGGCGGTGGCTCAGGGCTGCCGGAGAGGCGGCTGCGGCTGCTGTTCGTGCTGCTGGGGTTGCTGTCGACCGAAGGCGGCCGCTGGCGGGGCTCCAAATGCGGAGACGGGAGGGGGAAGGAGCTGCGGCGGGCGGAGCGTCGTCGGCGAGGCGGCGCTGGCGGCGTAGTGGCGGAGGCGGTGGCTAGGGCGAGGGAGCGAGTGGTCGAAGGGCGGCCGGGGGTCGGGGTATTTATAGGGGAACGGGCGGTTGTAGGGGGGCCGGCCAAGGCGGATCGGGGGCGACGTGGGCGCGGGGAGCGCGGCGGGCGGGGCGTGGGACGCGCGGCGCTGCGCGCGGCGGCCGGCGTGGGACGCGGGACGTGGGGGGACTGTGCACGCGGGCGGGTCGGGCTGCGGCGGGTCGGGTTCGGCTGAACCCGACCCGACCCGAAAGGGGGCTGGGCTGGGCTGGTTAGCGGGCTGGGCCGCGGCCTAATGGGCCAGAAAAAATAATAAAAATAAAATAAATAATAAATAATAAATAATAAATAATAAATAGATAATTATTTAATTAATTAATTAAATAATTTTCAGGCATTTAAAAATATGTCTGAGGCCCAGAAAAATTCAGAAAAATTACCCTAAGTCCAATTTTTCATTTTACACCCAAAAATATTATTTTCATGATATTTTAATATTATTTATTGCTAATTAAAAATCATTTATTAATTGAAAAGCTTGATTTTAATTACAGAAAATTCTCAGAAAATTCCAGAAAATTGGGAAAAATCCAAGATTTAATAATTTGGAAATTTAGGGGGTTTACAACCTACCCAACTTACAAAAATTTTGTCCTCGAAATTTAAGAATAACAAGGCACGAAAAGAAAGGCCGAGAAATAAAATACACCTCAGGGTTCAAAAAGATAGGGGTATCGCTCTCTAATCTCGTCTTCTCGCTCCCAGGTGGATTCGCCGGAGGAATGGTGCTTCCAAGCTACGCGAACCAGGGAGATAACCTGGTTCCGTAGGACTTTCTCCGAGCGATCCAGTATCTCCACGGGTTGCTCTTGGTAAGTCAGACTTGGGCCTACTTCAAGCTCTGAGTGATCCAAAATGTGGCTGGGGTCTGACACGTACTTCCTCAGCTGCGACACATGGAAGACGTTATGTACTCCATCCAGAGAGGGTGGCAATGCCAGTCGGTATGCCACTTCTCCAATTTTCTCTTGTATGCCAAAAGGTCCAATAAATCTTGGGCTGAGTTTTCCACTCCTTCCGAACCTAATGGTGCCACGTGTCGGAAAAATCTTTAAGAACACCAGCTCTTCAACCTTAAAATAGAGTCATAATCAAGTCTTAGTTCCATAAGCAAAATGTTTAAATTGACTTGAATTTCATAAATTTAATTACCTCAAATTCTAAGGGCCTTCGGTGGCTATTTGCCCAATGTCGTTGCCTGTCTTGAGCCACTCGAAGTCTGTCCCTTATTTGTTTTACCTTCTCAGCTGAATCGATCACCATCTCTGGTCCCAGCAAGGCTCTTTCTCCAACGTCGTCCCATGATAGCGGGGTACGACATCTTCGTCCATACAGAGCTTCAAATGGAGTCATCTCGATACTGGCTTGGTAGCTGTTATTATAAGAGAACTCCACCAGATGTAGGTAGTCTTCCCAGGATCCTCCAAAATCCAGAACACATGTACGGAGCATATCTTCAAGTGTCTGGATTGTACGTTCCGATTGTCCATCGGTTTGGGGATGATAGGCTGTGCTGAATTTGAGTTGCGTCCCCAAGCTAGCTTGTAAGCTCTTCCAGAAGTGAGAGGTGAACCTTGAATCTCGGTCGGAGACAATACTTACTGGAACTCCATGCAGCCTGACAATGTGTCTGATATATAAATCTGCCAGCTTCTCTGTAGATAACCCTACTTTGAAAGGTAGAAAATGTGCAGACTTGGTCAGTCTATCTACTATCACCCAGATTGCATCCTTTCCACTAGGTGTCCTTGGAAGTCCGGAAACAAAATCCATTATGATATGTTCCCACTTCCACTCCGGAATGGGTAGGGGTTGAAGCAATCCTCCAGATCTTTGTCTTTCTGCCTTGACTTGCTGGCACACTAAACAACGAGATACGAACCTGGCTACTTCTCTTTTCATGCCATGCCACCAAATATGCATCCTCAGGTCCTTGTACATCTTGTTGGCTCCTGGATGTATAGAGTACTGCGATCTGTGCGCCTCTTGCATAATTTCTTCTCTTATATCTCCTTGAGGTACACATAATCTATCGCCATGCCTCAGTGATCCATCTTCATGAATTCTGAATTCTTCCACCAATCCAGCTTGCACTTGACCTCGAAGGCTTCGTAGGCCTTCGTCTTGAAACTGAGTCTCCTTGATCTTGTCCATTAAAGTAGACTGAATCTGCAAGTTCATCATTTGGCCTTCTTTCCCTGGGATAATTACTTCAATACCTAAACTTTCCAAGTCCTCCAGCAGGTGTCTGTCCATAGTCAAGTACATCGCCATAGGATACCTGCTTAGAGCATCAGCAACTACATTTGCCTTCCCAGGGTGATATTGAAGAGTGATATCAAAGTCTTTCATTAGTTCCAGCCACCTTCTTTGCCTCATGTTTAGCTCTTTCTGAGTGAAGATATATTTTAGACTTTTATGGTCCGTAAATATTTCCACCCTTTCTCCATAAAGATAATGCTTCCAAAGTTTAAGAGCAAAAATGACAGCTGCTAATTCTAAATCATGGGTTGGGTAGTTCTTTTCATGAGGTCGGAGCTGTCTAGAGGCATAGGCTATTACCTTCTTGTTCTGCTCCAGTACACAACCTAGACCTTTTCCAGAAGCATCACTATAAATAGCGAAACCTCCGGTTCCGGAAGGTAAGGTCAGAATAGGGGCAGAAGTCAGTCTTTTCTTCAATTCCTCAAAAGCACGCTGACATTCATCAGTCCAGGGGAACTCTTCATCCTTTCTTGTTAATTTTGTCATGGGCTCCGCAATTCTAGCAAAGTCCTTCACGAACTTCCGATAGTAGCCAGCTAGTCCCAGGAAGCTTCTAATCTCAGCTACAGAGTCTGGAGTGGGCCAGGATTCTACTGCCGCTATCTTCTTAGGATCTACTGCTATTCCATCTCCAGTCACAACATGTCCCAAGAATTCTACTTTGTCTAGGAAGAAAGCACATTTAGATAATTTCCCATAAAGTTTTTCCTTCCTCAAAGTCTCCAATGCTAACCTCAAATGTTCTTCATGTTCTTCGGGGGTCTTGGAGTAGATCAAAATGTCATCAATGAAGACCACTACAAATTTGTCTAGGTATGGCTGGAAAACTCTGTTCATTAGGTTCATAAAAACTGCTGGAGCATTCGTCAACCCAAATGGCATTACTAAGAATTCGTAGTGTCCGTTCCGGGTATTGAAAGCAGTTTTAGGGATATCTTCCTTTCTTACCCTTACTTGGTGGTAACCAGACCTTAAATCAATCTTGGAAAATACCCGAGCTCCACTCAACTGATCAAATAAGTCATCTATCCTGGGTAGGGGATACTTATTCTTAATTGTTAGGCATTCAAGGCCCTATAGTCAATACACATTCGGGATGTTCCGTCCTTCTTGGGCACAAATAATAATGGAGCTCCCCAGGGTGAGACACTAGACCTAATGAAGCATTTGTCTTCTAGTTCTTTGATTTGCTTATTTAGTTCTATTATCTCCTTCTTGTTGATTCTGTAGGGATTTTGGGATACTGGTGCTGCTCCTGGCACTAGGTCAATAGAGAATTCAACTTCTCGGTCTGGGGGTAGGCCTGGAAGATCCTCAGGGAAGACATCAAGGTATTCAGAGATGATAGGTAGTGGCACTTCTTCTGTTATTAGGGCTCCATAAATTTTGTTATTACCCATTTCTCTAGAACCTCTAGCAAATTCAAATTCTGGCTTGTCAGGTGGCCTGAAGATTACACTACCTCTGTGGCAGTCTATAGTGGCATGATGTTGACTTAACCAATCCATACCCAGTATAATGTCAAAACTGGGCACTGGCATTACAAGTAGTCTAGCATACAGTTCTCTTCCACATAATATGATAGGACAATTATTACAGGCATCACTAACCGGAATGATTCCTCCACCGGTAATGATCTTATAACAATTCCTAAGGGGTTTAGTGCTTAAGCTATGCTTCATAAGGAAATCTACTGACATGAATGAATGAGAAGCTCCAGAGTCAAATAAAGTAATAGCTGGTATTGAATTTATAAGCACAGAACCTGTGATCACGTCTGCTGTGGCCTCAGCTTCTTCCAGAGTCATTGCATAAGCACGGCTTTGCTGCGGTGCACCCCTCTGTTGTTGCTGGTGCTGAGTAAAGCGTTGTTGTTGTGTCGGAAGCGGGGGTCCCCTTTGTTGTACTGCTGGGGCCCTGGTCTGGGCTGGAGCCTTTGGTGCAGCTGGGCGTTCTTGAGCAGCTGGACAGTCCCTCATTTGATGCGCTGCTGAGCCGCAGTAGAGGCAGGCACCTAGCCTCTTCCTGCAGACTTGCCAAGTATGACCTGGTTTTTGGCAATAGCCACAAGGGGCAGCTTGTTGGTTCTGTCTTTGAGCCTGGGGTTGGGGTGCTGGAGCTCGAGGGAGAGGACGCTGAGTTTGCTGCGGGGCCCTCTGCTGTTGTTGAAAAGGGCGTTTGTTGGGTCCTGCATTTTCGGTATCTCTTTCTCTTTTCAGTTTGTGCCCCATATCTCTCTCTACGCCTTGTGCCACGCTTAGAATTTCTTCATAGGTACGAGCTCGGCTGGTGGTGACAGCAAGGCGAATATCCGGAGACAGCCCCTTCTTGAATCTACGGGCTCTGTCCTCCGGGGTACGAACCATGTACTCCGCAAAGTGGCTTAACCTGCTAAATTCAGCAGTATATTCATCAACAGTCAGGGTACCTTGTTCTAGTCTCTCGAATTGGCTTTCGAGAGCTTCCCGAGCCACTTCGGGGTAGAATTTCTCCTTGAATAGCCTCTTGAAGTCCTTCCAGGTGATGTCAGGAGCAGATAGTTGGGGTTCGTCTCTGAACCAGGTTCGAGCAATGTCGAACAGTTGCAGGCTTGCGGACTCCACTTTGAGGTCATCGGGGACCCGGGCAGTCTTCAGGAGTCTCTCGATATTCTCTATCCACTCATCGGCATAGAGAATGCCCTCAGTTCCATAGAATTCCAGGGGTCTTAGATTCTTGAAGTCTTTAGCACTCCCTGGCCTCTTGAGTGACGACTCCTGGGGCTTAAGAGCTTCTGAGAGGCTGGTCCGCAGAAGTGCCGTCTGTTCTTTCTGGGATTCCACCAATCCCTGGAACACTCCTAGCAGCTGTGCCCCATCTAGGGTAACTGCCGGAACAGATGGAGGCGGAGGGAGGGCAAGAGTCTCGGGCACATTCTGCTCAGCTGGTTCTGATGTGCCTCCTACTGTATTCCTGGTCTGGACCATTCTGAAAGATTAAAGGATAGGAAGATCAGAATAGAATACTTGGAAATCAAGGGCGATAGAAAAAAAATTGAGCAGCAATGATATCAAGAATTGAAATAAGGACGCTATACTATGAATGAGCTTTTCCTAGAATCCTCAATTTTATTCCATACCCTGTCCTAGGGTATTACCCTATTTTAGGATAGGACCTGCATGGGCCACCATAAAAACGTGCCACGACCCGCACCCGGAAGTTCGGGCACGAGTGCGTGGTTACGTCCAGCCTACGCCGCAGAGTCGGCGGTAGTACGCTGTCTAGGTCAATCCATCTAAACTAGTCTAACTCATTCACAACAACATAGGCAAGATAATACTGAGAATTGAAACTTAAGACTACAACTGAAATAAATGTGACAACCGATTCAAATGTTTAAGTACAGAAATTCAATATTCAACATTTCTAACACGATGTGTAATCATCAAGGGTACATGTAAGACAGGGAATTAATTATCACAATATATAAAGATTAACTTGAGGTGCAGGTACTTGCCTGTTGTTTGGATCTGATTAATTGGTTCTTGGGGAAAAAGTCCAGAGATGAGTCCAAAAGCTGAAATAGACATTACCATCATGCTCAGAAGATGTCAAATAGCTAGAAACACCTGTCCTTGGGTCCAATTTGGAGACAAGGACAAAAACGACAGTTTCGGGTCAAAACGGGGTCCGCCGGTGGGCCGCTTTGCACCGAAAAACGTGTCCGGGTCAAAGGTCTCCAAATTCACCATACTTAGTGTCAACAGGTCAGGAACGCTGATACGAACCCAACGGAACTTCCAGATTTGGATTCCGATGAGCCAAACACAAAATCGCCCGTCGAGCGGGGCCTATGGGGCCCACGACACGCGATTTCGTCAACGTTCTCAGAATCGAACCAAACTTGACCCACAGGACCAGCGTATCGCTACGAGTCTGATGGCGCAAGTTTCGTCTCGATCTGACGAGTGTGCACGAAGTTAGGGTGAATTGCAGAAAAGCCGGATACGGGGCGATGTCCGCGGATATGCGTTGATTCCGGTGTGCACGCACACCCGAATCAGCTTCCGCGAAATCTCACACGTCCGTATCGACGGTGCGTACGTATCTGTGAAGACCGCACGCGACCAAGTCGTCCCGTTTGGCGGGACGTACTCAGTTCCGGGAGTAAAACAGGGTCTGGTTTTTCCTGTTTTTGGATCGCGGTGTGCGATCACCACAGGACGCGATGTCCCGAACAGTTTGTCCGGACACCGAGAGGGTCATACAGGCTTCACAACGCAATTTACGGAATCGAAAACGGAGCTACGAGCAAAAAGTTACACGCACCTGAAGGGGACCCGAAAATCAGGGTCGAGACGTGTCCGTGTCGTGTCCGACACGGAATCCAAAATTAGGGCTAGGGTTAGGGTTTTCGTCGGAGAACGGCCGTGGACGGCGGAGGGCGGCTGCTGGGCAACCGGCGAGGGCGGGGGACTGTTCGCCGACGGGCGGCGCGTCGTTCACGGGGGCGGAGGTGGCTCAGGGCTGCCGGAGAGGCGGCTGCGGCTGCTGTTCGTGCTGCTGGGGTTGCTGTCGACCGAAGGCGGCCGCTGGCGGGGCTCCAGAGGCGGAGACGGGAGGGGGAAGGAGCTGCGGCGGGCGGAGCATCGTCGGCGAGGCGGCGCTGGCGGCGTAGTGGCGGAGGCGGTGGCTAGGGCGAGGGAGCGAGTGGTCGAAGGGCGGCCGGGGGTCGGGGTATTTATAGGGGAACGGGCGGTTGCAGGAGGGCCGGCCAAGGCGGATCGGGGGCGACGTGGGCGCGGCGGGCGGGGCGCGGGACGCGCGGCGGCCGGCGTGGGACGCGGGACGTGGGGGGACTGTGCACGCGGGCGGGTCGGGCTGCGGCGGGTCGGGTTCGGCTGAACCCGACCCGACCCGAAAGGGGGCTGGGCTGGGCTGGTTAGCGGGCTGGGCCGCGGCCTAATGGGCCAGAAAAAATAATAAAAATAAAATAAATAATAAATAATAAATAATAAATAATAAATAGATAATTATTTAATTAATTAATTAAATAGTTTTCAGGCATTTAAAAATATGTCTGAGGCCCAGAAAAATCCAGAAAAATTACCCTAAGTCCAATTTTTTATTTTACACCCAAAAATATTATTTTCATGATATTTTAATATTATTTATTGCTAATTAAAAATTATTTATTAATTGAAAAGCTTGATTTTAATTACAGAAAATTCCCAGAAAATTCCAGAAAATTGGAAAAAATCCAAGATTTAATAATTTGGAAATTTAGGGGGTTTATACCTATACATCCAGGCAATTGCGTCCTCATGGCAAGAACTATCTTACCCACGATTTAGATTTGGCAGCAGTCATCTTTGCCTTGAAGTTATGAAAATAATATTTGTACGGAGAGCGTGTCGAGATCTTCACAGACCACAAGAGCTTGAAGTATGTTTTTACTCAAAAGGAGTTGAACATGAGGCAGCATCGGTGGCTGGAACTAATGAAGGATTTTGACATATCTTTGCAGTATCATCCTGGGAAAACTAATGTAGTTGTTGATGCCTTAAGCAGGTATCCGATAGCAATGTTGTTGACGCATGATCAATATTTGTTGGAGGACTTGGAGAGCTTGGACATTGAGGTGATAGTTCCTAATTTTTCTATTCAGATGTGGGGGTTGCAAATACACTTAGAGTTGATGGATAGGATCAAGACAGCCCAGTATGAGGATGTATCTCTGAGTAGCATCAGAGCTCAGGTGAGAACAAGATTGGAGGATAATTTTACCATTGCTGATGATAGTTCTTTGTGGCATGGTGTTAGATTATGTATGCCTAGTAGGGAGCTGCATGAGGAGGTATTGCAAGAAGCGCATCGCTCTCAGTACTTCATGTATCCAGGTGCCAACAAGATGTATCGGGATATACGAGAGAGTGTGTGGTGGCATGGCATAAAGAAGAAAGTGGCACAGTTTGTATCTAGATGCTTAGTGTGCCGGCGGGTGAAAGCCGAGAGACAGAGACCAGGTGGTTTACTTTAGTCATTACCCATTTTTGAGTGGAAGTGGGAACACATTACTATAGATTTTGTGTTCGGACATCCACGATCTCTAAAAAAAGATACGATTTGGGTCATCGTTGATAGGTTGACCAAGTCGGCCAACTTTTTTCCTTTCAAGGTGGGTTTGTCTACGAAGAAGCTGGCAGAGATGTATGTAAGACAGATCATCAGGATACATGGGGTTCCCATCAGCATAGTCTCGAATCGGGATAGTCAATTCACTTCTCATTTCTGGAGGAGTTTGCAGGCGAGTTTGGGTACCCAGCTCATGTTCAGTACTACATATCACCCCCAGACGGATGGACAGTCAGAGAGGACTATTCAGACTCTTAAGGATAGGCTGCATACCTGTGTAATAGATTTTGGGAGATCTTGGGAAGACCATCTCCATTTGGTAGAGTTTGCTTACAACAACAGCTACCAGGCTAGTATAGAGATGCCACCATTTGAGGCTCTGTACGGTCGAAGATATTGTACTCCCTTGTCATGGGACGATATTGGAGAGAGAGATTTGCTAGGGCTAGAGATAATTGTGGATGCGGCAGAGAAGGTTAAGCTCATCAGAGACAGACTTCGAGTGGTGCAGGATAGACAGCGGCATTGGACCAATAGCCGCCAGAGACCTTTTGAATTTGAGGTATAGTTTTAGATTTTTTTTATGCTTGATATTGGTTGTTTGTTATAGATTAAGTTCTTAAGATTATATTTTATTCTAGGTGGGTGGTTTGGTATTTCTGAGGATTTCTTCGACACAAGGCACGATTTATTTCGGTGGAGACGGGAAGCTTAGTCCATGATTCATCGGACCTTTTACTATTCTCGAGAGGGTTGATGCAGTTGCTTATAGACTTGACTTGCCACCTGTATTGGAGGGAGTGCACAATATGTTTCATATGTCACAATTGAGACGGTACATGGTGGATCTTAGTCAAGTGTTGGATCACTCGGAGATAGAGGTGGGCCCTACTCTTAGCTACCAGAGCAGCCAGTTGAGATTCTGGATCAACAAGAGAAGATGTTGAGAAACCAGACTATTCCTTTAGTACGTGTCGCTTGGAGGTATCACTCTCCGGGGGAGTCTACCTGGGAGAGAAATAATGAAATACAAGAGCGTTACCAATATTTGTTTGTGCCTTGAGGTATGTTCTTTCCTGATTCTGTTCTTTTTTATTTTTTGGGAGTAGTTATCGTCTTTGAATTTTGAGGACAAAATTATTTTAAGGGGATAGACTTGTCACTACCATATTTTCTAGAAAATAGTATTTTGGTTATTTCATAATTAATTAAATATTATGCATGTTGAATATTTATTTATTATATTATTTATTTATTATTAGATGTTAGTATTTTATTTTGGACTTGTCTTAGTGGACCTAGCTAGTTTAAATTAGATCCATGGACCAACATTTAATTCTAGTTAGAATTGAGCCCAATAAGAAGACCAATCATTATGAGGTTAATAAAGTTAAACCAATTAGACTAGAACCTTCATTCCTTTATTATTTCTTCATGACAAGCCCCAAGGGATATTTTAGATATTTTATACTAGCTTGGGGAAGAGGGAAGGGGGCCGACCTAGTATAGATGGAGGGAAATTTCTCTCTCTTTATTTTTTATTTTAAATCTAGATGTAGACTTTTCTCTTCCAAATTTTTTTATTTTCACATCAAATTTTATCCAAATTTCTTCCCAATTCTTTCTTAAATCATCATTGGAGGATATTAGAGCAAGGATCTACAAGAAGAAAGTAAGGATCTACAAGGAGGAGTAAGGATCTACAAGTTGGAGGCTCTTTACACTCAATTTAGAGATTTTATTGGGAATTTATCTTCCAATAGGTACAATTCAATTTTCTCCACTAATTAGACTCTAAATCTATGTTTTAATCATTAGGAACCACCCCATAAGCTAAGACTACCCATAGGAATTGAAATTAGGTTCATATGAGGCATATGGAGAAAGTTATGTGGTATTTTGCATCAATTTTGGAGAAATTTCAATTGCCTTCGTTATAGATATTATAATATTATAATTATAATTAATATGTTAGATATATGTATATATATATTGATATATATGATCTATAATTCTTGTTGATGTGTTGGTGATCATTGGAGAGTAGGAGTTCATGTGCATCTCTAGTATAGTTATATGTATATATATGTATAATGATATTATACTTATATAAATATATATATATATATATATATATATATATATATATATATATATATATATGTGTGTGTGTGTGTGTGTGTGTGTGTGTGTGTGTGTGAGCTTGAGGAAAGAAGAAACAATGGAAAATAGTGAAGAAAATATGAAAAGCAGGGAGAAAGCAATCATAAGCAGAAGCAGTGAAAAGCTTGAGAAGCAGCAGCAGAAGCAACAGCAGTAAGCAGCGGCAGCCGAAGCAAAAAGTAAAAAGCCGCAGCGGCAGCAGCAGTTGCGATAAGCCGGCTAGCATATTTTTATTTAGTGTATGTGTGTGTGTGTGTATATATATATATATATATATATATATATATATATATATATATATATATATATATATATACTAACTTATTAACAATATGTACATAACATACTAGCTTATTAATATAAACTAACTAGCTTATACTAGTTAGTTTATATTGATAAGCTAGTATGCTATGTACATATTGTTAATAAGTTAGTATATATATATATATATATATATATATATATATATATATATATATATATATATATATATATATACATAAGCACTAGTTAATATTAGTTAGTATTATTTCTATATTACCTTGAGATACACCAAGGTAATGAGAGTTGAGATATCTTGGGTACGGGTAATGAATATCCGAGGAGGTATGTTAGTATATAGTTTAGTATTGTGTTGTTAAAAGTTTAAATACATATTATTGTATAGGGAGGAGTATGGGTAGTTAGTTATATGTTAGATATTGAATTACCTTATGATACCAAGGTAATGTCAAGGTATTGGATTTGAGTATCAAGATGAGTATGTAGGTGGTGAGATACCGCTTTTGGTTCAAAGCCAAGATATCCACTTAGCATTAGTTTAGCTAGGTGTGATATATATATTTTGTCTTGTATATATATATATATTATAATATTTTTATATCTAATAAGTTGCGTATCTTATGGTACGGTATCTTGTTGGTTACCTAATATCCTAGTATAGCTAGTATGGCCTAGTTACATAGTATATGGACCCAATATCCTAAAGATAGAATCATATAATCTAGAAATAGCTAGTTTGACCAAGTTTGACTAGTTTGACCTAGAGTTGACTTAGTTTGACTATTTTGACTTATAAATAACTTTATGACCTAGAAGTTGGCTAGTTTAGCTTATTTTTATTCTAAAATCTTGTATTGATGTAATATTCAATATTTAGGTCTTTGAGGCACTGTACCTGAAATTATTGATTCTGTTCACCTAATTTTAGGCTAGTACATTCTCTGATAGTTTCTCATTTATGATATCCTCTATGTCTCTTTTATTTAGTGTAGATATCTTTGATTTGTTGACACGATGGTTACACGGATTGGTATATCCAGATCTTGTCATGAGTTATTATTCTTTGGTATTTATGGTATATCTTGTGTATGCCTTGTTTCCTTATTCTTCTTGTACAAATACAGACATAGGTTCATAAGAAGAGTAGCACCCTTCTTGTGAAATCATGTGTCATAACGTACCATGGTTGTTCACTTCTTGTGCCCCTATATCGGATGCGGGTCATGACACATTTTTAGTGGTGGCCCATAGAGGTCTTCAGGTCATAATTAGTACGATTCATAGTAGTGCTCTTATTTGAGTGCTATTACAATCCTGTTTCAGGATATAGGATATAGGCTATATGTTGAGAATACTCAATCACATCTAGAAAAACTCTATTGATTCATTTTAACTGTTCTTCCTTGATATTGATATTTGATCTTTAATTGTCCTTCTTTAAATGTATTACATCATGTACCATATTGATTCTTTCCTTTCGCTTTGCCTCAGGATACCGCCTAAGACTAGATCACAACAGAGAGAAGCAGTTTCTTAAAGATCTGCGACTTCCCGAGGACCTACACCAGTCACTTCTCCGGTGATTGGCATATCAACTCCGCTCGGGGGTCCACCTCCAGCTCAGAGGACTGTTTCGGCTGTATCTAAGGGACTTCCACCTCTACCTCTCGTACCGATAGATGCAACTCAAGTGTTCGCGTTGTTTTACGAGATAATGGAGGCTCAGAGGGCCCAGTCCGAGGCACACCAGAGGCAGACCAACGTGTTACGACAGGACATTGAGAGTGGTCATCAGCTTGCCCTTGTTGCAGTAGAGAGAGGAGTTCCAGTCCAGCAGAAGGTTGATCCGTAGGTTGCCTAGCTTCGGCCGGATAATATCCAGGACTTCAAGAAGTTGGAACCTCGGGTCTTCAAGGGGACTGAGGGCATCGTCTATGCTGATGATTGGCTTGGGGATATTGAGCGTCTAATGAGGGTGTCCTGTCTTGCAGAGGATATAAAGGTTGAGGCAGTAGAACTTTAGCTGTTCGATATCGCTCGCACTTGGTTCAGGCATGAGCCACTTTTTGCTGATGCGGGACAGTCTTAGGAGGTATTCAAGGACCTCTTCAAGAGGAAGTTCTTTGCTCGGGCGGACAAGTTGGACTTGGGGAGGCAGTTTGAGAGCCTTACTCAGGGGAGAATATCTGTGGAGGAGTACACCGCAGAGTTCGGTAGGCTGAGCCAATTTACGAAGTATTTGGTGAGGGAGCGAAGGTTCGAGCTATCCGCCCAATTCTCTCTCACCGCACATGCACATCTATGACTAAATATGCATATAAAATTCATATCAAGCTTATATATATATATATATATATATATATATATATATATATATATATATATATATATATATATATATTCAAGACATAAAATCAAACACCTATAGTAAGCATTTAGGAGAGTCATGCTACATACCCGATCAATTGTCCAAGTCTCCCAATTCTCTATGATATATATTCCTACATATCGAATACATTATTATACAACCAATGTATCTTGCTAGAATGAGAATTGGAGAGTAATTGCATAAAACACCCAAAATAGAACTTTGTATCACACGGTATCACACCGTATCGTGATACGGCCTACACGTATCCATTTATGGATACGTACCAAGTCCCACAATCCCGATCTAAGTCTAGTTAGATCTTATTGGTCTCATGACACACAGTTGATGTGTCAAACTCGTAATTCCCCAACCCACATACAAAAAGCTATATAGAAATCATATTACATAACCAATTGTTCTAGAACTTGTTCCTATAGGTAGTCATATGCCATGGGGGTGATTCTTAAGGGTTAAATACATGATTTAGAAGCTAAATGAAGTAAAATTCAAAAAATTACCAATTGGAAGATGGATTCCCAATAAAAATATGAGTGGACATGATTCGAACACGAACTCTCGGCTACGACTCCTCCTTCTTGTGCTTCTTGCTTCTTCAAGCTCCAATGCTCCTTGAGGAATGAGAATGGAAGGAAATTGTATGTGAATTGATGGAGAGGTGAGGGAATTAGGGATTTATGAATTTGGGATCTCAAAAATGGATGAATAAATGAAGTAGAGAGAGAAAAAAGAGGATCATAACATGGTCGGCCCCTTCCCCCTTCCCCAAGTCATATGCAAAAGTCTCATGTACCCCTCCATGATGTATTATGGAGAAATAATTAAGGGTGGGTGTTTTAGGAAGTCTCTAACTAATTGTAATTAGACTAATCCTTCCTTATTAATTAATGAGGATGAGTCTAATGAGTTTGGATCCAAGCTAGGCTCACTAGTTGTCATGACAAGTCTAATTATTGGACTAGCCTCCTAACAAAATAATTAATACAAGTCACAATTAATCTATGACTCACTAATAATTAAATAATTAATACAATCATCAAATAATTTTTATAATACACTAATATTAATATTTATTCCTAAAATTATTTACCCATGCCAAAATACCAAACTACCCCTCGTTAGAAAAGTGAGGGTGATATTTCATGGATGAGTTAGTCTAGAACCTGGAGTAAGTCACGCTTGATGGTTTCGTGAACGGATACATGAATCTTATTGGATGACTTGGAGTTATGATTGACATCGAAGATTTAGAACTGAATCATGGCTTGGTAGTCTAGACTTATAATGGATATATGTGTTCTATCAAACATGCTTGAGGAGATAGACTATGTGAATTGCTAGGCTTGTCATACATCTTGGATATATCATAGATTTGACTGAATAGACTCGAACCATGTACAAATGAACATGTTAATATGAGTAGGATGATCTGTGCTCGATGTTTAGAAATCTAAGTAAAATGAGCTTGGGTTGAATATCCTATACAAACGAAGAATGGTTTGACCTTAGGAATTGGGCGAGCATCATGCGACAAATTTGTACGATGAGTTATAAACATGAACTGTACCTATGACCTTGTGAGATGACCTAGTAATTAGGCAGACGCCCTTGTGCCGAGTGAAAAAACTTGTGTAGCCGACTTTAGAGTATTGCTTGAGCAAGCCATAGAACTGGGTGTCATGACCAGCACCCGGTGTAGTAATGCAAGTTAGGAATAAAGCCTAGCCTACGCCGTAGAATCGGTGGTAGAACATTGTTTGGGTAATATATCTAATCAATATAATGAGCCACCAACAATATCAATATACTCAATCACAGATCTAAGATGAAAAATAGCACGAATATAATAAGGAATAGACTAGTTACAATACAACTCATGAGTCAAATAATAAAATCGATGAGTCAGAGAGAATACTAAACAGTAAGCTGGAGACAAATCCAGTATAAGAGAACAACTAAGATACTATAAGTACCGGGTCGTCTATCTCAGTCGAGATGAGTCCCTCCTGAGCTAGGGTCTCTGATTCTAAGCCAACAATATCCTGAGGCCCGTAATGAGTAGGGTACCACTCTTCTGTGTTATTTGGAAAAAATATATCGAGTCAGGAAAGGAGCAGAGTATATCTCTAACACCACTTCTAATCAATGATATAAACTACGTAACAGTAAATAGTTATGAATATACAAGATACAATAATAGATACAAGAGATATATAATAAAGAAAATACTGAAAATAAATAGAAGAATGAATAATATGGCAATGAACAAGAATACTAATGACTAAGTGAGTGAGTACCAGCTTTAATATGTGATCGTCTTGGGAACTTAATACAAGATATATGGCCTGGCTAATCATACATGTGATGTATGATTAGTACTATTCAATGAACAAGACTTGGTACAAGGAGGATATAATCACATATCTACATTGCATACTCCCCAATCCCGATTGGTATAGTAGATCCAACCATGGTACGCTATGGCACAGGATTCTCTAGGATGATAGCTAGTCTCCCCGAGAATTAGTCTCTGTACATGTACAAGAAACAAGGAAACAAGGCTTGCATAACTATATATACCAAGGAATAACATCTCATGACAAGATCTGGATATACCAATCCGTGTAACCATCGTATTAAAAAATTAAGAATATCTACACTATATACAATGAACATAGAGGATATCATAAATAAAAAACTATCAGAGAATGTACTCGCCTGAAGTTCGATGAATAGTCTCACAGATATCTGGTATGGTGCCTCAAAGACCTAGATAGGGAATATAACATCAATATAAGGTTTTGGAAAGAAAATAAGTTAAACTAGTCAACATCTAGGTCAAAAAGCCATTTCTAAGTCAAAATAGTCAAACTAGGTCAACTCTAAGTCAAACCGGTCAACCATGGTCAAACTACCTATTTCTAGGTTGCATTAGTCTATCTCTAGGGTATTGGGGCCATATATTATGAAACTAGGCCATACTAGCTAAATCTAAGATACCAAGAACACACTAAGATACCGTATCTCAGGATACGCAAACAAGAGACATGAAAATATCATATATGCATATTCAATCAATAATATATATACTGGTCCTATTTACAATTACTAAATAGATACCTTGGTTTTGAACCAACTCGGTATCGCACCACTAAATACCCATTTTTGATACTCGAACCCAAATACCTTGAATATCCCCAATACCTTGACACTTACCTTGGTATCTCCAGGTAAATATGATTCTAGCATATAGTTAACTACCCCACTAGCTATATATACTAATACATGTATATATATCAATCCAATATAATTTATAGTATTCAGTAATATCAACTACTAGTATATATTAAAATAAATATTAATACTACTACTATGCTATACTAACTATCATTATAACTAATACATATACATATATATATATATATACATACATATATCTACTAACTAACTAGATAACTAACAATTTAGTAAACTAGCTAACTACGAATAACTACTATTAGTTAACTAATTGAACTAGCTAACTGAACATCTAACCAGCTAACTAATACCTGCAACTTGCTACTACTACTGCTGCTCCCTGTGTCATTCTGTGCTTACTGCACAGAACTGAATGCCATCCCCCCTTGCTGAACAGCAGTGCTCGAAACCTCTGTTGTGCATACAGAGTTGCACCAAGCTACCTCAGCCCGAGCCCCCTTGTTGCCTGTTGCTTTCCCTGTACTTTGATGCTCGCTGTACTCTGTGCCTTACTGTGCTCACTGTACCCTGTGCTTTGCTATGCACACAGAGTTGCACCGAGCTACCTCAGCCTGAGCCCCCTAGCTGCCTGCTGCTTTCCCTGTGCTTTGTTGTGCTCGCTGCACTGTGCAGTTGGCCACTGCACAATATGCCCCTTGCCTCGAGCATCTCGCTCACTCTCAAACACACCAACACGTATTATAACACATATGCGTAAAACACTATACTATTTATATACAAATATATGTATACTTTACTTATATATATATATACACCCTCCTCTCTAACATATATAGATATGTATATATACACATATAGACACTCAAGTGAACTCCTTATCTTGTATATATGTATCAATATACAAACATACGTACACAAGTAGATATATTAAACCTTCCTATATCCATATATATATCCAACATACACACTTACATTATACATATAGACACACACAAACACATAGGTAAATATCACTCTCACATATACATATACATACTTGATACACTAGTACATAAAACTACATATATATACATAACAATATATATATATATACATAACAATATATATATATATATAACAATATATATATATATATATATATATATATATATATATATATATATATACATCTATTACAATAGCTAAAAACAAAGGAAATTGGATCTAAAAATGTAACACAACAACCACGTGGAGTGCATCGCACCCGTATCACACTAGATCTATGATACACATGCGATACGAGTCCACCACACAACCAAACGTACCCCGAAGGACACGAACAAGTCTAAATTACTATATATGAACAATACGAGGAGTAAAATATATATCTACGTGTCTGTGTCAAAATGTAACATGCACAAAGTCCCGTGTCGGAGAAAAAAATCTCTAAATCAACATATATCACCAATTTGTTGGAATATGACCTACACGTATCCAATTTTTGATACGATACTAGCCACAAACAAACAAACACATGTTAATTTAGTTTATACGACCAATTGACAAATACAACAAGTGTCAATCTCAGAATTTCTCTAAAATTGACACAAAAAGTACCATAACTTTCTCCATAGGCCTCCTATGAACTTAATTACAAATCCTATGGATAGCCTATATATATGGGGTAGTTTCTCATGGTTAAATCTTATATTTAGAACCTAATTAAAGAGAAAAAAACTGAATTGGATGGATTTCCAATGCAATCTCCAAATTTGATAAAATGAGCCTCCAACTTGTAGATCCTTGCTCCTCTTTGTAGATCCTTGCTTTCTACTTTTAGATCCTTGCTCTACTAGCTTACAATGATAATTTGGGAAGGAATTGGGAAAAAATTTGGAAGAGAATTAATGTAGGAATAAAGAAATTTGGTTAAGGAAAATTCTAGATCTAGTTTTAAAATAAAAAGAGGAGAGAGAAACTTTCCTCCCTTTTTGTATAGGCCGGCCACTTGACCCCCTCCCCAAGTCAATATGTAATATCCATTATACCCCTTGGGGCCTCTCCTGAAGAAATAATTACGGAGAAAATGTTCTAATCTAATAGTTTTAATTAAACTAATCATCCTCCTAATGAATGGGCTTCTAATTTGGCTCAATCAATTCTAACTAGTTGTAAATGTTGGTCCATGAGTCTAAACTAAACTAGTTAGGTCCATTAACACAAGTCCAAAATAATAAACTAACATCTAAAAATAATTAAATAATATAATAAATAATTATTCATCATGTATAATATTTAATTAATTATTAAATGACCAAAATATCCTTTTATAGAAAATATGGTAGTGACACTGGGGCAACAAGGATAGGAGTTAGACTTTGAACGGTAAGTATGTGCTATATTGACACGAATGGAATAGATGATAGGACATGAACGTTAGTCGGTTAATCGGATATATCGTACTTAACGGTAGTGCAATGCTTGATTTGAGTGGGATTTATAACTACCACATTTCCAAACAAGAATATCTTATCATTTTGTATTATTTTTTATTTAATTAGTATGCTATTTAATTAATTATGACTTGTATTATTTATTAATAACTAGTGTACTAACCTATTAGTTAGACTTGACACTAGAGAACCCAATTAGACTTGTCATGACAAGCAATTGAGTCCAACATGGACTAGGCCCAAGTTAATCCCATTACCACTAGTCAATTAGGATGATTAGCTTAAATGCATTAGTTAGAGACTTTTTAAATTACCCCTTCTTAATTATTCTTCATAAACTAGCATATAGGGACAAATTAGACATTGTTGTGACTTGGAGAAGGGGGGTGAAGGGTCGGCCACATATAAGACCACTCACTCTCCCTCTTCTCTTCATTTACTTCTATTTTAGATCCCTAAATTTCATTAGATCCCCAATTCATTTATTTCCTCTCATTTCCACCATTAGAAGAGATTTGGAACTTAGAGAAGCAAGGAGCACAAGGAGGAGGATCTTTGGTGGAGAGATCGTATCCGAATTATTGCGATGAGCTATTTCATTGGGAATCTATCTCCCAATAGTTAAATTCTGAATTTTTTCTTATTATAGCTTCTAAATCATGCATTTGGCCATTAGGAACCCTCATATGGTATATGGCAACCTATAGGAAGAAGTTCTAGGCTCTTTGGTTGTGTATTATGATTTCTACATGGTGATTTGTGCCTATTTTGGAAGAATTCTGAAATTAATACATCAAGTATATATCATAAGATCTAATTAGACTTATATTGATCATATAGGACTAGATATGTGTCCACAATTAGACACGATTAGAGCATATCAGTGTATTTTGTGCTACCATATGATACGGGGTTCATTTTGGGTGATTTGTATAATTACTCTTCAATTCCTATTGTAACTTGTTATATTAGTTATTATTAAATCTATTGAGATGTATATATGTTAATTATGGAGAATTGAGAGTTTTAACTCTTTATTTGGGTATATATCATAGAATATCATAGGTTGTACGTCAAGTATTTGTTTAAATAATTCTAGTGTATGTATGTATATAGGACTTAGTGTATATATATGTTGGTAGCATATAAGGGTAGTTGTGTTAATTAGTTGTGTTGTGATTGGAAATCAAGTGACAGTGAGTGTGGCCTACACTAGTGTGCGGTAAACAAGTTGTGTAGGTTGGGAAATACTGTGCACTGTATGTTGGGTGACTGAGTGTGTGAGAGTCAGTGGTGTTCAGATGATTGCATGTTGAACTGCATATCAAAGAAGCAATACTGGTTCAGTATATGTGAGGGTATACCTATATTGCTTGAGTACACAGTGATGTGTTGATGTGTATATGATTCGAGGGAAGAAATAGGAGCAAGGGGTGTTGGAGAGGAAGAGAACTAGTTTGTAGGGTTGTGTGTTAGAGGAGAGGGGGTTCCTGGGTACAGAAGTATCAGGTAGTAGTTTGCAGTATGTCCGCCCACTTGTGCTCTTGTGTGTGCATTGGGTTAGTGGTTCACTTGAGGATGTTGAGTGTCAGGCTTTAGAAATAGTTACCCAAGTCAGTATCAAATTTGAGTGCTCAGTATAGTTGGGTATGTTGTGATTAGTAGGGTTGTGACATGGGTATTGTGAAGTGTTGCAACTGCAGGCAACAGAAGGAGTATCCAGGATGAGAAACATGTGTACTAATGATTAAGTGTTAAATGTTCTTAGGTGAAGAGTATCAGTGTAAGTGTGTTGGAGGGTCGGGTACATGTGCAGTGGGAGGAAACTGGGGTTATTTTACTCAGGTGTGAAGGTGATTCGATTGATGGGCAACAACAGTAGTGGAGTGTAGATATAGGTATATCACTTGGGCAAAAACCTAAGGGATGTGAGATGAGTGTCAACCAGTATAATCATGTTCAGGCAGAGGGAGAACGGTGTGTGTGCTTCTGCAAGCTCTACAGGTGGCATGGAGGGTGCCAGCAGTGAAGGGAATTGGGATATAGTACCTTGTGCACTAGTTTAGGAACAAAGCAAAGAGAAGAAGCAGTTGTTGCTACTCATACCTATGTTGTTGTTTACATATTGGGAATTATATAGGTATACACGGTTGTGAGTGTCAATTAGTATTATGTATACTTATGTTTGAGTATTGTGATGTGGCATGGAGTATCAATGAAGAAATTGGTGGCCGGGTAAGTGAACAACAACATGTAGGAATTTGGATGGATAATGTAAGGCTCAGTGTGTGAAACTATACAGGCAGTGTACACTCCTGATGTGGACAGTGCACAGGATATGAAGGTTTGTGTTCAGGTTTAAGGGTAGGGCATGTGGAATTTTTTTTGGTAACTTCAGCAATATTTAGTTGCAAGAGAGGTTTCAGAGTCAGTAGGAACAGTATGCGTCTAAGGGGTATTTAGGAAATTAAGAAATATGTGTATCAGAGATAAAGAGTAGAAGGGATGTTCAGGTAGGGGTGTCAATTAGAAAGTATATTTTTATACCTAGTGTCAAAGTGTTGTTAGTATCTGATACCACGCTCAGATAAGAAAGTGAGTGTTGGGAGTCCAGATTGGACCAAAGCAAATGCCTAGATGCAGTTGTCTGCAATGGAGGTTGTACCTCTATATCCAGTGTGCAGGCAATACGCACTCAGGAATTAAGTTATTGGAAATATCTAGTATGCTTTAATGTTGACAGAGTATAGATTTGGAACAAGTACCGGGTGAGATAAATCCAGTAAATTAACTAGTGAGTGTATGTGGAAGTGTAGAAGTGTCCAGTGAGGGATATTGTCAAGAAAGTGGGAAAGACAAGTGAGGAAAATACTTATGAATTTGTGCGCGCTATAGTGAAAGTAATATTGAGTTCATATGAGGGATGAGAGTATAGATAAGTCATAATGTAAGTGTGTTGCTGTAGTGTTTTAACCCGTGAGTCATATTAGGAGATTAGGATAATGAGTTGAATTCATGAGTGATGTAGAGTATTAGTGATACTAAGTGGTATTTAATATTAGATGTATATAAGCTATGCACGTTTTAACTACGGTATTTAGATATAGTATTATAAGGTATGGTTAGTAGCTAAGGTATCTTATGAGATACTATATATATATAACCTATTTATATGTATATGGTATTGGTATATCTCTATATATATGGTATGACCTAGAAACCTAGAGTAGACTTGATATAACCAAGTATAGCCTAGTAAAAGCTAATACGACCTAGTATGCCAACTAAATAGATATTTTGGAACCTAAAATTTGAGTTGACCTAGTTTGACCAAGACAACCTAGTTTGGAACTTGAAATCACATGTTTAACTAGTTTGACTTATTTATCATTTAAGAACACTAATTGACATTGATATTCCTATATAGGTTTGTGTGACACCAGCTCGGACACCTAGTGACATCTATTGCTCAGGACCACATGCGAGTACATTCTCTGATAGTTTTTATTATTTGATATTTATTATAATACAAGTATTTAGAAATATTTTACTTGATTCTGACACAGTGGTTACACGGACTGGTACTATATGGATCCTATCAGGATATGTTACCCCATTATCGTGTACTTTGGATACTCCTTCACATATACTTTATCGTGTGCACCGGATATTCCTTGTGCTCGTACTTATTCGTGTTCGTCATATACTCATATTATATTCGTGTTCATGACATGTTGTGATCGGATCCACGATTATTGGTTGGGGGAAGGAAAAGTGCTAGATAGATATACGATCAAAATCTTAAACATTGTATTGCATCATATAGACAAAAAATAGTCATACACCTCATGTGTGATTGTGTTACTCCGTAGACAACAACCAATCTTAAATGATTATGTTTCTTATAGACAACAGCCAATCTTAAATAATTGTGTTTCTTGTATACAACAACCAATCATATTGATCATATGATTGTGTTATTGATCCTGTTAGCAGAGCTTGATAACCCAAGCCGATCACATATCTAACTAGTATTTTGAACACTTAGTGTAGTTATATTCTTATCTATATTCTAGTTTATTTCTTTTATTCTATTTTATTGTGATCAGTTTATACTATATTGCTCTAGATTATTTGTCTCTTCCTTCCATAGTACGATATTATTTTATTGCTTCTCGTCTTGTATTACATTCTCTATTTCTGTTTATAGTCATTATCAATTAACTTAGAACTGCTATTGGGATAGTGTCAACAAAGTTGGAAAGATAAGTGAGGAAAATACTTATGAATGTTTGTGTACTAGAGTGAAAGTAACATTGAGTTCATGTGAGGGATGAGAGTATAGATGTG
Organism: Iris macrosiphon; assembly: GCA_036927795.1. NCBI lineage: Eukaryota > Viridiplantae > Streptophyta > Magnoliopsida > Asparagales > Iridaceae > Iris > Iris macrosiphon. The sequence goes on along the minus strand of JAYESA010000013.1, from coordinate 145,402,182 downwards.
TCATAATGTAGGTGTGTTGAAGTAGTATTTTAACCTGTGAGTCATATTAGGATATTAGGTGTATGAGTTGAATTCATGGGTGATGTAGAGTATCAGTGATACTAAGTGGTATATATTAGATGTATATAAGCTATGCATGTTTTAACTAAGGTATTAAGATATAGTATTATAAGGTATGGTTAGTAGCTAAGGTATCCTATGAAATAATTTATATATATAACCTATTTATATGTATATGGTATTGGTATATCTCTATATATATGGTATGACCTAGAAACCTAGAGTAGACTTGATATAACCTAGTATAGCCTAGTATAAGCTAATACGACCTCGTAGGCCAACTAAATAGATATTTTGGAACCTAAAATTTAAGTTGACCTAGTTTGACCAAGACAACCTTGTTTGGACCTAGAAATCACTTGTTTAACTAGTTTGAATTATTTATCATTTAAGAACACCTGTTGACATTGATATTCCTATATAGGATTGTGTGACACTAGCTCGGACACCGAGTGACATCTATTGCTCTGGACCACAGGCGAGTACATTCTCTGATAGTTTTTATTATTTGATATTTATTACAATACAAGTATTTAGAAATATTTTACTTGATTCTGACACAGTGGTTATACGGACAGGTACTCTATGGATCCTATCATGATATGTCACCCCATTATCGTGTACTTTGGATACTCCTTCACATGTACTTTATCGTGTGTACCGGGTATTCCTTGTGCTCGTGCTCATTCGTGTTCGTCGTATACTCATATTATATTCGTGTTCATGACGTGTTGTGATCGGATCCATAATTATTGGTTGGGGAAAGGAAAAGTGCTAGATATATATGCGATCAAAACCTTGAACATTATATTGTATCATATTGACAACAGCCAGTCATACACCACACGTGTGATTGTGTTATTCCATAGACAACAACCAATCTTAAATGATTGTGTTCTTTATAGACACCAACCAATCATACTGATCATATGATTGTGTTATTGATCATGTTAGCAGATCTTGATAACCCAAGCCGATCACATATCTAACTAGTATGTTAAACACTTAGTGTAGTTATAATTATTATCTATATTCTAGTTCATTGCTTTTATTCTATTTTATTGTGATCAATTTATACTATATTACTCTAGATTATTTGTCTCTTCCTTCCATAGTATGATATTATTTTATTGCTTCTCATCTTGTATTACATTCTCTATTTATGTTTATAGTCATTATCAATTAACTTGGAACTGCTATTGGGTTATACTTTGCTCCAATCCTGGCTGGATATATTTTTTAAATGATTGGGTAGAGCATATATGTCCCACCTACTATGGGCCACAGGATGGCGAGGTCGTTGAGATTGTACTGTTGAGCCTCTTGATATAGTTTCACCTATTGGAGAGTTTTAGATTTTTTTTATGATATTGTATTTGATCTCAGCTAGAATTTATGACATGTACTATATTGAGATCTTGTGTTGAGTTTAGACTATTGGACTTGGACTTGCGATGTATTGTTGTAGAAGCATAAAAAATATGCTGTAGAGTTATACGCAGTATTTCAGTGCTGGGCGGCATAAAATATGACTTCAGAGCCATCGGCGTACAACAGGGCTTCATCGCTAGTACAGCATAAAATATAAGTCCCAGGACAATCCGCGTAATGCAGTATTTGTCACGACCCGCACCCGGTATAGGGGCACGAGTGCGTGGGTACGTCCAGCCTACGCCGCAGCATCGGTGGTAGAACGCTGTATAGGTCACAATGCTATCTAATCATTCTCATACGAGCATCCAACTCCATAAGGAGTCACAGATAGCACAATATCATATGAATAATACTCAATCACATAGCTAAAGCATGATAAGATATCAAAGAAATAAATAAACCAAATTGCAACACAAGTCTAAATATAATAATCTAACTCAACAATAATATCCAAGTCTCAACAAAGTATGCCGGAGACAAATCCGGTACCATAAACTGCTAATAGAAACTAAATAAATAACTATTGATCCCGACTAGACCTCCCGGAATCACACCTGGCTACAAGGTCCAAGTCAGCATCTACTCTCCCTGTGGTCCATAAAATGTCGGACACCCGTCCTCTAAGGCGTAGTCTGGAAAAATATTTCCAGTCAGGATGGAGCAAAGTACATCTCTAACAGCAGTTCTACATCAATGATATAAACTATGTAGCAGTAAATAGATAAAAATATACAAGATGCATATATATGTACGAGAGATATACAATAAAGGAAATACTGGAAATACTGTAAATAAATGCGGGAAGGAACAATATGTCAATGAAGAAGAATACTATGACTAAGTGTGTGAGTACTAGCTTTAACATGTGATCGGCTTGGGAACTTGTACACGAGTACGGGTCTGGCTAGTCATACGTGCGGTGTATGACCAACACTAACATAAGAACAAGACTGGTACATGAAGGGTATGATCACATATCTACACTAAAATACTCCCCACCCCGACTGGTATAGTAGATCCAACCATGGTACGCTATGGCACGGGATTCTCTAGGAAGGTAGTAAGTCTTCCCGAGAATCAGTGTATGTACATGCACAAGATAAACAATGAAACAAGACTTGTACAAGATACACCATATACAAGGAATAACATCTCATGACGAGATCCGGATATACCAATCCGTGTAACCATCGTGTCAAGAAATATGGATATTTACACAAAATACAATAAACATAGAGAATATCATAGATAAGAAACTATCAGAGAATGTACTCGCCTGCGGTCCTTTGCTGGTATGAATCAGAGTCCAAGTCACAGTCCAAACAACCTATGTATTACAATTTTACCATGTCAAAATATAATTTATTTTAATTTATTTAATTCTGGAATAATTACTCTAAAATCTTATTTTAATCTTATTATTCTAATTTTTAGGCCAAATCCTAGTTTTGCCCAAAAGAACCTAAATTTTTAACGACTCGAGACTCATGGCACGCAAATCGAGGCGATCTGTTGACCGAAAAGTCAACCGATACAAACTCGACTTTCATGCATGATTCCCTGTAGATTTCATCATCAAAAATATTCTAGAATTTACGGCTCGTCCGAATTCAAATTCGTTTGGGAATTATGGCACATACAAATTTTGTATCGTGCACCGATAGTTAAATTCTAACCTAAAAGTTCTACAGAATTAACAGTATATAAATACTTTGAATTAAATTCTGGGAAAAACATATGTCAATGATCTCGATATTAGCTTTCCAAAACTTTAGACGGTTCATGATTCTGATTCCTGGTTCTCCCAGAATCGCAAAAACATCGAAATACATCTATTTTCGGACATGCTGTGCTCTACGAATTTTCCAGAATTTAATACTCATAATTTCGTAAAAAAATTTATATAATCAGAAAGCTAACCTCAATATCGTTCTAACACAAAAAACTATGTCTCGTTTGGAGTCCGGAGCTATACGCAATAGCTTCTGGAAGATAAAGGAATCCTAGATGACAATTCTCTCAAAATCTCTCTCTAAAATAATCAGATAATTAGGTTTATAATAATATATATACGTGCGGTGTATGACCAACACTAACATGAGAACAAGACTTGTACATGAAGGGTATGATCACATATCTACACTAAAATACTCTCCACCCCCGACTGGTATAGTAGATCCAACCATGGTACGCTATGGCACGGGATTCTCTAGGAAGGTAGCAAGTCTCCCCGAGAATCAGTGTATGTACATGCATAAGATAAACAATGAAACAAGACTTGTACAAGATACACCATATACAAGGAATAACATCTCATGACGAGATCCGGATATACCAATCCGTGTAACCACCGTGTCAAGAAATATGGATATTTACACTAAATACAATGAACATAGAGATATCATAGATAAGAAACTATCAGAGAATGTACACGCCTGTGGTCCTTTGCTGGTATGAATCAGAGTCCAAGTCACAGTCCAAACAATCTATGTATTATAATTTTACCATGTCAAAATATAATTTATTTTAATTTATTTAATTCTGGAATAATTACTCTAAAATATTATTTTAATCTTATTATTCTGATTTTTAGGCCAAATCCTAATTTTGCCCAAAAGAACCTAAATTTTTAACGACTCGAGACTCATGGCACGCAAATCGAGGCGATCTGTTGACCGAAAAGTCAACCGTTACAAATCGACTTTCATGCATGATTCCCTGTAGATTTCATCATCAAAAATATTCTGGAATTTATGGCTCATCCGAATTCAAATTTGTTTAGGAATTATGGCACATACAAATTTTGTATCGTGCACCGATGGTTAAATTCTAACCTAGAAGTTCTACAGAATTAACAATATATAAATACTACAAATTAATTTCAGAGAAAAATATATGTCAATGAACTCGATATTAGCTTTCCGAAACTTTAGACGGTTCATGATTCTGATTCCTGGTTCTCCCGGAATCGCGAAAATATCGAAACACGTCTATTTTCGGACATGCTGTGCTCTACGAATTTTCCAGAATTTAATACTCATAATTTCGTAAAATAATTTATATAATCAGAAAGCTAACCTCAATATCATTCTAACACAAAAAACTAGGCCTCGTTTGGAGTCCGGAGCTATGCGCAATGGCTTCTGGAAGATAAAGGAATCCTAGATGACAATTCTCTCAAAATCTCTCTCTAAAATAATGGGGTAATTAGGGTTATAATAATATATATACATGCGGTGTATGACCAATACTAACATAAGAACAAAACTTGTACATGAAGGGTATGATCATATATCTACACTAAAATACTCACCATCCCCGACTGGTATAGTAGATCCAACCATGGTACGCTATGGCACGGGATTCTCTAGGAAGGTAGCAAGTCTCCTCGAGAATCAGTGTATGTACATGCACAAGATAAATAATGAAACAAGACTTATACAAGATACACCATATACAAAGAATAATATCTTATGACGAGATCCGGATATACCAATCCGTGTAACCATCGTGTCAAGAAATATGGATATTTACACTAAATACAATGAACATAGAGAATATCATAGATAAGAAACTATCAGAGAATGTACTCGCCTGTGGTCCTTTGTTGGTATGAATCAGAGTCCAAGTCACAGTTCAAACAACCTATGTATTATAATTTTACCATGTCAAAATATAATTTATTTTAATTTATTTAATTCTAGAATAATTACTCTAAAATTTTATTTTAATCTTATTATTCTGATTTTTAGGCCAAATCCTTGTTTTGCCCAAAAGAACCTAAATTTTTAATGACTCGAGACTCATGGCACGCAAATCGAGGCAATCTATTGACCGAAAAGTCAACCGATACAAACTCGACTTTTATGCATGATTCCCTATAGATTTCATCATCAAAAATATTCTGAAATTTACGGCTCGTCCGAATTCAAATTCGTTTGGGAAATATGGTACATACAAATTTTGTATCGTGCACCGATGGTTAAATTCTAACCTAAAAGTTCTATAGAATTAACAGTGTATAAATACTACGAATTAATTTCAGGGAAAAACATATGTCAATGATCTCGATATTAGCTTTCCGAAACTTTAGACGGTTCATGATTCTGATTCCTGGTTATCCCGAAATAGCAAAAATATCGAAACACGTCTATTTTTGGACATGCTGTGCTGTACGAATTTTCCAGAATTTAATACTCATAATTTCATAAAAAATTTTATATAATCAGAAAGCTAACCTCAATATCATTATAACACAAAAAACTATGCCTCGTTTGGAGTCCGGAGCTATGCGCAATGGCTTCTGGAAGATAAAGGAATCCTAGATGATAATTCTCTCAAAATCTCTCTCTAAAATAATGGGATAATTAGGGTTATAATAATATATATACGTGCGGTGTATGACCAACACTAACATGAGAACAAGACTTGTACATGAAGGGTATGATCACATATCTACACTAAAATATTTCCCACCCCCGACTGGTATAGTAGATCCAACCATGGTACGCTATGGCACAGAATTCTCTAGGAAGGTAGCAAGTCTCCTCGAGAATCAGTGTATGTACAAGCACAAGATAAACAATAAAACAAGACTTGTACAAGATACACCATATACAAGAAATAATATCTCATGACGAGATCCGGATATACCAATCCGTGTAACCATCGTGTCAAAAAATATGGATATTTATACTAAATACAATGAACATAGAGAATATCATAGATAAGAAACTATCAGAGAATGTACTCGCCTGTGGTCCTTTGCTGGTATGAATCAGAGTCCAAGTCACAGTCCAAACAACCTATTATTATAATTTTACCATATCAAAATATAATTTATTTTAATTTATTTAATTCTGGAATAATTACTCTAAAATCTTATTTTAATCTTATTATTCTGATTTTTAGGCCAAATCCTTGTTTTGCCCAAAAGAACCTAAATTTTTAACGACTCGAGACTCATGGCACGCAAATCGAGGCGATCTGTTGACCGAAAAGTCAACCGATACAAACTCAACTTTTATGCATGATTCCCTGTAGACTTCATCATCAAAAATATTCTGGAATTTACGGCTCGTCCGAATTCAAATTCGTTTGGGAATTATGGCACATACAAATTTTGTATCGTGCACCGATGGTTAAATTCTAACCTAGAAGTTCTATAGAATTAACAGTATATAAATACTTCGAATTAAATTCTGGGAAAAACATATGTCAATGATCTCGATATTAGCTTTCCGAAACTTTAGACGGTTTATGATTCTGATTCCTGGTTCTCCCGGAATCGCGAAAACATCGAAACACGTCTATTTTCGGACATGTTGTGCTCTACAAATTTTCCAGAATTTAATACTCATAATTTTGTAAAAAAATTTATATAATCAGAAAGCTAACCTCATTATCGTTCTAACACAAAAAACTATGCCTCGTTTGGAGTCCGGAGCTATGCGCAATGGCTTCTGGAAGATAAAGGAATCCTAGATGACAATTCTCTCAAAATCTCTCTCTAAAATAATGGGGTAATTAGGGTTATAATAATATATATACATGCGGTGTATGACCAATACTAACATAAGAACAAAACTTGTACATGAAGGGTATGATCATATATCTACACTAAAATACTCACCATCCCCGACTGGTATAGTAGATCCAACCATGGTACGCTATGGCACGGGATTCTCTAGGAAGGTAGCAAGTCTCCTCGAGAATCAGTGTATGTACATGCACAAGATAAATAATAAAACAAGACTTATACAAGATACACCATATACAAAGAATAATATCTCATGACGAGATCCGGATATACCAATCCGTGTAACCATCGTGTCAAGAAATATGGATATTTACACTAAATACAATGAACATAGAGAATATCATAGATAAGAAACTATCAGAGAATGTACTCGCCTGTGGTCCTTTGTTGGTATGAATCAGAGTCCAAGTCACAGTTCAAACAACCTATGTATTATAATTTTACCATGTCAAAATATAATTTATTTTAATTTATTTAATTCTAGAATAATTACTCTAAAATTTTATTTTAATCTTATTATTCTGATTTTTAGGCCAAATCCTTGTTTTGCCCAAAAGAACCTAAATTTTTAATGACTCGAGACTCATGGCACGCAAATCGAGGCAATCTATTGACCGAAAAGTCAACCGATACAAACTCGACTTTTATGCATGATTCCCTATAGATTTCATCATCAAAAATATTCTGAAATTTATGGCTCGTCCGAATTCAAATTCGTTTGGGAAATATGGTACATACAAATTTTGTATCGTGCACCGATGGTTAAATTCTAACCTAAAAGTTCTATAGAATTAACAGTGTATAAATACTACGAATTAATTTCAGGGAAAAACATATGTCAATGATCTCGATATTAGCTTTCCGAAACTTTAGACGGTTCATGATTCTGATTCCTGGTTGTCCCGGAATAGCAAAAATATCGAAACACGTCTATTTTTGGACATGCTGTGCTGTACGAATTTTCCAGAATTTAATACTCATAATTTCGTAAAAAATTTTATATAATCAGAAAGCTAACCTCAATATCATTATAACACAAAAAACTATGCCTCGTTTGGAGTCCGGAGCTATGCGCAATGGCTTCTGGAAGATAAAGGAATCCTAGATGATAATTCTCTCAAAATCTCTCTCTAAAATAATGGGATAATTAGGGTTATAATAATATATATACGTGCGGTGTATGACCAACACTAACATGAGAACAAGACTTGTACATGAAGGGTATGATCACATATCTACACTAAAATATTTCCCACCCCCGACTGGTATAGTAGATCCAACCATGGTACGCTATGGCACAGAATTCTCTAGGAAGGTAGCAAGTCTCCTCGAGAATCAGTGTATGTACAAGCACAAGATAAACAATAAAACAAGACTTGTACAAGATACACCATATACAAGAAATAATATCTCATGACGAGATCCGGATATACCAATCCGTGTAACCATCGTGTCAAAAAATATGGATATTTATACTAAATACAATGAACATAGAGAATATCATAGATAAGAAACTATCAGAGAATGTACTCGCCTGTGGTCCTTTGCTGGTATGAATCAGAGTCCAAGTCACAGTCCAAACAACCTATTATTATAATTTTACCATATCAAAATATAATTTATTTTAATTTATTTAATTCTGGAATAATTACTCTAAAATCTTATTTTAATCTTATTATTCTGATTTTTAGGCCAAATCCTTGTTTTGCCCAAAAGAACCTAAATTTTTAACGACTCGAGACTCATGGCACGCAAATCGAGGCGATCTGTTGACCGAAAAGTCAACCGATACAAACTCAACTTTTATGCATGATTCCCTGTAGACTTCATCATCAAAAATATTCTGGAATTTACGGCTCGTCCGAATTCAAATTCGTTTGGGAATTATGGCACATACAAATTTTGTATCGTGCACCGATGGTTAAATTCTAACCTAGAAGTTCTATAGAATTAACAGTATATAAATACTTCGAATTAAATTCTGGGAAAAACATATGTCAATGATCTCGATATTAGCTTTCCGAAACTTTAGACGGTTTATGATTCTGATTCCTGGTTCTCCCGGAATCGCGAAAACATCGAAACACGTCTATTTTCGGACATGTTGTGCTCTACAAATTTTCCAGAATTTAATACTCATAATTTTGTAAAAAAATTTATATAATCAGAAAGCTAACCTCATTATCGTTCTAACACAAAAAACTATGCCTCGTTTGGAGTCCGGAGCTATGCGCAATGGCTTCTGGAAGATAAAGGAATCCTAGATGACAATTCTCTCAAAATCTCTCTCTAAAATAATGGGGTAATTAGGGTTATAATAATATATATACATGCGGTGTATGACCAATACTAACATAAGAACAAAACTTGTACATGAAGGGTATGATCATATATCTACACTAAAATACTCACCATCCCCGACTGGTATAGTAGATCCAACCATGGTACGCTATGGCACGGGATTCTCTAGGAAGGTAGCAAGTCTCCTCGAGAATCAGTGTATGTACATGCACAAGATAAATAATAAAACAAGACTTATACAAGATACACCATATACAAAGAATAATATCTCATGACGAGATCCGGATATACCAATCCGTGTAACCATCGTGTCAAGAAATATGGATATTTACACTAAATACAATGAACATAGAGAATATCATAGATAAGAAACTATCAGAGAATGTACTCGCCTGTGGTCCTTTGTTGGTATGAATCAGAGTCCAAGTCACAGTTCAAACAACCTATGTATTATAATTTTACCATGTCAAAATATAATTTATTTTAATTTATTTAATTCTAGAATAATTACTCTAAAATTTTATTTTAATCTTATTATTCTGATTTTTAGGCCAAATCCTTGTTTTGCCCAAAAGAACCTAAATTTTTAATGACTCGAGACTCATGGCACGCAAATCGAGGCAATCTATTGACCGAAAAGTCAACCGATACAAACTCGACTTTTATGCATGATTCCCTATAGATTTCATCATCAAAAATATTCTGAAATTTACGGCTCGTCCGAATTCAAATTCGTTTGGGAATTATGGTACATACAAATTTTGTATCGTGCACCGATGGTTAAATTCTAACCTAAAAGTTCTATAGAATTAACAGTGTATAAATACTACGAATTAATTTCAGGGAAAAACATATGTCAATGATCTCGATATTAGCTTTCTGAAACTTTAGACGGTTCATGATTCTGATTCCTGGTTCTCCCGGAATAGCAAAAATATCGAAACACGTCTATTTTTGGACATGCTGTGCTGTACGAATTTTCCAGAATTTAATACTCATAATTTCGTAAAAAATTTTATATAATCAGAAAGCTAACCTCAATATCATTATAACACAAAAAACTATGCCTCGTTTGGAGTCCGGAGCTATGCGCAATGGCTTCTGGAAGATAAAGGAATCCTAGATGACAATTCTCTCAAAATCTCTCTCTAAAATAATGGGATAATTAGGGTTATAATAATATATATACGTGCGGTGTATGACCAACACTAACATGAGAACAAGACTTGTACATGAAGGGTATGATCACATATCTACACTAAAATACTCCCCACCCCCGACTGGTATAGTAGATCCAACCATGGTACGCTATGGCACAGAATTCTCTAGGAAGGTAGCAAGTCTCCTCGAGAATCAGTGTATGTACATGCACAAGATAAACAATAAAACAAGACTTGTACAAGATACACCATATACAAGAAATAATATCTCATGACGAGATCCGGATATACCAATCCGTGTAACCATCGTGTCAAAAAATATGGATATTTATACTAAATACAATGAACATAGAGAATATCATAGATAAGAAACTATCAGAGAATGTACTCGCCTGTGGTCCTTTGCTGGTATGAATCAGAGTCCAAGTCACAGTCCAAACAACCTATTATTATAATTTTACCATATCAAAATATAATTTATTTTAATTTATTTAATTCTGGAATAATTACTCTAAAATCTTATTTTAATCTTATTATTCTGATTTTTAGGCCAAATCCTTGTTTTGCCCAAAAGAACCTAAATTTTTAACGACTCGAGACTCATGGCACGCAAATCGAGGCGATCTGTTGACCGAAAAGTCAACCAATACAAACTCAACTTTTATGCATGATTCCCTGTAGATTTCATCATCAAAAATATTCTGGAATTTACGGCTCGTCCGAATTCAAATTCGTTTGGGAATTATGGCACATACAAATTTTGTATCGTGCACCGATGGTTAAATTCTAACCTAGAAGTTCTATAGAATTAACAGTATATAAATACTTCGAATTAAATTCTGGGAAAAACATATGTCAATGATCTCGATATTAGCTTTCCGAAACTTTAGACGGTTTATGATTCTGATTCCTGGTTCTCCCGGAATCGCGAAAACATCGAAACACGTCTATTTTCGGACATGTTGTGCTCTACAAATTTTCCAGAATTTAATACTCATAATTTTGTAAAAAAATTTATATAATCAGAAAGCTAACCTCATTATCGTTCTAACACAAAAAACTATGCCTCGTTTGGAGTCCGGAGCTATGCGCAATGGCTTCTGGAAGATAAAGGAATCCTAGTTGACAATTCTCTCAAAATCTCTCTCTAAAATAATAGGATAATTAGGGTTATAATAATATATATATAGGGATGTACCTGCGGCTGAATATATATTTATAGGATGACACGTGTCAGAATCTGATTGGATGGTTTTGGTTATATTATTTATTTTTGATTTGCCTTTATCAAAATATTATTTAAGTCATTTTAAATCTAAATAACTCAAAATAAATATTAAAAAAAATCATAAAAATCTGAAAAAATTCTAGAAAATATATTTTGAATTTAAAAACTCTAGAAAAATATTTGGAATAATTTTATATTCATAGTTTTTCTACTATAATTAGGAGAATCTCTAAACCTTAGTTTTACCAGTTTAACTAAAAATAAATACTAAATTTATTCCAAAAATTCTGAAATAATTCCAAAAAATATATAATGATATTATAAATCCTAAAAAATAACGTGGGTCCATTCTATATTCCTGGACTTGCACAATAAATTCTACAAGTCCTAAAAATTAGTTATTAGTCTAAATAACTCCCAATAAATACTAAAAATGTTCAGAAAATTCCCAAAAAAATCTAGAAAATATATTTGACTATTTAGAACCTAAAATAAAAGTTTGGGATATTTTTAATTAAGTTTGTCCCTAAAATAAATTCTTAAAAGTCCTAAAAAATTATTTCAATATCATTCTAACACAAAAAACTAGGCCTCGTTTGGAGTCCGGAGCTATGCGCAATGACTTCTGGAAGATAAAGGAATCCTAGATGACAATTCTCTCAAAATCTCTCTCTAAAATAATGGGATAATTAGGGTTATAATAATATATATACGTGCGGTGTATGACCAACACTAACATGAGAACAAGACTTGTACATGAAGGGTATGATCACATATCTACACTAAAATACTCCCCACCCCCGACTGGTATAGTAGATCCAACCATGGTACGCTATGGAACGGGATTCTCTAGGAAGGTAGCAAGTCTCCTCGAGAATCAATGTATGTACATGCACAAGATAAACAATGAAATAAGACTTGTACAAGATACACCATATACAAGGAATAACATCTCATGACGAGATCCGGATATTCCAATCCGTGTAACCATCGTGTCAAAAAATATAGATATTTACAATAAATACAATGAACATAGAGAATATCATAGATAAGAAACTATCAGAGAATGTACTCGCCTGTGGTCCTTTGCTGGTATGAATCAGAGTCCAAGTCATAGTCCAAACAACCTATGTATTATAATTTTACCATGTCAAAATATAATTTATTTTAATTTATTTAATTCTGGAATAATTACTCTAAAATCTTATTTTAATCTTATCATTCTGATTTTTAGGCCAAATCCTAGTTTTGCCCAAAAGAACCTAAATTTTTAACGACTCGAGACTCATGGCACGCAAATCGAGGCAATCTGTTGACCGAAAAGTCAACCGATACAAACTCGACTTTCATGCATGATTCCCTGTAGATTTCATCATCAAAAATATTCTGGAATTTATGGCTCATCCGAATTCAAATTAGTTTGGGAATTATGGCACATACAAATTTTGTATCGTGCACCGATGGTTAAATTCTAACCTAGAAGTTCTACAGAATTAACAGTATATAAATACTTCGAATTAAATTCTGTAAAAAACATATGTCAATGATCTCGATATTAGCTTTCCGAAACTTTAGACGGTTCATGATTCTGATTCCTGGTTCTCCCGGAATCACGAAAACATCGAAACACGTCTATTTTCGGATATACTGTGCTCTACAAATTTTCCAGAATTTAATACTCATAATTTCGTAAAAAAATTTATATAATCAGAAAGCTAACCTCAATATCGTTCTAACCCAAAAAACTATGCCTCGTTTGGAGTCCGGAGCTATGCGCAATGGCTTTTGGAAGATAAAGGAATCCTAGATGACAATTCTCTCAAAATCTCTCTCTAAAATAATAGGATAATTAGGGTTATAATAATATATATAGGGATGTACCTGTGGCTGAATATATATTTATAGGCTGACACGTGTCAGAATCTGATTGGATGGTTTTGGTTGTATTATTTATTTTTGATTTGCCTTTATCAAAATATTATTTAAGTCGTTTTAAATCTAAGTAACTCAAAATAAATATTAAAAATAATCATAAAAATCTGAAAAAGTTCTAGAAAATATATTTTGAATTTAAAAACTCTAGAAAAATATTTGGAATAATTTTATATTCATAGTTTTCCTACTATAATTAGGAGAAGCTCTAAACATTAGTTTTACCAGTTTAACTAAAAATAAATATTAAATTTATTCCAAAAATTCTGAAATAATTCCAAAAAATATATAATAATATTATAAACCCTAAAAAATAACGTGGGTCCATTCTAAATTCCTGTACTTGCACAATAAATTCTACAAGTCCTAAAAATTAGTTATTAGTCTAAATAACTCCCAATAAATATAAAAATGTTCAGAAAATTCCCAAAAAATTCTAGAAAATATATTTGACTATTTAGAACCTAAAATAAAAGTTTGGAATATTTTTAATTAAGTTTGTCCCTAAAATAAATTCTTAAAATTCCTAAAAAATTAGTGTTACTAGTTTTTAATTAACTAAAAATTATGAAAAAATCCCACTAGCCCCAAATTAACCTAATAACAACATTTAAGCACGAATTTCAGGATACGGGGGTTACAAGTCTACCCACCTTAAAAAAAATTCGTCTTCGAAATTTAAAATTCTCAATTGTTTTATTTATTTATTACCATCAAAATTGAATTCATCAAATCATATAATCATGAACTAATCCACATTATTATTTCATAATATTTCTCAAAATTCTATAAATATCATATCCCTAAAAATCTTCAAATATAAAATCAAATTCCATTCTTATCACAATCTCCTCTAAAAATTTAAGTTAATAACGAATACAAGAATTTAATATTCAATCCTCTAATTGAAATCCAATTAATGCATATTTATAAAATTAAAAATTGCATCCCAAAATTTAAATTCAAACACTAATCCATTAATGATCTTACTCCTCTAATTTAAATCCAATCAATGCATATTATAAAATTGAATCTCATCCCAAAATTTGAATTCAACACTAATCCATTTGTGTTCTTATTTCTCGATTTTTTTTTTCACAATACTCAACGATGTAATACTTATGAAACTTCTAACACAATATTCAAAATATAAGTTCATAACTTGCAGTCCAATTAATATATTGATAGCCTTCTTAAATTCCTCAAAATTTAATAATAAATTCAATCATTTCATAATCTTCATAAAAATCTAAGATTTAACAAAATCGTCAATTCTGCCATATTAAATTCTTAACTTTTTATTTACATTAATGTTTATCCTCAAAATTTAAGGTACCTTATCTCTCTTTGTCAAGTCATAACCTCTTCGTTAATCTTTACTACAGTTAAATCCTCAACAATCAAAGTCTAAGAGAATTCTACCTACAATCATACAATATACAATCTAAGGAAAACATGTATGGTTATGGTCACTTTTGTCATGGTATTGCAGTCTCTGTCAGGATAAACTATTAACTATATTCTAACAAAAAAATCATGAATACAAACTACGGTACTAAGGAATCAATCAAGGCAATAGATACTATATCATCAAGGAAGGACAATAAAAATTCTAAAGTAAGCAATATTCATGAGGAATAAGGATAACAAGATAAATAGATTAGAATGTTCCTAGTTGTGATTGAGTATTCGCTCTCATCCTAGTATGCTATGTCTTATATCCTATCGCAGGCATGCAGTAGTACAACTAAGACGTCATACTACCACGGCATCGCTCTAATTGTGAAGTCTGACCAGCATGGACCACCACTAAAAATGTGTCATGATCCGCACCCGGTATAGGAGCACGAGTGCGTGGGTACGTCCAGCCTACGCCGCAGCATCGGCGGTAGAACACTGTCTAGGTCACAATGCTATCTGATCATTCTCACACGAGCATCCAACTCCATAAGGAGTCACAGATAGCACAATATCATATGAACAATACTCAATCACATAGCTAAAGCACGATAAGATATCAAAGAAATAAATAAACCAAATTGCAACACAAGTCTAAATATAATAATCTAACTCAACAATAATATCCAAGTCTCAACCAAGTATGCCGGAGACAAATCCGGTACCATAAACTGCTAATAGAAACTAACTAAATAATTATTGATCCCGACTAGACCTCCCGGAATCACACCTGGCTACAAGGTCCAAGTCAGCATCTACTCTCCCTGTGGTCCATAAAATGTCGGACACCCGTCCTCTAAGGCGTAGTCTGAAAAAATATTTCCAGTCAGGATGGAGCAAAGTACATCTATAACAACAGTTCTACATCAATGATATAAACTATGTAGCAGTAAATAGATGAAAATATACAAGATGCATATACATGTACGAGAGATATACAATAAAGGAAATACTGAAAATACTGTAAATAAATACGGGAAGGAACAATATGTCATTGAAGAAGAATACTATAACTAAGTGTGTGAGTACTAGCTTTAACATGTGATCGGCTTGGGAACTTATACACAAGTACGGGCCTGGCTAGTCATACTTGCGGTGTATGACCAACACTAACATGAGAACAAGACTTGTACATGAAGGGTATGATCACATATCTACACTAAAATACTCCCCACCCCCGACTGGTATAGTAGATCCAACCATGGTACGCTATGGCACGGGTTTCTCTAGGAAGGTAGCAAGTCTTCCCGAGAATCAGTGTCTGTACATGCACAAGATAAACAATAAAACAAGACTTGTACAAGATACACTATATACAAGGAATAATATCTCATGACGAGATCCGGATATACCAATCAGTGTAACCACGTGTCAAGAAATACGGATATTTACACTAAATACAATGAACATAGAGAATATCATAGATAAGAAACTATCAGAGAATGTACTCGCCTGTGGTCCTTTGCTGGTATGAATCAGAGTCCAAGTCACAGTCCAAACAACCAATGTATTACAATTTTACCATGTCAAAATATAATTTATTTTAATTTATTTTATTCTGGAATAATTACTCTAAAATCTTATTTTAATCTTATTATTCTAATTTTTAGGCCAAATCCTAGTTTTGTCCAAAAGAACCTAAATTTTTAACTACTCGAGACTCATGGCACGCAAATCGAGGCGATCTATTGACCAAAAAGTCAACTCATACAAACTCGACTTTTATGCATGATTTCCTGTAGATTTCATTATCAGAAATATTCTAGAATTTATGGCTCGTCCGAATTCAAATTCGTTTGAGAATTATGGCACATACAAATTTTGTATCGTGCACCGATGGTTAAATTCTAACCTAGAAGTTCTACTGAATTACCAGTATATAAATACTTCGAATTAAATTCTGGGAAAAATATATGTCAATGATCTCGATATTATCTTTCCGAAACTTTAGACGGTTCATGATTCTGATTCCTGGTTCTCCCAAAATCGCAAAAACATCAAAACACATCTATTTTCGGACATGCTGTGCTCTACAAATTTTCCAGAATTTAATACTCATAATTTCGTAAAACAATTTATATAATCAGAAAGCTAACCTCAATATCGTTCTAACACAAAAAACTAGACCTCGTTTGGAGTCCGGAGCTATGCGCAATGGCTTCTGGAAAATAAAGGAATCCTAGATGACAATTCTCTCAAAATCTCTCTCTAAAAGGGATAATTAGGGTTATAATAATATATATATATAGGGATGTACCTACGGCTGAATAGGGATGTACCTGCGGCTGAATAGATATTTATAGGCTGACACATGTCAGAATCTGATTGGATGGTTTTAGTTATATTATTTGTTTTTGATTTGCCTTTATCAAAATATTATTTAAGTCGTTTTAAATCTAAATAACTCAAAATAAATATTAAAAATAATCATAAAAATCTGAAAAAATTCTAGAAAATATATTTTGAATTTAAAATATCTAGAAAAATATTGGAGATAATTTTATATTCATAGTTTTCCTACTATAATTAGGAGAAGCTCTAAACATTAGTTTTACCCATTTAACTAAAAATAAATACTAAAATTATTCCAAAAATTCTGAAATAATTCCAGAAGATATATAATAATATTATTAATCCTAGAAAATAATGTGGGTCCATTCTATATTCCTGGACTTGCATAATAAATTCTACAAGTCCTAAAAATTAGTTATTAGTCAAAATAACTCCCAATAGATACTAAAAATGTTCAGAAAATTCCCAAAAAATTCTAGAAAATATATTTGACTATTTAGAACCTAAAATAAAAGTTTGGGATATTTTTAATTAAGTTTCTCCCTAAAATAAATTCTTAAAAGTCCTAAAAAATTAGTGTTACTAGTTTTTAATGAACTAAAAATTATAGAAAAATCCCACTAGCCCCAAATTAACCTAATAACAATATTTAAGCATAAATATTAGGATACGGAGGTTACAAGTCTACCCACCTTAAAAAAATTTGTCCTCAAAATTTAAAATCCTCAATTATTTTATTTATTTATTACCATTAAAATTGAATTCATCAAATCATATAATCATGAACTAATCCACATTATTATTTCATAATATTTCTCAAAATTCTATAAATATCATATCCCTAAAAATCTTCAAATATAAAATCAAATTCTATTCTTATCACAATCTCCTCCAAAAATTTAAGTTAATAACGAATACAAGAATTTAATATTCAATCCTCTAATTGAAATCCAATCAATGCATATTTATAAAATTAAAAATTGTATCCCAAAATTTAAATTCAAACACTAATCCATTAATGATCTTACTCCTCTAATTTAAATCCAATCAATGCATATTATAAAATTGAATCTCATCCCAAAATTTGAATTCAACACTAATCTATTTGTGTTCTTATTTCTCGATTTTTTTTTTCATAATACTCAACGATGTAATACTTATGAAACTTCCAACACAATATTCAAAATATAAGTTCATAACTTGCAGTCTAATAAATATGTTGATAGCCTTATTAAATTCCTTAAAATTTAATAATAAATTCAATCATTTCATAATCTTCATAAAAATCTAAGATTTAACAAAATTGTCAATTCTGCCATATTAAATTCTTAACTTTTTATTTACATTAATATTTATCCTCAAAATTTAAGGCACCTTGTCTCTCTTTGTCAAGTCATAACCTCTTCGTTAATCTTTACTACAGTTAAATCTTCAACAATCAAAGTCTAAGAGAATTCTACCTACAATCATACAACATACAATCTAAGAAAAATATGTATGGTTATGGTCACTTTTGTCATGGTATTGCAGTCTCTGTCAGGGTGAACTATTAACTATATTCTAACTACGGTACTAAGGAATCAATCAAGGCAATAGATACTATATCATCAAGGGAGGATAATAAAAATTCTAAAGGAAGCAATATTCATGTGAAATAAGGATAACAAGATAAATAGATTGGAATTTAGTTGTGATTGAGTATTCGCTCTCATCCTAGTATGCTATATCCTATATCCTATCGCAGGCACGCAGTAGTACAACTAAGACGTCATACTACCACGACATCGCTCTAATTGCGAAGTCTGACCTGCATGGGCCACCACTAAAAATGTGTCACGACCCGCACCCGGTATAGGGGCACGAGTGCGTGGGTACGTCCAGCCTACGCCGCAGCATCGACGGTAGAACACTGTCTAGGTCACAATGCTATCTAATCATTCTCACACGAGCATCCAACTCCATAAGGAGTCACAGATAGCACAATATCATATGAACAATACTCAATCACATAGCTAAAGCACGATAAGATATCCAAAAATTAAATAAATTAAATTGCAACACAAGTCTAAATATAATAATCTAACTCAACAATAATATCCAAGTCTCAACAAAGTATGTCGGAGACAAATCAGGTACCATAAACTGCTAATAGAAACTAACTAAATAACTATTGATCCCGACTAGACCTTCCGGAATCACACCTGGCTATAAGGTCCAAGTCACCATTTACTCTCCCTGTGGTCCATAAAATGTCGGACACCCGTCCTCTAAGACGTAGTCTGAAAAAATATTTTCAGTCAGGATAGAGCAAAGTACATCTCTAACAGCAGTTCTATATCAATGATATAAACTATGTAGCAGTAAATAGATGAAAATATACAAGATGCATATACATGTACGAGAGATATACAATAAAGAAAATACTGGAAATACTGTAAATAAATGCGGGAAGGAACAATATGTCAATGAAGAAGAATTCTATGACTAAGTGTGTGAGTACTAGCTTTAACATGTGATCGGCTTGGGAACTTGTACACGAGTACGGGCATGGCTAGTCATACGTGCGGTGTATGACCAACACTAACATGAGAACAAGACTTGTACATGAAGGGTATGATCACATATCTACACTAAAATACTCCCCACCCCCGACTGGTATAGTAGATCCAACCATGGTACGCTATGGCACGGGATTCTCTAGAAAGGTAGCAAGTCTCCCCGAGAATCAGTGTCTGTACATGCACAAGATAAACAATAAAACAAGACTTGTACAAGATACACCATATACAAGGAATAATATCTCATGACGAGATCCGGATATACCAATCCGTGTAACCATCGTGTCAAGAAATATGGATATTTACACTAAATACAATAAACATAGAGAATATCATAGATAAAAAACTATCAGAGAATGTACTCGCCTATGGTCCGTTGCTGGTATGAATCAGAGTCCAAGTCACAGTCCAAACAACCTATGTATTATAATTTTACCATGTCAAAATATAATATAATTTATTTTAATTTATTTAATTCTGGAATAATTACTCTAAAATCTTATTTTAATCTTATTATTCTGATTTTTAGGCCAAATCCTAGTTTTGCCCAAAAGAACCTAAATTTTTAACGACTCGAGACTCATGGCACGCAAATCGAGGCGATCTGTTGACCGAAAAGTCAACTGATACAAACTCGACTTTCATGCATGATTTCCTGTAGATTTCATCATCAAAAATATTTTAGAATTTACGGCTCGTCCGAATTCAAATTCGTTTGGAAATTATGGAACATACAAATTTTGTATCGTGCACCGATGGTTAAATTCTAACCTAGAAGTTCTACAGAATTAACAATATATAAATACTTCAAAATAAATTCTAAGAAAAACATATGTCAATGATCTTGATATTAGCTTTCCGAAACTTTAGACGGTTCATGATTCTGATTCCTAATTCTCCCAAAATCGTGAAAACATCGAAACACGTCTATTTTCGGACATGCTGTGCTCTACGAATTTTCCAGAATTTAATACTCATAATTTCGTAAAACAATTTATATAATCAGAAATATAACCTCAATATCATTCTAACACAAAAAACTATCCCTTGTTTGGAGTCCGGAGCTATGCGCAATGGCTTCTGGAAGATGAAGGAATCCTAGATGACATTTCTCTCAAAATCTCTCTCACTAAAATAATGGGATAATTAGGGTTATAATAATATATATAGGGATGTACCTGCAGCTGAATAGGGATGTACCTGCGGCTGAATAGATATTTATAGGCTGACACATGTCAGAATCTGATTGGATGGTTTTGGTTATATTATTTGTTTTTGATTTGCCTTTATCAAAACATTATTTAAGTCATTTTAAATCTAAATAACTCAAAATAAATATTAACAATAATCATAAAAATCTGAAAAAATTCTAGAAAATATATTTTGAATTTAAAAACTCTAGAAAAATATTTGGGTAATTTTATATTCATAGTTTTCCTACTATAATTAGGAGAAGCTCTAAACATTAGTTTTACCCATTTAACTAAAAATAAATATTAAATTATTCCAAAAATTCTGAAATAATTCCAAAAAATATATAATAATATTATAAACCCTAGAAAATAACGTGGGTCCATTCTATATTCCTAGGCTTGCACAATAAATTCTACAAGTCCTACAAATTAGTTATTAGTCTAAATAACTCCCAATAAGTACTAAAAATGTTCAGAAAATTCCCAAAAAATTCTAAAAAATATATTTGACTATTTAGAACGTAAAATAAAAGTTTGGGATATTTTTAATTAAGTTTATCCCTAAAATAAATTCTTAAAAGTCCTAGAAAATTATTGTTACTAGTTTTTAATTAACTAAAAATTATGGAAAAATCCCACTAGCCCCAAATTAACCTAATAACAACATTTAAGAACAAATTTTAGGATACGGAGGTTACAGTATTTCAAGGCTGCTGCAGCGTAAAAAGGTTGTTACATCGCCACTTTGGGGTAAAATCTACTCGCTTTTAATGCAGTGGAAAGTCGTACGGGGAACTCTTCGTATTCCTCGAATGAATCTGTCAGATCATGCGGTAAACCTGACTCCTGACAACGAGTACTGCACAACTATCCAGACAACGGTTGTAATGATGGTGCGGAACAGAGATCCAAACCGTCGTTTAGTGATATTTCCCTGATATAAAGTGCTTTTATGCATACAAGGGAATACGCTACCTAGTTTTATACAGGCAGATGTGAGCTTTTACGCTCAACAGAAGACAAAACAAATTGCCACGTCAAAAGCTGCTCTTCGTATAGAGCTCGAGGCACGTCTTTGCATTTAATGCTCAGAATGGGGGCAGATCCCTGCATTTAATGCACGAAATTTGGTTCTATTTTTAAAGACTGGGCGAGCCATAATTACGGCTAATACGTCCACGTCACCACCTTTGTATATTACGCCAACAGGCTATTTTCAACTATAGGAGCACGTTGTACGCTATCTCCTTGAAATATGCCACTGGCTATTTTTTAGCTATAAGGAATACGCCGTTGCTATCTCCTCGGAATATGCCAACTCAGGCTATTTTGTCCAGAAAATGCTCAAGACCTCAGTCAAGGAAGGATAACCGGCTATCTTTTACGCTAGCTACCTATCCATGCAGCAACAAGGCTTCTACGCCTATTTGGCTTCTATGTCGACTCGACAACCACTTTGCTTCTATGCCAACTTGACAACTATTTGGTTTCTACGCCATGGTAACAGTTATTGGCTTCTACGCCAACCTTTTCTACGTAAGGGGCAGTTACCTACGTGGCTTGCATGCCGTGATCTTCACAGCAGTTATATGCATTATCTCATTATGGGACACGCGTCACACACAGATTCAGAAGATCATTTATACGTGGGTGGAAGTTATTATAACTGCCATGTAAAAAGTGCCATACTCCACTATCTGGCTTCTACGCCGACTGGACGATTACTGTCACTAAAGCCCTATAAATAGAGACCTCTATTGACAGAGGTCCAAGGTCGTAAATTCCAAGGTCGAGAACTCGGAGGTCAAGAGTCAGAAATTAATTTTTAAGAGAGAAGAATCCAGAGCACAAACAGAGAGCAGTGATCGACGATTTTGGCATCGAGCATCCACTCCCTCTTACAATCCTTGAAGCTTCTTCTTCTTCTACAGCACTTCTTCATCATCGTGTGGTCCAAGGGACAAAGTGATCGATCGCAGATCAGACTCCTATAGCAATATTTACCCAGATTAAATTTTATACTTAATATCCTCGTATAGGATTAGTAGTACTTCTTATTTGTAAACCTAAAAAAGGGTTTCGTATAAACCTAGTTTTATTTTTTTCGTTTATTATCAAACACAAGATGGTGACTCTGCTGGGGAAGTCTTTCTCATCTGATGAGAAAGCAATTGCTCAACGCGATGCAGTATCAATAGAATCAATGAAGAAGACCTTGGTCGTCCAATTCGACCAATCAGCCTACGAAGATGTGCTTCGAACAGGGGGTAGTTCTCACTCCCTCTCTGTCCAAGACAACAGGAAACTATGTAAGGTGGGGATGCCCCCGGACATCCCCTACCATTCCTGCCGACTCTCTGATCTCTCCGACCAACGAGGTTGTAGCATCGCTCCCTCCGCGCCTTGTGCATAAAACTCAGTCTCCTGTCGCTGACGGGGCAGACAAAACTTCTGGCAATGCCTTAGCGCCAATCCAGAAGTCCACTTCGCGCCTTGCGCGTAAAACTCAGTCTCTCGTCGCTAGCGGAACAGACAAAACTTCTGGCAATGCCTTAGCGCCAATCCAGAAGTCCACTTTGTGCCTTGTGCGTAAAACTCAGTCTTCCGTCGCTGGCGGGACAGACAAAACTTCTGGTAATGCCTCAGCGCCAATCCAGAAGCATACATTGCGCATTGCGCGTAAAAACTTGTCTCCCGTCGCTGATGGGACAGACGTAGTTTCTGACAAGGCCTCAGCGCCAAGTCAGAAAATTCAAATACGCTCCACGCGTAAAAATATTACTCTCACTCAAAAGGAGGCAGAGAGTCCCAGTAATCTCCGCAAGGGAAAACAAATGGCAGATTTCCCGACTTCTTGGATTGTACGCCATCAAGGGAAGAGTCTATCTGCTCTTCAGATTACGTAGAACGCTGACAGCCGATTGAGGACTTCCTCAGTTTTACGCCAACCTGAGCAGAGTTTCAAATTACGCCAGGAGAAGCCCCTCGGCATAAAGAAGATTCAGTCTGCGGATAGATACGCTCCTCGAGGATAATGTGCTACTCATATGGCTGAACTGCTGTATATAGGTGGTAGAGTAAGGGTTTGGGTGCCCAATATCCGTATTCTAACTAATGTAAAAGGGAGGAACAAACCTTCTTCCTCTTTTTCTTCTGTTAATACTCCTGACTTGCATGAATTTCTGATCCAGAAACGCAAAGACAGGAGTCATAAACAGGCTTTCGTTCCCCTAACTGTCAAACGTGGGGAGATCATGTGGGAAGATGCGTCAACATCTAATATCGTCATGACATGTGGGCCACGTGAAGATTCTATCTTTATTGTTCCACCAACTCGCGACGACCAGCATCCAATAGTCTTCGGTCGCAAATCTGGTGCTGGAAAAATGCAAATCCACATATATAGCCCATAAGCTTTAAAGATTATACAAAGAATGGGTTATGATTTGACGTTGAAACAAGGCCTCAACTATGGAAAAGGTAGACGAATACCGTTGCATGGTAATCCTTACTGTCAACAAACTCATTTTGGATTGGGGTATATTGCATCTTCTGCAAACTCAAAACCTCGAGAGTCTGATCCTGCACAACCAGAGGCAGGTCCTTCTAAATCAACTTTAGTGGACAAATGCCACGACATGTCTGGGGGTAGTCTACCTCGACAAATTAGAGCAGCATCCAAAGCTGGGGGTAGAATTTCCTCAGAATCCGAAGATGATGCAACGATGGCGATCTTCCCGAAAGATTGTAAAATTCAGGCATCGGGAGCCCGAAGGCCGAAAGGCACTTTCTCCTTCAATGAAGATGACATCATTGAAATCTTCAATATGTTGATGAAGGAACACAAACTTCGACTACCCAACATCAGATATCCTGAGAGGGCTGGCAAAGTAAATGACCCAGATTATTATCTCTTCCATTGGTACATTCATCACCTACAAGGGCCTGCAATGTACTAAAAAGGAGAATTCAGGAGTTGATCGATGCCAAGGTCATCACTCTGCATCTGTAAACGAGGGGATGATCACTGCAAATTGATTTCACTTTAACGTGACAATTTGCTCCCTTCAGAAAATACCGGATGATGAATCCCTAAAGTTTCTCCAGTGGATTCTTCAAGTCTATCCCCACTCAAGAAAATCACTCTACAGTAAATTTTTTGGACATGAGTTCATGTTCATATTACCTCTGAACTATTATCCAAATATTTTGTTATCTCCCCAGCTGAGTTTGTCATGTTCATATTACCTCTGAACAAACCATCCTGGTATGACTATCGATTATCATGTCCATATTACCTCTGATATCGGTTGTCATCTCAACTTAACACCCGTACTTAACTCTAAGTACGCCAGTGGTGTTAGGTCCACAAAAAACTTCCATGTTCATATTACCTCTGAGCAGATATGTACCTCCATCTCCAATGGAGTCACAATCCAAAAGTTTGTCATGTTCATATTACCTCTGAACAAACTTTTCGAGTTTTCGGCTATCGATTATCATGTCCATATTACCTCTAATATCGGTTGTCATCTCAACTTAACACCCGTACTTAACTCTAAGTACGCCAGTGGTATTAGGTCCACAAAAAACTACCATGTTCATATTACCTCTGAGCAGATATGTACCTCCATCCCCAATGGAGTCACAATCCAAAAGTTTGTCATGTTCATATTACCTCTGAACAAACTTTATGAGTTTTCGGCTATCGATTATCATGTCCATATTACCTCTGATATCGGTTGTCATCTCACCTTAACGCCCGTACTTAACTCTAATACACCAGTGGTGTTGAGTCCACAAAAACTGCCATGTCCATATTACCTCTGTCAGGGCTTGTC
This sequence comes from Iris macrosiphon, assembly GCA_036927795.1. Taxonomy (NCBI): domain Eukaryota; kingdom Viridiplantae; phylum Streptophyta; class Magnoliopsida; order Asparagales; family Iridaceae; genus Iris; species Iris macrosiphon. The sequence continues at coordinate 145,376,186 of JAYESA010000013.1, read as the reverse complement.
TTAAACTTATTACTTACACTCTCGTGCGCAAAAAGTAATAGTTCCACAAAAATTCCCCTGTGGAATGCCCGTAATGGAAAACAAAATGTTCATGTCCATATTACCTCTGAACTATCCTCATTTTTTTAGTGAAGAAAGAGTCAGTCTCTATTCATCCCTACAAAGTCGTATTTTATCACATCTATATTACCTCTGTCAGGATTTGTCTCAAACCTATTACTTGCACTCTTGTGCGCAAAAAGTAATGGATCTACTAAAAATCCCCCAGTGGGATGTCCTCAACAAATACGGTATCATACTACGTCCATATTACCTCTAGTATAATATTCAAAATTCGTACAAACAATTATAAAGAAATGGAAGGGTCCTTATATGATTGCAAAAGGCACTTACAGATTAGCCAAGCCTAATGGAAATTTGGCAATGGCTACTATCAACTGCAAATTCTCGAAGAAGTACTATACTTTGATCTCCTTCGTTTAACGGAGTATGACGAAGATCTTATTCTGACGATACCATGCACAAAGGTTAGCTGGATCATATTCTATCAGGTTCATGTGACCTCCGAATAGATATCCTTAACTAATTTGTAAACCTATCATGTTAATGATACCTCTGATAGTGTTTAGTATACAAATTTAGTTGGACTATATTTTTTCAGGTTCATGTTAACTCGGAATAGATTTACATTCAGCAAACCCTTAACAAAAGAATGTCATATAAATGATACCTCTGATATCACTTTTACCCTAGCCTATCATATTCTAAAATGATGGGCCCATAAAGTTAGAAAATGTGTCTTTATTATCTTTGAGAAATTACAGGAGAAACAAGAAAGTACATCATTAGGGAGGAGCAGTCAAATCACGGATCTGCTGCGCCAGTGTGGCCATCTTCTCATCCCTGGAGTTCAAGACGTCAACGCGAGCCTGCTCCAACCTTTTCACCTCATTGTTCAAAGTAGATAGCTCAGACCGAGCATGTACAAAACCTGCGTGGATGATACCCACATGCGTCAGGTTCTGCTGAGCCGTCTCCATTCGATCCTTCAATACGTTACGAGCTGTTGATAAAGAGAGAGCCTTCTCCTTGGCCTTAGCAAGGTCATCTTCCAATTTACGGACCCTCGCTGCCTCTTCCTCATATTCGGCCTCGCACTGAGTCAACTGGGGAAAGACATACTCCAATACGGAACGCTCTTGATCCATCTCCTGCTGCAGTTCCTGGACGGATTTGTTCAGAGATTCCATTTACCCAGCAAGCTCTGCAGTTAAGGAGTTATACCTAGATTGAACGAGACCGTCAATGCTGCCTCGAAATAGCTATAAATAATCGTTAATGGGTTGTTCTAAACCATTAACTATTTGTTCTAGCGCATTAACTCTGTCATTATAGTTGAAATATCTAATCTGCGCTATACTAAAGTTGGAGGACGTCTTCAGAGCCTCGAAGCCTAGATTCTTCTCCATAAATATCAGCGTTTTCAAAGTGGCGTAGAAAATGCTTAAAAACTGCTCAACTAATATGGCGAGATTCGAATGGACATTGGGAGTGGCTGCAATATTGGTGAATTCCCCTCCAGGAATGACTGCAGACGATGTTCCCACAGTCATCGCCTCAACAAATGGCACGACAAAAGAAGAAGCACCAACAACGGTCGAAGTGGCCGGCATACTCAAAGGAGGCATAGTCGTAATGACAGGCTCATCCTCCTCTCGAGATATCGGAACCATTTCGGGCGAGCCGGCACCCAAAAACATTTCCTCTTCAAAGTCGGGCACCTCCATGTCATCGACAAGAGCTGAAACAAAACCAAAAGTTGCATCAATGCTGCCCTCCCCGTAGATGTTTTCCCCTAAAAAGAAGACAAGAGAAAGTTAATATCAACATGATGTTAATTTTTTTAAAAGAAGCGTAAAGACGACATTTACCCATGGCCGATGGTATATATGGTGCATCTGCAGCCAGTACAGCTAAATCATTTCTTAATAATGCTAAGCGAGCTATCATACCTGGAGAAGGGGGTGTGCCAACTGACACTGACAGGTATTCTTCCAGGTCTTTACCGAGATCCACTCGAGGCTCATTGGGTGGAATCTCGCTGGGTATACTTACAGACGCGGCAGGGGTTTCTCCCGTTGCTGGTCTGGATAAAGATATTCTTATTTGGCTTGGCTCTGAAGGCGATATCGTACCACTACATGAAGTGGTAGCAGCGACAGCAGCCTCGAGAAAAGATTCACAGGCACTGCCAGCCGGAATTGTGGAGGTTCCCTCTCTAATAGGCGAAGGACCTCTAGTCAAAGAATCATCCCCAACAGGGGAAACAGCAGGCTCACTCCGAGGAGCCTCATGACTGGAAGTCCTGACAGGACAACTAACAGTCTTCTTTTTCTTGCGAGGGGATGTCTCCTTCAGAACAAGAGCCCTTCGCTTACCAGGGATAACCAGAGGCTTTGTAGGCGGAGGTATTTCACCTCTCGGTACTGTCAGCAAAAGCTCATCTGGATTGACAGAGTCTTCACCCTCGTCAGAGGAAACTGATAGGATTTCGTCTCTTCCAGCGGACTTAGAAGAGGGCATCCTAAAACTACCACGTATATCAAAATCGCGATGGAAGGTATTGATGGCCACGTAAAACTGGGCGTACGAGTGGAGGATGCGCAACTCCATAGAGAGAGAAGTCGCAGGCACAGTAAAGGCCGTCCCAGTGCAACCCATTATGAAGTACCGCCATCCTCTTGCTCCATCAATAAGTCCACCCCTGGACTTGAAGCTGGTGATGGCATTGCCCACGTGCAATTGATCATACCCAAACTGCCTGGCGAACCGACTAGGCAGGTAGGGCTCCAAGAAGTATTGGTCTTCACTTCTGTACAATAAATAGGAAGGTCTAATACAGACCAACCAATAAAAAGCTTCAAGAGAAAGAACGGTCTTTCCTTCACCTGAGTCCTGAAGCCTGCTCCCCTGTTGATTGATATGTACAGTGGGGACGATACATAAGAGCTTCCAGCTGTGAGCAAAATTTAATGCCCGTCGATAGTCTACGACGTTGGTCACGTTCCAGGTGGAATTCTTGTAATTCAACAAGAAATTATTCCCCGAACTACTGGCAGAGCCGGGAGACATCACCCTGGGGTTATAAAGAATTAGCCATCCCATCAAATACAGGAACGGTAATTCTACCCTGGGAAAGCTGTCATGCCGTGTTTCATCGGCAAGCAGCCCATCAGTAAGGGCCCTCAGGCCAGCTTGTATCCGGCATACCAAGGCAGGGAGTAGGCCCAGTCTTGCCCCAAATACCAAACGCACTGCAAGCCATAAGGTGTTACGGTGAATGTGATCCGAAGATGTAATGCCAGGTACTACCAATCGGTGTAGCCATACAGAGAGGAAGCCAGCCAGTTGAGCTTCCCTTGATAGAGGCCTGTGGCAATGCCTCAAATAAATGTAGGCTTTAGTGCCTGCAGGATATTTTCCTATCCCTTCATCGAGAACTCGATCTGAAGCCCCAGCATCTTCAATAAGGTCATCGACTACTTGAGCATTAAGCACGCTTAGAAGGCTCAAAGGCCTATCCCTGCTATCCACAACTTTGTCTGGCTTAGCATCTCTAGCCTGATAGAAGAAGAGGTAGGACACCCATTTTTTGGTATGAGCCAAATCAGAGGGCTCATTATAGAAGACGGTACAAGCTAAATAGTGGCTCATTAGCTCCTGGTACACTGCCACTACCCGAGGGTTTGTATCCCCCAGCTCCCGGTTTGTGGGAATATACTTTTCATAAGTAGTATCCCCCATTGGCAGTCGTGAAATTTCTGCTATTTCATGAAAAGCCAATCCCAACTCCCCCAGTAGAGTGGCAAAAGTCCCAGTGAGCGAGATATATCGCTCCATCAAAGCCAAAAATAGGTTGGGGTTGAGAGGTAACCCAACACTGGTAGCACTCACAGCCGCGTACAGACCAATGCTCTCCAGCTCCGTCTGAAAGTTCTTCAGGGCCCAGGCAGCTAAATGAACCCATCAAAGATTTGTAGGGGTAAGCCACCCATTGGTCCGAGGATTAACCTTGGGGTATACTCCTTCATGCTCCATAAAGTTATTACAGAAAGTCGATAATTGGACTGGTTGGAGCAGTGAAGTATCTTCACTCGGGAGACTACCCAGAAATAATCCCCTGAAAGGCATTACAGGGCCTGAAGGGCGGCTCACAAATGATCCTTGGTCGGACCCTTTCTAATAAAAAAATTTCCACGGCTGGCCGTGAAGATTAGGGGTCAGGGTCCACGACATTCTCCTCGGATGCGTAGCAAGGAAGAATGCCGAGATAGGGTAATCTCTCAGCATCTTGGGTAGGTACATGACCATGCCCCTAACAGTAAAAACCCAGTCTTCCTTCTTGGGCTTCATCTGGGATTGTTTATCAATCATATCCCCGAAGAGGAAAGCTGGTTTTATGTATTTTGCCCCGTCTATATACGTCATGGGCTCTCCGTTGATCATGCTCAACAGCATTCGCTCTCCTTGAGACGATATCAGGATTCCCCTTTCTTCAGGATACTGGGGTCCGGAAATAGGAAATGTCATATGGGACAAATCCTACAGATAATTGGAGTTCAACATCCCAGCAGCAGAACCCATCACCTCAGCCAACAGAGATATCTGCAAGTTAACTACAAGGTACAAGAAAAATATGTCAGTTTTTAAACCAGACCTCATAATCTTGCAGCTTATGCCAAAGAGCAACAGTCTGTGCTTTTACGCCAAGACTGTAAAAACTTGAATTTTTACGCTGGAATCTCATTCCGAGGCATAAAATTCAAGATTGACAGTATACACAAAAATTTGACAGTCTGTGTTTTACGCCAGACTGCTAAAGTTTGAGTTATTACGTCAAAATTTTTATCCAGAGCGTAACACTCAAAGTTTGTAGTATACGCCAAATTTTGACAGTCAAAGTTTTTATGCCAGACTGCGAAAATATGGAGTTTTTACGCTGACACATTAGGAATGTGGGCGTAAATGATAAAACATCCCTGTGCATCATCTTTCTCGAAGAGGTTATCAGCACAGAAGATGACCTAGCGCTTTCACGTACAACGTGTGCGAAGGATTTTCTTCATTTTTGTCGTCCCAAAAACTTTACCTATAACGCCCGGTGCACAGCTTGATGGTGGGACACTTCATTCCGAACGAGGTTCGCTCTGCCCGATGGGAGTCGCTCTTGCTTGGGCAGAAGAGCAAGAAAAGGAGGCAGCTTTCTTTCCCTTGGTGGAGGAGGATTGTTTTGGTGCCATTGCTAAAAACTTAGAGAAGAAAAGAAGAAGAGCTCTCGAAGAGACGAAAGTTTTTTTTTCTTTCGCAAAAGACAGATGAAAAGTTCTCTCTGAAGACCTTGGGGTACTTATAGAGTTCAGATAAACTCTTCGAATCCCTAACCAAATCTGATATTTAATATTCAGTTATAATTGGGGACTACGTCAGCCTATTATTCAGGGAAGGCGGACAGTCAGCGAATTCAAAAAGTTTTTTCGTGCAGAACAGATTCATGATTTTTACGCCAAGGAGCTTTTTACGCTAAGGAAGCTACAAATCTACGGTTTTACGCTCAGAGGCTATAAGTCTACGGTTTTACGCCCGGATGCTTTTACGTTCGGTAGCTTTTACGCTCGAGAGGCTACAAATCTATGACTTCACGCTCAGAGGCTACAAATCTATGATTTCATGCTCAGAAGCTTTTTACGCTCAGAGGCGACAAATCTACGACTTTACGCTCGGAAGTTTTCTTTTCAGAGGCTATAAATCTACAGTTTTACACCCGAATGCTCTTATGCTCAGCAGCTTTTACGCTCGAGAGACTACAAACTTACGATTTTATGCTCATCTACACTACGAATCTATGACTTTTCGCATATCTTAAAATACGCAGGCCAGAGTATGCGTATATCTGAACAAATTTCAAGACGGTCAATTGCAAGGGTTCACGCAGAAGATGCTCCTTCTTGGTCTCAAAATATCCCAAGTACCCAAAGTATACAGAGTTCAGCATTGAAAATGACTCTTCTTCTTGGGTCGATTGGAAGTTCATCCAAAATCCAGTCTGAATATTTTCTCTACAGTTTAAGATGGCGACTCAGTTTTGACAACCATTTCTCGCCCTATTTTAAGAGATTTTTAGGAAATCATTCTTGAAGATGATGGTTTGAACAAGAATTCTTCTTATCAGAGAAGTGATAAGTTCAGAATTCTACGCAATTCCTCGTTTAAAATAGCAGGACAGTTCGAATATGCGACTAAAATGCTAAGCAGCTTCTTACGTATTTCCATTTATGCGTAAAAGACACGATAAGATACTCTTTTTATCAGAGTCGGCATAAAGTTATTCAGACATGGCGAAGCTACACATATTCAGACTTCATCACACCAAAGAATATGGCAAATCATCAGATGCATAAAAGAAGACAACTTTATTAATCATGATTACATATGAGGGAAATCCGGTCTACAAAGGGTTTTTCATCTTCATGATTACATATGAGGGAAATCCCGTCTACAAAGGGTTTATTATCCTCATTTAAAGATCACGCCCAGAATCTGTTCTGTCAGGTTCTCGCATTGGTGGAGATATTTATCCGTCTTCTTCAGCAGTTAGTCAGTTTTCGTGGCCGATTAACAAAAAAAATGATTAATGGCGGGAGGATACAAAGGGCTTGTTTAAATTATTCAAGAGCCCATCCTCCATACGCCATAACAGATTGAGTTAAGGTATTAGACCCAACTCAATACTGGAAGACAGGGCTAGTTTGTCTGCCCTCGTCCACCAACAATGGGAGAAAATACAGCTTACAAGCTATGTAGTCGAATGTGACCCTTCCTCTCTCCTGGACGAATCGCCATATGAAGTTGCTGATTATCCCGAACAAAGGAAGCTATGATATCCTTCCATGATCCATCGTTGCAGAGGACATTTGCTCGAAGACGCCTTCTTTTTTGGCTCCTTATATGCTAGAAGAACATGATCTTCTTCCTTAAGTCAACCCGACGAACTCCGACAATCATCTCTGTGTGGTGAAGGAAATATGGAAAGAACTGGTTAACTCATCAGCCTTTTTTTAGGCAAAAGAGAACACACTGAATCCCAAGAAATCCCTAAAAATCTGCCAAGAAATAAGCCTCGAGGAACGAGTCAGACTTGACTGTTTCATGCTTCATTCAAAGTATTTCAAATTATGAAAAATTTGAAAACTTTGAAGGGGGTCTTGTAGAAGCATGAAAAATACGCTGTAGAGTTATACGCAGTATTTCAGTACTGGATGGCATAAAATATGACTTCAGAGCCATCGGCGTACAACAGGGCTTCATCGCTAGTACAGCGTAAAATATAAGCCCCAGGACAATCCGCATAATGTAGTATATCCAGGCTGCTTCAGCATAAAAAGGTTGTTACATCGCCACTTTGGCGTAAAACCTACTCGCTTTTAATGCAGTGAGAAGTCGTACGGGGAACTCTTCGTATTCCTCGAATGAACCTGTGAGATCATGCGGTGAACCTGACTCCTGACAACGAGTACTGCACAACTATCCAGACGACGGCTGTAATGATGGTGCAGCACAGAGACCCAAACCGTCGTTTAGTGACATTTTCCTGATACAAAGTGCTTTTATGCATACAAGGGAATACGCTGCCTAATTTTATACAGGCAGATGTGAACTTTTAAGCTCAGCAGAAGACAAAACAAACTGCCACGTCAAAAGCTGCTCTTCGTACAGAGCTTGAGGCACGTCTCTGCATTTAATGCTCAGAATGGGGGCAGATCTCTGCATTTAACGCACGAGATTTGGTTCTATTTTCAAAGACTGGGCGAGCCGTAATTATGCCTAATACGTCAATGTCACCACCTCTGCATATTACGCCAACAGGCTATTTTCAGCTATAAGAGCACGTTGTACACTATCTCCTTAAAATATGCCACCTGGCTATTTTTTAGCTATAAGGAGTACGCCGTTGCTATCTTCTCAGAATACGCCAACTCAGGCTATTTTGTCCAGAAAATGCTCAAGACCTCAGTCAAGGAAGGAGGACCGGCTATCTTTTATGCTAGCTACCTATTCATGCAGCAACAAGGCTTCTACGCCTATTTGGCTTCTATGCCGACTCGACAACCACTTGTCTTCTACGCCAACTTGACAACTATTTGGTTTTTACGCCATGGTGACAGTTATTGGCTTCTACGCCAACCTTTTCTACGCAAGGGACAGTTACCTACGTGGCTTGCATGCCGTGATCTTCGCAGCAATTATACGCATTATCTCATCATGGGACACGCGTCACACGCAGATTCAGAAGATCATTTATACGTGGGTGGCAGTTATTATAACCGCCGCGTAAAAGTGTCATACTCTCCACTATCCGGCTTCTACGCCGACTGGACGGTTACTGTCACTAAAACCCTATAAATAGAGACCTCTATTGACAGAGGTTCAAGGTCGCAAATTCTAAGGTTGAGAACTCGGAGGTCAAGAGTTGGAAATTGATTTTTGAGATAGAAGAATCCAGAGCACAGAAAGAGAGCAGTGATCGACGATTTTGGCATCGAGCATCCACTCCCTCATGCAATCCTTGAAGCTTCTTCTTCTTCTACAGCACTTCTTCATCATCGTGTGGTCCAAGGGACAAAGTAATCGACCACAGATCAAACTTCTATAGCAATATTTACCCAGATTAAATTTTGTACTTAATATCCTCGTATAAGATTAATAGTACTTCTTATTTGTAAACCTAAGAAAGGGTTTCGTATAAACCTAGTTTTATTTCTTCCGTTTATTATCAAATAATTGTGGCTCTGTATTCCTTTTCTTTAATTCTATATCGTGCCATATCTTCCTCTAGCTGTATATTGTTATTGAGTATTAATTATTATTATCATATATCATTGTTCACCATTTGGAGTTAAGATGGCATGACAGGTACTTTATTATGTAAGGTGTTTAGATAGTATTATCGACCTAAACAGTGTTCTACCGTCGATGTTGCCGCATAGGCTGGACGTACCCACATGCTCATGCCCCTACACCGGGTGTGGGTCATGACACATTTTTGTGGTGGCCCATGCATGTCCGTCTTCATAATAGTGCGATATTGTGGTAGTGCAATGACTTAGTTGTACTACTGCGAGCTTGCGATGGGATATAGGATACTAGGATGAGAGTGTATACTCAATCACAACTAGGAAACAATTCCAACATAATCGATTCTTGTTATCTTTATTATTCTGAATATTGCCTCCCTTAAAAATTATTGTCCTTCTGTGATGATATCGTATCTTGCTCAATATTGATTTCTTATTTTGAATATGTCTTCTAGATGCCGCCGAAGACTCGTTCCTAACGCTCATGCGCAATGTCAGCGAGGTCGGTCACTTCGTCGCCTATGAGGGCATGTCCAGCAGACACTGTTCCAGCAGCTACATTCCAGAGGTCCGCTTCACCAATCCAGGTGGACATTTTCGCAGAAGCTTTCGGGGGTGCTCCACCTCGGTACAGAGGACAACACCGACATTTTTTGGGGATCTTCTATCCCTGTCACCCGTAGTCGATCAGACGCAGATGTTTGTGCTCTTTCAGCAGATGATGGAGGCGTACAGTGCCAGTCAAAGGTTATAAGACAGGACATCGAGAATGCTCACTAGATTGCTCTCGCCGCAGTCGAGAGAGTCGCCTTAGTCCAGCCACAGGCGGCACCGCCTCAGCTCGACCCACAGCAGCCGAGGTCGGGTACCATCATAGACTTCAAGAGGATGAGGTCTAAAGACTTTAAAGGCACGGAGGGGATCATATATGCGGATGACTGGATAGAGGACATTGAGAAGAACATGCAATTGATACAGATTCCTAAGAGCTTGCAGGTAGAGGCGGCGGGTAGTATGATGTTCAACATTGTACTAACATGGTTCAGGGCAGACCCCAGGATATCAGCGTCGGGACTTACTTAAAAAGCTTTCAAAAAAAATTTCAAGGAGAGTTTTTCCCGGATGTGGCTCAGAGTACTTTAGAGAGCCAATTCCAGAACCTCGTCCAGGAAAACTTGATAGTGGATGAGTATTCAGCATAGTATTGTCGATTGGGACGATTTATTGAGGGGCAGAATCCTCGGGCCAAGGCTAGGAAGTTCAGGAAGGGACTGAACAGTGAGATTAAGTATCATACTAATGGAGACTACACCGCTACTTTTGAGGAAATTCTGAGACAAGCACAGCGGGCGAAGGATGATTTGGAGCTTGGCTCCAAGAGGCCGAGAGACACCGGAGAAGCAAGTAGTGGTGCATGCCTAGCGAAGCAGCCCCACTTTCAGCAACCGGGAGCATATCAGCACCAGCAGTATAATGTGCCAGTTAGGTCACCAGCTCAGCAGACACATCAATTTCAGAGGCCAGTTCATCAGGCACCACAACGGCCTCAAGGTCAGATACAACAGGCACCCTTCTGCAACTATTGTAGGAAGCCTGGGCATGTTCGGGAGGACTGTAGGAGAAGGCTCATGGTGTGCCTGTATTATGGATCTTCAGAGCATCGCCTGGGGGATTGCCCCTCCAACCCTTATAGTTAAGACCATAGTGCAGTTCCAGATCAGAGAGAAGGAGTTCGGCTACCTGTGGCATCACATACTGCCTAGCATCTGCAGAGGGAGCCACCTCGACATGGCAGGGCATTTGCGATAACGGTCGAGGAGGTCGACGCTTCAGGTGTCGGGTTAGCAAGTTTTGTTCTTCCTTCCTTTCCTTTTCCATCCATTTTGATTTGATTGATTCCTTAGTACCTTATAGTTACTTGTGATATAATTAGTATAGTTAGTAGTGTAACCTTGACTAAGATTGCAAAACCATAACAGACGAAGACCAACCCCATACATGTGACAATAATAAATAATTTCTTGAATTGCATGCTTATATGACTTTAGATTGGACCAGGGGTGTGACCTAGAAAGGGGTAAAATTATCTTTAAATTTTGAGGACAAAATTTTTCTAAGGGGGTAGGATTGTAACTACCACATTTCCAGATAATGGTATTTTTATTATTTTACATAATTTTTTATTTATTTTTATTTAATTAGTGTGCAATTTAATCAATTATGACTTGTATTATTTATTAATAACTAGTGGACTAACCTATTAGTTATACTTGACATTAGTGAACCCAATTAGACTTGTCATGACAAACAATTGAGTCCAACATGGACTACGCCCAAGTTAAACCCATTCCTACTAGTCAATTAGGATGATTAGCTTAAATGCATTAATTAGAGAATTCCCAAATTATCCTTCTTAATTATTCTTCATAAACTAGCATGTAGGGACAAATTAAACATTGTTGTGACTTGGAAAAGGGGGATGAAGGGCCACCCACATATAAGACCACTCACTCACTCTCTCCTCTTTATTTACTTCCATTTTAGATCCCCAAATTTTATTAGATCCCCAAATTTCATTAGATCCCTAATTCTTTCATTCTCTCTCATTTCCAATATTAGAAGAGCTTTGGAGCTTGGAGAAGCAAGGAGCACAAGGAGGAGGATCTTTGGTGGAGAGATCGTGTCCGGATTGTATCGTTGAGCTCTTTCATTGGGAATCCTTCTTCCAATAGGTAAATTATGAATTCCTTCTCATTATAGCTTCCAAATTATGCATTTGACCATTAGAAACCTCCCATGGCATATGGTTACCTATAGCAAGAAGTTCTAGGCTCTTTGGTTGTGTATTATGATTTCTATATGGTAATTTGTGTCCATTTTAGGAAAATTCCGAGATTGATACATCAAGTATGTATCATGAGACCATTTAGATCTAATTAGACTTAGATTGATCATATAGGACTAGATAAATGTCCATAATTGGACACGAGGAGGGTGTATCAGGGTATTTTGTGATACGGTGTGATACGGAGTTTATTTTGGGTGATTTGTGTAATTACTCTTTAATTCCTTTTGTAATTAGTTATATTAGTTATTATTATATCTAATTGAGAGTTATATATGTTTATTATTAAGAATTAAGAGTTTTGACTCCTTATTTGGGTATATTTCATAGAGTATCATAGGTTGCATATCAAGTATTTGTTTAAAAGATTCTAGTGTATGTATGTATATAGGACTTAGTGTATATATATGTTGGTAGCATATAAGGGTGGTTGTGTTAATTAGTTATATTATGATTGGAAATCAAGTGATAGTGAGTGTGGCCTATACTAGTGTGCAGTGAACAAGTTATGTACGTTGGAAAATACTGTGCATTGTGTGTGGTATGATTGAGTGTGTGAGAGCCAGTGGTGTTCAGATGATTGTATATTGAACTGCATATCAAGGATGCAATACTGGTTCAGTATATGTGAGGGTGTACCTGTGTCGCTTGAGTACACAGCGATGTGTTGAGGTGATGTGAGTCGAGGGGAGTAAGAGGAGCAAGGGGTGTTGCACAGTTAAAGAACAAGTTTGCAGGGTTATGTATTAGAGGAGAGGGGGTTCCTGGGTAAAGAAGTATCAGGTAGTAGTGTGCAGTGTGTCTGCCCACTTGTGCTCTAGTGTGTGCAATGGGTTAGTGGTTCACTTAAGGATGGTGAGTGTTAGGAATTAGAAATAGCTACCCAAGTGAGTATCAAATTTGAGTTCTCAGTATATTTGGGTATGTCGTGATTAGTTAGAGTGTTATAACATGGGTATTGTGAAGTATTGCAACAGCAGGCAACATAGGGGGTATCCAGGATGAGCAACCTGTGTACCAGTAATTAAGTGTCAGATATGCTTAGGTGATGAGTATCAGTGTTAGTGTGTTGGGAGGTAGGGTACATGTGTAGTGGAAGGAAAATGGGGTTATTGTACTCAGGTGTAAGGGGGATTCGAGTGAAGGGCAGCAGTAGTAGTGGAGTGTACATATAGGTGTATCACTTGAGCAAACACCCAAGTGATGTGAGATGAGTGTTAAACAGTATAATCATGTTCAGGTAGAGGGAGAGGGAGAACAATACGTGTGCTTCTGCAAGCTTTGCAGGTGGCATAGAGGGTGCCTGTAGTAAAGGGAATTGGGATATAGTGCCTTGTGCACTAGTTTAGGAACAAAGCAAAGAGAAGTAGCAGTTGCTGCTACTGATACCTATGTGATTGTTTTAATATTGAGAGTTGTATAGGTATAAAAGGTTATGAGTGTCAATTAGTATTATGTATACTTGTGTTTGAGGATTATGATGTGGCATGGAGTATCAGGGAAGAAATTGGTGGCAGGGTAAGTGAACAGCAATATATGGGACTTTGTAGGGATAATGCCAGGCTCAGTGTGTGCAACTGTATAGGCAGTACACACCCCTGTTGTGGACAATACACATGATATGAAGGTTTGTGTTCAGGTTTAAGGGTAGGGCATATGGCATTTTGTTTGGTAACTTTAGCAACATTCAATTGCAAGAGAGGTTTCAGAGTCAGTAGGAACAGATGAGTGTCAAGGGTATTTAGAAAAGTAAGAAATATGTGTATCAGAGAAAAGGAGTATAAGGGATGTTCAGGTAGGGGTGTCAATTAGAAAGTGTGTTTTGAGACCTAGTGTCAAAGTGTTGTTAGTATCTGATACCATGCTCAGATAAGGAAGTAAGTGTTGCGAGTCCAGATTGGACCAAGGCAAATAACTGGATGTAGTTGTCTGCAATAGAGGTTGCACCTCTATGTCCAGCGTGTAGGCTATAAGTACTCAGGAATTTCATGATTGGGAATATCTAGTGTGCTTTAATGTTGACATAGTAGAGATTTGGAATAAGTACCTAGTGAGATAAATCCAATATACTAACTGGTGAGTGTATGTGGAAGTGTAGAAGTGTCCAGTGAGGGATAGTGTCAACAAAGTTGGAAAGATAAGTGATGGAAATACTTATGAATGTTTGTGTGCTAGAGTGAAAGTAACATTGAGTTCATGTGAGGGATGAGAGTATAGATGTGTCATAATATAGGTGTGTTGAAGTAGTATTTTAACCTGTGAGTCATATTAGGATATTAGGTGTATGAGTTGAATTCATGGGTGATATAGAGTATCGGTGATACTAAGTGGTATATATTAGATGTATATAAGCTATGCATGTTTTAACTAAGGTATTGAGATATAGTATTATAAGGTACGATTAGTAGCTAAGGTATCTTATGAGATACTTTATATATATAACCTATTTATATGTATATGGTATTGATATATCTCTATTTATATGGTATGACCTAAAAACCTAGAGTAGACTTGATATAACCTAGTATAGCCTAGTATAAGCTAATACGACTCATAGGCCAACTAAATAGATATTTTGGAACCTAAAATTTAAGTTGACCTAGTTTGACCAAGACAACCTTGTTTGGACCTAGAAATCACATGTTTAACTAGTTTGAATTATTTATCATTTAAGAACACCAATTGACATTGTAATTCCTATATAAGGTTATGTGACACCAGCTCGGATATTGGGTGACATCTATTGCTCTGGACCACAGGCGAGTTCATTTCTGATAGTTTTTATTATTTGATATTTATTACAATACAAGTATTTAGAAATATTTTACTTGATTCTGACACAGTGGTTACACAGACTGATACTATATGGATCCTATCAGGATATGTTACCCCATTATCATGTACTTTGGATACTCCTTCACGTATACTTTATCGTATGCACCGGATATTCCTTGTGCTCGTGCTTATTCGTGTTCATCGTGTACTCATATTATATTCGTGTTCGTGACGTATTATGATCGGATCCATGACTATTGGTTGGGAGAAGGAAAAGTGCTAGATAGATATGCGATCAAAACCTTGAATATTGTATTACATCATGTAGACAACAGCCAATCATACACCTCACGTGTGATTGTGTTACTCCGTAGACAATAACCAATCTTAAATGTTTGTGTTTTTTATAGACAACAATCAATTTTAAATGATTGTGTTTCTTGTATACAATAGCCAATCATACTGATCATATGATTGTGTTATTGATCGTGTTAGCAGATCTTGATAACCCAAGTCGATCACATATCTAACTAGTATGTTAAACACTTAGTGTAGTTATAATTCTTATCTATATTCTAGTTTATTGCTTTTATTCTATTTTATTGTGATCAATTTATACTATATTGCTCTAGATTATTTGTCTCTTCCTTCCATAGTACGATATTGTTTTATTGCTTCTCGTCTTGTATTACATTCTTTATTTCTATTTATAGTCATTATTAATTAACTTGGAACTGCTATTGGGTTGTACTTCGCTCTAATTCTAACTAGATATATTTTTTAGATGATTGGTTAAAGCATATGTGTTCCACCTACTACGGGCCACAGGATGGCGAGGTCGTTAAGATTGTACTGTAGAGCCTCTTGATATAGTTCCACCTATTGGAGAGTTTTAGATTATTCTTTATGATATTGTATTTGATCTCAGCTAGAATTTATGACATGTACTATATTGAGATCTTGTGTTGAGTTTAGACTATTGGACTTGGACTTGCGATGTATTGTGACTCTGTATTCCTTTTTTTCTATTCCATATCGTATCATATCTTCCTCTAGCGATATATTTAGATTGAGCATTAATTATTATTATCATATATCAGTGTTCTCCATTTGGAGTTGAGATGGCATGACAGGTACTTTATTATGTGAGATGTTTAGATAGTATTATTGACCTAGATAGCGTTCTATCGTCGATGATGTAGCGTAGGCTGGATGTACCCACGTACGCGTGCCCCTACACTGGGTTTGGGTCATGACAGGATTGGAATGACTTAGAATTTTATTGACCCCGTTGGAGGTATCATTCTGATTCATAAGACGAGAACCCTTGAGATTTTTACAAGTAGCTTGTCCGAATTCACTATCACTAAGTTTGGTTGAATTCATATTTTTAAGGACGAGCGTGTGCATGATCCAAGGCTCAATGATATGTTAAACTCGAGTGAAAAAACTTTCCTATCTCTAAGTTGGTTGACATATAGATGCTTTGAATATTTGCACTATCCAGACTTGCAATATGCTGATCTTGAATGCTAGTCCAAGTGAATATGTTAGACTCGCATGGACAAGTATATCGACTTGGATAAGTTTGCCTCATCCCTAGATCATCATTCAAGATGGATTATAACGAACCCCGCATTAAGCGATATATATTTTGTGCTAAGGCACAGTAGAGACCGAGTCAGAGCTTGGATTGAATGATAGAGTCATTCAATGAGACAGACCCAGCACACACGCGACACCGATTGTTTTGCTTGAGATAGATTTGATAATATACGATATAACGGTTTACGCTCAGGATGTCTCGAGGACGAGACTTTTTCTGAGTGGCGAATAATATAATGAACCATTCCATTCAAGCGGAGAGCCGATTCAAATGACCCAAGTGTAATGACTTGACCCACTTTGCTCAACGAGAAGACTTGCTTGGGGCAAAAGATTTCCAGACTTGGCCCTTTAATAGTTTAGACTTAGACTTTCAAAGGCTCGCTTGGAGTATCGCTCGACCGAGATGAATCATCATTAAGGTAGGCGGCTACGATAAACTTGTCTTTGCTTAGCCAGCACTGTTTGATAATAAACGAAAGAAATTGAAACTAGGTTTATACGAAACCCTTTCTTTGGTTTACAAACAAGAAAAAGAAGTACAATTAATCCTATACAAGGATGTTAAGTACAAAAATTTGATTCTGGGGAAATATTGCTATAGGAGTCTGATCTGTGGTCGATCACTTTGTCCCTTGGACCACACGATGACGAAGAAGTCCTGTAGAAGACGAAAAAGAAGCTTCAAAGACTGCAGGAGGGGTTGAACTCTTGTTGCCAAAGCTCTCTATATGTGCTCTCTTGACTTTAGTTATCCACACTTTGACCCTTTTTTCTTAAATTTTCTGACCTTTTTCTCTCTTTGGACCTCCATGGCCGGAGGTCTCTATTTATAGAGTTCAGCTACAGTCGGCGTAGAAACCGAACAGAGGAGAGAGCTGCACCTTTTACGCGGCGGTTATAATAACTGCTACCCACGTATGAATGATATTCTGAATCGGTGTGTGACGCGTGTCCCATTATTAGGTAATGCGTATAACTACTCGTCGAAGATCACGGTATGCAAGCCACATAGGTAACTGTCTCTCGCGTAGAGAAGGTTGGCATAAAAGCCAAATAACTGTCTCGTTGGCGTAAAAGCTAAATAGTTATCTTGTTGGCGTAGAAGCCTAAATAGTTGTCAAGTTGGCATAGAAGCCAAGTAGGCGTAGAAGCCGGATAGCTGTCAAGTTGGCATAGAAGCCAAGTAGGCGTAGAAGCCGGATAGCTGTCAAGTAGGCGTAGAAGCCAAGTAGGCGTAGAAGCCTGATGCTGCATGGATAGGTAGCCAGCGTAAGGACAGCCGATTATCCTTCCTTGACTGAGGTTTTGAGCGTATTCTGGGCCAAATAGCCTTATCACGCACCTTTGCAAATATAGCCTGAGTTGGCGTATTCCAAGGAGATTGCATATGGCGTACTTCTATAGTTAAAACTAGCCAGGTCAGCGTAATTCAAGGAGATAGCGTACAGCATGCTCCTATAGCTAAAAATAGCCTGATGGCGTAATGTGCGGGGATGGTGATATGGACGTATTAGCCCTAATTATGGCTCACCCAGTCGTTAAAAGTAGAACCAAATCTCGTGCATTAAATGCAGAGATCTACCCCCATCACGCGCATTAACTGCAGAGACGTGCCTCAAGTTCTGTACGAAGAGCAGCTTTTGACGTGGCAGTTGGTTTCGTCTCATCCTGAGCGTAAAAGCTCATGTCTGCCTGTGTAGAATAGGCAGCGTATTCCTTGAATGCGGAAACGACATCTTATATCAAAGGTTATGTCACTAGACGACAGTCTGGGACTCTGTACCAAATCATCATTACAGCCGTCCTCTCGATCGCTGTGCAGTACTCTTTGTCAGGAGTCAGGTTCACTGCATGATCTGACAGGTTCATTCGAGGAATACGAAGAGTTCCTCGTACAATTTCTCGCTGTATTAAAAGCATGTAGGTTTTACGCCAAAGTGGCGATGTAGTAACCTTTTTACGCCGAAGCAGTCTGGAAATATTGTATTACGCGGGTTGTTCTGGAGCTATATTTTATGCTGAATAGCATTGAAGCTCTATTGTACGCCAATGGCTCTAAAGTCATGTCTTACGCCACCCAGTGCTGGAGCTCTGTTTTACGCGGCTTCCTGCATGTTGAGGGTTTTACGCGTATAATTTCTTAACGTATTTTTTATGCTTCTACAAGCCCCCTTCAAAGTTTTTAAATTCCTCATAATTTGAAATACTTTTAATGAAGCATGAAACGGTCAAGTTTGACTCGTTTCGCGAGGCTGATTTCTCGGCAAATATTTAGGAATTTGTTAGGATTTGGTGTGATCTCCTCTGCCTATATAAAGGCAATTGAGTTAACCTATTTTTCCCATACTTCCTTCACCACACAGAGATGGTTGCCGAGCTTCGTCGGGTTGACTTGAGGAAGAAGAAGATCATGTTCTTCCAGCATATAAGAAGCCATAAAAAGAGGCGTCTTCGAGCAAATGTCATCTGCAACGATGGATCATGGAAGGATATCATAGCTTCCTTTGCTCGGGATAATCAGCAATTTCATATAGCGATTCGTCCAGGAGAGAGGAAGGGTCGTATTGGACCACACAGCTTGCAAGCTGTATTCTCTTCCATCATGGTGCTGGACGAAGGCAGACAGCTTGGCCCTGTCTTCCAGTATTGAGTTGGGTCTGAACCCCCAACACAATTCTAGGGCATGCCTGCCATGATGTATGGAGGATGGGCTTGAATAATTTAGACAAGCCCAGTTGTGTATCCTCCCACCATTAATCATTTTCTTGTTCATCGGCCGCAGAGGCCGATGAAGTGCCGTAGAAGACGAAAAAGATCTACACTAATATGATAACCTGGCAGAACAGATTCTTGGTGTGATCTTAAATGAGAAACCCTTTGTAGAAAAAGAATTTCCATCATATGTAATCATGATTAATAAAATTGTCTTCTTTTACGCATCTGATGATTTGCCATATTTGCTGTGAAGAAGTCTGAATGGTGTGCAGCTTCGATATGTCTGAATAATTTTATGCCAACTCTGATAAAAGAATATCTGATCTCGTCTTGTCTTTTACGCGTAATAGAAGACGCGTAGAAACCTGCTTAGCATTTAAGTCGAATATCCGGACTATCATGCTGTTTTAAACGAGGAGTCGTGTAGAATTTCTGAACTGTCACTTCTCTGATGCGAAGAATTCTTGTTCAGACTATCATCTTCAAGAGTGATTTCCCGAAAATCTCTTGAAATAGGGCGAGAAATGGCCGTCAAAACAGGCCATACTAGAACTATTGAGAAAGGATTCTGACTGGACTTTGGATGAAGTTCCAATCGACCCAAGAAGAAGAGTCATCTTCAATACTGAACTCTGTAAGTTTTGGGTACTTGGAGTATTCTGTAGCCAAAAAATGGAGCATCTTCTGCTTAAACCCTTGTAATTAGCCGTCTGTAGCTTTCGAGCGTAGAATCGTAGATTTGTAGCCTTTGAGCGTAAAAAAGCTTCTGAGCGTGAAATCATAGATTTGTAGACTCTGAGCGTAAAGTCGTAGGTTTGTAGCCTCTTGAGCGTAAAAGTTCGTGAGCGTAAAAGCATCTAGGCATAAAATCGTAGACTTATAGCCTCTGAGCGTAAAACCGTAGGTTTGTAGCCTCTCGAGTGTAAAAGCTGCTGAGCATAAAAGTATCCGGGCGTAAAACCATAGATTTATAGCCTTTGAGCGTAAAACCGTAGATTTGTAGTCTCTTGAGCGTAAAAATCTCCTGAGTATAAAATCATAGATCTGCTCTGCGCGTAAATTTTGGATCCACTGACTGTCCGTCTTCTTCTTTCAAATGATAGGCTGACGTGGTCCCCAAATCATAATTGAATATTAAATATCGGATTTGGTTAGGAATTCGAAGAGTTATTCGAACTCTATAAATAGCCCAAGGTCCTGGGAGAGAAAACTTTTATCTGTCTTCACAAAAACCCTAGCTTTTCAAGAACCCTTCTTCTTCGTTTCTTCTTTGAGAACTTAGAATCGCTATGGCCCCTAAACAGACTTCCACTGCTAAGGGAAAGAAGGTCACTTCCTCTTCTCGCTCCACTGCTCAAGAACGAGCAACTCCTGTTAGACTGAATGAGCCTCGATCGGAATGCGATGCCCCTCCGTCGAGCCGTGCTCCGGATGTCATAGGTAAAATGGACTTCGAGGGAGAATAGAGGACTTTCCTTACACGTTGTACGTGTATGTGAACCAATACGCCCACATTTCTAATGTGTCAGCGAAAAACTATATTTTCGTAGTCTAGCGTAAAAAGCTCAGGCTGTCGAAATTTGGCGTATACTACAAACTTCGAGTTTTACACGCTGGAAGAAAATTCTGGCATAAAAACTCAAATTTTGGCAGTCTGGCGTAAAAGAACAGACTGTTTAAGTTTTGGCGTATACTGCCAACCTAGAATTTTACGCCTCGGAAATAAGTTCCGGCGTAAAAGCTCAAGTTTTTGCAGTCTTGGCGTAAAAGCACAGACTGGTAATCTTTGGAGCAAACTGCAAGAGTGTAATATCTAGTATAGAAACTGACTTGTTCTCTTGCGTTTTGTAGTGGACTTGAAGATCCCTCTTTAGGCTGAGGTGATGGGCTCTGCCGCCGGGATGCTGAACTCGAATTATCTGGAGGATTTGTCGCATGTGACATTCCCCATTTCTGGAGGCAATTACCCTGAAGAGAGGGGAACCCTGATATCATCCCAAGGAGAGCGCATGCTGCTGAGTATGATTAGTAGGGAGCCCCTGACATACATAGATGGGACGAAGTATAAGAAACTGGGTTTCTTATTTGGGAATGTTATTGACAAGCAATCCCAGACCAAGCCCAAGAAGGAGGACTGGGTATTCACTACTGAGGGCACGGTCATGTATTTGCCGAAGATGCCCAGGGATTACCCCATCTTGGCCTTCTTTCATGCCACACATCCTAGGAAGATGATGTGGGTGCTGACTCCCGATCTTCATGGCCGACCGGGGAAAATCTTATACAGCAAGGAATACTACAGGGGGGCCTATATGAGTCATCCCTCGGGCCCTGTTGTGCCCTTTAGGGGATTACTGCCGGGTAGTATCCCGAGCGAAGATACGTCGCTGATCCAGCCGGTTCAGATATCGACCTTCTGCAATGACTTCAAGGGGCAGGGAGGAATGTACCCCAGAGTCAACCCTCGGACCAGTGGATGGCTTAGCCTGGGGAATCTTCGATGGGCCAGTTTGACTGCATGGGCCCTGAAGCACTTCCAAGTAGAGCTGGAAACTATTGGCTTGTTCGAGGCCTTGAGTGCCACAAGTGTTTGGTTGCCTGTCAACCCTAACTTGTTCTTAGCCTTGATGGAGCGATACAATTCGCTTACTGGAACTTTTGCCACTCCGCTGGGGGAGTTAGGCTTAGCCCTTCATGAGATGGCAGAGTTTTCAAGGCTGCCACTGGGGGACGTTCCTTATGAAGAGTACGTCCATGCAAACAGGGAGTTGAGGGATACAAACCCTCGGACGGTGGCAGTATATCAGGAGCTGGTGAGCCACTACCTTGATTGTACCACTTTCTACAAGAAGCCATCTGATTTGGCTCACATCAACAAGTGGGCAACATACCTCTTCTTTCACCAGGCTAGAAATGCTAAGCCAAACAAGGTGGTAGATAGCCAAGATAGGCCCTTAAATCTCCTGAGCATGCTTAATGCTGACACGGTCGACGACCTTTTTGAAGATGCAGGGGTTTCGGATAATATTTTTGACGAGGGAATATGGGGTTACCCTGCAGGCACAAAAGCCTTCAGTTATAAGAGGCATTGTCGGAAGCCTCTGTCAAAGGAAGCTTAATTGGCTAGCTTTTTCTCCGTCTGGCTAGGCCGCTGGGTAGTGCCGGGTATCGCGTCTGCAGATCGCATCCATCGTAACATCTTATGGCCTGCAGTATATTTAGTATTAGGAGCAAGACTGGGCCTGCTTCCTGCTATGGTCTGTAGAATACAAGCAGGTCTGAGGGCCCTTACTAATGGGCTGCTCGCTGATGAGACGCAGCGTGAAAGCATTCCCAAGGTGGAATTACCATTCTTATACTTGTTGGGATGGTTAATTCTTCACAATGCCCGGGTGATGTATCCCGGTTCCGCCAGTAGTTCAGGAAATAATTTCTTGCTGAATTACAAGAATTCCTCTTGGAATGTGGTGACCGTTACAGATTGCCGGCGGGCGTTAAACGTAGCCCACAGCTGGAAGATCTTCTGTATCGTTCCTCCCGTATACATCAATCAACAGGGGAGGAAACTCAAGGATGAAGGTCATGGGAGAACCATTCTTTCTCCTGAAGCCTTCTATTGGTTGGTCTGCATTAGACCTTCCTACTTGATATACAGGAGTGATGATCATTGCTTCTTGGAGCCCTATCTGCCCAGTCGGTTCGCCAGACAGTTTGGGTATGACCAATTGCATGTGGAAAATGCCATCACCAGCTTCAAGTCAAGAGGTGGACTTATTTATGGAGCCAAAGGGTGGCGGTACTTTATCGCGAGCTGCACTGGTGTAACTTTTGTGGTGCCTGCGACTTCTCTTTCCATGGAGCTACGCATGCTTCACTCGTACGTGCAGTTCTATGCGTCCATCAATACCTTCCATCGCAATTTTGATATGCGTAGAAGTTTTAGGATGCCCTCCCATAGGTCTACTGGAAGGGAGGATGTTTCGTCTGTTTCCCCGGATGAGAATAAAGACACCACCGGGGTAGACAAATTCTTGACGATAATACCGAGAGGTGTACTAACTCCGACTAAAGAGCCTCTCGTTATCCCCCATAAAAGGAAGGCTTCTGGTCCGAAAGAACCTTCTCCCCACAAGAAGAGGGTTGTCAGAGGTCCGAAAAGAGCTTCTACCAGGGAGGCTTCTAGGAGCGAGCCTGTTGTTTCCCCGGTTGGGGATGATTTGTTGATTAGAGGTCCTTCACCTTTTAGAGAGGGAACCTCCACAGTTCCGGCCGGCAGCGCCGGAGATTCTTTGCTCGAGATCGCTACTGCTACTACTGCTTCAGATAGTTCTATGAGATCGCCTACAAGGCCAAGCATTTTAAGAATATCTTTATCCAGACCAATAATGGGAGTAACCCCTACCTCGTCAGTAAGTATTTCCAGCGAGATTCCACCCGATGAGCCTCGATTGGATCTCGCTGAAGACTGGGAAGACTACCCACCAGTGTCAGTTGGTGCACCCCCTTCTCTAGGTATGTCAGCTCGCTTAGCCTCATTAAGAACTGATTTAGCTGTACTGGCTGCGGACGCAACATATATACCATCGGCCATGGGTAAATATCGTCTTTTATGCCTCCTTTAGGAAAATTAACATCGAGTTGATATTAACTTTATCTTGTCTTCTTTTCAGGGGAAGACATCTCAAGGGAGGGCGGCGTTGACGCAACCTTTGACTTTGTTGCTGCTCCTGCCGATGAAACGGCGGTGTTCGACTTTGGAGAGGCAACATTTTCGGGTGCTGTCTCGCCAACAACAGTCCTGATATCTTCAGAGGAGGATGAGCCTGTCATCACGACTATGCCTTCCTTGTTGAGTATGCCAGCCACTTCAACCGTTGCTGGTGCTTGTTCTTTTGTAGCGCTATCTGTAGAGGCAACGACCGTGTCAATATCCTCTGCAGTCATTCCTGGAGGGAGTTTTGCCGATATCGCAGCCACTCCCAGCGTCCATTCGAATTTTGCCATGCTAGTTGAGCAGTATACTAGCGTATTCTATATCACTTTAAAAATGCTGATATCAATGGTGCTGGAGAAGAATCTAGGCTTCGAGGCTCTGAAGATGTCCTCCCAGCTTGCAATAGCGCCGATCAGAAATTTCAACGATAATGACAGAGCTGATGCGCTAGAGCAAATAGTTAATGGTTTAGAACAACCCATTAACGAGTATTTACAACTGTCTCGGGGCAGCATCGACGATCTAGTTCAAGCTAAGTATGACTCCTTAACTGCAGAGATTGTTGGGCAAATGGAAACTCTGAACAAATCCATCCAGGAACAGCAGCAGAAGATGGATAAAGAGCGGGCTATCTTGGTGGATTATATTCCTCCGCTAACTGAGTACTAGGCCGAATATGAGGGAGATGAAGTGAGGGTTCAAGATTTGGAAGCTGAACTCGCTCAGGCCAAGGAGAAGCTTCTCAAGACATCGACAGCTCGTGATGTATTTAAGGGCCAAGTAGAGATAGCTCAGCAGAACTTGACGCGTGCTGGTGTCATCCATGCCAGTTTTGTTGATGCTCGGTTTGAGCTATCTCGCTTGAGCGATGATGAGGCAAGGCTGGAACAGGCTCGCAACCATGTTTTGAACTCCAGGAATGATATAATGGCTGCTTTGGTGCGACAGATTAGGGATTTAACTGCTCCTCCCCAATGATGTACCTTCTTGTTACTCCTGTAATTTCTCGGAGATAATAAAGACATATTTTCTGACTTTGTGGACCCATCACTTTAGAATATGATAGGCTAAGATAAAAGTGATATCAGAGGTATCATTAACATGACATACTTTCGTTAAGGTTTTGCTGAATGTAAATCTATTCAGAAGTGATATGAACCGAATAGAATATAATCCAACTAAATTTGTATCCAAACACTATCAGAGGTAATATAAACATGATAGGTTTACAAATTAGTTAAGCATATCCATTAAGAGATCATATGAATCTGATAGAATATGATCCCGCTAACCTTTGTGCATGATATCGTCAGAATAAGATCTTCATCACACTCTGTTAAGCAAAGAAGATCAAGTAAAGTACTTCTTCAGGAATTTGTCATTCATAGGAGCCATTGCCAAATTTCTATTAGGCTTGGCTAATTTGTAAGCGCCATTTGCAATCATATAAGGGCCCTCCATTTCTTTATAATTGTTTGTGCAAATTTTGGACATCGTACTAGAGGTAATATGGACGTAGTACGATACCGCGTTTGTTGAGGACATCTCACGGGGGGATTTTTGGTGGACCCACTATTTATTGCGCACGTTAAGTGCAAATAATAGGCTTGAGACAAATCCTGACAGAGGAAATATAGACGCGGTAAAAATACGACTCTGTGGTGGTTGGTCATGGACAAACTCTTTCCTTACTAGGGAAAATGAGGATGGACACGGATAATTCGTTTGCGGATATTCCACAGGGAGGTTTTTGGTGGACCTATTACTTCCTGTGCACGAGAGTGCAAGTAATAAGTTTAGGACAAGCCCTGCCAGAGGTAGTATGGACGTGGCAGTTTTTGTGGACTTAACACCACTAGCGTACTTAGAATCAAGTATGGGTGTTAAGTTGAGATAACAACCGATATCAGAGGTAATATGGACATGATAATAGATAGCCAAATATTCGAAAAGTTTGTTCAGAGGTAATATGAACATGACAAACTTTTGAGTTATCACTCCATTGGGGATGGAGGTATATATCTTCTCAGAGGTAATATGGACATGACAGCTTTTTATGGACTCAACACCACTGGCGTACTTAGAGTTAAATACGGGTGTTTAAGTTGAGATGACAACCGATATCAGAGATAATATAGACATGATAATCGATAGCCGGACCAGGAAGGTTTGTTCAGAGGTAATATGGACATGACAATATTTTGTGGTGATAGATTTACTCTACTGAAGAAAGTGGCGAGACGTAGTTCGGAGGTAATATGGACGTGAACTGATCTATAGCCACAAACTGGAAGGTTTGCTCAGAGGTTACTTGGACATAGCAAATTCAGCTGGGAGAGAAAAAAAATAAATGTTTGGACAATAGTTCAGAGGTAATATGGACGTGAACTCATGTCTGAAAAATTTACTGTGGAGTAATTTTCCTGAGCGGGGATAGACCTGAAGAATCTGCTGGGAAAACTTTAGGGACTCATCATCCGATATTTTCTTGAGGGAGCAAATTGTTACGTTAGAGTGAAATCAATTTGCAGTGATTGTCCCCTCGTATATAAATGTAAAGTGACGACTTTGACGTCGATCAACTCCTGGATTCTTCTTTTAAGTACATAGCACGCCCTTGTACGGTGATGAATGTACCGATGGAAGAGACAATAATCTGGGTCATCGACTTTGCCAGCCCTCTCAGGGTATCTGATGTTGGGTAGCTGAAGTTTGTGTTCCTTCATCAATATATTAAAGATTTTAATAATGTCATCTTCATTGAAGGAGAAAGTCCCTTTTAGCCTTCGGGCTCCCGATACCTGAGTTTTACGGTCTTCCGGGAAGATGGTCATCGTTGCATCATCTTCGGACTCAGAGGGAATTCTACCCCCAGTTTTGGATGTTGCCCTATTTTGATGAGGTAGACTACCCCCAGACATGCCATGGCGTTTGTCCACAGAAGTTGATTTAGAAGGACATGCCTCTGGTATTACAGGATCAGACTCTGGAGGTTTAGAGTTTGCAAGAGATGCAGTATACCCCAACCCAAAATGATTTTATTGACAGTAAGGATTACCATGCAACGGTGTTCGTCTACCTTTTTCATAGTTAAGGCCTTGTTTCAACTTCAAATTGTAACCCATGTTTTGCATAATCCTTAAAGCCTGAGGGCTATATCTGTGGATTTGTATTTTTCTAGCATCGGACTCGCGAGATTCTTCTTGTACAATCGGTCTATTCCGTATTCGACCGAAGATTATTCGATGCTGATCGTTACGAGTCGGTGGAATAATAAAGACAGATTCTTCATGTGGCCCATATGTCATGACGATATTAGAGCTTGATGCATCATCCCATATGACCTCTCCATGCTTGAAATTTAGGGGCGCTAAATCTTGATTTTGATCCCTGTCTTTGCGTTTATCATTAGTCCTATGGAGATTAGGAACCAGAACTCTTTCTCTGCCATATGAGTAAAGCAGTTCAGCCATGTGAGTAGCACATGATCCATGTGGAGCGTATATTCCCGTGAACCGGGTCTTCTTTATGCTGAGGGGCTTATCCTGGTACTTTGCACAGGTTGGCGTAAAACTGAGGAACTCCTCAATCGGCCGTCAGTATTTCGCGTAATCTGAAGAGCGGACAGATTCTTCTCTTGATGGCGTAAAAGCCGAGAGGTCGGGAAATTCGCCACTTGTTTTCCCTTGCTTTGATTGCAAGGACCATCTGCCTCTTCATAGAGGGGAGATGTATTTTTACGCGTGGAGCGCGTTTGGAATTTTTGAGTTGGCACTGAGGCATTATCAGAAATTTTGTCTGCCATGTCACAGATGGGAGACTTAATTTTACGCGTGGGGCATGGTGTAGACTTCTGGATTGGCACTAAGACATTGCCAGAAGTTTCGTCTGCCACGTCACAGACGGGAGACAGAGTTTTACGCGCAAGGTGCGGAGTAGACTTCTGGATTGGCACTAAGGTATTGCCAGAAGTTTTGTGTGCCATGTCACAGACGGGAGACAGAGTTTTACGCGCAAGGCGCGGAGGTTGCGGTGCTACAACCTAGTTGGTCGGAGTGAGAGAGTCCGCAGGAAAGGTAGAGGATGTCCTAGGCATCCATACTTTACGCAATTTCCTGCTATCTTGGATAGAGAGGGAATGAGAGCTATCCCCTGCTCGAATCATGTCTTCGTAAGCTGATTGGTCGAATTGGACGACCAAGGTCTTCTTCGTTGATCCTAAGGATACAATATCGTATTGAGCAATGGCTTTCTCGTCATATGAGAAAGTTTCCCCAACAGAGTCACCATCTTGTGTTTGATAATAAACGAAAGAAATTGAAACTAGGTTTATACGAAACCCTTTCTTTGGTTTACATACAAGAAAAAGACATACAATTAATCCTATACAAGAATGTTAAGTACAAAAATTTGATTCTGGGAAAATATTGCTATAGGAGTCTGATCTGCGGTCGATCACTTTGTCCCTTGGACCACACGTTGACGAAGAAGTGTTATAGAAGACAAAAAAGAAGCTTCAAAGACTGCATGAGGGGTTGAACTCTTGTTGCCAAAGCTCTCTATATGTGCTCTCTTGACTTTAATTATCCATACTTCGACCCTTTTTTCTCAAATTTTCCGACCTTTTTCTCTCTTTGGACCTCCGTGGCCGGAGGTCTCTATTTATAGAGTTTAGCTACAGTCGGCATAGAAACCGAACAGCGGAGAGAGCTGTACCTTTTATTCGGCAGTTATAATAACTGCTACCCACGTATGAATGATCTTCTAAATCGGCGAGTGACGCGTGTCCCATTATGAGGTAATGCGTACAACTGCTCGTCGAAGATCACGGCATGCAAGCCAAGTAGGTAACTGCCCCTCGCGTAGAGAAGGTTGGCATAAAAGCCAAATAACTGTCTCGTTGGCGTAAAAGCCAAATAGTTATCTTGTTGGCGTAGAAGCCTGAATAGTTGTCAAGTTGGCATAGAAGCCAAGTAGGCGTAGAAGCCTGATGCTGCATGAATAGGTAGCCAGCGTAAGGACAGCCGATTATCCTTCCTTGACTGAGGTTTTGAGCGTATTCTGGGCCAAATAGCCTTATCACGCACCTTTGTAAATATAACCTGAGTTGGCGTATTTCGAGGAGATAGCATACGGTGTACTCTTATAGTTAAAAATAGCCAGGTTGGCGTAATTGAAGGAGATAGCGTACATCGTGCTCCTATAGCTGAAAATAGCCTGATGGCGTAATGTGCGGGGATGGTGATATGGACGTATTAGCCCTAATTATGGCTCACCCAGTCGTTAAAAGTAGAACCAAATCTCGTACATTAAATGCAGAGATCTGCCCCTATCACGCGTATTAACTGCAGAGACGTGCCTCGAGTTCTGTACGAAGAGCAACTTTTGACATGGAAGTTGTTTTTGTCTCATCCTGAGCGTAAAATCTCATGTCTGCCTGTATAGAATAGGCAGCGTATTCCTTGAATGCGTAAACGACGTCTTATATCAAGGGTTATGTCACTAGACGACAGTCTGGGACTCTGTGCCGAATCATCATTACAGCCATCCTTTCGATCGCTGTGTAGCACTCTTTGTTATGAGTCAGGTTCACTGCATGATCTGACAGGTTCATTCGAGGAATACGAAGTGTTCCTCGTATAATTTCCCGCTGCATTAAAAGCAGGTAGGTCTTATGCCAAAGTGGGGATATAGTAATCTTTTTACGCCGAAGCAGTCTGGAAATACTGTATTACGCGGGTTGTTCTAGAGCTATATTTTACGCTGAATAGCGTTGAAGCTCTGTTGTACGCCAATGGCTCTGAAGTTATGTCTTACGCCACCCAGTACTGGAGCTCTATTTTACGCGACTTCCTGCATATTGAGAGTTTTACGCATATAATTTCTCAGCGTATTTTTTATGCTTCTACAAGCACACTTAAAATATGGACGATACATGCTAGTCGCTAGGTGAATCACCCCTTCCATGCTAATAAAGAATACAACGCACCTTGTTAAGGGAATTTCCTATCTTGTATTGCTTGTATTAGAACATGAAAATAAAACTTGGCTTATTATTGGACCCTCGCATGCTACCTTAGCTTCGTGCAAGTAGACCCCGCGATGCCTCGAATAGATCATTATATACTATTCATAGTGTATTGCTTCACTTGTTTACACTGCTCTTCCCATAGATTTTGTCGCTCGATATGTTCCTTTAGGGTTTCACTCCTCATACTACCACTTAGACCCGTGCTAATATAAATGCTTATGTTTCATATAAATGCATGTTTGCCTGTTTACATCATAACTTCTACTCATTTGCCTCATTTTAGTGCTTGTCATTTATATGCATGCCACAATCATCATGTGACAATATCTATGATTCATTCAGTTTAGACAGAAAGGTTATCAAGATAGTCGTTCCGAGTCTAGTATAAAAATATTGAAAGTATTCGGGACCATAAGGTCGCCAAGGCATTTATCGCACTAGGGGACTATAAAATAGAAAGTAAAGCAAGACAACATCAGGGAATCTCTAAATTCAACACTCGTTCTGTACTGAATCTGACAGCTCAGGGAGTCGATATTGTACCTGATAGATCCTGACTGAATCTAAATCGGTAATTATATTTGTACCTACGAGAATCTAAAAAACTTGAGGATACGCGCGATCACGGACAACTTGTGCACAATGGAATTTTCGAATCCAAGTTCTACGGACAATCGCCCGGGTACTGGGGTTGATCTGATCTAGACGGAACAACCGAGTAGTTGTCTGTTTGGGGCAGGATGGGTACAATGCCACCGTTATATAATTGCTTGCATGCCATCTTTGCCTCATGTTACATTGTCTACTATGGAAGTCATGCCAGTGACCCTCTGTCATATAGATTAAGTTAACTCGATTACGGCAACCTGCGTGCGAGCCATTTGCATTATAGGCAACTGCTCTTTGTAACATATTTGTATCTATTTCTGCATCTGAATACCTAAGACTTCTAAGTATAATACATCTAAGTAATTCTTGTAACTCATGCACCTGAATCAGAAACCCCGCCCATGACACTTGTGTTTGCTTATGCAATTTCTCAAGTTTTTTATTATATATGCTCATGCTTGGTTTAACTTGGTTTGCCTTAGACAGAAAAGGATGAATGGTAAGTTGGTAAGTCTCGTCGTGTTTCTTTTATATCGCTCAACACACCGCCACATAAGTTAGGCTTTTCGTTATGCCATAAAACTGATCCTAAGGCATGACTAGAAAGATAACTTAATAGATGGTGCGCAGAACCTTTATAACATGTTTGAATTTATCGAACGGGAGAGAAGCCTCCCTACCAGTACATTCATGTACTGATAGCCCACCAGATTGCTTGCAGGGTACGAGAGAACCTCGTTCGGTATAAAAATCCCTTCATGCGAGCTAAGACGTGGAGTTCACTCTAGAGCCTTTGAGCGTTGCATCCGGAGCTGAAGCACATATATAAGACATAATATTGGAACATAGTCTATGCACCATTCCACAATTGTAGCCACTTGGTAAGCTTTTATTGTTTCGAGAGAGAGAAACTTGAGCGAGTTGTAATCTCAGCCTAGTGCCGCTTGTAATACTTTTCTAATATCAATAAAGTGCTTATTTTACTTTCATACTTGTGTTATTCACTGCTTCCGCTATTGACGACCCAGTAAACATGTTACCAATCACCTGTTCGTTTCTTATTCCACTGCATTCGAACTATCTATGTGACTCTGTGGCTTAAATATTTTACCGCATGTTCGGATCATGGTATTTCACGGACGCAGCTTGTGATCGTGCGATATCAGGTCCAGAAGGGAAAGATCGTCTCACGGGAGCGCTGGCGCGTTGATTCGCGCCTAGCGGGGACGGCCGATTCTTGCGGAAGATCGGGGCGTGACACAGCCTAATCCTTCTAGTCCACCACTATGAAGGGGTTCAGAAATCAAACTCCAAGTCTCAAGACCAAGCTCCAAGCTCAATAGAGAGAGGGTAGAGAGAAGAGAGAGAAAGAGAAATGGGAAAAAAAAAAAAACTCAAGTACTATTTATAGAAAAATATCTTTAAAATATCTCAAAAAGTGAAACAAATATCTGTCGGACAATATATCATCGGTGTACTAAAGTATACCGTCGGTATACTGGTCAGGAATAAAAGTTTCTATTTTCCAAGTTTTAAAATCTCACGAAATTCAGAAAAACAAAACATACGGTATAAAATACGTATTCATATACCGATATAGATACTGTGAGACAGAGTCTCACACTCTCCCACTTCAGTCAGTAGCACATTCTCACCCGGTATCTCGTAGATGGTCGACGCTCTCTATCGCTCCTCCTCAACGAAACCACTGGTACTGACTGTATATCAACAGCCTTCCTCCTTTCAGGAACTACCTCATCGGGATGATTATCCTTCTGACGGTCATCATGACCACCATCAGCAGGTTGATGATCAAGATTGGGAGCAACTCTATGTACTGGCTCCCTCATAACTGGATCATCTGCGATGTCCTCTGGAAACTTCTCGAAGCGAAATGACTCTAACTCAGGAAATTTCTCAGCCTCAGAAGGCATCTCGAAATCCTGAGTGTTGTCTATGGTTTGATCCTCAATGAATACCATGTTCCTGCTTCTGTAGAGCTTTATTTCTACTCAGTCATAGAGTCTATAGCCAAACTTATCCCAACCATAGTCTACAAAGATGCATTGTCTCGTTTTCAGCTCGAGTTTTGATCTCTCATCCTTCGGTACATGCACGAAGGCCTTGCAACCAAACACTCGTAGGTGATTGTATGACGACTCTTTGTCATACCAAAATTTTTCAAATATATCACCCTTTAAAGGAGCACTAGGAGATAAATTAATAACTTAAGTAGCTGTGTAAAGTGCCTCACCCCAATAGCTGTCCGACAAGTTTGCTTCTGACAGTAAATACCGCACCTTCTCCATCAGCGTCCTTCTCATACGCTCTGCTACACCGTTGAGCTATGGTATCTTTGGTGGTCATCTGGTGTCTTATCCCTTGCTCTCTGAAATAAGTATCAAAGGGACCGATATATATGCCACCATTGTCTGGTCGAACATATAACAGCTTCTTTCCCCTCTCCCTTTCAACTGAGACCTGAAACTCTTTAAAGGTGAGCAACACCTAATCCTTGGTCTTTATGGCATAGACCCAAACCTTCCTGGAATATTCATCAATAAATGTAATAAAATAATTAGCACCACTAATTGATTTTACCTTCATAGGACCACAGACATCTGAGTGAATCAAATCGAGCAACGCCGGCTTCCTTGAACTTGGGTAACTTTGGAAAGATATCCAATTTTGCTTCCCTGCCAAATAGTGCGTGCACCTCTCCAGTTTTGTAGACTTGAGCCCTGAAATCACCTTTCTGTTCACCAAGTAGCTCATCCCTTTTTTACTGATATGGTTTAGCCGCCTGTGCCACAACTCGGTAGACGTATCAGTAGCTGCGTTCACCTCATGTGCCCCATGTGCGCTCCCTTCTATATAGTAGAGTCTGGACCACTTGTTTCCTCTAGAAATCTGCATAGAATCTCTGGAAAGCTTCCACTGACCGTTCTCGATGATGTTGAAGAAACCCTCTTCATCCAACCTTTCTACCGACACCAGGTTGAAACTGATATCAAGGACATGACGGACATCTTTGAGAACAAGAATTACACCTGTCTTTGTCCTCAAATGCATATCTCTAACAGCAACAGCTTTTGACACATCTCCATTATCCATCTTTAATACTCCACAGTCGGCTATTGTGTAAGTAACAAATAGTATCCTATTGTGAGATACGTGCACTAAAGCACTTGAGTCCACCAGCCAAGAGTTGTCATCGCAAGCGAGGTTCATGACAACCTCATTACCTACAATGATCATATCGCATCCATGTATCAAGGCATTGTTTTAATGTTCTCGCCTTGCTTCACCTTATCGTCCTTCTTCTCTCTCTTCCAAGTAAAACTGTTATGCTTGATATGGCCTTTTTTGCCACAATGGTAATACTCCAAGTCGTCGTACCGACCCTTAGACCTTCTCCTGCTTTTGTCTCTGCCACCGCCTGGACCCTTACTTTTACTCCTTCTGTGGCTCTCTGAAACTAGCGCCTCTGAGTGGGATGTGGATGAAGTATCCTAAGAACGTCTCTACATCTCTTTATTCAGTAACCCGCTCTTAGCAAACTCCAGATTGACCACGCCCTCAGGAGAAGAAGCGATCATACACACTCGTACGATCTTCCACGAGTCTGACAATCTACACAGCAACCATAGTACCTTAACCTCATCGTCGAACTTGACTCCCATCGAGGATAGCTGGTCAACTATGCCCTGGAACTCACTCAAGTGATCCGTAATAAATGTACCATCTTTGTACCACAGACCAATCATTGTTCGGATCAGGAACAACTTGTTTACCTTGGTCTTCTTTGTATACAAAGATTTTAGCTTATCCTACAACTTCTTCGCATGCTCAATATTGGCAACATGATTGTATATGTTCTCGTCAAAAAACTTTCTAATATATCCACACATATGTATATGCTCGAACCTCCAGTCCGCTTCGGATTTGTCACTGGGCTTCTCGGACGCAAATACTAGAAGATGCAGCTTTTTGACGAACAACAAATCCTTCATATTGCTCTGTCAATAATAATAGTTGGTACCGTTCAGGTTTATCATGTGCACCGACTTCGTGTCTATCTCTCCTTTCTAGTTTTCCTGTCAACTCCTGACCTCTCTAAACTCCAGAACCTGGCTTTGATACCACTTTGTTGGGAATGAAAGCGCAAAAACCGTTCCCCAAACCAAGAATCCCTGCGAGAGAATCGAGCAAAAGCACACAAACTAAAAATGCTAAACGCAAATCGTAGACACAGAGATTTTTACGTAGAAAATCCAAATAAAGAAAACCACGGGACGATCGAAGTCCAACCCTGAAAAGCCTCCACTAATGGAATAAAAAATATACCGATTCCTTACAAACTTGTCACCGATCCAAACGGATCACCACAACTCTTTAGAATAGAAAATATATTACAGACAAACGAAGAACGGAGATGATGAAAAAATAATTTATCCGAAACCGATCTCCTCTTTAAAATAGCCTTCAATCTCTTTCTCTCTCCTTCCAATATTGTAAAAGCACTCTTGCCTATTTTGTAATTATTTTTTAGATATGAGATATATTTTAGGGCTAGGAAAAAACTAATATATGTAGCCTCAAACCCACAACAAGTATTCCTATTATATATTGGAATACCCAATCTAAATCCAAATCTATTGACATATTCCTATTATATATAGGAATATTCAATCCAAATCTAAATCCATTGACATATTCCTATTATATGTAGGAATACCCAATCCAAATATATTGAGTTATTCCTATTATATGCAGGAATACTCAATCCAACTCTAGGGTATTTTTTACATAGGTTGGGAACCCCACCCACTCAATCTAACACCCCCTACTTTACCTTTCTGGTGTAGCTTGTGATTTGGGGGTTTGATGCTTGTGAACCAATTGTTCTTCTAGTGTAACTTGTGATTTGGGGGTTTGGTTAAAGTTTCCTGAAGAGAAGTATGCTGCTAATTTGCTGTGATATTACTGTCTTTGGTTTATTTAAGTTTAAGTTTTAGAAAGCATATTACTGTGATATTACTATCTTTGGTTGCTTACATCTTTGGAATTTTTGTAGCATAATTTAAGTGTCAAAAAGTATCAGACTTTTTAAGATTTCTTTGTGAATTTGAGAGAATTTTTTATAAAACATAGAAGAAACAAAATAAAAGTAACAATCTTACATACAACAGAGGCGGAACCAGAATTTTGGAGTAGGATGGGCTAGCTAATAGTTATTGTCACCCTGACATTTTCACTCAAGGGTAGTTTGGTAATTGACATGGATAATTTTAATTTTAGGATTAATTATATTCAAATATTGTGCATGCATAATTTATTTAATTATTATATTATTTATTGTTTGCTAGTTGTTGATTTATTTTAGACTTGTGTAGTGGACCTAACCTATTTATTAAATGCATAAAATCAACATTTTGGATGAGTTTAATTTGAGCCCATAAATTAGGCCCATGGATTAGGAGGTTGGATTAATTAGTAAAACCATTAGACTAGAACCTTTTCTCCCTAATTAATTTCTTCATTAGAGGCCCCAAGGGGTAATTGAGACATTTTACATTGCTTGGAGCAGTGTATATGGCCGGCCACCTCAAGGGGAGAGAGAAACTATTTTATTTCACTAATTTCCCAATTATTTAGATCTATAATTTTTCTCTTCCAATTTCCTTCATTCCCTCATCGTTCCTCTACCAATTCTTTACAAATTATTTCCTAAATTCTTCATTGAGGCTTCTACATCAAAGATTTACAAGAAGCAAGTAAGGAGCAAGGAGGAGGTGGCCAAGATCTACAAGGAGAGGAGCTACTTAGAATTTGAGAACTTTTTATTAGGAATCCATCTTCCAATAGGTACATTTTAGTTTTTTCCCTTTTAGTAGACTCTAGATCTGAGATTTAACTATAATAAACTAACCCATATATATAGGCTACCCATAGAAATTAGTTTTAGGTTCATCGGAGACCTATGATGGAAGTTGTGTGCATTTTGGTACCAATTTTTGGAGAATTCTGAGATTGGCACATGTAGTGGTTGTCATTGGGTCTAATAGATCTAAATAATATATGATTGCTTGTTTGTGACTAGTTTTATGTCCACAATTGGGTACGTGTAGGCCGTATCTCGTCAATTTGAGAAAACGGATTAATTTTAAGAGTTTTCCTCCGACACGGGGACTTGTGCATATCACATTATGATACAGATATGTAGTTATTCTAATTACTATATGTATTGCTCATAATTAGTATATTAGACTTGTTTGTATCCTCCGGGATACATTTGGTTGTGTGTTGGAGCCGTGTCGCAAGTGTATCATAGAATTAGTGTGATACGGGTGCGGTACACTCCACGTGTTTGATGTTTTGCCCTCTTTGCTATACGTACATGTGTATTTGTATATATAGATGATATGTATGTGATATATATAGGTATATAGTAGTGTATATGAGTTATGTGTATGTGTGCATCTATATATGTGTATATAGTGGAGTATATATATATATGTATATGTACTTGTATATATGTATATGTGTGTTTTGATTATATGTGTGTGAGAATATATATATCTGTACATATATAGAGTAAGAAATATATATATATATATATATATATATATATATATATATATATATATATATACATAGAGGGGGTGTATACATATATATAGACTGATTTATATTTATATAGGAAGTGGTCGTGTGCTAGATGGTTGTGCTTGTGTATGTGTTTGTGAGATGAATGAGCTTAGTATGCTTTGTTTTGTGTTGTGCTTGGGTGTGTGCCAGTGGGTGAGATAGGTAGCGGTGGCACTGTGCTGTATCAGTGCTCAGTCAATAGGAACTCACATTAGCAGTTTTCAGCATGAAATGAGGTAGCAGTGGCAACCCAGGAAGAGGACTGCACAGCAAGAAGCAGTGCATGCTGCAATAGCAGCATGGAGTATGCAGGGTCGGGTACCTGCAGTTGTACAAGCAAGTTAATCCACTACATCAAGCTCAGGCTTGCAGAGCTTAGAACCACAGCTACTGCATTGAGAAGTAGCAGTAGCAGCTTCTGGAGAGTGTACAACAGAACTTGCAGTCGAGCCACTGTGTAGTCCATGGGTGATCTTCAGTATCAGTTTTTAGAACAACCACTGTGTAGTTTCCCGAGCACAGTATATGGGTAGTTAGTATTCTATGTATCAGTGTCTTTTGTTTCAGGTTTCAATCTGTTTAGGTTTCAGTTAGTTCAGTGGTTAGCAATTAGTTCGTTAAGGTATTGTTAGTAGTTAGTAATTATATATATACTTGTTTATGTTGAGTTAGTTATATCTAGCTATATGTATTATGTATATATATAGTTATGAGTTATTGAGATATTGAGTTAGCTAATAGTTGTTACTTGGGTTTGTGGTTTTGTTTCAAGGTATTATAGTTAGTTAGCTAGTAGTAGTTAGTATATATATATATATATATTAGTGTAGACACATATATATGTTAGTATGCTAGTAGCTAGTTAGCTACATATAAATATACATACTTGTATTAGTTGTTATTGTATAGTAGTTAGTTATGCATATATGTAGTGTGGTATTTATGTAGTAGTTAGATACATTATAGTAGTTAGTTATATTTCTATTAGCTATATATATTAAGTGTTTGGGTTACCTCGGGATACCAAGATATTACCAAGGTATTGGACTGATATCCAAGGTATTGAGTTTGGGTATCGAGATAGGTGTGATACGCATTGGTGCAAGGCCAAGGTATCGTATTTTTATTGTTTAGATATAGTATTAAGTATAAGGTCTTGTATATATATCTAAAATATTATTTTCATATAAATGATCTTGTGTATCTTATGATACGGCTTTTTGAATGCCTTTTAGTATCTTAGCTTAGCTAGTATAGCATAGCTTTATAGTGTATCGACTTAGTGACTTAGTGTTAGACTCTTGCAACCTAGATTTCATCGGTTTAACCTAGAAATGGCTTATTGACCTAGAATTGCATCAACTTAATTAATTTTCATTCTTGAACCTTGTATTGATGCAACATACCATATATAGGTCTGTGTGACACCAACTTGGGCATCGAGAGACACACCTTGCTCAGGACTTCAGGCGAGTACATTTATCTGACAGTTTTTAATTTATAATATTATATATATACATGTTCTAGAATTGTATACTTGATCCCGACACAGTAATTTCACGGATTGGTACTATATGGATCCCGTCATGAGATGTTATCCCCTACCGTGTTCAGCGGGTACTCGTGTATATCGTATCTCATCGTGTATATTGGGTATTGATTATGTTTCGTATTCACACACTGCTCGTGTTCAGTGTGCTTATTCGTGTACACCCACCGCTCGTGTTCGGTGGTTATGATATTCGTGTACACCCATTACTCGTGTTTAGTAGTTATATTTCGTGTTCGTAGAGTGTCGTGATTGGATCCATCAGTATTAGTTGGGGGTGGGTGAGTAGGAGTTGATTATGTGATCAAAGCCCCATTGTTACATTGTGTATATTCTGGTTACATATCTCACTTGTAATTGTCTTACCTGATCATGTTCACCCAACCCGATCACATATTGAACTTGTATTCCGAGGCACATTAGCTAGTTTAGATTACAGTTATTTTATCATATTGCTGATATTCATATTGTTGATCTATATTCTCGTACATTATCTGTATATATCTATTATTCATCATTCATATGTTAGTGATCTTGTATTTTATTTCTATTATCTGTTTATATGCTCGATTATGCTATTAAAACTGTTTTCAGAGGTATGTACTTTGCTCCAATCCTGACTGGATATATTTTTCCAGATGACTTACTTATAGAGCAGTTTTCCACATTCTACGGGCCGCAGAATGATGTACCTATAGAGGATACTCCTATAGACCAAGAGGACTTAGTTGTAGAGCCCGATGAGGTCTAGCTTATTTTTGTTGGATTGTATTAGACTATTATTTTGTTAAGATTCACAATTTGTATATTATTCCAGATTGTAGATTGTATCTTTATTCTTTCCTTCGATATTCCATTCGTGTATTATTCATCCTTAGTTTATTTTGTGATTGAGATTAGATATACTTGTGAGATATGATTTTACTCCTCCGTTTGGAGTTGAGATGATTGATATGTACCATATTTTAGTGTTGAGATGTTAGATAGTTAGAAATAACCCAGACAGTATTCTACCGCCGATGTTGGGCATAGGCTGGGCGTAACTACGTACTCGTGTCCGAATATCCAGGTGTGGGTCGTGACAGTTACTATAAGGTTCTACAAATTTATGACTAAAAATTCGGCTGAGTTTTCTTGCACATAATTATAATGAGCGAAATACAAGTAGAAAAATTTATCCAGCTCAAGCTTTGATATTTAAGCCTCAAGTCTAAATATTGCACATTAATTTCCATTAGTAAATTGTCAATGCAGAGAATAGAAAATACACAACACATACCTTAGTGACACCTTTGTAAGTCTCATAAGGCATTCTTTCACAACAATTTCTGATGAAGCTTTCAAAGATAATAAGATGATAATATATGGTCTCAATTCACAAAGATATATGCATTCAGTTTTTGAGCCTACAGAAACATTCAACGCAATTGTTAAGTACAACTAAGCACATAAGGCAACACAAAAATTGAGGAAAAAACTATATTTATGGTACTTATGGTGACTAGAAAGGCATGCCTAGGAAGATAAAAGTATCAGCCAAAACCTGAACTCCTATACCAATTGGCCTATGTCTCACGTTTGATCAATATATTAGTAACAAAAATAGCAAACAAAATCATTTATAGTTCCAAGAACCTGAGCTAACTTGTCAAAGTCAAAATATTTATTCTTTGATCCAATGCTTATGTTGCTAACAGTTTTGATGGATATGTCTCAATTGGAACATCCTGCAAGGAATTGAAAAGAAAATTTGAACAACATTTCTATAGATGCTTTTGTAATTAGATATTTGCAGTTCATACCTTCTCTCTAACAAATCGTGGTAAAGCAATTGAAGCCAAATTGCACACAGCAGTTTCTGAAGGACTCGTGTACTCAATTATCTCAGTGAATAAGTTTGAAGACTTAATAGTCCCGAGATTTTATTGGTTACTTTTTTTGTTGCATGCATCCTGTGAGGAAAAAATTTAAAAGGTTGCCAAATGCAATATATAATTTGCAGAGTAGTGATATATGAAAGACTTGACAGTATGTGTCATACCTTTTAAAGCATGTATGGTGTTCCAGTTTGTATCTGAGATTTCAAAACTTCAAACTAGAGCATGACATGTACAAAAAATTGTGCCCCATCAAAAACTATGTCAAGTATGACATGTACAAAAAAGTATATCCCAATCCATTTTAATGAAATGGTGTCCTATTGCCCTGTACCCGTCGATTCTTGAATTTAAAAAAAATCATCTATTATCAATTCTAAGTCGAGGTCATCGGCAAGTTCTCTTTAAATATAAATCATCAAATAATCCAAGAAAAATCCATCTTCCATCTCGTTACGTAGTGACATTTTAATAAGTTTCAAAGCAGAAAATGCACGTTCAGTTGTTTTCATGGAAACATTAAGAGTTAAAACAAGATGAAGTAATCTATCAATCAAACCATAGCCCTCTGACTTCTTTGTTTCAACTAGCTTTTGACATAGTTCAGAAATAGAAGATATATTCTGAAATCTTGGATCAAGAGGAATATCTTATTGATAATGTTGCAATTGGCCTCTCAATATAAGTATTTCTTCCTCGATAAAATCTTGAGGATAAAATTTTCTAGCATGACTACAAATATCATCAACTTCAAATGCCTTATAGTTATCCCTTGGATCCAATACAGAACTAAGTATTTGAAGTTCCATTGCCCCTTCAATGAACCTACTTTCTAATTCCTCAAGCTAAAAATTTATAGACTCATTAAAGATATCAAAATGATAGTGATGCTCAAATGTAATGTTATCCTGTTGTTACCAAGAGCGACCGCTACCCATAGTATAACGAGCACTCATTTCGGGTTTATCAATCATATGTTTCTCGTAAAATAAATTCACCTTCATAAACAAATTATTCCATCCATAGTCTCTTAACTTGTGAAGGAGTTTCTTGGTAGTGGAAACAAGACTCATATCATTCACAATATCTTGAGATTTTGTTGCAAGGATTGACAAAGAACTTCTGTGCTTCCCATTATCGCATTCATCAAATGTAACATGAATACAAATTCAAAGGATTTTATTGATTTCCAAGCACCCTTAGCTTCCACACGTTGATCTCTCTTTGTAGCGTCCCTAGTAATGTTCTCAAGAACTGTACAAGTTACATCAAATGTAATCATCAAGCGGCTAACTTAACCAAAATAGGAACTCCAACGAGTAGCTCCAGTTCATTGTAAACTTTCAATTTGATTACCCTCTCTACTAGTTTGAAGTTTGCCAATAGCTATTTTGAATGCAACTTCATATGCTTGAGCAGATTGGAACTCGCCTTGATGTTTAGGAGAAGAAGTAATAAGGTTGACAATAGTTTCCACCATTGAAAAGAACAACCATATATCCTGCTCATCCTTAGCTGTCTCAACTAATGCTAGTTGGAATCAGTGGGCAAAGCAGTGCACATAATATGCATAAGGATATTCTTGACGAAATAAAGCTTGTAGACCATTCTACGCACCACGCATATTGCTATCACCATCGTATCCTTGGCCTCTTATATTTTTGATAGAAAGATTGTACTTAGTAAAGACCTTGCATATCTCTTCTTTAAAAGTTAAAGTTGTGGTATTTTCAACTCCCACAACACCGAAAAATCGCTCATGTAAAGTACCATTGTCATCAACAAATCTCAAGATAATAGCCATTTATTCTCTATTGGACTCATCTTGTGCTTCATCAACAAGAATACAAAATTTCTTGTCCCCAATTTGTTTATGAATCTTACATTTCACTCCATGAGCTATAATATGCAAAACCTCCTTTTGAATCAATGGTGTGGTATATGACGCATTTCTCGGAGCATTTTCTAGAACAACTTCAGCAACTTTCTCATTCCAACTTGCTACAAAGTTTAGCAATTCAAGAAAGTTTCTCCGATTTCTTGTTCCAATTGACTCATCATGACCTCTAAAGGCACGTCCTTGATATGCAAGCCATAAAACACAACGAATAGTGGCCTTCACTCGCAACCTATTTTTTTCACCAACTCTTTAGATTGTATTTTAAATATGCTTTTTATGCCCCCGGACAGTCTCTTTAAATTTTTGTGAGACTGTATATGAGCCATGTGAAAAGAATTTGGACCTCCCATTTGTTGCAAAAAAGAATAATTTTTTCTATCATTCACCCTCTTCCAACTTCCAAATCCATCCTTCGTAAATGTAGGACACTTAGGAGGATATGTTTCAAAGATAAAGCATGGAAAATAATACAATTTATCCTTCATGGAAGAATATTCTAACCAAGGAAAGTCTTTAAACCATGAAGCAATAAAGATACAATTTTTTTCTCTGGATGACTTAGAGGATGGATACCCTTGTAGTGGTTGATATAGCCCCGCATTGATATAAGCACATCGAACTTCGTCCCATTGATTAACGAGGTATTGGCTTATTTGAAGATGTAACCCCGGATCTCGTTCGAAAGAAGCAACATCAAATTCTATATGCTCCACTCTTTGAACTTTAGAATGTCACCCTCATATTTTTCATCCAAGGATAGTTTGGTAATTGTCAATGGATATTAATTATTTTAGAATTTTTAGATTTAATATTTGTGCATGCATGATTTAATTATTTATTATATTATTAATTATTGCTAGTTATAGATTTGTGTTAGACTTGTGTAGTGGACCTAATCCAATTATTTAGAATGCATGAATAAAGATTTAGACTAGTCTAAGTTGAGCCCATTAATTAGGCCCATAAATTAGAAGGCTTAATTAATTAGTGAAACCATTAGACTAGAATCTTTCCTCCTTAATAAAATTCTTTATGAGAGGCCCTAAGAGGTATTTGTGACTTTGAACATTGCTTGGGGAGGGGGTTTCTTGGCCGGCCTACATAGGAGGAGAGAGAGAGAGTGCTTTCATTTTTTTTATCTCCAAAATTCTAGATCTATATTTTCCCTCTCCAAATTCCTTTCATTCCCTCATCAATTATTTACCAATTCTTCACCAATCTCTTCCCAAATTCATCATTGAGGTTGCTACATCAAGGATCTACAATAAGGAAGCAAGGAGCAAGGAGGATGAGGCCAAGATCTACAACGAGAGGAGCTACTTGGCAATTGGGGACTTTTTATTGGAAATTTATCTCCCAATAGGTACAATTTAGTTTTTCTCCTTCTAATAGACTCTAGATCTAAGATTTTACCATGAAAAACAAACCCACATGCATAGGCTACCCATAGGAATTGGTTTTGGGTCAAATGGAGACCTACGGTGGAAGTTATGACAAAATTGGTGCCAATTTTGGGGAATTTTGAGATTTGCACATGTAGTGCTTGTCATTGGATCTAATAGATCTAATTGACACTTGATTTTTTTTTGACTAGTTTTGTGTCCACAATTGGATACGTGTAGGCGTATCTCGTTAATTTGATAAAACGGGTTAATTTTAGGGGTTTTTCTCCGACACTGGGCTTTGTGCATATCATATTGTGACACGGACACTCTAATTACTATACGTATT
Source organism: Iris macrosiphon (assembly GCA_036927795.1). Taxonomy (NCBI): domain Eukaryota; kingdom Viridiplantae; phylum Streptophyta; class Magnoliopsida; order Asparagales; family Iridaceae; genus Iris; species Iris macrosiphon. Next base: position 145,332,269 of record JAYESA010000013.1, on the reverse strand, counting down.
ATTCATAATTTATGTATTAGACTTGTTTGTGTCCTTCGGGATGCATTTGGTTGTGAGTTAGGGCCGTATCGCAAGCATATCATAAAAAAAAGTGTGATACGGGTGTGATGCGCTCCATGTGTTTGATGTTTTGTTCTTCTCACTATACGTACATGTGTAAATATATATATGTAAGCTCTCTATATGATATATAGTTTATGTATTAGTGTATTTTGGATTTATGTATAGGTGTGTGTCTATATGTGTATATAATAGGAGTATCTAGATATATAATAACTATGAGTATATACATACATAGCTAGTGATTTATATGTAGGTGTATATGTATATATGTATTGGTATATATATATATATATATATATATATATATATATATATATATATATATATATATATGGTAGTGTTATACATTAGAGTTATGTTTGAGAGGTTTTATAACTATCTAGGTTTATGGTTTCAGTTATCTACATGTGTGAATACGTAGGTGCGTGATTATATATGTACCTAGTAATGTTAGAATGTTGTGTAGTGTTGTGTGTTTGTGTGAGTATATAAAGAGGGGGGCAGCAGCCACTGTGCCAGTGACTGCTAAGGAGATTAATATCCACAGCTACATTGTGTGCAGTGCAGTGGACATCTTCACTGTTTGCAGTGAAAAAAAGGGGTAAACAAGAGCAAGCAATATTTGGGTATCAACAGAGGAGACTGTGCTAAATCTGAAGTGTCACAGTGTATCAGTACTGTACATTGTTCAGTATCAGAGGTAGGGGTAAGGCACTCGAGCAGTCAGCAACTTCCCATGCAGCAAACTGCACCAGTGCAACTCATAGTTCTGCACTCGGGCACTCACAACAATTGGAGAAGATCACTATGCAACAGAGTCTTTGTGTATACAGCAAGTACAGTATCAGGGGTTTTTGGTTCAGTTTCAGTTCTCTACTTCAATTAGCTAAGTTCAAGGGTTGGGAAATAGTTGGTTTAGTTAGTGTTTATATAACTAAGTGTATTAATGGTTATATTTGCTAATAAGTATCAGGTGATTTAGTTTAGAGTATTAGTTGGAATAGTAGTTAAATATTTGGATTGTATCTGTTGGTATCTCATTGTTAGTATAGATATATACCCAATTAGCTAGCTAAGTAATTATTAGTAACTAACTATGTTAACTTTATATATATATATATATATATATATATATATATATGATTGGTTTATAGAGTTAGTGTTAGTTTGTGATAGGTATATATATGTATTAGTTAATTTAGAGTCTTGTTTAAGTAGTTATGGACAGTTACTCGTGATGAGGTAGATAGTTGATTAGTAGCTAATTTGTAATAATTAGCAAATAGTCAATATAGTTAGTGTAGTGTTAGTGATTTATTAAGTTACCTTATAGTAGTTAGTTTATGTTGTTATATATATATGGTTTAGCTATACTAGTGTTGGGTTACCTCGGAATACCAAGGTATCACCAAGGTATCGGGCCAATACCCAAGGTATTGAGCTTGGGTATCAAGTTAGTTGTGATACGCATTGGTGCAAGGTCAAGGTATCATATTTCGATTGTTTTGATATAGTTATTATATTTAACTTGAACATATAGATATAAAATACTATTTTTCATATTCAAACTTGTGTATCTTGGGATACGGCTCTTTGAGTGTTTATTATTCTTAGCTTTGCTTGTATAGCATAGCTTCATAGTGTATCGACTTAGTGACTTAAGCATTAGACTCTTGCAACCTAGATTTTATTGGTTTGACTTAGAAATGGCGTATCAACCTAGAATTGCATCAAACTTCACTTATTTTCATTATTGAAACTTGTATTGATACAACACACCATATATAGGTTGTGAGACACCGGCTTGGGCATCGAGAGACACACCTTGCTCAGGACGTCAGGCGAGTACATTTCTCTGATTATTTTCAATTCATAATATTGCTTATATGCATGTTCTATAATTGTATACATTGATCCCGACACAGTGATTTCAAGGACTGGTGCTATATGGATCCCGTAATGAGATGTTATCCCCTACCGTGTTCAGCGGGTACTCGTGTACATTGTATCTTATCTTGTATATTGGGTATTGATATTACTTTGTGTTCATATACTGCTCGTATTCAGTATGTTTATTCGTGTACACCCACTACTAGTATTTGGTGGTTATGATATTTATGTACACCCACTGCTCGTGATAGTGGTTATATTTTTGTGTTCGTAGCGTGTCGCGACTGGATCCATCGATATTAGTTGGGGGTGGGAGAGTATGAGTTGATTATGTGATCAAAGCCATTGTTATAAATCGTGTACATTCTGATTACATACTTCACTTGTAATTTGTCTTACCAGATCATGTTCACCCAACCCGATCATATAATGAACTCGTATTTTGAGGCACATTAGATAATTTAGATTGCAGTTTACTTCATCATATTGTGATATTTATATTGTTGTTCTATATATTCTCGTACATTACCTGTATATATTTTATTCATCATTCATATGTTTATGATCTTGTATTTTATTTTTATATCTGTTTATATGCTCGATTATATTATTTGAACTGCTTTCAGAGGTATATACTTCGCTCCAATCCTGACTGGATATATTTTTCCAGATTACTGGCTTCTAGAGTAGTGTCCAACATTCTACAGGCCGCAGGACGGCGTACCTATAGAGGACACTCTTATTGACCAGGGAGACTTAGTAGCAGAGCCTGAGGAGGTCTAGTTATATTGTATGGGATTGTATTAGACTATTCTTTTAGTGGATTCATATCTTGTATATTATTTCAGATTGTGGATTATATTTTTATTCTTTCCTTCGCTATTCCATTCGTGTATTATTCTTTCTTAGTTTGTTTTGTGATTGAGACTAGATATACTTGTGAGATACCATATTGCTCCTCCGTTTGGGCTTGAGATGATTGACAAGTACCATATTATATTAATGAGATGTTAGATAGTTAGAAATATCCTAGACAGCGTTCTACCGCCGATTCTGCGGTGTTGGCTGGGCGTAATCACGTACTCGTGTCCGAATATCCGGGTGCGGGTCATGATACGTTTTTAGTGGTGGCCCATGCAGGTCTAGATTGATATCGTAGTTGTGCTCGACTAGAGTACGGTTACGACCCTACTTTAGGAAACATGATTTAAGCGGAGAGTTACTCAATCACATCTAGGAAAATTTTAATATATGTTTTTGCAAATCCTTATCTATTGAATATTGCCTTTCATTTTGAGTAAAGTTTTGTCCTTCTTTGACGATATCGCATTATATTCAATATTGATTCCGTATTTTTAATCTATTTTTAAGATGCCGCCAAAGATGTATTTCCAGCGATCAGGTACCGCGATAGCGCGATCAGTCACTTTATCACCCATGAGGGCAGCACCCTCAGACGATGGTCCAGCACCTACATTCAGGAGGTCAGCTTCGCCAGTCCATGTGGGCATATTGGCAGCAGCTTTCGGAGGTGCTCCACCTCCAATGCCAAGGACAGTTCTCCAGCAGATGATGGAGGCACAGCAGCGACAGTCAAAGGTCCTGCGACAGAGCGTGGAGAACGCTTACCATATCGCACTCACTGCAATGGAGAGAGCTACTACCACCCAGCCACCGACGGCACCAGCTCAGTTTATTTTGCATCAGCCGAGGCCGGGTACCATCATCGACTTCAAGAGGATGGGCCCGAAGGACTTCAGAGGCACTGAGGGGATTATCTATGCGGACGAGTGGATCGAGGATATCGAGCGAAACCTGCAGCTGGCACAGATTCCAGAGGTGCTACAGATAGAGGCTACGGGTTGTATGACGTTCGACATCGCCTAGACATGGTTCCGGATGGACCCGAGGATTTTAGTACCAGGACTCTCTTGGGAAGCTTTCAAAGAGCTTTTCAAGGAGAAGTTTTTTCCAGACGTGGCTCTTACATCTTTGGAGAGTCAGTTCCAATATCTTGTCCATGAAGGCATGTCAGTGGATGAGTATGCGGCAAAGTATTGCCGTCTAGGATGCTTCGTGGAGGGTCAGAATCCTAAAAGCAAGGCAAAGAAGTTCAGAAAGGGCCTGAACAGGGAAGTCAAATCCCACACCAATGGAGATCCTACCGCCACCTTCGAGGAGATACTCAGAAAGGCGCAGAGAACTGAGGATGACTTAGAGCTTGGCTCTAAGAGGTAGAGGGAATAGGAGGATCCGACAACTACACGAGTCCAGCGAAGAGGTCCCAATTCCAGCAGAAAAACCAGAGGCCTTACCAACACCAGAGGCAGTAGTATCACGGGCCAGTTAGAGCGTCGGCTTAGCACATGCATCAGATCCAGAGGGCAGCAGTTCCTTGCACTTCCTGTAAGAAACAAGGACACGGATGGGACATATGTAGGATGAGGCTAGGCAAGTGCTTATTATGTGGATTAGGAGATCGTCAGTTGTGGGCTTGTCCCAAAGTCCCAACTCGTCCATCTCAGGGTGGAGGACAGGCACAGAGGGCACCTGCTAGACCACCAGCGGGCCAGCAGAGATGACCTCTTCTACCGTAGCAGCAGCAGTTTGCCCAGCATTAGCAGAACAGAGGAGCGCATCGACAGAGGTAAGATTTTGCCCTGACTGTCGAGGAGGAGGAGCCGATTGGCAATGTTATCTCAGGTTCTGTTTATCTCGATTCTTTTCCAGCACATGTTTTGTTCGATTCTGGTGCTTCTCATATCTTTGTATCTGTATCTTTTGCTTTGAGGTGTCACCTTGATTCTGAACCGTTGGCGAGAACTTGCAAGATCACGACCAGGGATGGCATTATCCTGGTCAGTAATGTTTGTAAGAACCAGAGAGTTTATTTGGGAGGCCGTGAGCTGAGCGTATGTTTTCTCGTAATGCCACTTCCGAATTACGACATAGTGCTCGGGATGGATTGGTTGAGTAGACATTACGCTAGTATCGATTGCCGTGGAGGCAGAGTTTTATTTCATTCGCCAGGAGAGCCGGAGTTCGAGTTCGTCCGAGGAGCAGAGCAGAGCAGAGCGACAAAGATTTCTATGGAGCTTTAGTCAAGGAGTAGGAGCAGGCGCCGTCACATCCATTGATTGCGGAGTTCTTGGATGTCTTTCCAGAGGAGTTGTCGGGGTTTCCGTCGGACAGGGATATAGAATTCTCTATAGATTTAGTGCCAGGCGCAGAGCCGATCTCTCAGCACGTCTATAGAGTAAACAATAGCGAACTGGTAGAATTGAAGAAGCAGGTGGATGAGTTGCAAGACAAAGGCTTTATTTGTTCCAGTTCATCACCATGGGGTGCTCCGGTACTGTTTGTACCAAAGAATGATGAGTCGGTATGTATGTGTATCGACTACAGGGCACTTAATAACCTCACTATCAAGAACAAATACCTGTTATCGTAGATAGATGACTTGTTTGACCAGTTGAGTGGAGCGAAGGTATTCTCCAAGATAGACTTGAGGTCAGGATACCACAAGGTGAAAGTAAAGAGGGAAGACATTCCGAAGACAGCTTTCAGGACTCGCTATGGGAAGTTCAAGTTCATGGTGATGCCGTTTAGGTTGACCAATGCCCCGGTAGTGTTCATGAACCTGATGAACAAGGTGTTTCATCAGTACCTGGACCAGTTTGTTGTAGTCTTCATAGACGATATTCTAATTTACTCGAAGACCCCAGAGGAGCATAAGAAGCACTTGAGGATTATTTTGGAGACCCTCAGGAAGGAGAAGTTGTTTGCCAAGTTGTCGAAGTGAGAATTCTTCCTGAATAAGGTTGAATTTCTTAGGCATGATATTACAAGAGATAGAATCTTGGTAGACCCGAAGAAGATCTCAGCAGTGGAATCGTGGTCTACCCTGAGTTCAGTAGCAGAGATCAGGAGCTTCCTTGGATTAGCAGGCCACTACCAGACGTTTGTTCAGGACCTTTCCAGACTAGCAGAACTGATGACTAGGCTGACCAGGAAGGACGTAGAATTCGTCTGGACTGAGGATTGTCAGTCAGCATTCGAGGAGCTAAAAAGAAGATTGATTATAGCTCCCATCTAGACACTACCATCAGGAGCAGGAGGATTTTCCATTTACAGTGATGCATCAAGGAAGGGTTTGGGTTGTGTATTATAGCAGCACGGGAAGGTGATTGCCTATGCTTCCAGGCAATTACGCCCACATGAGAAGAACTACCCTACCCATGATTTGGAGCATGCAGCGGTTATCTTTACTCTCAAATTATGGAAACAATATCTATATGAGAGAGAGTAGAGATCTTCACAGATCATAAGAGCTTAAAGTATGTGTTTACACAGAAAGAGCTCAACATGAGGCAGCGACGATGGTTGAAGCTGATGAAGGACTTCAACATTTCCTTACGGTACCATCTAGGAAAGGATAACGTAGTCGCAGATACTTTGAGCAAAAATCCTGTGGCTATGTGCTTGATTAGAGATAGACATTTATTGGCCGATCTCGACAGTTTGGGCATTGAGGTATTAATTCTGGGAGTCGCAGCATAGATGTGGGAAGTTCAGGTTCAGTCGGAGCTAATAGACTGAGTCAGAGCTAGACAGTATGAGAATGAGTCTCTATGGAGCATCAGAGCACAGGTTCAGGTCAGGCTGGTAGAGGACTTTATCATCGCAGATGACGGATCATTACGACACGGTACCAGGTTGTGCGTACCAGGATGAGCTTTGCGTGAGAAGATTATGCAGGAGGCGCATCGTTCCTAATACTCTATGCATCCCGGTGCTAACATGATGTATAGAGATATGAGGGAGCATGTATGGTGGTATGGCATGAAGCGAGAGGTAGTTAGCTTCGTATCCAGATGTTTAGTTTGCTAGCAGGTCAATACGGAAAGACAGAGACCAGGAGGATTGCTTCAGCCTTTGTCCATTCTGGAATAGAAATGGGAGCATGTGACCAAGGATTTTGTATCGGAGCTTCCGCGTTCTCCAGGAGGCAAGGATACGATTTGGGTCATCGTGGACAGGTTAACCAAATTAGCCCACTTTCTGCCATTTAAAGTGGGTACATCTACGGAGAGACTTGCGGAGATGTATGTGCGCCAGATTATCAGATTGCATGGTATTCCAGTGAGCATTGTCTCGAATCGGGATAGTCGCTTCAAGTCCTATTTTTGAAGGAGTTTGCAGGCTAGCTTGGGCACTCAATTCACGTTCAGTGCCGCCTATCACCCTCAGACGGACGGACAGTTGAAGAGGACTATTCAAACTCTCGAGGACATGCTACGCACCTGTGTTTTGGATCTTGGAGGTTCATGGGAGGATCACCTTCACTTGGTAGAGTTTTTATACAATAACAACTACCAAGCCAACATTGAGATATCACCATTCGAGGCATTGTATGGACGGAGATGCCGCACTCTGTTATCCTAGGATGATATTGGTGACAGAGTTTTATTGGGACCAGAGATGGTAGTGGATGCAGCAGAGAAGGTGAAGCTTATCAGGGACAGACTTCGAGTGGCGCAAGACAGACAGCGACATTGGGTCGATAGCCACCGGAGACCTTTGGAGTTTGAGGTATAACTTTAGTTTTGTCTTGCTTGTGTTTGATTGTTTCTTGTTAGAGTGATAAGGTTATGTTTCGTACTAGGTTGGCGGTCTGGTTTTCTTGAGGATTTCTTCGACATGTGGCATAATTCGTTTCAGTGGAGGCAGCAAGCTTAGTCCGCGATTCATCGGTACTTTCAGTATTCTCGAGAGGGTCGGTGCAGTCGCTTACAGACTAGACTTACCACCTGCACTGGAGGGAGTGCACAACGTGTTTCATGTGTCACAGTTGATATGTCACGTGGCAGATCCCAGTCACGTGTTGGATCACTCGAAGATAGAGGTGGGCCCTACTCTCAGCTATCTAGAGCAGCCAGTGGAGATTTTGGATCGGAGGGAGAATGTGCTGAGGAACCAGACGATTCCTTTGGTGTACATTATGTGGAGGCATCACTCGCTAGGAGAGAGTACCTGGGAGCGAGAGACCGAGATGCGCAAGCGATATCCATATATGTTCGAGCCGTGAGGTATAATTCTTTCTTGCATTATATTATTTGCTTTTGGTAGATAGCTTTTTCCTTAATTTTGAGGGGAAAAAATTCTACGGTGGGTAGGTTTGTCACTCTCACATTTTTCATCCAAGGATAGTTTGGTAATTGTCAATGGGTATTAATTATTTTAGAATTTTTAGATTTAATATTTGTGCATGCATGATTTAATTATTTATTATATTATTAATTATTGCTAGTTGTAGATTTGTGTTGGACTTGTGTAGTGGACCTAATCCAATTATTTACAATACATGAACAAATATTTAGACTAGTCTAAGTTGAGCCCATGAATTAGGCCCATAGATTAGAAGGCTTAATTAATTAGTGAAACCATTAGACTAGTACCTTCCTTCCTCAATCAAATTCTTCATGACAGGTCCCAAGGGTATTTGTGACTTTGTACATTGCTTGGGGAGGGGGTTTCGTAGCCGACCTACATAGGAGGAGAGAGAGAGAGAGAGAGAGAGTGCTTTCATTTTTTTTATCCCTAAAATTCTAGATCTATATTTTTCCTCTCCAAATTCCCTTCATTCTCTCATCAATTCTTCACCAATTCTTCACCAATCTCTTCCCAAATTTATCATTGAGGTTGCCACCAAGGATCTACAAGAAGGAAGCAAGGAGCAAGGAGGAGGAGGCCAAGATCTACAAGGAGAGGAGCTACTTGGCAATTGGAGGTTCTTTTATTGGAAATCCATCTTCCAATAGATATAATTCAGTTTTTTCCCTTCTAATAGACTCTAGATCTAAGATTTTACCATGAAAAACTAACCCACATGCATAGGCTACCCAAAGGAATTAGTTTTGGGTCAATTGGAGACTTACGGTGGAGGTTATGACCAAATTGGTGCCAATTTTAGGAAAATTCCGTGATTGGCACATATAGTACTTGTCATTGGATCTAATAGATGTAATTGAAACTTGATTGCTTGTTTGTGACTGGTGTCATTTCTATAATTGGATACGTGTAGGTTGTATCTCGTCAATTTGACGAAACGGGTTAATTTTAGGGATTTTCCTCCGACACGAGACTTTGTGCATATCACATTATGATACGGACACGTAGACACTCTAATTACTATATGTATTATTCATAATTTATGTATTGGACTTGTTCGTGTCCTCCGGGATGCATTTGGTTGTGAGTTGGGGCCATATCGCAAGCGTATCATAGAAAAAGTGTGATACGGGTGCGATGCGCTCTATGTGTTTGATGTTTTGTTCTTCTCACTATACGTACATGTGTAATTATGTATATGTAAGCTCTTTATATGATATATAGTTTATGTATTAGTGTATTGTGGATTTACGTATAGGTGTGTGTCTATATGTGTATATAATAGGAGTATCTAGATATATAATAACTATGAGTATATACATACATAGCTAGTGATTTATATGTAGGTGTGTATGTATATATGTATTGGTATATATATATATATATATATATATATATATATATATATATATATATATATATATATATATATATATATATATATATGGTAGTGTTATACATTAGAGTTATGTTTGAGAGGTTTTATAACTATCTAGGTTTATGGTTTCAGTTATCTACATGTGTGAATACCTAGGTGCATGATTATATATGTACCTAGTAATGTTAGAATGTTGTGTAGTATTGTGTGTCTGTGTGAGTGTATGAAGAAGGGGGGCAGCAGCCACTGTGCCAGTGACTGCTAAGGAGAGTAGTATCCACAGCTTCATTGTGTGCAGTGCACCCAGTCTGAAACACAGTGGACATCTTCACTGTGTGCAGTAAAAAAAAGGGATAAACAAGAGCAGGAAGTATTTGGGTATCAACAGAGGAGAATGTGCTAAATCTGAAGTGTCATAATGTATCAGTACTGTACATTGTTCAGTATCAGAGGAGGGGGTAAGGCACTCGAGCAGTCAGCAACTTCCCATGTGGCAAACTGCAGCAGTGCAACTCATAGTTGTGCACTCGGGCACTCACAGCAATTGGAGAAGTGCACTATGCAACAGAGTCTTCGTGAATACATCAAGTATAGTATCAAAGTTTTTTGGTTCAGTTTCAGTTCTCTACTTCAGTTAGCTAGGTTCAAGGGTTGGGAAATAGTTGGTTTAGTTAGTGTCTATATAACTAAGTGTATTAATGGTTATATTTGTTATAAGTATCAGGTGATTTAGTTTAGAGTATTAGTTGGAATAGTAGTTAAATATTTGGATTATGTCAGTTGGTATCTTATTGTTAGTATAGATATATACCCAATTAGCAAGCTAAGTAATTATTAGTAAATAACTATGTTAACTTGATTTATATATATATTATAGTGATTGGTTTATAGAGTTAGTGTTAGTTTGTGATAGGTATATATATGTATTAGTTAATTTAGAGTCTTGTTTAAGCAGTTATGGACAGTTACTCGTGATGAGGTAGATAGTTGATTAGTAGCTAATTTGTAATAGTTAGCAAATAGTCAATATAGTTAGTGTAGTGTTAGTGATTTATTAAGTTATCTTATAGTAGTTAGTTTATGTTGTTATATATATATGGTTTAGCTATACTAGTGTTGGGTTACCTCGGAATACCAAGGTATCATCAAGGTATCGGGCCAATACCCAAGGTATTGAGCTTGGGTATCAAGTTAGTTGTGATATGCATTGGTGCAAGGCCAAGGTATCATATTTCAATTGTTTTGATATAGTTATTATATTTAACTTGAACATATAGATATAAAACACTACTTTTCATATTCAAACTTACGTATCTTGGGATACGGCTCTTTGAGTGTTTATTATTCTTAGCTTAGCTTGTATAGCATAGCTTTATAGTGTATCGACTTAGTGACTTAAGCATTAGACTCTTGCAACCTAGATTTCATTGGTTTGACTTAGAAATGGCGTATCAACCTAGAATTGCATCAAAATTTACTTATTTTTATTATTGAACCTTGTATTGATGCAACATACCATATATAGGTTGTGAGACACCGGCTTGGGCATCGAGAGACATACCTTGCTTAGGGCGTCAGGCGAGTACATTTCTTTTATTGTTTTCAATTCATAATATTGTATATATGCATGTTCTAGAATTGTATACATTGATCCCGATAAGTGATTTCACGAACTGATGCTATATGGATCTCGTCATTTGATGTTATCCCTACCATGTTCAGCGGGTACTCGTGTACATTGTATCTCATCGTGTATATTGGATATTGATGTTACTTTGTGTTCACATACTGCTCGTGTTCAGTGTGCTTATTCGTGTATACCCACTCCTCGTGTTCAGTGGTTATGATATTCGTGTACACCCGCTGCTTGTGATAGTGGTTATATTTTCGTATTCGTAGCGTGTCGCGACTGGATCCATCTGTATTAGTTGGGGGTGGGAGAGTAGGAGTTGATTATGTGATCAAAGCTATTATTATAAATCGTGTACATTTTGATTACATACTTCACTTGTAATCCGTCTTACCTGATCATGTTCACCTAACTCGATCACATAATGAACTCGTATTCCGAGGCACGTTAGATAGTTTAGATTGCAGTTTACTTTATTATATTATGATATTCATATTGTTGATCTATATATTCTCGTATATTATCTGTATATATCTTGTTCATCATTCATATATTTGTGATCTTGTATTTCATTTCTATATCTGTTTATATGCTCAATTATGTTATTAGAACTGCTTTCAGAGGTATGTACTTTGCTCTAATCCTGACTGGATATATTTTTCCAGATGACTGGCTTCTAGAGCAGTGTCCCATATTCTACGGGCCGCAGGACAGCGTACTATAGAGGACACTCTTATTGACCAGGGAGACTTAGTAGCATAGCCTGAGGAGGTCTAGTTACATTGTCTGGGATTGTATTAGATTATTCTTTTAGTGGATTCACATCTTGTATATTATTTCAGATTGTGGATTGTATCTTTATTCTTTCCTTCGCTATTCTATTCGTGCATTATTCTTTCTTAATTTGATTTGTGATTGAGACTAGATATACTTGTGAGATACCATATTGCCCCTCCGTTTGGAGTTGAGATGATTAACAGGTACCATATTATATTGTTGAGATGTTAGATAGTTAGAAATGTCCCAAACAGTGTTCTACCGTCAATTCTGTGGTGTAGGCTGGGTGTAGTCACGTACTCGTGTCCGAATATCCGGGTGCGGGTCGTGACATAGAACGACGTACTTCATCATGAACTTCAACGGAAGGAGGACATCTTCCATCAACTTCATTTAAAGGATGTTGTTCATCGTCGTCATTGGAAGGATGTTGCTCACCCACTTCTCTGGATGTAGTCTCCTTAGATGTATCCTCTTTTGATTTTTCATTGTTGTTTGTCTTATAGAACGAAAGCATAGTTTTTAGTGGCTTGGGTGCTCAACTCATTTTTAAAGATACTTGATTATCTACATAAGCCAAAGAAAATCATATATAAATAACTAAACAAGACTACTTCAAGGATACAACAAACAAATATACAAAAATCAAAAGTTCGATGTCTCGTTCGGTGCAGAGCTTAACTCGAGATCAATCTCAAACTTATCGTGGTTCGAGCAAGTCGCCAGCAAGGGCTCAGTGTCGGTATGGAGCTCGATGTCCCCTCTGTGATTGTGTACTTTCGTCGAACAACTGTCAACTACTCAACTGGTAATCTATTTAGAAGATAAAAGACATCGATTGAATCAAAAGTCAAAACAGAGAATCAATCAAGACCTGACGAGAAGAAACGAGAGGAACTGAGGAAGAGCTCACCAAAGAAGAAGAAGAAATGAATAATAAGAAGATCTTACCACTGTTGTCGTTGTAACGTTGTCGAGTCAACGACTGGAGAGAACAAGTCGAGCTCACCGAAAAAGGAGAAGATTACTGGAGTTTCCACGGCTGTCAGCCTGTCACGAGTAGACTCAAGGCTAGGGTTTCATCACCGATTCACCTGGGCAGCTGAGCTGGAAGCCTGGAGCGAACCCGACAAAGTTGTCAAGCCCTAACTAGAACTTTGAGTCCGACGGATGACGGGTCGATCGCCGACGGCTGCCACGTCCTCGTGATAACCGGCAGGACGCTCTTCGAACGATTCCTGATTCCCCTTTGTCATCCTTCTTCTTCTATTCTTCTCCTTCGTACCTTATTCACCACCACCGAAACTAAGAGAGCCAGAAAGGGAAGAGGTGAATCGGGAGATTTTTTTTGTGCGGGAGGGTTAAATTTTTTGTCTTTTACAATTTTACCCTACTATGGTGAAAAAAAATGCAAAACTGACCCAGGGCTATAGCCCGGGTGGGCTTGGGCTTAGGTCCCGCCCGTCTGTCAATGACATATGGCGAGAACTGTTTTTGTTGGTTCAAGCCAGCCCAAACATGGGTTCTTTTCGTCTTAGTTTAGCATTGATTGGCTTCGTGTGGGCTGATCGGGAGGGACAGTCCCTCCTACGCGATAGGGTGGCACTAGCTGCGGCTTGGACCTCACTAAAAAACCCCATGCAGAGGGTTTTGTTTTGCTTCCGTTGGCGAAGGAACCATATCGAAGATGGGCCTCAACAGGGGCCGGGACTATAAGGTGCTGTTGAAGAAGGGCAGTGGCCAACCTTAAGGATTGAGACAAAACCTCACAAATATATATATTTTAATTAAAATTTTATATAGGTATGTTTCAAGAACTTTGGACATATGTTTAGATTAAATCATGTAAGTTAATCTAAATATTTTTTTTATAATAAATATATTTTAATTTGAATTTGTTACATATTTCTACTCTTATAATGAGGCTGAAAAATGGCTCAAAATTGAGTCATCTAAGCCGTTTGTAAATACTCCATCATTTGTTAAAAAATTAATATTATGTAAAAATATTGTTAGAAAAATTAAATGTGTTATAAATAACACCATAAAAAACTGAACATAACCAACCAAGGAGAATGCCACTCACATCTTAACAACATAGCTAGAAGAGGTGCTTGACTATAATTATAATATTACGTAGTTAAACAATTAGTCAAATTTTATTTATTGTTTTAATTTTTAATTACGTGAGGATATAAACACTGCTTAGACGGCTAGTGTTTTCAAATCTGTTTATAAAGAAGATAAATATATATATATATATATATATATATATATATATATATATATATATATATATATATATATATATATAACAAATTATAATCAAAATATAAATATATATATACCAAATTTTAATTCAAATATATATAAATATTTAAACTAGTTTACAATAATATAAGAAAAAATTTATTTTACGTGCAACACACGTGCATTTACTAGTATTTATAATATTTTGGATATATGTTCAAGTAGTTGTAAAGATTTTAATATTTTTTTCACGGTAAATATATACGGGTGGTAATTAAAAGAATTTTAGTATATTATTATTATTATTAATTACGTGTGGATATATATACAGGTTAAGTTCTAACTTTTGAAAAATACTAGGCCCACTAGTGATAAGTCCTTTTCTTGGAAATTTCTCCCTTCGCCAGTATATTTTATACTTTAGTTTTGTTTTCCTAAATGAACGGGCTTTAATGTCCCTCTATTAAAGCATAATGAGAAAATTTGAGTTGAATCCCATTTTATTTATTCATATTCAAGGTGCAGCCCAGACGATTACTATAATGTATGACACCTTCCACTTTTGACGAAAATCGTCTCCAACAAACAGTCGACTCCTTTGACCAAAAAATTTGGACAAAAATACACTCAGTTGAAAAGAGGGAAGGAGTGTTTCGGTTAAAAATTAACAGCCAAAACGGTTGACTATGTGAAAAATGTTATATATTTATAATAATCGTGTGGGGTACATCTTGAATATGAATAAATAAAGTGCGATGCAATTCAAATTTTTTCAAATATAATTCATCCTTGTTGTTTCTGCAGACCCAACTCCATCTTGAGTGTTACTCCTCATCAATCTCACAATGATCTCTCGATACGCAATCAGCATGTCGATCGCTGCATGCACGCATTGGCCTCTTAATTTCTCCGCCTCGACCAATTTTTCGCTCCTCAC
The DNA here is from genome assembly GCA_036927795.1 of Iris macrosiphon. Taxonomy (NCBI): domain Eukaryota; kingdom Viridiplantae; phylum Streptophyta; class Magnoliopsida; order Asparagales; family Iridaceae; genus Iris; species Iris macrosiphon. Next base: position 145,317,173 of record JAYESA010000013.1, on the reverse strand, counting down.
CACCGCAAAACCAACTACATCCACACATCTCGTTGTAAATTGACGTTGTTGTTTCTATTGTAGTTGTTGTAGTAGTAGTAGTTGGAGTTAGAGAAGAGGAGCCAAGAAGAAAGTAACAAGTCAAACGAAGAAAAGAAGGAAAGAAAGAAAGGGGGAGGGGATGTTTACTACACAGACGAATGAGAGGCGTCCACTTTAAGTTAAAGAAACAGAAGTATTAAGATCATTTTAGGCTTTCTTTAATACGAAGTTGAATTATGAAATTAAGTGGACGGAGTTAGAGCGTTATAAGTTAAAGAAACAGGAGTATTACTCGACTCAGCTTCATTAGCGAGTCGAACGTAAATATATAAAAATGAGTTCTAATGTCTTGCTTAGATGACGCGAGCTTTAACATAGGAAAATTTTGAGTCATAAAATCTGATGAACGCTAGATTCCACTTGGCTAGGCTTGACGTTTTTCTTACTTCACTTCGACTCTATACTCACTTGTATGAACTTTTCAATGCAAAATATAGGGGCAATATATGGTGGCATAAAGATATACTGGATAAGCATTTATCAATCATTTTCTTTCCTATGCCAGTACAAGTATAATCATGAGTAATGTCATTCCTACTTCTAAAGTGTTTTTTCAAACCATTTTTTTTGTCACAACTAATGTATCATGTTAAATAACATTATGTGACATATAACATAACAGATGATATGATAATTTTCTTCCCAAAAAAATAATTATTCATATTTTTAAATATTAAAACTAAATTTTAATTTTAGTTTTAATTTTAATTTTGATTTATTGTTATTTTTTATTTTAAAATTTATTATGTTATTTGTCATACTAAAAGTCACGTTAGCTGCCAATTAATTTGGGGAGTCATATTGGAGTATGAATAGTATTATTCTATAATCATATGTTCTATTCGTACTTGAATGATTATTGGTCCATCAAAATTTGGATTATTTGGAAGTGGAGCAAATGGGATGTCTTGAGGATTTCAATTGTTTTATAAAGTCAGAATTCTAGACACATAAAAGTAAAATAGTAGGAAAAACTGAAAAGCTTCAGCACAGTACAGTCCTTTTCCTTTAACTTTGTTACGACACAATCATTCAATATTAATGAAGGGAAAAAAAAAAAAAAGAAGAAGAAAAAGAAGAATAGTATTAGTAATTTATAGCAAGTGAGAACCATGCTTGCTTTGTCCCGCTTTTTTCCTTAACTGAGGCAAGCATGGCGTATTTGTATATAGCCGCTTTATGTTTTTTCTTCTTATGGAAAAGAAAAACCATGTGATCAATGAGGAACTAGTGCTTAAAATAGGAGTACTGACAAGCAGGAGAACGCTCGTCAGTCGGTGAATAAAATCTGACTTTGGAGCTTAGGTCGGCAGCAACACGTGAAACACGATTCAGTCGGCGTGTGCTTGCAATATAAGGTCTAGTTTAGTTTGCAAAATTATAGAATTAAAAAAAAAAATACTACCTTTCTACATTTGGAAGACAAAAAATTTAAAGAGGAAAAAAAAATCGGTTCATAATGGAAAAAAATTAGAGGAAAAAATAATTCCCTCTATTCAACAAAAAAATTATTTTTCTACTTTTATATATTTAATTTTTCTTTCAGTTTTTTAATATTTTTAAACATAAAAAAAAATTATAATTTTTCTAAGGAAAGAATGGCTAAGAAAATATATATTTTTTTTTCCGTGAACCAAACGATCTCGTGGCCGCATAATTCTTAATGACATACTTACGTGTCATTTGTTGGTTCGCAGAATTGTAACACAGGACCACTCTCCTGCCGGAATTTCTTACAAATGATTTGATGTCGGCTGTTCGTGTTTAACGTGCTTGTCATTGAGAGTAGAATTGCCAACTTCTCTCTCTCTTGCCAACTTTTCTCTCTCTCAATGCTTACACCGTCCATGGAAAACCAACGCAAAGGACGTACTATAAGTATTTTTATAAATAAAAAAAAAAAAAAACTTTATCTTTGTAACAAGAAAGTTCTATTGGTTGTCAGCATCTGCAATAGCAACCAATGATGTGTATGGTGTCCATAATTAATTTTTAGGTCAAATTAATACTTTATTCTTAATTAATTTTTAACTTGATACTTTAAACTTTGATAGATATTAATTTGATATAATAAAATAAATGACAAAACTATCTTCGTCTCATTCCTCTCTCCGGCGGCAGAGAGCGGTAGCAACGACAGCGGCCAGCAGTGGCAGCAATAGCGTGTAGTGGAGAGTGAGGGGGGGGGGGGGGGGGGGAGGGGGGGAGCGTAGCTGTGGGGATGGTGAAACCGTGGTGGGGGCTGTTGCGAGAGAAGTGGTGGGGTGCAGGGTTAGGCTGCGAGGGTGGAGGTGCTGCGGGGATGGTACAACATGGTGGGAATGATAGTTTCATCATTTTTTAGGATATCAAGTTGATACCTCAAGTTGAAAAACTTGAATAGTTGAGGATATAAAGTTATAATTTAATTTTTTTTATTCTCGATGAAATTTAGTATGATAAACTTATTACATTTAATTTGAGTTATAAAATTTGTTGTTAACATTTTTAAATGTTCGAAAAAATTAATATTTTTATAAATATGACAAACCTAATCCCCAAAATATAAGGAAATTAATTTCACATGGAAATAAATCAAGTATAGCTAAAATTCGGGCTGATTCATGTTTGGGTAAGTTTCAGCTATATCCAGTTTGAATCGAGTCAGACAAATTAATTTATAAATACAATTATTATGGTAGCATTTTTTTTGGCGATATCTGACGTAAACGTACGTAATTTGTACACACTGTGTTGCATGTCTTTTCGGCCTACTGTCCTCAAATTTTACACACACATACCTTCTCAGCAGTCCGATCCCGAGACCATCCGCATAGCCAGAAAGGTTATATCTCTTCTGTTGGCTTTGCTTTAGCAAAAGCTCAAGCTCCTTCTTTTCTTTAGTCCCACATCGGATGGGCCAACCCCTTCTTGTGTACATATATTAGTTCCTCTTCTTTGCTCTCTTAAAGTTGTTGTGTGGGGAACCCCTTGGGCCACACGCGCGCGCCCGCCGCCGTCGTCCGGCCCGGCTCGGTTCGGTTCGGTTTGGTTCGGCGGGCGCAACGGGTGCGGGTTCGCGCCCACATCTGCGGGCGCCGAATGCCGATTCGATTTCCTCTTCGGGTTCGGGCTGGGACCCTAAAATTCTTTTTGCTCCTTTTTATTTTTTTCATTTAATTTTCTGAACGTTGGAAAATTAATTTTGTCCGTTACTAATTATTTTTGAACCGTTAATATATTTTGTGTCCAGGTTCATTCTCTCCTTCTCCTGTGTAACGGCTGAATTAATAGGTAAATTAATTCAGACCGTTACATATTGGATGCGTATTATATATTTGACTGGTTTTCTTCGTAAACACAATCAGAAATTTTTATCTCTAAACTGTTGCTGCCAACATTCTATTCTGTCCAATCTTCGTCATTTCGCTCGTCTCCAAGCTCTAGGCATAACTAATTCCTGGTCGTTCTCTCCGAGTCGTGTGCGGCGACGAGATACCGGTAGTGCGGAAGTTTTACCACTAGGAGCTTCGGGAACGTCTGCACACAGATCTCGAATCAACTCTTAGGGCAGTGCTTCGTGCACGACTTCCCCAGAGGCGGTAACATCAGTCTAATTTTATTTTATTTTTATTCACAAATTTTCATTAAGAAAACGACATTTTTTCTAACAATCTAAGAGTTGATTCTTATGTTAGAATTGTTCATCTAAATCTTGCTATAAAACTTCTACAATATTGTTAATATACCATTATTTATTCGCTGCTAAAGAAAAAAAAATTCTGATTAATATTTCAATTGCTAGAAAACTTCTGATTATTTGTTTCAATTGCTTAATATTTCAATTGCTAGAAAACTTCTGATTATTTGTTTCAATTGCTTAATATTTCAATTGCTAGGAAAAAAAAATTTCGGATTAATATTTCAATTGCTAAAGAAATATTGTTAATATACAATTGCTAGAAAACTTCTAGAAATTTTAATTTGCTTAATATTTACCATAGCAAATTTCTTATTATTTGTTTACTTATCAAGTTGCATACTATACTGTCAAATTGCAAATTTGCTTAAAGTGTTTTAAAAATTGTTAGCACATTTGATAATTTTGTCAATTGTAATTTTTTATCACAAAATTCTTTCCATTGGAACATACAATTTGTTTCATTTTTAATCACTTAGTATTTTGAAAGCAATCTAGGACCAAAAAGAAAATAGTTTAGTAAAAAAGAAATTGCAAATAAAATCTTCAAATCTAAAGTTTCAAAGTAGAGACAAACTCGGGCACAAGTCGAAAGGGTCCTTCTGTCAACCGGGTATAAATAGCCCTAAGCGACACGGTACTTAAGAGTCTTCGGACCGCTGCTAGCTGGGAACCGGCCCCTACAGCTAACCTGAGTTGATCAACACTTGAAAAACTAAAGATTTTAAGATTGTTTAGCAAAGATCACCTAAACTATTATCTTAGACATTGTTATTAAATAAATTTATATTTTTCAGACTGCAATCATGACTGGTAAGGAGGAATCCTCTACTGCAAAACCTGTTAAGTTTGATGGCTTATACTTTAAAAGATGACAGAGCCAAATAAAATTTTGGCTCATGACCTTAGGACTTATTTCAGCCATTGATGGGTCCACACCCATCACAAATAATTCTAATGATACTGAGTCTGACATAGGAGTGTCCACCTCCTCGAAACCAAAAATTCCTAAAGAGATAGACTTCTACTGCTTTCATAGAATTCTAAGCGCATTATCTGAATCCTTTTATGATATATTTTTTGAATACAAGAGCGCCAAAGAACTTTGGAAAGCCTTGGAAGATGAATACGGCTGTGATGATGCCGGAATAGAAAGGTTTAATTCTTCAACCTTTAATAGGTATTTCATGGTAGATAACAAGCCTATGAATGACCAGCTCCATGAATTCCAAGAATACCTTAGGCATATTCAAGCCAAAGGCACATCCTTTTCCAATGAGCATAAAATAGCATACCTAATAGACAAGTTACCTCCCTCTTGGTCTGATATGACTAAGGAACTTATCCATAAACAAGGAGATCTTACCTACAATCAAGTCCTAAAGAAAATTAGAACCGAAGAACAAATTAGGTTGAGGTCTAAGCCTAAGACTGAATCTAAAGCTAAGGTATACCTTGTAGAAGGCCAAGAAAAACCCAAATCTAATTTTTCTTATAAATCCAAAAAGAATTTCTTCAAATAGAAGAAAAACTTTCAGCCTAACCACCAAAACCATAACCACCAAAACCATCATCACCAAAACCAAAAACCTAGAAACTTCAGTCAGACTCAGGATCAAAAGAGATTTTGTTTTGTGTGTGGTAAAATAAACCATATGGCCACCAACTGCTACCATAGGAAGAAGGAAGATGTCCAGATCTCCTACAGAGGAAAGGGCTCAGTTAGACCAGAAGCGAACATGCTTCACAAAGGTTCTTCGAGTTCCTTCAGGTCTGTAAGCTTTCAACCCCTTATTAACCACTCTTATCATTCTGATGATTGGTGGTTGGATTCTGGAGCTAATGTTCACGTTTCGTTTGATCGCTCCTGTTTTTCAAACTATCAGGAATCAAGTGGAGGAGGTGTGACCCTAGGAGATGGCTCAACGGCGCAAATTATTGGAAGAGGAAAAGTTAACCTGAAGATGACATAAGAAAAAATCTTAACTCTTCATGATATTTTTCATGTGCCGTCTGTCAGGAGAAACCTAGTTAGTGGATCCCTTCTTGTAGCCTCAGGATACAAAATTGTAATGGAGGCAAATAAAGTAGTATTTTCTAAGCATGACTCCTTTATAGGAAAAGGCTTTGTAAAAGACGGTCTTTTTATTTTAAGCACAATGAATAAAATTTCTGATTATTCTCTCATTGTCTCTAATATAGAATCTTCAAATGTTTGGCATGGCAGACTAGGTCATGTGAACCTAGGTTCTATTAAAAGAATGATGACTTTAGATCTTATTTCCAAGACTCAAATAGATGACAAACACAAATATGAGATTTGTGTTTAAGCCAAACACACTAAATTACCATTTAAATCTGTAGAAAGAAATTCTGACCTTCTAGAACTTATCCATAGTGATGTATGTGACTCAAATAGGATTTTAACCAGAGGCGGTAGAAAATACTTTGTTACGTTTATAGATGTTTATTCAAAGTATTGTTATATCTACCTTCTCAAAACCAAAGATGAAGTTCTAGATAAATTTAAGGTCTACAAATCTGAAGCTGAGAATCAATTAGAAAGAATGATTAAGATCCTTAGATCTAATCATGGTGGAGAATATACCTCAAACGAAATAATTAACTTCTGTGAAGAACATGGAATAATTCATGAGGTAACTGCTCCATATTCACCTCAGTCTAACGGAGTTGCTGAACGCAAGAACCGCACTCTGTTAGATATAGTGAATGCCATGCTTCTCAGCTCTGGTGCTCCTGATAACTTGTAGGGAGAAGCCCTTTTAACTGCCTGTTACATTCTTAATAGGATTTCTAGTAAGACAAAAGATAAGACTCCCTATGAGCTGTGGAAAGGTAGAGCTCCTAGGATTAATTATCTTAGAGTTTGGGGATGCCTTGCTAAAGTCGGAATTCCCAAACCTAAAAAGAGGAAGATTGGTCCCAAGACTGTAGACACTGTTTTCCTAGGATATGCCTTAGATAGCTATGTCAATAGATTTCTAGTGACTCACTCAGAAGTAAATAAAATCTCTAACAATACCATTATAGAAGCAAGAGATGCAGTTTACTTTGAAAACATATTTTCTTTTAAGGATAGAAGTCCAATCTCTTCCTCCATATCCTCTACTAGTTCTCATGTCCTAATACCGAGCTCATAATCTGAACAAGGCTTAGAACCTAGACGGAGTAAAAGGAATAGGATTAAAAAAAATTTAGGAGAAGGATTCTTCACCTTTTTGATAGAGGGTGATCCCTCAACTTATGAAGAAGCAATGTCGTCTCCTGATGCTCACTTCTGGAAAGAAGCCATTAACAGTGAATACAACTCCATCATGGAGAATAACACTTGGTTTCTAACAGATCTACCTTTAGGCAATAAACCAATAGGTTGTAAGTTAATTTTCAAGAAGAAACTCAGAGCCGATGGTACTATAGAGAAATACAAAGCTAGATTAGTTGCTAAGGGTTTTACCCAGAAGAAAGGGTTAGATTATTTTGATACCTACTATCCTGTAGCTAGAATCACATCCATTAGAACTCTCTTGGCCTTAGCATCCATTCATGATATGCTAATCCATCAAATGGATGTAAAGACAGCATTTTTGAATGAAGATCTAGAGGAAGAACTTTATATGGACCAACCTGAAGGTGTCATTGCTAAAGGTCAAGAAAAGAAAGTCTGCAGACTAGTAAAATTCCTCTATGGCTTGAAATAAGCTCCCAAACAATGGCACAATAAATTTGACAAAGTAATTTATGAATATGGTTTCTTGTCAAATGAGTATGACAAATGTATATACTCTAAAGGTACATGTAAAGTTGTGTCATTTTATGCTTGTATGTAGATGACATCCTTATCCTAGGTTTATCACTGGAATTGATAAATATTACAAAGAACTATTTATCTAGCCAGTTTGATATGAAAGACCTAGGAGAAGCCAACTTAATTTTAGGAATGCAAGTGACCAAAGGCAAAGAGGGTTATACTCAATCTTTAGCACATTCAATTAAAAAAATGCTAAAAAAGTTTGAGTTATTTGATAAGAAACTTGTCCTTACTTCTTATGATAGCAGTATTGTACTAAAAAAGAATAAAGGATCACCTTTGGAACAACATAAATATTCACAGATGATAGGCTCCCTTATGTATATAACAAACAGGACAAGACCTGATATTGCATTTGCTATTGGGAGACTAAGTAGATATACCAGTAACCCAAATCAGTCACATTGGACTGCCTTGGATAGGGTATTTAGATATCTCAAGGGCACCATAGATTACAAACTTCATTTTACTAGGCACCCTGATATCATAGAAGGTTATTCAGATGCAAACTGGGTAACCGACTCACATGATATAAAATCTACTATTGGATATGTATTTACTCTAGGAGGAGCTGCAATCTCCTGGGGCTCTTGTAAGCAAACTATCATAGCGAGGGGCACAATGGACTCCGAAATGATAGCTTTAGATACAACTTGCACAAAAGCTGAATGGCTTAAAAATCTTATTATGCATATACTTGTTTCTCTTAGTCCTGTTCCTGCAATTTCTATAAACTGTAATAATAAATCTGTTATTGAACTACTAAAGCATGATTCTGTGAATGCTAAGATGAACAGGCACCTGCAGCTGCGCTTCTAGTCAATAAAAAGCCTACTAGGCAAATATGTAGTTCTTGACTATATAAAGTCATAAAAGAACCTTGCAGATCACTTGACGAAGGGTCTGTCTAGGACTTTGATCCTAGAATCATCGAGGGGGATGGGGTTAAGCCCATAAATTAGTCACCAGCAGTGGCAACCCAACCGAGTCTGACTGGAGATCCCAATAAGTCGGTTCAATGGGTAGAAACAAGCTGAACTTAGGTGACTTTATGGAACACTGACTCGAGATTAAAGTCTCATTAAAATAAAGCCAAAGCGGCTGTACATGTGTACAATGACTCTCCATCCCTATGGTGGTAGTATTCCTGTGTGATATGGTTAGGATGAGGTTAAACTCTTAATAGGTCCAAGCTGTAATGCTGGGTTGATTCATATCACCAACCATTAAGGACTTACCTATATGGGAGGTCGTGAAGGCCGCGACTATGGGACAGGGCGATCCCAGACAACTCTCATGAATGTGGAAAAGTACGCATGGCCATTTAAAAGCGCCACCCGATAGACCAAGGACCTCTAGCGTACTATGTGTGCTATTTTTCTAAATCTGGTTCAAGAAGTCTGATTCAAGGCATAGTCCATTAAGCACTTCTTCAGATTAAGGCAATAGTCACTACGTGAGATTCAAGGCTGTAGTCCATCTCATCTATGCATAGTATTTTACTGCCCAGATGCTCTCTCTCTCTCTCTCTCTCTCTATTTACTTCACTCTTATCTCTGTTTCAGAACTTGACCTTTTGGGGGGATTGTTGGCTTTGCTTTAGCAAAAGCTCAAGCTCCTTCTTTTCTTTGGTCCCACATCGGATGGGCCAACCCCTTCTTGTGTACATATATTAGTTCCTCTTCTTTGCTCTATTAAAGTTGTTGTGTGGGGAACCCCTTGGGCCACACGTACGCGCCGCCGCCGCCGCCCGGCCCTGCTCGGTTCGGTTCGGCGCGCGTAACGGGTGCGGGTTCGCGCCCACATCTGCGGGCGCCAAATGCCGATTCTGAACGTTGGAAAATTAATTTTGTCCGTTACTAATTATTTTTGAACCGTTAATATATTTTGTGTCCAGGATCATTCTCTCCTTCTCCTGTGTAACGGCTGAATTAATAGGTAAATTAATTCAGACCGTTACATATTGGATGAGTATTATATATTTGACTGGTTTTCTTTGTAAACACAATCAGAAATTTTTATCTCTAAACTGTTGCTGCCAACATTCTATTATGTTCAATCTTCGTCGTTTCGCTCGTCTCCAAGCTCTGGGCATAGCTAAGTCCTGGTCGTTCTCTCCGAGTCGTGTGCGGCGACGAGATACCGGTAGTGCGGGGGTTTTACCACTAGGAGATTCGAAAACGTCTGCACACAGATCCCGAATCAACTCTTAGGGCAGTGCTTCGTGCACGACTTCCCCAGAGGCCGGTAACATCAGTCTAATTTTATTTTATTTTTATTCACAAATTTTCAATAAGAAAATAATATTTTTTCTAACATCTTCTCGCTGACCATAAGAGCCAGCTAAGTTCAGTATTATGGTAGCATTTGAATTTGAATTATGTTCTCTCTTGAATATGAGCCTATTTTCTTAACAAACTATACTATTAAATATTGTCACGAATAGAGGGTAACAACTATTAAATATATTTAATCATTATTATATATATATATATATATATATATATATATATATATATATATATATATATATATATATATATAGTTTTTACAACTTTAAATTTTAAAAATTGATTTCTAGAAATATAGAATTCATGACTTATACAGTATCTCGCATAACAAACCCACCCTGAGAGTTAAGTAATACAAATATAATATTGCCAGGGCAATGGTGGAAGCTTGATATTTTTTTGAGGACAACCGTTTGCACTCATTTTTGGACGTGGCCGAGAATTATGTTTAACAGTAAGGTTGAAGCAACAATTGCACTTGCACTGTTGTCCGGACATAAATGCTCTGTTGTCTAGGTACCCAAATTTTAAATTTCTGATAAAATTACTATTAAAAACCAAAAATTCAAATATCTACCACTTAAGAGAGTCAAAGTGTAAGCATCCCTTACTCTAGAAAATAAAATAGAGAATTGGGAAAAAAAAGTATTCATAAATATATTTCTAATTAAAAATGTGAACTTCTCGTGAAGTAAGAAAAATAATATTTTAACAATTTGGATTACCCTGAAATCAACAATTTATTTCTATCTTAGGACTTCCAAAATTTTGGTTATACTGACAATTATTGTTGGCATAATTTAGAAGGTCGGGCGAGAAAAGTGAGCTCTCGCACCATATCAATCAAAGACAGAAAGTTTGTCTTGCTTGCCATCTTTTTTGGGCCGAGTTTCAGATGGAAATCACCATTTGCTCAGAGAGGGAAGAAAAAATGAAGGCGAGGATTCCCCTATCTATCAAGGGGAGATTGGAAACACGAATCAAAGAAATTTTCAAGGCAGAAAAATAGATTACCTACACATGAAATCTAAGAATAAAAACGAAAGTAAAACCTAATAATTTGTGTACCCCCTTTGCTCTAATAGTTCAACCCTCTTACCACACTCAAGAAGAAAAATAGATATTACAACTGAAATCACTCATCAAATTCCTTGGCGATCTCCCTGAACGAAGGCGACGACTACTCGATTAAATTTTCTCTCCCTTCTGTCTTGGATGACAAGTCCTAAGAGCAAAGTATGGACTTTTTCTTAGACTTCCTGTGGACGAGCACCATAAATCTCTCATTTTTGTTATGCTTTGTGCCACCACCCTCAACTCATATATATAGGATGAGAAAATTATATTCTAGGTCATAATAAAATTTTCTAAATATGAAACTCTAAAATAGGAATCATATTATACCTAAAACAGTTACTCCTATTCCAGACTGGACTCCAATAATCTTTCCCACCAGTGTGATGAGAGGGTGTTGATCCCATGGCTCCTCAACTGTACTCCATGCATGTTGTCCCGTGACAAAGTTTCGGCTTCATCATGCCATCAATCTCCGAACCCCCAAGCTGTTTTGCATCTTCCTTCGTCTCCAGCTCCTCGATCATCACGTCGATGCTAGCTGTCATGCGTAACACCTCCTACATCACTGGAATCATGCCGATATCGATGACACGGCCAAGACCGAAGTCCCTAACAATCAGCCTCACCTTAAGTCTTGGCTGTATGTTCCCGACTTTTGTCTTCCACTGGAACGTGTTACCCTTGCGACGAGCTTTTTCACCCTTGATTTGCCCAACCAAGTAGACGGTACGGCTCTAACGAGATTCTGACTCATGAACCTGTCCACCTTCGTGTCTGACACTGAAGCTCCCCCGTATACATGTGTCACGTCCCAGTCCCAAAATACCGTAGGACCAGATACGTGGCAATGGCCAGCAGTACGCACCGATGGACTAACCCAATTTAATGGATCCATCAGGGCATACTTAAGCTGTAATATCAAGTCTACGACAATCATGGCACAACTAATCTCATCCATACAAGACATAAAATATGATCCACAGAATAAATAAGGAATGTAAATCATCAGCTAGTCTCAACAAAGTACTTCGGGGAACAACCCGATAAATATCTAGTATAATGGTTCAACAGACCAGAAAATAAATGACTGAAATAAATAATAAATACTGAGCATGAAACATGGATGCTCAGGAGAAGTCTTCGGCTAACACCTCGTCTTCAGATGGTGGTACAGCTCCTGGATCAGCTCCTGCAGCGGTCCCGTATACCTCGGGATAGGTCTCGTCCTCAAATCCTGGGGACATAATCCATATCCAGGTCCTCAGGGGACATAGCAAGGTACAAGAAAATAGACAAGCCAAAATATAAACAGTGTAGCAATAATGAGAATAATAGGGTAAGTATGTAAACATCTGTGTGAATTGCAAGAGAGAACATCAATAGTACTCAGGTTGAAACAACTACAAGCTCTGTGTAGGGGAGCCGGTAGCAGTGATATCATGAGGTGGTCTAGCTCAGCGGGAGACTGAGTAGCCGGCATAACATAATCAACCTGTAGCCTGGGGGTCTCTCCAGCAATAGATGGAACAATAAGGGACTAAATAACCAGCTAAGTGATATGCAAGATGAGAGCAGTACTAGAACTCAGGCTGAAGCCACTACAAGCTCTGTGTCGGGGAGCCGGTAGCAGTAGTAATAATGAGTAATGGGCCAAGCTCGGGCTTCAGAGTCTTGTGCCTCACAATAGTAGGGGTGTATATATATGATCAGCCTGTAGTCTGTGTGTCTCTCCCCACCCAATGTAACCACGCATATCATAACCATAACGTCTCATGTCCATGGCAAGCGGGATCATAACTAATGCACAAGTCATAATGTATCTAAAAGTAGAGTATCTCTGTCAAGTCCTGTATCCTATACAGAATCACCACGAATATCTCGGGAAGATCCTGTCTCATGAACAGTGTCAAGTGTCCTGGGTCATAGTGTACTTGGTAAGACAAGTACGAAAAGATAAAGTGTCAGGAATATCCATCTCTAATTGACAGTACCCAACACTGCGTACAGTGTTGGCACCCGACTGATAATCGGACGCTAAGTATGTCACACGATCCTAGGTTGAGCATGCACAATAATATAATGAAGCAAGAAAAATATGTAACAATACTGCAGAGTTTGGCAAGGTACACTTGCCTGATGTCCGAATATCAACAACTGTCCCTGTATCAGTGGATCCGGTAGGTACTACTCCAAAATCTGTAATAAATATCACCAACAGTCTCAGAAGATATCAAATAGCTAGAAATGCCTGTTCTTACGTCTAATTTGGACACAGGGGCAAAAAGGATATTTTCGGGCCAAAGCGGGGTCCACATGTGGGTCACTTTACACCGAAAAGCATGTCAGGGTCAAAGGTCTCCAAATTCTGCAAACTCAGTGTCTACAAGTCAGAAATGATGATACGAACCCAACGGAACTTCCAGAATTGGATTTCGATGAGCCGATCACAAAATCGCCTGTCAAGTGGAACTTGTGGGGCCCACGATATGCGATTTCGTCAACTTTCTCAGAATCGAACCAAACTTGGGTCATAGGACCAGCGTATCGCTACGAGTCCAATGGCGCAAGTTTTGTCTCGATCCGACGTGTGTACACAAAGTTACAGCATGTTCCAAAAAGGACGGATACAGGGTGTCGTCGGCGGATACGCGTTAATTTCGGTGTGCACGCACATCCGAATCAACTTCTGCGAAATCCTACACGACCGTATCAACGTTGCGCATGGTTCGGTAAAGACCGCGTGCGACCAAGTCGTCCCGTTTGGCGGGGCGCACTCAGTTCCGGGGTAAAATAGGGCATTATTTTTCCTGTTTTTGGATCACGGTGTGCGATCACCACAGGACGCGATGCACCGAGCGGGTTGCACGGGCACCGAGAGGGTTATACAGTCTACGCTTAGAAACTGACGGAATCAAAAACGGAGTTGCGAGGTGAGAGAAAATGGTACCTGAACAGGGCTCTATGAATGCTGAATTCCACGTGTCCGAGTGTCACTTTCGTGTCCTGGGACCGAGTTGCTGTGTCCTGGCGTGTGTCCGAGCTAGGGTTCCGATCGTGACAGTGACTGGGCTTCGCCGAAGGGGTCTGTCTCGGGGTCGGCGAGGTCGACTAGGCAGCGGCTTCTGCAAAGTCGGTCGGCGACTCACGCGGGCCGGAGTGGGTTCGCGCTGGCTGGGTGGACTCTGATGGAGTGGGTTTGGCCGACGACGGCGCCGGAGGGACTGGGCGGAGGAGGTGATGGGTTGGGGGAGGAAGATGTCGTGGGGGCTGGGGAGTTAGGGGGTCGACGGGGTTCGTCCGCTGTGGCGGGGTCGAGTCGAGGTCTGGAGTGGAGCGGCGGGTACGGCGGCGTTAGGGTTCAGTTAAGGGCGGTGGATGGTGGAGTTGGTCGGAGCGGGCTGCTGATCGAGGGAGAGGTCGATGGCGACGCCGCGTATTTCTAGGTTTGGGCTGGCACGAACGCTAAGGAAGGGATTTATACCCTGCTACAGGAACTCCGGCAAACTAGGGCTTCCCAATTGGTTTTTGGGTCCGGGTCGGGTTTGGCTCGGATCCGACCCGACCCGACCCGACCCGCTATGCTGGGTTCGGTTCAGGCAGGGTTCGTTTGATTTGGTTTGGTTTGGTTCGGTTTATCAATCCATTCGTTTTTAGGGCTTAAAACGCTACTCCGGAGTCCAATAAATTCACCGAAAAATACCCTGTGTCCGGTTTTCCATTTTACACCATAAAATATTATTTCCATAATATTTTAACACCAATTAGCAACACTTAAAATTCTTTAAATCACAATCACCTTCGTTTTAAATTCCAAAAAAATACCAAAAATTCTGAATAACTCATTTTAAAATTACTCAAAATCAGGGTGTTTACAACATGCATCCTTGACCAGAGCATCTTACACTGTGCACGTCATCGACGTCGATGACCACAGCTCCTCCGAAATTATGTGAATGGAGATGCACCTACCTCTGATTGAGTTTGTTGCATACCTTGTTCTCCTTCCTGGCTTCGAACTGCTGAAACCAATATCCCTCCGTAAAGCTTTAGCGAACCACATGTCACTAATACCGGATACGTGAAAATAACTTCCACTTGGAGACCGACCAACTATCATGGGACTGACATACTGAACATCAATCTTTGGCTCATCACCATTTTTTGCTTTGTCTCGACGAATCAAATCCTTCGTATCCCTCAAAATATCAGGAAGACCCTTCTCAGCAAGTTTTTGACGATAAACTAACTCATGTCGAACACCCCTCGAGACTCCATCCGAAGTTTGTGGCCTGCCTGTACAACTCTGCGGCTTGAGCCTGTACATGCCACAACATAAATCTCCTCGAGCCAGCTATTGGGAACCTTTCGTAAGCATCCAATCTTTGCCCCAAACATACTGCGACAACCATTATCCATCAGGCTCCCTACCGAAACTAAGTTGTAGCGCAAACTCGGTATATGTTGCACACCTTTGAGAACGAGCTTATTACCAAGCTCTATTATCAAGTGCACATCATCGATGCCTACAACTGCAACCGTCCCCTCGTTGTCCATATTCACACGTCCAAACATACTACCTCGGTATGAAATGGAGATCCTTCTATGTGGAGTGAAGTGATACGATGCCCCCGTGTCCATGATACATCGCCGTCATGACACATATCACAAGGTTTCTCTGCGTCGGTTGCTGCGAAGATATCTCCGACAGCCGCAAGATCTTCCTGATCATTCTTACCTTTGGCTTTCTCAGCTTTGAGCTTTATGCAGTTCATCTTGATGACCTATTTTACCACAGTGATAGCAGCCCTCATTGTGGTCCACAGTAGCAAAATCCCGAGAACTCTTCATTGTCCTCTCATGTGACTTGGGTCTTTTCTTCCTATAAGAAGATACCAGAATGGACTCCTACAATAATTTAACTTGCTTACGTCGGACCTCATCATTCAACATACTTTTGACTGCCTCTATCGTAACAACTCCGTCAGACGCGGAGTTGCTCACCAGCACCACAAACATCTTCCAGCTTTCCGATAGAGAACTAAAAAGCAGAAGGGCCTGAAGCTCATCATCAGTCACCATCTTCATCGCATAAAATTGATTGGTGATACCCTGAACCTCGTTCATATATATATTGTTGTCACTCCCCGTTCCCTATATACGTATTTGGAACGCATTTTTATTTTTAGCATGGTTGCATGTGCATGGAGACTAGACCCATTCTTTGGTTTAACCTGGTTTATGATTTATTTTGTGGGTTGGTTAAACTCATGGGAGTCTTTGATTCAACCCTCAAACCCTAGCATATATAAACGAACATTTCATTCTCTTTCTTCACTTCTTCACTTTTTCCTCTTTCTTTAGCTTTCTCTCCCTATTTCATAGGCAAGTACACCTTGCATGAGAAATAGAGAAATCCTTCATATTATTGTTCTATTAAGTTTATTATATGTTTCTAAGCACTTTTAGTTCTTGGAGTTTTTAATTTTAATGGATGAATTAGTGTAGATCTATATTTTTAACTTAGGTTTTATTGGGTTTCTTGAGTTTTTCTTGGTTTTGATCTATAAACTTGTGTCTTTGAAAACCAATTTTTGCTACATGTTAGATATTTTGATTTAGAGCATTTTGGCTTTTGGTTAACCTGATTTGGACTTAAAATGAGTTTTTTATGAAGAAAATAATATTTCAATTTTTGGAAGCTTTTGCCATGGCCAAACCTGTTATTGGCGGAGACAAAGTCTTCATTCGTCCAGCGAGCTATGCGGCTGAGAGTGCTATACGGCTCGAGAGGATTATGTAGCTGAACTCTTGTCGCATACTGACAGTATGGGTCCATCTTGTTGGACACATGACTGCTGATCTACACAAGTGTTCTTGAATACTTTGTGCATTCACTCGCTGAACGAATGAGAAATTTACTAAGTCCAAAAGATACTCCATGCGGCATGACCCCATGCGTCCAGGATTGTCATACGGCTTGACTTCTCATGCGGCCAGGATTGTTATGCGGCCTAGAGACCTATGCGGCCCTGCTTGTTTGATCGAATATTTTCTTGATTCATGTGATCCAATGTATAATTGGTTATTGGACTCGAATATTGTATCTGTGCTGATACTAATATTTCCTGATAATTATTCATATTTTTATGTACGTCGAGGTATGACACATCGTGTCACGTGTTAAGTGATTATATTTGGGTTGTGCATCGAGAATGCCTCCAAATTCCTGAACTCGTGATATTATAAATATGAATATTGTTTCCCCAGCACGAGCATAATAAGAGAGTCGAACTACCAAACCATGGCTAGGATTTTTGATTGTATGATTGTTGCATACACGCTCGGGTGAATCCAGATTTGACTTCCATGGATTCATATCTAGCGTGCCCGTACTTGTACGACATCTTAAGAAAAATCCTCATGTAACCACATCTTGAGATTTCAAATACAACCTAGGGCTAATTAGGTAACAAAAAATGGTAGTAACATTTGGAGGAAATGGTATCCCGAGATCATGCCAACGAACCTTCCCACAGAGATTTATTCTAAGTGCGCTATGGGCTGGCCACCATAGATACTGTATATCATCTGCTTTAGTGGAGTGCAGTATCTGACTTATTATTATGCCGAGCCACTATTTTAATATAGGAACACTGGAACCGCTAATACCGTATTTTTAGCGCAGTGGTCCTACGGGGGACTGGTGCATCTTGCAAGTACTTATTTTATTATATTGGTTCGGTTAGCTCATGTTCGGCACTTGTGTGATCTGAGGATACTTATTATGCATTATTCTGAGATAACCTCAGACTCCACAAAATAGCAAGCCGTACAAATGATTGGCCGATATAAGAAATAGAATTGTTTGTGATTGTATTATTTCAGCTAGTAGCATAGAAAAATGGATTATCATAGTGTGAGGGTTCAACCCTTGTCCTTATTTGGTTGTAGGGTTGAGCCTTAGCGCTAGGATATGCCATGGACCTAAGTTACAACACTGAACCTATATAATATTATATTATTTTTCATGGATTTTTGTTTCTCTATTTCGTTCTTGCTTTGTGGTACTTGATATTTGGGGTCTACCCCCACTGGTTTTGCATGGCCAGTTCTCGCGCCAGCACCTGAGGATCCAACATTCTTTCCCCCAACTCGTGCCAGCACCTAAGGATCCAGCGTCCTTTTCCCCAACTCGAGCCAACATCTGAGGATCCAGCGTTCTTCCCCCCTACTCGAGCTAGCACCTGAGAAAATTTTTAAATATCACAAATTCAAGAAATACCAATCTAGGAAGTGACATCTCTACCCACCTTTGAAAATTTTTGTCCTCGAAATTCGCCAGGCTAGTCGAGTTGATCACCAAGCAAAAAAACTCATAGACCAAACAGAAGACTCATGATTCAATCAGGAAACTCATGATCCAGAAAATCTCATGAACTGTAAAACCCCCTTCCTAGAAAATCGTATATAGCCCTTTATTTATTAATTATTAATTAAATTGTAGTAATTAGGTCTAAATAGGAGAAATAGATTTTTAATAATTTTTATGTTAGGTGCTCGGGCACTTAGAGGACTTGTGGGATCATCAGGAATTTTTAGGAATTTATTCCATGTAGGGGACCCCTTGAGCAGTTGCTAGCCTAACGATGTACAATACCCTAATCTATAAATTTTTTTATAAGAATATATATATATATATATATATATATATATATATATATATATATGTATATACAAATATATATATATATGAATATATATATTTTATAAAGAAAAGAAAAGAAAGTAAAAGAATATAATAAGAATTTAACAATAATAATAATAATAATATAATAATATAATAACAATTAGTATATTAATGATACTAACTACTTAGAACTTGCAGAAACTTTGCAAGCCCTTAACCCCTCAGCCTATTTGCTAAGGATCCGCCCCCTTTGTGTATTTACTTGCTCCATCCATGCAACGTAGCAAATTTGCACCCAGAGGAGACCCGACCCTTGCAAACCCTTGGCCGAAAGCTTCAGCGGACTCAAACCATCCGCCTCCAACTCTCTCTCTCTCTCTCTCCTAATTATATATATATATATATATATATATATATATATATATATATATATATTAGCTCTCCAAAACCCTAACCTAATATTTCCAGACCTTATCTTCCCATCTAGAGCCGTCACCGTAGCCAGAGAAGCCCCACCAAGCCATCCAACCATCCCGTCGACGCCGACCTCGCGAACTACAGTTTCCCACTTGAGGCACCTTCGCTCCGGCGTGATTTTCCGTCGACTTGCTCGACCAAACGCTGTTCCGTTTTCATAGGTATGATCATCCCTTAACCGTCTCAAATATTAGTTTTATAGCCAACCTCAGAAAACGTGTGCCCCTAGGTGTAAATCAGCGTCCAAAATGGACGGACAGACAGAATTCTGGAATCGCAGAATTCCAGAATGACCACCCGTATTGCCGAGTTTGTATCTCCCACCACAGAGATCCGAATTCAGTGATTCTTTTTGATACCTGTAGAATACCTGACCTAGTTTAATTTCTGTAAAATAACCCTAGGCTAATAGTTGCTGTGGACATAGTTATATTCGTCACAAAACTGCGCACACCCACTTTTTCTGATTTTCCAAAAGTTGGAAAACGGAGTGCGCCCCGCCAAACGGGACCGCCCCGCCGTGTGCCAAGTGTACCCAATGGTGCACGCAGCATAACCGGAAACGTGAAAATTTGTGGGGACTGATTCGGACGCGTGTACACGCCGGAATCAGGCCGTATCCGCGAACACATTTCGTTTCGCAACTTTTATGGAACTCGTACGTATTTTGTGCACGCTTGTCAGATTGCGACGAAACTTACGCCACTGGACTCGTAATAACGCGCTGGTCCTGTGACCCAAATTTCACGCAATTCTGAGACAGTTGACCAAATTGCCAATTGGCGGGCCCTACAGTTGACTTTTTGGACAAATTAGTGTTCGGCTCATCGGAATCCACATTTGGACATACCGTTGGGTTCGTATTGACATCTAGAGTTGTTTGACCTATAGTTTGTCCTATTTAGAGACTGTTACCCTTGGCACGCTTTTCGGTGCAAAGTGGGCCATAGGTGGACCCCACTTTCACCCGAAATTACCGTTTTGCCCCTGTGTCCAAATTGGACGAAAGGGAAGTGATTTCTAGCTATTTTGCTTATTTTGGGAATGTTAGCGATATCTATTTCAGCATCTGGGGATATTTGTTCTGAGGCCATAGCTTCTGGTCCTATATATTGGACATCTGGACATGACATTTTGTAGCTTCTTGCCAGGCAAGTATACCTTGCCATTGTACTGTTATTTATATTCCATATGTTGCATGCATCTTTATTTTCTGTCCTTAGTTCATATATTTTAATTGTTATATAAAATGCTCGCGACGGTGACGCCGCGATAGGTTTTTATTTATGTATTGCATTGACCTTGTTCATGAGACTACCCCATTATCATGTAGCACCATTAGGTTTTATTTGACTGTGACACATATTTTTTACACGAGTTGTGAGTCTCATATAGATCACGAACGCAGGTATTGACTGATCATCGGTACGTGTGGGACGTGCGTTAGGAATAGCTGCTGTTAGAAACTTTGCATGCTAGTAGACTTGGCAGTTATTAGAGGTCCATGGACATAGCCTATTGTAGTACGGTGGTCCCATCCTTGTCCTTGTTTGGTTGCAGGATTGGGCTAGGGTACTAAGATTAGGCTATGGACCAAATCGTGTCATGGATGTGACATGCTTAGAGCATGGGATGGAGAGAACAACAAGTACCGCATTTGAGCTCCTTTACACTTTTTCTCCTGTACGCCCGGATTCTCTGCTGGAGATACGGGTCATGATGACCACTATATATTATGTACTATCAGGCGGGCCACCGGCGTTCAAAAGACGACGTGCCTTTTAGGCCCCTGGATCTTCAAAAGAGAACCATGCCAAATCCCAGTTTTCAGCCAGATAGCTCACTTGTGGGGAAAGGTGTTCTTAACTGCATTCACTTAGACGGTTAGGTGACCCAATGGATGTTTATTTTCAGTACTTTATTGGCATGTGTTTAAGTATACTTGTTATGTCCCTCTGAGGACCTGGTCCGCTGCCAGGTGTACCTGTTCTTGAGTATTTACAGGAGCACCGATTTGGAAGGACATAGATGCTCCGTGGATGTCTTCTCTTCGAGCCGTGATTGGTAGCTGGTACTTATATTGTTTGAGTGAGTTGTACTTATATTGTATTTACTTTTCCATTCGAGTTGGTAGTGGATTTATTTCCATCCAACTATTATCTTTAGATCCTTTTATTGAGATCTAGTTTCATAGATACTGGTTATTTATTTCTATATAATTTTGGTGGATGAGATTTAGATTTTCCCCTGTGACTTGTATTACATTTTTACCACTTGTGGATTTGATATTCATAATACAGCGTACGTATGTATTTGGTTTCCATATATTGGAGTTGCCATATCCATGCGGCTGGCATACTTACGTGTCATAGTCCTACGTATTTTTGGGACTGGGGCGTGACATATTTTTGTGGTGGCCCATGCAGGTCTAGAGCTTATTGTCTCGGTTACGTTACTGTACCGAACAAGCCTGCACCTAGGACTAGAGTATAGATCTCATCCACAATTGACTATGATTCATTTTTCTTCTCTCTATTCTATTCGAATAATTGCATCCTGCTTGATTCATGTACTTCCCTAATAGTTCTTTGAGAATAGCCTTCTGCTAGAATATAGGAACCCCTATTATTAGGATGATAATTATGGTAGCACACCTATTAAGAATACAACGAGGATATAGACACACCACTAAGTTTAGAATATCTAGTGAACCCTAGAACTCCTCATCTTTAGATTGGTATACCATTACCCCTTGACGTATTAAGAAGACTTGAGTAGCATAGACACTAATAGAGATAGTTAGAAGTTTTACCATAATGTTTGACCCTAGTATTGAGGAACCAATGGAGAACCAATATTGAATATTAGGACTGAACGTAACCTTCATAACTGGATAGTATTAGAGAACTATAAAACTTATGTCATTGTCTTATTATTAGTAGACAAGTACCCTAGAAAGCCAAGAACAATGCATAGAATATTTTCCTAATCCTACCTCAAACATAGTAGCTAGCATACCACTTCCCTTTAGAAACCATGATGCTATCTATAGGCCCTATTTTAAATTTTACATCTTGTTTCTCTGAAACCCTAGCGCTCACCACTCGCGCGACGACAAAATTATGATCTTCTTTTCTCCATCTTTCAATTCATGCCAATCTGACGCTTCTGATTTTAGACCAAGCAATTGTATTCTATGATAGGATATATGGTTTGCTAAAGTGATAGTTGTAATCTTGAATTTTGAATTTTGAATTGTGTGTCTTGTAGTTAGAACCTGATAGTTAAATTGTTCAATTAGATTGTGATGATTACCCCTAGTTGTAGACCACGTAATTTGTACCCTCACCTCGATACACGTTAGACTCCTCCCCTTTAACGGCCAGTAACCCTTCTATCCTTACCATTGACACTTGCTTGTAAGTGCTATGACTAAGACTTAGGATGACCATTACCTACATAAAAAGGATACCCTAATCAATACCAAGATTTTTCCTTATATACCCTAATAAAGAGTTTCTGTTTTATTTACATGTGCAAGATTATTTTGTAGGACCCTCTTAAGACTGTCACAGTATTAGTTTAATTATTATAAGTTGGGTAGTATGCCTCACAACCTAGTATCACATAGTCCACTTGACCCATCGAGGTAGTGTAACTAAATGACATTAATTTTATGCTAGCACTAGACGACAGTGTTTATTCAGACGGTGGAATTTAGAGGCCCATGCCCTATTTGGGTGACTAGCGACTTAGACAAGGAGGTTGTATGATAACCGTAGAGATGGTAGAATCCTTGTTATTATTGCTTATTCTGTTTTGTTTTTTTGTAAACCTGAATTAATTTGTACCTCCTTTCATCATCATCTAGCGTACTTATATTGCTGTACTACCTTGACTTATGCTGCTATTCTATAGCCTAGTTTTTGCAAGCTTATTCCTCATCAAGCTTGTTCATGACATATGTATTAGTGGGTCGACACACTAATACATTTCAGAATCAGTGTGTTAAGGTCTGGCCAACCTTAGTGCGCTTGATTCGCCCTTCGTAGCACTACTTTACGTGGATTGAGATATGTAATGATTAGTAGACGAATATACTTGCCCTGGACATGTCTGACATATTGTGTCAGTTACATAACTGTACTAATACGAGCATGCGAACAAAGGATTACCAGAATAGGATTTCAATCCACAACTGCTTGACGATTCTCATTTGAATTCTTTAAATGCCTTGATCCCGATACTTCTATTCTATACCTCCCTTGAACTCTTTATTATTGATCTTCGTCTTCCCTTATTTCGGAAGGACGAAACCTCGTGCTTGGTATGAATTGATACACAGAGAGTACTAGATATACCCCATAGGCCGATTACATACTTGAGGATCATTCTTCGTAATTAAGGACATATCATATGTGATATGGTCGGCATTGAAGTTCGAGGATTGAATGACATAAGTAATTAAATTAAGGAATATTTTCTTAAGGTATATAGCCTTATGTGATAGAGGGGTAAATTTTAAGTTGGGTAGCAGTGCATTGTCAACTCGAGAGGAATTTCTTTTAGATTGTGATCGAGTAAGATTAAATTGGGAGAGGTTCTAGCCATTTTAATTTTGAGAATTTAGAAGAATGACTAAGATGATGAGGATCGATAAATTTTAAATCCTTGATATCAAGGACTCAATATTTATGCCTCAAAGTACATGATTTAAATTTTTGAGTATTGAAGGTAAAATCATCAATTTGAATTTGAAGGATAAATATATAATTTCAGACTTGAACATTGGTGGACTGCATTTAAATTATCTTTTCAATTTGATGATTTAAATTAAGAATTAAAATTTGATGGTTGGACTACCTATTTAAAATATTGAGGATGTGAATGGAATTTAAAAAGGTTGAAGCATACAAAAAAAAAATTTTATAAGTGGAAATGGGAATAAAATTGGACTCGAATTACTTCTAGAGGAGATTACGATAGTGAGAGATCGTGAGGTAAAATTTACATGCTTATTTAAATCTTGAAGATGTTATGTGGATTAATATGGATAAATTCGAACCAAGGGAGAAGAGATACCGATTCTGCCTTATTTTAATTTTGAGGACGGCATTGTCTTAAGTTGGCTGAATTGTGAAACCCCATCACCTAAGAATTTGACCTACTTGGCTGAGTTAGTGAGACTAAGGTTAGCTGAGTCCAGTTAGAGATAGAACACGTTATTTTATTTAATTTTACAATAGTTATATCACTTAGCGCCCTTACCGTGCTCCGATAATTGGAGCACTACACTAGCCACTGCCTTCCTACAAATTCTACACCCTTGTCCTAGACATGTCCATCATCCAATTCCCATCTTTGTGCAATTTTTCAATGGTTTGACGCTTTTATGCAAAAGAGCATTTATGTGTCCACACCATTGGACATGACACATGAAGAAACCTATTTTTCGCTCATATAGATTTTTTCATGATTTTTCCCGGGATGTACAACGTGCAACATCGCCCACCCCTTTAAACCTAGCCTTGCATTTTTAAACAATGCAAATCTTATACCATCATTGTATTCTATCGTGGCTTAATTTTAATTTCGAGGACGAAATTTTTATAAGTTGGGTAGAATGTAAAACCCCCTTCCTAGAAAATCGTATATAGCCCTTTATTTATTAATTATTAATTAAATTATAGTAATTATGTCTAAATAGGAGAAATAGATTTTTAATAATTTTTATGTTAGGTGCTCGGGCACTTAGAGGACTTGTGGGATCATCAGGAATTTTTAGGAATTTATTCCATGTAGGGGACCCCTTGAGCAGTTGCTAGCCTAACGATGTACAATACCCTAATCTATAAATTTTCTTATAAGAATATATATATATATATATATGTATATACAAATATATATATATGAATATATATATTTTATAAAGAAAAGAAAAGAAAGTAAAAGAATTTAATAAGAATTTAACAATAATAATAATAATAATAATATAATATAATAACAATTAGTATATTAATGATACTAACTACTTAGAACTTGCAGAAACTTTGCAAGCCCTTAACCCCTCAGCCTATTTGCTAAGGATCCGCCCCCTTTGTGTATTTACTTGCTCCATCCATGCAACATAGCAAATTTGCACCCAGAGGAGACCCGGCCCTTGCAAACCCTTGGCCGAAAGCTTCAGCGGACTCAAACCATCCGCCTCCAACTCTCTCTCTCTCTCTCTCCTAATTATATATATATATATATATATATATATATATATATATATATATATATATATATATATATATATATATATATATATATTAGCTCTCCAAAACCCTAACCTAATATTTCTAGACCTTCTCTTCCCATCTAGAGCCGTCACCGCAGCCAGAGAAGCCCCACCAAGCCATCCAACCATCCCGTCGACGCCGACCTCGCGAACTGCAGTTTCCCACTCGAGGCACCTTCGCTCCGGCGTGATTTTCCGTCAACTCGCTCGACCAAATGCTGTTCCATTTTCATAGGTATGATCATCCCTTAACCCTCTCCAATATTCGTTTTATAGCCAACCTCAGAAAACGTGTGCCCCTAGGTGTAAATCAGCGTCCAAAATGGACGGACAGACAGAATTCTGGAATCGCAGAATTCTAGAATGACCACCCGTATTGCCGAGTTCGTATCTCCCACCACAGAGATACGAATTCGGTGATTCTTTTTGATACCTGTAGAATACCTGACCTAGTTTAATTTCTGTAAAATAACCCTAGGCTAATAGTTGCTGTGGACATAGTTATATTCGTCACAAAACTGCGCACACCCACTTTTTCGGTTTTCCAAAAGTTGGAAAACGGAGCGCGCCCCGCCAAACGGGACCTCCCCGCCGTGTGCCAAGTATACCCAATGGTGCACGCAGCATAACCGGACACGTAAAAATTCGTGGGGACTGATTCGGACAGGTGTACGCGCCGGAATCAGGCCGCATCCGCGAACACATTTCGTGTCGTAACTTTTGTGGAACTCGCACGTATTTTGTGCACGCTTGTCAGATTACGACAAAACTTGCGCCACTGGACTCGTGGTAACGCGCTGGTCCTGTAACCCAAATTTCACGCGATTCTGAGACGGTTGACCAAATTGCCAATTGGCGGGCCCCACAGTTGACTTTTTGGACAAATTAGTGTTCGGCTCATCGGAATCCACATTTGGACATACCGTTGGGTTCGTATTGACATCTAGAGTTGTTTGACCTATAGTTTGTCCCATTTAGAGACTGTTACCCTTGGCACGTATTTCGGTGCAAAGTGGGCCATAAGTGGACCCCACTTTCACCCGAAATTACCGTTTTGCCCCTGTGTCCAAATTGGACGAAAGGGAAGTGATTTCTAGCTATTTTGCTTATTTTAGGAATGTTGGCGATATCTATTTCAGCATCTGGGGACATTTGTTCTGAGGCTATAGCTTCTGGTCCTGTATATTGGACATCTGGACATGACATTTTGCAGCTTCTTGCCAGACAAGTATACCTTGCCATTGTACTGTTATTTATATTCCATATGTTGCATGCATCTTTATTTTCTGTCCTTAGTTCATATATTTTAATTGTTATATAAAATGCTCGCGACGGTGACGCCGCGATAGGTTTTTATTTATGTATTGCATTGACCTTGTTCATGAGACTACCCCATTATCATGTAGCACCATTAGGTTTCATTTGACTGTGACATATATTTTTTATACGAGTTGTGAGTCTCATATAGATCACGGACGCACGTATTGACTGATCATCGGTACGTGTGGGACGTGCGTTAGGAATAACTGCTGTTAGAAACTTTGCATGCTAGTAGACTTGGCAGTTATTAGAGGTCCATGGACATAGCCTATTGTAGTACGGTGGTCCCATCCTTGTCCTTGTTTGGTTGCAGGATTGGGCTAGGGTACTAAGAATAGGCTATGGACCAAATTGTGTCATGGATGTGACATGCTTAGAGCATGGGGTGGGAAGAACAACAAGTACCGTATTTGAGCTCCTTTACACTTTTTCTCCTGTACGCCCGGATTCTCCGCTGGAGATACGGGTAATGATGACCACTATATATTATGTACTATCAGACGGGCCACCGGCGTTCAAAAGACGACGTGCCTTTTAGGCCCCTGGATCTTCAAAAGAGAACCATGCCAAATCCCAGTTTTCAGCCAGATAGCTCACTTGTGGGGAAAGGTGTTCTTAACTGCATTCACTTAGACGGTTAGGTGACCCAATGGATGTTTATTTTCAGTACTTTATTGGCATGTGTTTAAGTATACTTGTTATGTCCCTCTGAGGACCTGGTCCGCTGCCATGTGTACCTGTTCTTGAGTATTTGCAGGAGCACCGATTTGGAAGGACATAGATGCTCCGTGGATGTCTTCTCTTCGAGCCGTGATTGGTAGCTGGTACTTATACTGTTTGAGTGAGTTATACTTATATTGTATTTACTTTTCCATTCAAGTTGGTAGTGGATTTGTTTTCATCCAACTATTATCTTTAGATCCTTTTATTGAGATCTAGTTTCATAGATACTGGTTATTTATTTCTATATAATTTTGGTGGATGAGATTTAGATTTTCCCCTGTGACTTGTATTACATTTTTACCACTTGTGGATTTGATATTCATAATACAGCGTACGTATGGATTTGGTTTCCATATATTAGAGTTTCCATATCCATGCGGCTGGCATGCTTACGTGTCATAGTCCTACGTATTTTTGGGAGTGGGGCGTGACATGAACTACCAAATCTTGTGAACTAAAGCTAACTTAACAGTAAGCATAACGAAATAGGCAAGAAATAAAAGCAACATTAATGTAAATAAAGGCACAAGCAATCCACACAATCAAAAGAAAAAAGAAAGAGTAGGAGGGATACGGATATATATGTCTCCTGAGTCAGTCAAAATAGGAACCCTTCCTCACTGGCCTATGTTGACTCCAAAAAATGGACAGGGATCAAGTCTCGAGATAAATCGATACCAATGACTAGTCAAGAACATGACTCTGCCCAGGACGTACTTTCATAGTCGGGACATATGACATACATCATGTATCACAAGATACAAAGGCAAATGAGTGAGACAAAATATTATCTCCACTCGTCGAATATATGAAACCCAAAAGATAGATAAAACTGGAAGAACTCAAATCTCACCCTCGACTTGACCACCTTCTGCTAACATATGTTATAGCACGCCAAACTCAGCTTGCTCCTATCTTGGGACTGCTGGAACTCTGTCATGAGTATGTCTCTGCCGACCCAACTAACGTTACCTCAAGTGAAACACATGTGCTTGCGTCATCATCGGACATTGGGCTAACGGCCGCACTACTAAAACTGGCTCTTAATACGGAACTGCTCCTGGAGCTGGCAATGCCAGAAATTATTGATATGGTCCTCCCTGCCTCTACATTTTTGGGCAAGTAGCTATCATGTGGTCAGAACCCCCATATCTCAAGCATCTTCCACTTACCATCCTACATACATCCTGAGTGTGAGCCCTTTTGCCATAATAGGTACATCCTACTGGATTTACCAGGCGTTGTTGATGTTGTCTCGGCTATTGTTGCCAAGTTGTCATTGTCTCATCTGATGTCACTGGCCCCTATGGTGCCAAATCACGAATACGAATGTCGGGTGCTGGTCCCCTACCAGTATTATGGGCATGAGACCTCTTATGTCCTCTAGTCCTTGAAGCTAACCTCTAGATGGTAAGCTCATGTCTCCAGGCTTCTATCAATATGACATCGAATGTCTGGTAGTTATGTCCTTTAACTAGTTGTAGAATCTGGAGATGAAGCCCTTGCTGGAATTTTCTAGCCATTTCTTGCTTCGTCGTCACCATAGCTGGAGCAAACCTGCTCAGCCTGCAGACCTCTGCTGCATACCCATCCACTATTCCGTCGGATTGCTTGAGATTAATAAATCTCTGTTGCAACTCGTACTATGCCACTAATCCGAAATACTTGGCTTTGAACCTGGTCCTGAAGTTGTCCTAAGAGATAGGACACCTCAAGCCGACTTTCTTCGTTGCCCACTAATCACGAGCAAGATATTATAGTTGTAATTAGACTTGATTGACTTGCTCCTCTGCAGGAATCTTAGCTGTCGCCATGATCGTCTCAATGTCTTGAAGCCAAGTATCCACCGTAATAGCATTCTATGTGCCTTCGAAATAGCCCGAGTTAAGTCGACAAAATCTGTATGATGCCTCATCATCTTCTTCTTCACTCTTCTGTGGAGCCGTTTGTAGTCCTTGGTTTAACAGGATGTTCTGCTCATGTTGTCGAAGCTGCTCGTGCTCCTGCACCACCATATGATGTTGTTGTGTAGCCATCATACCGATGATAATTTCTAACAGTACCGCGATATCAAGTGCTGCTTGTGTTACTGGAACAGCCGGGGGTACCAGGATCTCTGGTACGTGTTGCCCACCCATTAGCTCTGTTCGAAGCTGATCTTGAGAAAGTACTACCTCTAGCTGGTGCTTAATGGAATCTTGCTCTGCTAGCTGTTCTACCACATCTGCTGCTCTAACAGGCGGAGAAGAGGTTCCCCTGAAGGAAAGGATACCATGACATCAAACGACAGGACATGTAAGAACAACAAAGCAAGCTACTGATAGTTCAAGTTCGGTATCGAAGAAGACAAATTCAGGATATCAAAAAAAAATAGTTTTGATTGAGACTTCTAGAATAAGACACCCCACAAGTCTGAAAAGACAAACCTGCATGAGCCACCACTAAAACCTTATCATGCCCCAGAACCAGAATATTGGATAGCGGGAGAGTGACTCAGCCAACCACACCTTGCAGAATAATAAAGTAAGCCACAATATGCTAAGGTTGTCAAGAGACAAGGGGGTGCATACTACAATCAAGTCACTTAGGATCAAGAACATCTATGTCTCAATCATCAACCAAGAAACAATAAGAATGAACATGTAAGATAAAGCAGTTAGGCATCCCTGATGCTCTATCAGAATGATCATGAAACTAGTTATACAGGATTGTATACTATTGCATTTTTAAGAGTACATGAATGTAAGTCAGCCATGGTCTGAATAATATACAATCATATAGAGGAACTAATGTCTAAATAAACCGGCTAACAAGTGCCGTCGGCTAAAGCCAAAAGGTAAAAGAGAATGATACTCATAGTGGGAAAGAAGAAATTCACTCAAGTTCCTCGGCGGACATCCTCCTGGTATGTGCCATCGGACAGATATATGACAGGATCATCAGGCTCTGCTACTAAACCTAGCCAAACAAAACCAGCAGAGTCAGGCCCCGATAGCAAGTACTACAAAGGAGCACAAGTGAATGAAGCAAAAACTAATAAAGTACATAAAATAGGATAATTCGTGCCATAACTGCAAGCGTATGACCTTTCATCGAAGCAGTAGGACACCTCTACAACCAAACAAGGACAATAGATGCTGCACTACTTCGAGACCGGGTACGACTAACCAATTATGAACATGACAAAGATACAACACATCAATATAATCTAGGACACACATGCCATAATACAAGCTAAGATATAGGTATAGTATGCAGCTTCGGTACATAACCTATTGTGACACATTGACGTAACCCTACAACCAAACAAGGACAAGGGTTAAACTATCATACCATAATAGTTCATGTCCCTAGACTACCAGCACATACTCATTTAATCAGCCAATCAATCCTACAACTTGATACGTGGAGTCTGGGTTATCCATGTAATGCAATAATATAGGGATCCTCAAATCGTGCTACAGGCGAACACGACTAGCCGAACCAATAATAACGCGTAGTAAGTAGAATATGCACCGGTCCCCCGCAGGGCCACCTTGCTGAGATAGATCAGTAATAGTTCCAACATTTCTATAGGAAAAATGTTAGCTCGATTTAAACATAAAAGGTCAGATATTGCACTCCACTATACAATATCCGTGGTGGTAAACTTTCATACCTCAAAAATTATCTGAGGGTGGCTCATCATACACGATCTCGGGATCCCGTTCCTCCCAATGCTCTATATTTTTTAGTTGCCTAGTTAACCCTACTGTTAGTGGAATCACATGGCGTGGTCACATGTTACTTTTCTTATATGTCGTACCGTAGTACGACCCATGCTAGATACGAATCCACTTTGTCACTTGGTAGTTCAATTTAGATTCACCCTAGCATGATGTAATAATTAATCAAGTCCTAGCCATGCTTTGGTAGTTGACACACATACCCTGCCGGTTTTGGGGAATTAATATAATAATATCATATGTCGTGTAATATAGGAGGCATTCTCGATGCACTATCCAAAATATATAATCTCATAGCACGTAGCAAGTTATGTCGCACCTCAGTGTACATTTATAATATATATACATGTAGCACATAGTAATTGTATCAGCACGGATACAAGAAATTCGGTCGAATCACCAAACTTATAGTTGGTCATATGAGTCTTATCACATGGGGACACTTGGTCAAAATATAATCTCCTCAAATCAGGTACACCGACTATCGATCAATGACTTTGCCGCCGAACGTGAGTAAGAGAAAAAGTATGAACCACTCTGGTACAGATCTACAATCCTTAAACCAAACAAGGACCGGGATTGCAGATCGTCTCCCGAGTAGAACCACGTCCCTCACTCTATTCAACGAACAAAGGATAAGTTAATCTACTAATCTGAGTTCACTTTGGGTTGCCACATGGCCTAATAAAACATATAATCATATTATGCACATAGTCAGTTCTAGCACATAGCCAGGTCTAGCACATTCTGGTTACTAAGTCCACGCTTCCTTATAATTAATAACAAGCAATTGTTATGACCAACCACATAGAACAAAAAAATATTTCAAATAAAATAATTAAACTCAAGAAATTATGGAACGTGTACATAGATTACTAAGGTCGCATAGGATCACATACGCATATGAGAAGTGCATGCATGAATTGCCGCATTGGTCAGGCCACATGCAC
Organism: Iris macrosiphon; assembly: GCA_036927795.1. Lineage (NCBI taxonomy): Eukaryota > Viridiplantae > Streptophyta > Magnoliopsida > Asparagales > Iridaceae > Iris > Iris macrosiphon. The sequence continues at coordinate 145,285,054 of JAYESA010000013.1, read as the reverse complement.
TGATCAGGCGCATGAGCACTGGCTGCATGGACGAGCTGGCCGCATGGACTGCTTGCCGCATAAGGCAGGTGCCGCATAACGTCAAGGTAAAATCCACTCCTTGGAACAAGTGCCGAAGTGATGTGCATTAAATGCATGTCAGTAAAGTGTCTGAAGTAATGGATGTGACATAAAGTGTGGTATGACATAAAGTTTGTCAGAAAGAAAAGATAAAACCATAGAAAGATGCGCCAAGGATGAGCCAAAGTTCATTGTCATGCGTCCAAGGGAAGGTGGCCGCATGCTCTGCTTGCCGTATAAGTTTGATGTCGTATGAAGTTCAATGTCGCATGGAGTACCTTTTGGACTTAGCAAATTTCTCATTCGTTCAGCGAGTGAATGCATAAAGTATTCAAGGAGACTTGTGTAGGTCAACAGTCATGCGTCCAACAAGATAGACGCATGCTGTCAGTATATGGCAAAAGTTCAGCCGCATAACCCTCTCTGGCTGCAGAGCAATCTCAGCCGAATAGCTAGCTGGCCGCATGAAGACTTCGTCTTCTCCAACAGCAGGTTCGGCCATGGCGAAAACTCCAAAAAACTGAAATATTGTTTTCTTCATAAAAACCTTATTTTAAGTCCAAATCAGGTGAACCAAAAGCCAAAATGCTCAAAATAAAATGCTCTAACATAAGGATCAACTAGTTTTCGAAAATACTAAGTTTTAGTAGATCAAAACCAAGGAAACTCATAGAATACAAAAAAAATCTAAATCTTGAAACTCAGATCTACAAAATCTATACATCAAAATCCAAAACTCCAAGAACTAAATATAATCAGTAACTCAAGGAGAACATTTTTCATCAACCATATTTTAAAAACAACGTATATATGAAAATCCAAAAATCTATGGCTTTACCACTTTGAGCAAGATGTACTTGCCTTGGTGGACTAACAAACATCTTCCTAGAACCAAGTCTAGGGCTAGGGCTTCGGCCAAGGGGAGCTCTTGAGCGAAGGTGGGAGAAGAAGGAAGAAATAAAGTGGAAATGAGAAAGAATGAGATAGGAGAGAGAAAACCACATATATATACCAAGTGGAGAAATGAGGTTAGCCCTAGGATTAAGTCATGATACTCTCCAACCAATCTCAACCACCCAAAATAGGCTTAGTGGTTCTAAGAGTGAACCGGGTCTGGTATCCATCCTATATACGGGTCCTGGCATGGGTCTATACAAATTGCCATGATGGTCACTACTGGTCTCGGGCAGTCTCCCACAATAAACAGAAATACAATTAAATAAATACTACATAATTAACAGGAACCTACATTTAATTATTGCATGAATACATCTACAAATTTTTTTTTAAATATCACAAATTCAAAAAATACCAAATCTGGGAATGGGTGTGACAAGCGAGCCCCACCAGTACTGACTGGGTAAGGTTTTATTTCTTTTTAGTTATTTAATAACTTGAAACTGTTTTATTAATAGTTTTAACTAAATTAATTCCAAATAATTATGAAATTAATCAAAAAAATATGCAAAAATTCTAAAAAATATAAAATAGAATATTAAACCCTAAAAAATATTTGGGGTGAAATTTTACCTCTAGGTTTCCAACAAAAATTCTTAAAAGTTTTAGGAAATTAGATTTTAATTATTAATAATTACAGAAAATTTCTAGAAAATACCAAATGACCTAATTATGCATCTAAACTCTAGAATGAGCCTCTATGAGCCCTAAGGACCGTGGTTACCCTGATTGTGATATTAACTCTAAGAGTGTACATAATAATATTATTATATTATTTATTATAACTTTATTATTTAATTGGGATGTGGGTGCTACAAACGTTCCCTCTTTAAAAAAATTTCGTCCTCAAAATTTAAAGTAGAACAAGTGCAAGAAGGAAAAAATACCTCATAGAGTGAAAAGATAAGGATAACGCTCACGCATCTCATCTTTCCGCTCCCAAGTGGATTCACCAGGATAGTGATGCCGCCAAGATACGCGAACTAACAAAATCGTCTGGTTATGCAGCACCTTCTCCCTGCGATCCAAGATCTCTACGGGTTATTCTGGCTAGATGAGACTCGGTCCCACCTCAAGCTCCAAATGATCTAGTACATGGATAGAATTTGCCATGTATTATCTCAGTTGGGACACATGGAAATGTTGTGTACTACTTCTAATGTAGGCGACAAGACTAGTCGATAGACTACTGCCCCGACCTTCTCTAAAATATTGAAAGGTCTGATGAATCTTGGACTAAGCTTTCCTTCTCCATCGAAACAAATCGTACCACGTGTCGGAGAGATCCTCAAGAACACTAAGTCACCAACCTATGCCAAAATAGGAACTTAACGCATAATCTAAGAATATAATCAATATTTAAATAAATAAATTTGTACCCAAACTCTAACGATCTTCGGCGGCTATCGGCTCACTGATTTTGTCTGTCCTGAGCCACCTGAAGTCTCTCTAATCTTCTTTACTTTTTCTGCCGCATCAACTACCATCTCTGGTCCCAATAGTACTCTTTCGTCTACGTCATCCCAAGATAATAGAGTCCGACATCTTCTACTGTATAGAGTCTCGAAAGGAGACATCTTGATACTAGCCTAATAGCTATTATTGTATGCAAACTCTACTAGGTGAAGATGATCCTCCCATGAGCCTCCCATGAGCCACCAAAATTTAGTACACATGTTCAAAGCATATCCTCGAGCGTATAAATGGTCCTCTCTGACTGTCCATCCGTCTGAGGGTGGTAAACTGTGGTAAATTTGAGTTAGGTACCCAAGCTAGCCTGTAAACTCCTCAAAAAGTAGGATATAAATTTTTTATCCTGATCGAAGATGATGCTCACTAGAACTCAATACAGCCTGACTATCTATCTCACATATAAATTGGCGAGCTTCTCCGTGGACAATCCAACTTTGAAGAAAAAAAAGGTGGGCTAATTTGGTCAGCCTGTCAATAATGACCCAAATTGCGTCCTTCCCTCCTGGAGTGCATGGAATTCCAAAAATGAAACCCATCGTGATATGTTCCCATTTCCACTCAGGAATCGGTAGTGGCTGTAGCAATCCTCCCGGTCTCTGCCTCTCGGCTTTGACCTACTAGTACACTAAACATCTGGAGACCAAATATGCTACCTCTCGCTTCATCCCATACCACTACACATGTTTCCTCAAGTCCTTATACATCTTGTTAGCTCCCGGATGTATAGAATACTAGGAACAATGAGCCTCCTGCATGATCTCTTCCTAGAGGTCCCCACTAGGCACACATAACATAGTCCCGTGCCTTAGTGAACCATCCTTAGCAATAGCGAAGTCCTCCATCAATTATGCCTGCACCTGAGCTCTGAGGCTTCGTAGACCCTCATCCTGGTACGGTGTCTCTCGGATCTTCTCTATCAACATCGACTGAATCTGCATGCCCATCATCTGCGTCTCCACTCCTGGAACAATAACCTCGATGCCTAGGCTATCCAAGTCTGCTAATAAGTGACGATCCGTTGTCAAGTACATCGCTACTAGATATCTGCTCAAGGTATCGACAACTACGTTAGCCTTCCCTGGATGATACTGTAGTAAAATATCAAAATTCTTCATCAATTTTAGCCACCCGCACTTCCACATATTCAGTCCTTTCTGCGTAAAGACGTACTTCAATCTCTTGTGGTCAGTGTATATTTTCACACGCTCTCCGTATAGATAATGTCTCTACGGCTTTAGAGCAAAAATCACCGCTGCTAATTTCAAGTCGTGAGTGTGATAGTTTTTCTCATATGGTCACAATTGTCTAAAAGCATACGCCACAACCTTCTTGTTCTGCTCTAAAATATATCCCAAGCCCTTCCTCGAAGCATCGCTATAAATGACAAATCTACCCGTCCCCGATGGCACCATCAAAATAGGCGTTGTAGTCAACCTCTTCTTTTGCTCATTAAATGCAGCTTGACATTCTTTGGTCCACACGAACTACACATTCTTCTGAGTGAGTCTAGTCTAAGCTCTGCGATCCGAGAAAAATCTTTCATAAATTTCCTGTAATACCCGACCAATCCTAAGAAACTTCTGATCTCAATAACAGAACTCAGAGTTGTCCACAACTCTACAACAGCAATCTTCTTTGGATCCACCAATATCCCGTCTCCAGTCATCATATGCCCAAGTAACTCTACCTTACCCAGGAAGAACTCATATTTTGAGAGTTTCCCATAGAGCTTCTCCTTCCTAAGGGTCTCTAGCACAATCCTAAGATGCTTCTCGTGCTCTTCCGGTGCCTTCGAATAGAAAATAATATCATCTATGAATACTAATACGAACTTGTCAAGGTACTGGTGGAACACCCTGTTCATAAAGTTCATAAAGACTGTCGGGACATTAGTCAACCCAAATGGCATCACCATAAACTCATATTGGCCATATCTTGTCTGAGATACAGTTTTTGAAATATCTTCCTTCTTCACCTTCAACTGATGATAGCCAGACCTCAAATCAATCTTCAAAAATACCATCGTACCGCTCAACTGATAGAAAAGATCGTCTATCCTTGGTAGTGGGTATATGTTTTGGATGGTGATGTTGTTCAGAGCCCTATAATCAATGCATAATTGCACCGACCAATCTTTCTTTGGTAAAAATAAGACCGGGGCTCCCCAAGACGAAAAGCTCGATCTAATGAAACCCTTGTCTCGCAATTCATCAACCTGCTTCTTCAGTTATGCCAGCTCGCTGTTGTTGATCCTGTAGACATGTTGTGACACCGGCTCTGCTCCAGGCAATAAGTCAATAAAAAATTCAAGACCTCTGTCCGGGGGCAATCCTTCTAGCTCCTTAGGAAATATGTCTAGAAACTCTATAATAACAGGGTATGTCAAGTTCTTCTCTACTGCCATGGCTCCACAAATAATCCCATCACTCTACTCAACTCCTCCCCTAACAAACTCAAATTTTGGCTCTCCTGGAGAGCAGAACAGTACATATCCTCTAAGATAGTCTATGCTAGCATGGTGCATACTCAACCAATCTATTCCGAGGACAATGTCAAAACTCGAAAGTGGCATTACGAGTAAACTAGAATCCAATTCATGGCCTCCCAAGGTAACATGATGCCCCTTGCAAGTATTACTGACTAGGATAATGCCTCCACCAGCCGTGATCTTGCAACTTCTACTCAAGGGTTCTGTTACTAAACTATGTTTAAGCACAAAGGATACAGATATGAAGCTATACGATGCACCCGAATCAAATAAGGCAATAACATTAATATAATCGAGAAGAATAGAACCTGCTATCACATCACCAGTCGGCTCAGCCTCCTCTACGGTCATGGCAAAAGCTCTGCCCTGTGGAGGTACTCTCATTTCCTGGTGCTGGGCAAACTGATGCTGTTCCGTAGGAAGTGGGGGTCCTTTTGGCTGAGGGGCCACTGGTGGTCCAACTGGTCCTCTCTGGGTTGAGGCCCCCCTATAGGAGGTGTGGTAGGAAACTATCTCATCTGATGCACCGTCGATCCACATAATAAGCACACGCCTAATATCTTTTGGCAGACCTCCCATGAATGCCCTAGCTTCTTGCAATAATTACATAGGGGAGCTTGTTGCACTTGTCTCTGTGGCTGCTGCTGCACCTGCTGAGATGGGGCTTTGATTGGAGCATGGTACTGTTGTTGTTGCTATTACGAAAAGGTCCTTGGCTAAACCTGTGGATGCTTTGCCTGCCCCTGACTACTACCACCGCCGATAACATCCCTGTTCCTCTTGGTCCAAAGAACCATATCTACCTTGACCCTTTGAGTCTCTGCCAATATATCAGTAAAAGTCTTATGAGCCGAAGAAATATGGACCTTGACCTCTTTGTTCAAGACCTCTCTGAATCATCTAGCTCTATCCTCCGGGTGCCTTACCATGTACTCCGTGAATCGGCTTAGCCTGCCAAATTCCGTAGCATACTCATCAACGGTCATCCCGTTCTTCTCCAAGTTCTGGAATTAATTCTCCATAACCCCTTTAGCTACTGCAGGAAAAAAATTCTTCTTAAAGAGGCCCTTGAACTGCTCCCAAGTCAGGTTTGGATTAGCAATCCTAGGCTCGTTTCTGAACCAAGTACGTGTAATGTCGTGAAGCTGCAAGCCAGCAGCCTCAATCTTTAGGTCCTCGAAAAGTCGAGAAACTCTCATGATCCACTTGATATCCTCGAGCCACTCATCAGTGTAGAGGATTCCCTCTGTCCCCTTTAATGTCTGAGGCTCCATCTTCTTGAAGTTCTGGATGTTATCTACCTTCGGTTGAGAGGCCTGCTGTTGTGGTTGCTGGGTAACCCTCTCCATGGCTCCTAGGACAACCTGTTAGGCATTTTCTATTTATGTCCTCAGCATTTCTGTCTACTGCCTCTGGGCCTCTGCCTGAGCTTTTTGAGCCTCCATCATGATTTTTAAGAGCTTGTATAATGGCTAAGGAGGAGGAGAAATGCTCTCTGATCCAGCTGATGAGGCCTCCAGCGATGAGGGTGGTGTGGGAAAAGCACAATTGTCTTTGGAACCGCATGCTCTAGTCTTGGGTGACATTCTGAAAGGTTGAAAATAATAAGAATTTAATTGGTATGGCACAAGATAAGGTAGTATTCAAGAAGGACAATCAACTATGAAAGAGGTCTATTGCTCGGAAGGAATTAATAAGGGTTAGCAAGTTGAGTATATGGAATCCCTAATTGTGATTGAGTATTTTCCTATTTCTAGTATGTATATCCTATGGATGGCTCGCAGTCGTACATGTAACTTGAGTACCACTACGAGTTCGCAACCTTGTGGAAAACCTGACCTATATGGGCCACCATAAAAATGTGTGACGACCAACACCCTGGATTTGGCTATGAGTCATGAGTACGTCCAGCCTACACCACAGTATTGACAGTAGAATATTGTACAATAAGCCACAAGTATAATCTGCAACCCACAATATATATATACATATCCACATTGTAATCAATCTCAGGCACTAGATTAAATGAATACACCAGAGATAATAAAGAAATAATAGTCTAGATGCGGGTCCAAGAAGTCTCCCAAAAATGACTGAATATCCAAGAAACAATATTCAAAAGACTCTAGAAAAATTGTCGGAGAATAATCTGGTCTAAAATAACTAACAAAACCACTACTCTACCAAACTACTCCATCGTAGACGAGGTCTGAGCTGCTAACTCTCCCTGATCCTTCTGAAGGGAAAGATCAAGCTCAGTTATGTCGCTAGCATACGGTCCATAATGTGTAGGGATCGCATCCTCATTGTAGTTATCTAAAATATGGTTATCTAGTCAGGAAAGGAACGAGTATATCATAGTAAAAATAGTTCCAATACATAGTAGAAGCTATAAGACAATAAATAGTAAAGAATATATGATAGCAACAAAATTGAAATCACAATAAGGCAACTATAACAACTAAATACTGAAGTCCTGTCATGGCAAAGATGTAGTACAATATTTCCAAGCAATATAGAAAATAACTGTAATATATGAAAGAACATATAGGAACAAACTACTCTACGTAATTTGAAATACCTTGTTGACATGTGATCGGCTAAGGGTAAAATTCGATAAACCACATGTGTCATGCATGACTGCTATTATTCCAGTAAGACCATGGGATGGAAAGGGTAGTTCACACATCCACTAAGTATTTCTCCTCCCCACAAGTACAACATGGATTCTAAACCAGTCACGAAGAAATAACAATAATCCAGAATAGTCACGTATCTCATAATAAGAATCCATCATACTAATCCGTGTAACAAGTATCAAAAATCAAATAATCAATACTAAGCATGCATTATAGAGACTATCAAGCAACTGAAAGTAATCACGAAAATGTACTCGCCTGTGGTCCTTGGCTGTGGGACAATCAGGTCCCAAATCAGAGTCCAAATCCTACGTATGATGTATTACCATGTCAAGAGATAATTTGCTTTAATTTATTTAATTCTAAAATAATTACTCTAAAATTATATTTTAATCTAATTATTCTGATTTTTAGGTTAATTCCTAAATTTTGTTCAAAGAAACCAAATTTGCCAACTTGAGACTAATGGCACGCAAATTGAGATATTATGTTGACCAAAAAGTCAACGAGCACAAAATCTAGATTTGTGTGTGAAATCCAATAGGTTTTAACTTTTTTTACAAAGTCACAAGTAGGTAAGAAGTTATAGCCAGTACGATGTATAGATGATAGTTTCATCGGTTCCGTGACTATATCTTGGTTGCATGAATTTTATAGTAGACTAAACTTATATGTTAAATTCTAAAAAAATACTTTTATGAAATTTTATCATGTCATCTTTCCAAAACTTCTAGCGGTTCATGATTCCGAGTTCAGGATCTCCCAAAATCTCGAAAACACCAAACTTTATGAAATTTTGGACAACCGACACTCCATAAATTTTCCAGAATTTTATGTACCTAATTACTGGAAACAAATTAGAAATTCTGAAAACTAACCTTAAGGCAGTTCTAACGCAAAAAACAAGGTTAAGTTTGGAGTCCGAAACTATGAGCAATGGCTTCTGGAAGTCGAAGAACATTAAGAACAATCTCTCTCTCTCTCTCTCCTCTTTAATTAAAGTCGACAGATAAAGCAAAAACCTTAACCCTCTATATATATAGGGAAGCAGCAGCCGTGGCTCAGGGGCGTGCATTCGGGACTTTCTGCCCGGATACTACGGCTGCCAGTGTTGCCGGCTCGGCTGAGTCCGAGTTCGCGTCGGATGCGAACTGGACTCGGCTCAGCTCAGCTCGAGCGCGAGGACCGGTTGCACCCGCACCCATGTGGGCGCGGGCCACTGGTAAGCGGACCTGCCTTGCTAACCGAGCGCGACTGACCTGCGGGCCCCACCAATGCTGACTGGGTAGGGTTTTTATTTCTTTTTAGTTTTTTAATAACCTGAAATTGTTTTATTAATAGTTTTAACTTAATTAGCTCAAATTAATTATAAAATTAATCAAAAAAATGGAAAAATTATAGAAAATATAAAATAGAATATTAAACCCTAAAAAATGTTTGGGGTAAAATTTAGCCTCTAGGTTTTCTACAGAAATCCTTAGAAGTCCTAGGAAATTAGATTTTAACTATTAATAATTCCAGAAAATCCCAAATGACCTAATTATGCCTCTAGAATGAGCCTCTATGAGCCCTAAGGTCCCCGATTACCCTGATTGTGATATTAACTCTAAGAGTGTACATAATAATATTAGTTTATTATTTAATTGGTATGTGGGTGCTACATGTTTGAAATGCGGAGGCAAACCGTGCTTCTTCGATTGTCATTGATAATTCCTGGCGAAGGATCATCCGTATCGAAGGAACATGAATACTTTTCGTGTCGGCGTTGTGGAGAAGGCTAATCTACCGCCAATGTGGCCCGGATACTCAATATGGAAAGTAGTAAAAGATTTACCAAGTGCTATCAAAGAGCCTGCTAAGGGGTACAATTGTGAAGAATTTGGTCGCACTCATAACTGGACGAAAGGGAGTATATTCTGGGATCTTCCATATTGGAGCACCAATCTGATCAAACATAACCTTGATGTCATATATATCGAAAAGAATGTGTTTGACAACATAATTATTACTGTAATGGACCTAAAGGGGAAGACGAAAGACAATCTGAAGGCCAGGTTGGACTTGGAAGAAATATGTAGATGTCCTGCATTAGATTTGATAGAGGAGAAGAATGGAAAGTTAAAGCAGCCAAAGAAAATTTTCTCACTAGAGAAGGAGGATAAAGGAAGACTTTGTAGGTGAATTCAGGGCCTAAAATTTCTAGACGGGTACGTGTCAAACTTGAGAAGATGTGTCGACATCAAGAAGAACAAACTGACAGGTATGAAGAGCCACGATTCTCACGTATTCATGGAGAGGTTAATTCTAATTGCATTTTGGAAATTCTTACTGCAGTTCATTTGGGATCCATTGACAGAGCTCAGCATATTCTTCAGAGATACCGCACGACCGTGAGTTACGCCCGTGCAAGGCCGTGGTTCATTGGCTGGCGGTAAGAGTTCTAAGCCACAGAGTCACACAGATTGTCCGAGTGCAGCAAAATCATAAACGCATAGGCGATTTGGTAACAAGTTCACTTAGTCAAAAATATAGCAGAAGTATTTAATAACACAAGTTGAAGTAAAGCAACTCTTTATTGATATAAAAAAGTGTTACAGGCGGCGCATGGCTGAGATTTCAAGTCGCTCAAGCCTCTCTCTCTTTGAAACAATAAAAGTGTGCCAATTGGCTACAATTGTGGAATGATTATACAGGCAATGTTCAGATAATGTTCCAATATTATGTCTTGTATATGTGCTTCAGTTCTGGATGCAGCGCTGCTTCGGAGTAATCTCCACACCTTAGCATGCACGAAGAAGGCATCCGCACCGAACGAGGTTCTCCTGCACCATGCAAACGATCTGGTGGGTTATCAGTACATTGAATGCACTGGTGGGGAGGCTACTCGCCCGCTCGACAAATCCAAACACATAATATAGGTTCCATGCACCAACTATTAAGTTGTCTTTCTAGTTGCCTTAAGATCAGTTTCATGCAAGATTTGAATAGCCTAACTCGCGTGGCAGTGCGTCGTACGACATGAGAGGAAACACAGACTTACCCTTTGGCCTTCCCTGTCCAAGGCAAACATTGTTAGTTCAAGCACGAGCAGGTATAAACATTCAGGGGCATTCATAATAAAAACCAAGGCAATAGCATATGCAACACGAGAGTCGTTGTATCATGATCGTTCGGGTGTTCAGTTATTCATTTGATGCGATGCAATGACTCGCATGCGGATAGCCGCTAAGCGAGGATGACTTATCTATATGAACGTTTGTCGCTGGCACAGCCATAAAGGACCATAGTCATTGACGGGGGAGAGAATTCAATGAAAGCACGTAAGGCGCTGCAAACCATCCCGTCAATCACGTGAGACTATAACGTTAGTTCCATCCGGATCAGAACGGTCCCAGTGCCCTAGTGACCGCCCGTGGAATGATGCCTCATTTCTGAGTTGTCACGATATGCAGGTCAGGGTCTATCCAAATCCATAACTTGATATGATAATCCATTATTTTTGTTCTGAACCGAGCGTTTGCTCCATGAGCTGGGATTTATTCTTTACGTGACGTGATTCTCGTTCAGATGTAAACTTGATGTGATTATCATTCAGTTGTAATATGACAAGATTCTCGTTCAGTATTTACTTGCCCTGATACGTGCCCTGTTCAGGGATTGCCTTGGCGACCCAACGGTCCCGGATACTTGCAGGTTCAATTGCACAGAAGGACTATTTGATAGTCTCCTGGCTAACAAGAATTCATGCACAATATAATAACGTTAGACATTCGTAAGTAGGCAAGCATGCGTTTCTAAGGAACATAAGCAAACACGTTTGCTCGGACCCGAAGGTAAGCCGAGAGATGAAACCGTAAGGGACTTAGCATGCGAGGGTCTGAATATAAGCAATATTTTATTTCCATGTTCTAGCACAAGCAATACAAGTTGGGATTATTTTCTTAGCTAGGTGCGTTGGATTCTTATTAGCATGCAGGGGATGATTCACCTAGCAACTAGCATATATCATTCCAGATTTTATATGTGTTGGCTAAGCAAAAACAAGTTCCCCGTAGCCACCCACCTTAGCGATGATTCACGTCGGTTGAGCGATACGTCAAGCAAGCCTCTGAAAGCCTAAGCCGGAATCCTATAGGGATAAGTCTGGATATCCTTTGCCTCAAATGAGTATTCTCGCCTGAGCAAAGTGGGTCGGGACATTGCACTTTTGCCGTTTGAATCGGCAATCCGCTTGAGTGGAACGGGGTGTTACATCCTACCCAACTCAGAAAAAGTCTCGTCCTCGAGACTTACTGAGGACAAGCAGTACGTTTCAATCAATTTTGATTTAACGATATAAGGCTGAGGCAAACCTATTCAAGTCATTGTACTTGTTTATTTGGATATTCACTTGCACAAGCGTTCGAGATCAGCATATCGTGAGTCTGGATCGTACACGTATTTGTAGCGCTCCAAACACATGCACGCCACCTAACTTAGCGGTAACGAAGTCTTAGCACTCGAGTTTTACATTTTTCTTGAGTTTTGGATCGTGCACAAGTTCAAGGCGTCCCTCAAACAGATGCATTATACCAAACTTAGAGATAGTAAAATCGGACAAGCTACTTGCGATAATCTCAAGGGTTCTCACTCAGGTTGGCACAAAGGCCACTCGCAGCATAATATCATACAAGCAATTATATCATTCAAAATACATTTTTAAAGTATTTAGACTTATTGTTAGAATATTCCATTTGGGACATTGAGAGAGAGCGTACACAAAACCCACGAACGAGCTTTCGAAACTGAGATAATCGAATTGAAGTCCAAAGGCGTAGAAGCCAGGCTCTGTGTTACTACCACATTTTAGGAAAAAGGGTATTTTAGTAATTTCCTATTTAAATAAATATTGTGCATGGTAAATAATTTTTGTTGTATTATTTAATTATTGTTGGATGTTATTTAATTATTTTGGACTTATTTTAGTAGACCCAACTAGTTTAGTTTGGACCCATGGACCAACATGAATTAAATAGTTAGACTTGGCCCATTTAGAAAGCCCATAGTTAAGAAGATGGATTAAATTAATTAAGTGATTAGACTAGAAGCTTCCTTCCTTAATTATTTCTTCATGAGAGGCCCCAAGGGGTACATTGGACATTTTACAATTGCTTGGGAGAGGGGCAAGGCCGGCCTATTAAAAGAGGGGGGAAATTTCTCTCTCCTCTCATTCTCATTCCAAATCTAGATCTAGAATTTTCCATTACCAAATTTCCTCCATTCCCATTCCAATTCTCCACCAAATTCATTCCAAATTCTTCCCAATTCACTATTAGAAAGTTGAGAAGAAAGGATCTAGGAGGAGGAAGAAAGGATCTACAAAGAGAAGCAAGGATCTACAATTTGGAAGCAAGTTCATCTCAATTGGAGGTTTCATTAGGAATCCATCTCCCAATAGGTATAATTCAGTTTTTTCTATTTAAATAGCTTCTAAATCTGAGATTTAATCATGTAAAATCAACCTATATGTATGTACTACCCATAGGACTTTGTTTTGTGTTCATAGGAGACCCGTGGAGAAAGTTATGGTGCTTTTTGTGTCAATTTTGTTGGAATTCCGAATTTACATTTTTTTCTGTGTGTCAATTGATCCTATAGAACAATTGGACATGTGTTTTTGTGTTTGGGGCTAGTGTCATATCCATAATTTGGTACATGTGGTTCGTATCCCAACTATTTGGTGATACGTGTCATTTTGGGGGTTTTTCCTCCGACACGGGGCTTTGTACATGTTGCATTTTAACACGGACACATAGATCTACTTTTGACACTTTAATTTATTCATAAATATTATTTGTGACTTATTTGTGTCCTTCGGGGTATATTTGGTTGTGTGTTGGACTCGTGTCACATGCGTATCCTAGATCTAGTGGGATACGGTGTGATACTCTCCAATTTGGTGTGTTTTTATGTAGATCTAATTATTTATACTTTAAAATTCTTCATTTATAACTAGTAAATATATATAGATATTATATATTATTTTAGTGTATTTATTATGGTATTTATTGTAGCATAGATCTATATTTCTATGTGTTCTAATGTGATGTATAAATATATTTATGTAGCTTTCTTGCATGCAAATATATATGCACTTATGTTAATAACATAAATTATACATAAATGTTTTATAAAATATATTTATGTGTTTAAATATGTAATTATATTATTTATAATTATTATATATTTAATTGTTAATTTAATGAATGTATTTTTATGTGTGCTTCTAGCCATGTAAAATATGTACATTAATATGTGCATATGTTTGGTATTTTAATTTTATAAGTTTATATGTATGTATATATAAGTATATAGTTATTAAATTGTTTATATATATATATATATGCATTTTGATTTATATATGTATATATATAGGTGTTTTTGTGAGGTATAATACTAATAATAATATATTATATTATTTGTTTAAATATTGGTTTGTATATACTTTATATTAGAGTGTATATTATTTATACTTTGTGTGGGTACCAATTGGGATCAAGACCTTGATTCCTAATTGTGTATTTTTATTCTATATTATTTATATAGATGTCTTGAGAGGTTGACCTTGGTTTGACCATGTTTGACTTTAGTTGACTTTAGAGTTGACCATAGTTGACTTTTAACTTAGAATTGATTTATTGACCTAGAAGTTGACTAGTTTGACTTGTTCTCTTTCTGGGACCTTGTTTTAATGTGGTATTCTATATCTAGGTCTTCGAGGCACCGAGTCAGACATCTGTGAGACTATTCATTGGACTTCAGGCGAGTACATTCTCTGATAGTTTCTCATTTATGATATCCTCTATGTTCGTTGTATCTAGTGTAGATATACATGTTTCTCTTGACACTATGGTTACACGGATTGGTATATCCGGATCTCGTCATGAGATGTTATTCTTTGGTATATGGTGTATATGGTGCAAGTATTGTTTTATTGGTTATCTTGTACATGTACAGACACTGATTTTCGGGAGGAGTCGCTCTCTTCTTGGGGAATCTAGAGCCATAGCATACCGTGGTTGGATCTATTATACCAGTTGGGGGTGGGGAGTATTAGTATAGATATGTGATCAAATCCTTATTGAATAAAGTATTGGTAAGCAAATAGTGTTGATCATGCACCGCACGTATGATTAGCCAGGCCGCATTGTATCTTGCCCAAGTCGATCATATGTTAAGCTAGTACTCACACACTTAGTCATTAGTATTATTGTTTCATTGGCATATTGTTCATTATTGTATTTCTTTACAGTATTTCCTTATTGTCTATATATCTCTTGTATCTATTTTGTGCATCTTGTTTATCCACAGCTATTTATTGTTACATAGTTTTTATCATAGATTAGAACTGCTTTTAGAGATGTACTCTACTCCTTTCCTGACTGGATATATTTTTTCAGATGACACTGAGGAGTACCCTACCTATTATGGACCCCAGGATGTTGTGGGTTTAGATTCTGAGACCCTGGCTCAAGAGGGACTTATCCCAACTGAGACAGTTGACCCTGGAGTGTAGCTTTGTTGTATGATAGTATTCTTTTGTACTGGATTGTCTCCAGCTTATTTTTGTTACTCTTCAGACTCATTGATGTATTATTTTAAACTCATGAGTTGTATGGTGACTATTCTATTCCTATCTGATTCGTGTTTATTTTATCTTAGTTCTGTGATTGAGTATTCTATCATTATTGGTGGTTCATTACTTTACATAGACTATCTAGACAGCGTTCTACCACCGATTCTGTGGCATAGGCTGGGCGTTGTTTCCGACTAGTATCCTTACATCGGGTACGGGTCGTGACACTCTGATACCAACATGTCATGCCCCGATCTTCCGCAGGCTAAATCGACCATTCCCGCTAGGCGAGAATCACCGCGCCAGCGCTCCCTCAAAATAATCGCTTGACCCATCCGGGCATGATGCCGCACGAGTGTAAACTACGCCTGTGTAAGGCCATGGTTCATTGGCTGGCGGTAAGAGTTCTAAGCCACAGAGTCGCATAAATTGTTCGAGTGCAGCAGAATCATAAACACATAGGCGATTTGGTAACAAGTTCACTGAGTCAACAATATAGCAAAAGTATTTAATAACACAAATTGAAGTAAAGCAACTCTTTATTGATATAAACAAGTGTTACAAGCGACGCAAGGCCGAGATTTTAAGTCGCTCAAGCCTCTCTCTCTCTGAAATAATAAAAGTGTACCAAGTGGCTACAATTGTGGAATGATTGTACAGGCGATGTTCAGATGATGTTCCAATATTATGTCTTATATATGTGCTTTAATTTCGGATGCAGCGCTGCTTCGGAGTGATCACCACACCTTAGCATGCACGAAGGAGGCATCCGCACTGAACGAGGTTCTCCTACACCCTACAAACGATCTGGTGGGTTATCAGTACATTGAATGCACTGGTAGGGAGGCTACTCGCCCGCTCGAGAAATCCAAACACGTAATATAGGTTCCGTGCGCCAACTATTAAGTTGCCTTTCTAGTTGCCTTAGGATCAGTTTCATGAAAGATTTGAATACCCTAACTCGTGTGGCAGTGCGCCGTGCGACATAAGAGAAAATACGACGAGACTTACCCTTTGGCCTTCCCTGTCCAAGGCAAATATTGTTAATTCAAGCACGAGCAGGTATAAACATTCAGGGGCATTCATAATAAAAACTAAGGCAATAGCATATGCAACACGAGAGTCGTTGTATCATGATCGTTCGGGTGTTCAGTTATTCATTTGATGCAATGCAATAACTTGCATCCGGATAGCCACTAAGCGAGGATGACTTATCTATATGAACGTTTGTCGCTGGCATAGCTATAAAGGACCATATTCATTGACAGGGGGAGAGAATGCAACGAAAGCACGTGAGGCACTACAAACCATTCCGTCTATCACGTGAGACTATAACGTTAGTTCCATCCGGATCAGAATGGTCCCAGTAACCCAGTGACCGCCCGTGGAACGATGCCTCATTTTTGAGTTGTCCGTGACATGCAGGTCAAGGTCTATCCAAATCCATAATTTGATATGATAATCCATGATTCTTGTTCTGAATCGAGCGTTTGCTCCACGAGCTGGGATTCATTCTTTACGTGACATAATTCTCGTTCAGATATAAACTTGATGTGGTTATCATTCAGTTGTAACGTGACAGGATTCTCGTTTAGTATTTACTTGCCCTGATATGTGCCCCTGGTTCGAGGATTGCCTTGGCGACCCAATGGTCCCGGATACTTGCAGGTTCAATTGCACAGAAGGACTATTTGATAGTCTCCTGGATAACAAGAATGCATGCACAATACAATAACATTAGACATTCGTAAGTAGGCAAGCATGCGTTTCTAAGGAACATAAGCAGACACGTTTGCTCGGACCCGAAGGTAAGCCGAGAGATAAAACCGTAAGGGACTTAGCATGCGAGGGTTTGAATATAAGCAATATTTCATTTCCATGTTCTAGCATAAGCAATACAAGTTGGGATTATTCCCTTAGCTAGGTGCGTTGGATTCTTATTAGCATGTAGGGGGTGATTCACCTAGCGACTAGCATGTATCATTCCAGATTTTATGTGTGTTGGCTAAGCAAAGGCAAGTTCACCGTAGCCACCCACCTTAAGCGATGATTCGCCTCGGTTGAGCGATACGTCAAGCAAGCCTCTGAAAGCCTAAGCCGGAATCCTGTAGGGACAAGTCTGGATATCCTTTGCCTCAAACGAGTATTCTCGCCTGAGCAAAGTGGGTCGGGACATTGCACTTTTGCCGTTTGAATCGGTAGTCCGCTTGAGTGGAACGGGGTGTTACATCTTTGTTATACTAAGTTGCTCGTCGATCATCTAGAAAAACAAGAGAATGACATTACGGTAATGTTGTACAAGCTTGAGAAGGTATTTTCTTATGGATTCTTTGACTCTATGGAGCATTTGCTAATTCATCTTTCCTATGAGGCACGTGTTGGTTGGCCTGTCGGTTATCGGTGGATGTACCCGTTCGAGCGGCATCTGAACCACATAAAGAGAAAGGTAAAAAATAAGGAACGGATTGAGTGTTCTATTTGTAAAGCTTATATGCTCGAGGAGATTACAATCTTTTGCTCGACGTATTTCAAACCTCATGTTGCTACTAATCAAACAAGTGCTCCAAAAAATGACAACGGATAGCAGGAATCTAATGATGCAATATTGAAAGTATTCAATGCATCCGAAAAGCCTTCGGAGAAAATAATAAAGAGATATTTGAATGACGATGAGCTAAGGGCTGATCAGTTGTATATATTACTCAATTATGATGAGGGTAAAGTGGAGAAGCTAGAGGGGTAAGTAATTAATACGTCCACGTTTACGTCATCTCAATATAATATTATAAGCTCGGTAATGTTATGCTACTAATCGGCGGATGCTTCATTGTTTTTCAACACATATAATGATGAGATGAGGTCAGTTAGACCCTACATAACAGACGAAGAAGTAGAACAAGAAATGAGACATCTTTTCCTTATTGGTTGAGCACATATGTAAGGAGCACGGTAATTACTTTTTATATATGTACTTTACACAATAATTAACAAAACGTTGAACTTAATTTCTTGTCTTATGTTATTTAGGTCGATCGTCTAGACGCAATACTTGAGAATGAATCTATTAAAACTTTAGCTAAGGGGCCAATTTATGTTGTCAAAATATGGCCAAGCTATTGTGTAAATGGGTTTAGATTTAAGTCAACAACTGCACCGATCAGAGACAACTTACTAGATTTCGAGGACACAAAAAATAGTTGTTTGGGTATCAAATCTTTGAACTATAAAGATGTCGACATAGGCAATAATTTCTATGGCGTCTTACGGGAGATTGTGGAGCTGATATATAATTATGGAACAGAGCCTGCTAAGATCGTGTTATTCAAGTGTGAATAGTTTGATCCGATCCAAGATCAAGGTTGGAAAATAGATAAGCATGGTCTTGTGGATATAAACTACCGACATCAATATCAAGGTTATGAACATTGTCTTATCAAGTCAGGCACAACTCGTTTACTTTACAAGTTATCCTAGACGGAGAACAACGAGGTCAGACTGGTGGGCAGTATACAAGACCAAGGCTAAAAATACCTTTGACGTTGACAAAATATCTTATCAGGAGGATGAGTTACCTCTTGTAACAAATATTGTAGATGTAGACTCAACGAAAGTTCCTCATTATATGGTTAATCATGTTGAAGATATAGAATTATCCAAAGAGGAAGACGAAGTAGATGAAAGTGAAGAAGAGGAGGACGAGGTCGAGGAGGCCGAGGAAAAGGAAGAAGATAAATTTTTAGAAGAGGATTGAAAATAAAATTAAATCCATTTAGTCTTGTGATATGTACTATATTTTTCTGGATTACACTTCTTGGATATTGTTGCCAAAACTCTAGACTTTTTGGTTATCTAGACTTTTTGTGTGCAATTTAAGGGAGGGTTGCTCCGGGTCTATTTTTTTTTCTTTATTTAAATTTTTTTATATTATATTATATTATATTATAATTATATATATATATATATATATATATTAACTTTTTTATGAATATAATTGTCTCTGTATAGATATCGTCCGTCGAAGGTACAGAGACGCCTGGGGCTCTTTCTAAGGTACAATTATGGTGGCCCTTGGATCAACTACTCCGATGCTCCAGATGAGAGAAATGCATCCTGGTTTAAGCATTTCAAGATAAAAATATATTTGGTTTTAATGTCGATCATCTAATTTATTTATATTATATAACTTACTATATTACTTCTTGTAGGACAGTATTTCTACCCACCACACTGGGCCGAGGTGATCGAGGAGATGTTTCCTTCCGTCGCTGCCAAGCTAGTCCAGGATGCGATCAGTAATCAGAAAGACCGTGATCATTTGGGAAAACCAATCCAATATTGGATCACGATTGAGTAGCGGACTCAGATAAGGTCTAGATTCGACGATCCTAGGTACAAGGAAAAATCGGAGAAGGCAAAGGCGGCCAGGAATAAGGCAGGAAAGTAGTATGGTGTGGTGGGTCGATTCCGATGACGAAACATTTTTGTCACATGGTAAGTATTTGAACATATATATATTATTTTAATCAAAGTAGAATCAAATGGTTAATTTTAGTAACAATATATCTATTTGTAATTAACAGGTCCAGAGGTGTGAAGACTCTAACATGGTGACCGTCTTCCTCGCCACCCATCGCAAGGGTGGACAACTTATCGAAGATAGGGCCATGCAGACTTACGTAAGTATTACTTTATTTTTTTATTTTAATATAACTTAAAAAATATGCAAATAGATATCTATGTAGTTAGTAATAAGTTGCTTAGATAATAGGGTTATTTACACTAACTATCCCTATATTTTTGATTTATAACACCGGGTACCCCTGCTTTTGAACAACTTAGAAAATATGAAAATAAATATCCATGTAGTTAGTAACAAGTATATTTATCGAGAGATTTATTTCTAGAATGAGTTTCTACGGCTCCGTGAGCAGTCGACGCAATATGCTGCATCTGCACCTCCCGAGGGAGAGGCCGGTACTTTCTCGCAGCCACCAACCCACCCAGTTCCGTCGGCTGACGAGCTATCGCAGACCTCCACTGGTGGTCTTCAAAGGGGTATGTGCTACGGTATGAGATCCTACAGTGCCTATGTTACGACACACGGCTCTAGGACCCTCTCTGCCCCTGTGCATACCCCACAGCCTTTACAGGAGTCGGTATGAGTCCAGTAGGAGAGAGTTGACCATGAGATTATGTCTCTGCGTGACGAGATGATAAGACTGATTTTGCAGCAGTCCCAGTCCCAACCGCAGATGGACAATGCGAGTATCTTAGCACGTTTTGATGCACTCGAGCAAAACCTTTTGGAGCTCAGGACTATGACCAAGGTGACACAGCGGGATATTATAGATCTGGCATCATCGACACAATATTCCGTCACTTAGATTATAGGTGTCATGGATTCATACAATGATTTTCTATCAGCATTGGAGCGGATACGTCCTCCTAGTTCACCGACATCGACACTGACTCCACCGACGATACTGCCTCCTAGTTTGACATTGGTGGCGCTTTCACAGGGCCAGTTGGACCATATCGTATTCCAGTTGTATGGCGGTATTCCTCCTCCTCCTGATCAGCATTAGTCCTGGTTAGACAAATAGTTATGAGTTTGTGTGAATTTGGCCCTTTTTTGGGAATTTGTGTGACATTGGCCTATTTTTGGGTCTATTGTATATATTCTTTCTATGACATGAGGATATTTATTTCAGAATTTTATGTATGTATGAATTTGTATGACATTGGCCAATTATGACAGTAGATTTGAATTTATCGGTGTTTAATAATTTGCTTATGTGTGACAATCTATTTTTTAAGCTATGAATATATTTATATAAACTGCAGGCTGAATATTATTATATAAATTATTATGTAACAATCTATTTTTTAATTAAATTTTTACAGCAATTTAGCGACGTTTAGCGACGTACAAATACGTCGCAGAGAGGTATTAGAACGTCGCTATCCCTGTTCCAAGACATCGCAAATATGTCGCTAAAAGTCACTAATTTGCTGACTTGGCAATCTCTGCCATGTCAACAAGACATAACTAAAATACGTTGCTAAATGTCACGACCCGCACCCGGTATGGGGGCACGATGGCGTGGGTACGTCTAGCCTACGCCGGAGCATCGGCGGTAGAACGCTGTCTAGGTCATGATACTATCTAATCAATCTCACATGGATATCTAACTCCATAAGGAGACACGGATAATCATAATATAATATGAACAACATACTCAATCACATAACTACAGCACGCGATAAGATCTCGAAGAAATAAGATAAAATGCAACACAAGTCTAAATAGAAATAATCTAACTCAACAATATAATCGAAGTCTCAACTAGTATGCCGGAGACAAATCCGGTACCAAAATAATCTGCTAAAAGAACTAACTAGATAAATAGTGATTCCGGCTAAACCTCCCGGAATCACAACTGAACTACCAAGTCCAAGTCTGCAGCTACTCACCCTGTGGTCCATAAATATCGGAAACCAGTCCTCTACAGCATAGTCTGAAAAAATATTTTCAGTCAGGAAGGAGCAAAGTACATCTCAAATAACAGTTCTATTAATTAATAAGGGCTATAAAACAATAAATAAATGATGCTATATATTGAGAGAAGACAATGAATAAATGCAATGGCATAATAAAGAGACAGGCAATATAAAGAGACAGACAATAGACAATATGATACAGTCAGTGTATATATAAAATGAAGAGAACGAGGTACAATATCATATATGGGTGATGTAGTATATGATCTAAAATAGAGAACTGTAACTATTCTAAGTGTTTGAAATATTAGTCTATCATGTGATCGGCTTGGGACAAGATCAGGCTTGTTATATATAATTAGCTATGATTCATGTAAGGTCAGGCTAACCATTTGGTTAGCTATGATGCAATTAGTGGTCAAGCTAATCATATATAACAGCTATGAGGCATGTAATGGTCAGGCCGTACCCGACGTGAAGTGTGGGATGAGCTATGATGCATGTAGAGTTGGGTATGATCACATAATCTACTAAAATTTCTCCCGCCCCCAACTAGTACAGTGGATCCAATCATGACACGTCACGATACACGAGAAGTATCCAATATATCATGTACAAGGTCTAAATATCAATGTCGTATACAATGTCAATACGATAATCAATATAATATCTCATGACTGCAGATCCAATCTATATACTAGTCCGTGTAGCACAGTGTCAAAAATCAGATGTAATATTTCTAGATACTGGAATTATATATATTATCAAATAATTGGAAATTATCAGAGAATATACTCGCCTTGGGTCCTTAGCTGGTAACACCAATGTCCTGTTCCAGAGTATCGTTTGGATGATCCAACAGTCCTATAGACATATCAAAAAATAATACAACATTGCATCAGACATTACACTAATCACACAATCAAAAATATACTGAACTCGGGACTACGCTAGGCATGACTCTGGTCAACTAGGGTCAGTGTGCGTCATATTGTACGATGTCGCGTCTGTACTTGCTGTACAATCAGACAGTCGATGATACGGTCCTGCCAGTATGTCGGTGTGCATATGGTCATCTGCTAACATGCTACGTGGTCATACTTGGGTCATCTAGTAGATAGACACATAAAACATTTTATACATATTATTAACTAGCATTAATACTTACAATATATATATATACCCCAAATTAAATACATATAGAATATATGTATAGCAATTAATTACATATATAATATATACTAGTTGAACAATACATATATACATCATATTGAATAATGTACACATACTAAACAAATACTAGATAAATACGTATACTATATATATATATATATATATATATATATATATATATATATATATATATATATATATATATATATATATATATATGTATATATATTATCAATATTAATATTGACATATACTAATACTAATACACTAATTAAATACATGCATATTTATTATATATATATATTAAACATATACCATACGTATACATTTGTATATATACTACCTTGAGAATTATACTATATATATATACTAATGTACATTTAAACATGCTCTAATACGTATGCCAATAAGCATATACTAATGAACAATATACGCATACGCATACATATGCGTATTCAACAAACACAAGAGAACGCTTCTCACCTTGGCTTCGGCGTGCACGCGCACGAGCGCGGCGATAACGATGATGGTGACGACGATGATGGTGAAGGTGATAGTGTTAACGACGACGACATTTTCTGACGACGATGACGATGGTGGGGGTGTTGATGAATAGGGAGAGGACGAGTAGTGGTGCTCCGGTGGTGGCCGTAGAGCTGCTGGGGACGTCGACGAGGGAGAGGGAAGAGGAGGATGAAGGTGATAATGGTGGTGGTGAGATCCGGCATGATGGTGAGGAGGAGGAAACAGGGAGGAGCAGAGGGAGGTAGACTGGAAGAGGGGGTGGTCGGGGTCTGGTGTTCCTTGGAAGACGGTGCTGCTCGGTTGGCCGGCATAGAGGGATTGGGAGTTGGGCTTCAGCTCCGGCATGAAGGGATCGAGCACAGCGGTGCAGTAGGGAGGCGGGGAGATGTCGGGATTCGGTCAGAACGTCGAGGAGGAGGCTCTGGTCGAGCGGTGGAGGACTCGACGAGGGAGATGGTCGGAGCTCTGGTCGATCGAGTGGGGAGGAACGGGTTGCAGGTAATGGCGGGTGCAGCCCTGGCGTGCTGGGCTTCGGTCGAGGTCGGGGTCCCGTCGGCTCAGCGAGGACGGGGTCGTGCGCGACGGTTCAAGCGAGGGAGATGGCGGTCGTGGCCGGCTGAACTGATGAGGATGGTGGTGCGGCTGGAGGTGGAAGGAAACGATGGCGGTGGAGCTTCGGGTTGGCCGCCGGGGTCGGGTCGAGCGGAGGTGAACATAACGGTGGCTCGGGATGGCAGCACTGACTCGCCGGGGTGATGCAATGCCGGTGGAGATCGGAGGCTTGGAGGTCGGAAAGAACAGTGGAGGAAGGGAGGTCACGGTAATGATAGTGATGGTGATCGGGTAGCAGGCCGGAGAAGAAACTCGTCGGGGAAGGAAAGAGCTCGGCTGAGGTGAACAATGGTGAAGTTGGTGATTTGTTTTTATCCCCCTTTCCTTTTTTTTAAAGAAGAAGAAGAAGAAGAAGAAGAAGAAGAAGAAGAAAGGAAGAAGAAGAAGAACGAAAAAAAATACAAAGGAAGAGGGAAGCTACGTTGGGTTTGGGGGAGGAGTGAGGTGAGAGAAGATGGGGGCTTTCCTAGGTTTAGGGATTATGGCTTGCTTGGGAAAGGGTGCCTTGAGGAGACATTAAATAGGAGGTGGTTAATGGGAATGAGTGGTGATGATGCTCCCATTTTGAATGGGTGGTCAGGATTTGACATTAGGAATTACTCATGCAAGGGTGAGGGTTGGGTTGACTAGTCAATATCAGGGCTTCTCCATTGGTTTGAACCAATGGGGTGTTGACACCTAATGCAATATTTGTAAATTAGCCCCCTTAAATTTGGGTATTTGTACAGACACATGAAATAATAAAAAATTGGTGGGGGAATTGGTGTTTGGTGTTTTGTAGGGTGAGGGGGTGTTGTGTGTTTGGTATGGGCTTAATTAATGGGGCACTTGGATTAAATTGGATTAAAATGGGATTAGTCAAAGTTGGTATCCCCAATTTAATTAGAAACAAATGCAAGCGGTGTTCTAAAATTAATTAGGAGTACATGAGGCCAAAATTAGGTTGGGACACAAATATCATTAGTGAAGAAGACTCAGAACAGAATATTACCCTAATTTGGGTTGTACGAAAATGGGTCGAGATTGTCTCCAATTTCGATTGGAACGCACAACGATACAAAGTCAGATTTTATTTAGAAATTAAATAAACGTCCGCGACGAATATTGTGCGGCTAAAATAAAGTACAAGAGAGCATAATTATGAGTTACAAAAAGGTCAGAATGGAAGGCGGACATGTCTAGGGCAAGGTTGTAAAATTTGTTGGAAGACAAAAGATAGGGTAGCGCTCCAAATATCGAAGCAACGGCAAGGCGCAACAATTAAATAAAATTACGGTAATTAATTACAACCTTAAATAATTAAATTCTAAATAAAACAAATTAAATACATAATCCTATAATTCGGTCAGGTGTTCACCTAGTGGGCTTCTAGGTCAAGTCTACTAGCTCAAACATTAAGAATATTGTACATAATATTATAAATACACATCTTATGCAATTATTTAAATTAAATACACGCAATATTAAATATATATAAAAAGTCAAAAATACCCCTATTTTTGGAATGTGGTAGTGACACTAAACGTTGCTTCATTCAAAAAATATTAGCGACGTACATGCGTTGCTAAATTTTGCTAACGGAAGAATGTCAGCGACGTTTAGTGACACAGTAAACGTCAGTAAGTATAGAAATATCCGCAACGTTTTGTGACTAAATTTGTGTTGCTCATATACGGACGTTGCACCGCAGAACGTTGCTAATTGGTAAAAATTTTGCGACGTTCATACGTCACTAAGATACGTCGCTAGTTGCGACGTATGACAACGTATTTTTAGTCAGCGACTAGCTAGACCGTGACAATTATAAAACTTCGCTAATAACGTCACCATTTTATTTCAGCGATGTAATTTTATAATTTAGTCACATTTTTTAGCGTCGCTAACCCCACAATTTTTAGTAGTGGTTGGAGATGGTTCAAAAACAAATATTTGGAAAGATCCTTGGGTACAATCGATACCATCTTTCAGAGTCAAAGGATTCTATGGGGCAGACAATATGGCTTAGTATGTTTGTGATCTCATTCTTGATGATACCTTCAGCTGGAACTCCTCACTAATCTATCATTTATTCCCAATTGAAGAGGCTCTTGCTATTCTCAAACTTCCTCTATCAAGATCCAGTACAGAGGATACATTAATCTGGGTATATATGGCTAATGGAGAGTTCAACACAAAATCTGCCTACAGGCTAATTTATGACCAATCTCTATGATTGTCCACTGATCATAGTCCTCTACACTCAGAATTTCAAGAATAGATAAAATTATGGAGATGTAGTTCTATTTATCCTCGAGTTCTTATGTTCATATGAAGATCATTGATTGATTCCCTACCTACAGAGGAGAATATACAAAAAAGACTTGTATCATAACCCAATTTGCAAACTATGTCAGGTACAAATTGAATCTATTTATCATCTATTTTTATATTATTCTATGATAGGTCCTGTGTGGGAAAAGGATAGAAATCAACTCGCGACCCAAGGACTCTGTCACTCCCCGTTCCCTAAATATATATTTTTGGATATATTTATTTCTTGCTTGTATTTATTTCTGCTTAAAGTAATTCTTGCTCCTATGATCATTAGGTTGCATGCATGGAGACTAGACCCATTCTTTGGTTTAGCATGGTTCATGGTTTATTTATGGGTTGGTTTATTCATGAATTTAAACCCATGGTCTAATCCTCAAACCCTAGCTATATAAGCTAACTTGTTTCTCTCTCTTCCCTCATTCTTCATTTTTTCTCTTTCTTTCATTTCTAGGCAAGTACACATTGCACCACATGGAAAAATCTCATAATTTTTTATTCTTGTTTTTCCTTGCATTTTATTAGTCTATTATGTGCTTATGATGATTCTAAACACTTTAATACTTGGATTTTTTGATTTTGATGGGTAGATTTGTGTAGATCTACTTTTATAACTTAGGGTTTTATGGATTCTTTGAGTATTTGGTGATTTTGATCTACTAAAATATAGTATTTTTGAAAATAGTTTTTGGGATGCATGGAGCACTTTATTTTGAGCATTTTGGCTTTTGGTTCACTCAATTCAGAGTTAAAACGTAGTTTTCTATGAAGAAAATAAATTTTTGGTTTTGGAGATTTTGCCATGGCTAAACCTGCTGTTTGAAACGATGAAGATCTTATGCGGCCAGCACCCTATGCGGCAGAGAGGACTATGTGGCATGAAGATGATATACGGCCTGAACTCTTTGTATGACTAACTAATACACATGTGTTCTAAAAGGACTTATTGTGTTTAGTCGCTGAACGATTGAGAAATTAGTACAAAATACTCCATGCGGCATCGAACCCATGTGACACCGACACTTATACGGCAAGCAGAGTATGCGACCACCATCCTTGGACGCCTGACTCTGAAATCGTGGCACATCTTTTTATTGTTGTCTTTGACATACTTTATGTCACATCATACTTTATGTCACATTACTGACACTTTAATTATTTTTCGTCGCCTCATCACTTATCCCGAGGAGTAGACCTAGCCCTGGCTCTATACGGCATGACCCTTTGCGACATGACTCTATGCGGCATGACTCCATGCAGCCAGGATTGAAATACAGCCTGACTTCTCATGCGGCCTTGATCCTTCTGGGTGCATGCGACCCCTTGTACATTTTTTATTGGACTAGTTTTTGTTGAATGTTCCTTTGGACTTTATGAGTGGTATGTGTGACTTTGATGACCACAGAAGTATTAGACCCATCTATGCATCATAACCCGACCACTTGTATCCGTGTTGATACACTTACTACGTGCTATATGTTCCTATGTGCTAAGTGTTACTACGCGATTATATTATATATTTGCACTACGGAATGCCCTACGTGACATGTGATATAACTCAATCTCCAGCATGGACATAAGGGTTATTCAATGACTAAGCATGGCTTGGATCTGTTGATTGTTGTATCACACTAGGGTGAATCCAAATTGAACTATCAAGTGACAAAGTGGATTAGTATCTAGTATGGCCGTACTATGGTACGTCATATAAGGGGAATACCATGTGACCACGCCATAAGATTTTAGTTAATATTAGGGTTAACTAGGCAACTAAACTTGTAGAGCATTGGGAGGAAATAGAATTTCGAGATCGTGCCTAACTAGCCACCTCCAATCATCTGAATTAGGGTGTGCAGGCTAGTCCCCACGGATATTGTTTAAATTCTCACTAGTGGATGATAATATCTGAATAGTATATGATACTATGTGTTCTATGTGATCTTAGCACGGTGGACTTACGAGGGACCGGTGCATACTACTATGTGCTATGCGGTAATTTGTGGTTCGGCTAACCTTTCTAGTATATGCTTCGATCTGAGGATTCCAATATACAAAATATCTTTAGGATAAGCCAGACTCCATCTACTAAGCCATACAAGTGATTGGCCGATTATATAATTGAGCGTGTTTGTGCATTGTATCTGCTATCAAATAGTCTAGGGACATGGACTATCACGGTGCGATGGTTTAACCCTTGTCCTTGTTTGGTTGTAGGATTAGATTATTGTGTCACGATAGGCTATGAACCGAAACTATGAGACCTGACTATATGTTTATATAAGTATATATTCCATAGCCTATTTTTATTTCTGTATTCGTGCTGTCTTTGTGGTACTTGCAATTTGGGGTCTAATCCCACTGGTTTTGTATGGCCAGATTTAGAGCCCGCACCCGAGGATCAAGCGTACTTCCCCTGAACAATGGCATGCACCAGGCATATGGCCACTGAGGGAAATGAGTTGGTCTCTTCTTTCCTGATCGTTATTTTATATTTTACTCATTTTGGGCATTTATCCACCGGCACTTATTAGCTGTAAATCTGGATATCTAGTTCCCTACATGATTATAATTAATCAGACTGCAGCTGAACATGGTCATGTACTCTTGTTACTCTGCTAGCCTTCTCAATTTTTACATAGCTAGTTTCTTGAATGTTGTGGCAGGGCATTTGTGACGCCTTACTTCCTTGTCATATTCATTCTATATTTACTGTTCTTATTTGACTGATTGAGAAATTAGATTTTCTATGTGACCCTAAGTGACTTGCTTGTAGTATGCACCCCCTTGTCTATTTATAGCCATTACCGCCGTACGATATTCTATTCCTTGTACGGGGGAGTTGGCCATGTCCGTCTCTGTATTCCGGTACTGGGGCGTGACAAGGTTTTAGTGGTGGCCCATGCAGGTCTTTATGTTCAGACTTGTGGGGTGTTATGGTCATAGGAGTCTCAATCAAAATTGCCCCTTGATATCTTACATCATCTTCTTCGATATCACCACTTGAACTGTTAAACTTCTTGCCTACTTGATTCTTTCTATCCTATTCTTGATGGTTCTTGTTCGTTTCTTTAGGGCTTCTTCAGTCGCTGGAGCAGCATGCATGGCAGGACAGGGTTCCCCTGGGTAACAACAGGAGGAAGCACCTGCTCAGAGTCAAATTCGAATAAAGCCAGAAGTTGAACAAGCTGGCACTGTAGAACCAGGAGTAGGACATATCGACCAACCAGCCCCTGAAATACCCGTACCCCCAGCAGTACCAACGGTACCAGTAGTACTTGATACCCCAACATTGCTAGAGATCCTCCGAAGAATGATGGCTACTCAGCAACACTAGATGGCGGTGCAACAACATCAGCAGTTTCAACAATAAGAACATAATATCTTATTGAGTTAGGGTTTGCAAACGACCCTAAAAAGAGGAGGAAGGACTGATTCGGGAGTATCGGTTAGATTTTGCCGACTTAACCAAAGGTACTTCGATGGCACGGAGGACACCATCACAATAGATACCTGGTTACAAGATATTGAGGTCATTATGGCAGCAGCAAGGGTTCCGGCTGATAAATAAGTTGATCAAGTTCGATTTCAGCTTCAAGACCTTGCCCTTGATTGGTGGGCGTCAGTAGAGGTTGGCTTGAGGCATCCCATCTCTTAGGATAGTTTTAGGGCTCGATTTAGGGCTAAATATTTTGGAGTCGTAGCGCAGTACGAGCTCCAACAGAGATTTATTGGTCTTAAGCTGGCCGGTAGAATAGTGGATGGATATGCAGTCAATTTTTGCAGGCTGAGTAGATTCACTCCAACTATGGTGGCTGTAGAGTCGGATAGAGCAATAGGGTTCCAGCAAGGACTTCATTTGGAGATTTTACAACTGGTAGAGGGCCATGCCTACCAGACTTATGAAGAAGTACTGATAGCAGCTCGGATGTACGAGCTTACCATGCAAAGGTTATCGACAATGACATGAGGTCAGAAGTGGTCTCATGCTCATAGTGGAGGAGGAGGTGGAGGAGTACCTCGGACGTCAGTACCATCACCTGGCGTTCGCATCCATGATTCAACGTCAAGGAGGGCGGCAGTTTTGACGGTGATAGTACCGGCTCGGCAGCAGCCGAGACAACAACAACAACAATAGCAACAGCAACAACAGCGCCAGGGAGCACCGGTGGGTTGCACTTACTGTGGCAAGGGAGGCCACATTAGAGATATATGTAACAAAGCTAATGGGTTGTGTATGAGGTATGGCAGTCCAGATCATCGGATTGCCAATTGCCCGATGATGTAGAGGCCAGGATGGCCAGTTTAACAGTTACCAACAGTGCCAACACCAGGGGCAGTCCAACAGAGAGGGCCAGCAATAGAAGTAAGGCCATTAGCTCAACGTCTATTACTGCCGCAAGCTGAGATATACCAGCAGCAGCAGAACCAATAGCTGGGCCAGCAGAGGCCACAACCACGTCACCAAGGGAGACAACAGCGAAGAGCACAATAGAGCCAAGGGCAAGCATTCACCTTTTTCTTTGATGAGGCTTTAACATCGGGCAACGTGGTTGCAGGTAATATTTTTGTGCATCCTTTCCTGTTATAATATTGTTTGATTCGGGCGTATCTTATTTATTTGTATCTGCATAATTTGTGTCATGTATTGGACTGGAGTTCGAGGCATTGCCAGAGAGGTTGAATATACTCACTAATAATGGGATTATAGGATTAGTAGAATAAGTATAGTATGTCCGGTCATAGTGTGAGGGCGTTCACTACCAGCACGAATGATCGAGTTTCCTATGGGTAACTTTAACGTTATCTTAGACATGGACTGGATGAGAGACAGTCATGTTACGATAGATTGCCATAAGGGTAAGGTATTATTTAGTATCCCGGACATGAAAGGTATCACCTTGGACAAATCTGTGAAAGACCAACATGAAGAGAGGATCGCATCGACATCATTAGTAGAAGAACAACTCCTTGAGATAGTTAAGGAGTTCTTAGACATCTTCCCGGAAGAACCACCAGGGTTACCCCTAGTAATAGACGTTGAGTTTTGTATAGAATTGATCCCTAGGGCTGGGCAATATCATGTAAAGTTTACCAAATGGCACCACCATAGCTAGACATAATGTACCAATATATAGAGGAACTAAAGTCAAAGAAGTTTATTTGAGCCAGTAGATCACCTTAGGGAGCACCAGTGGTTCTAGTGAAGAAGGATGGATCATCACGGTTATGTATCGACTATAGACAGTTGAACGCTGTAACAATGAAGAACAAGTATCCATTACCAAGGATCGACAATTTGTTTGATCAGCTGAGTAAAGCCAAGGTTTTCTCCAAGATCGATCTTTGATCAGGGTATCATCAAGTAAGAGTTTGGGAGCAAGACATACCGAATACAGCATTTAGGTCACGATATGGGCATTACAAATTCTTCGTTATGCCATTTGGACTGACTAATGCTCCAGCGATATTTATGGATATTATGAACTGCATTTTTATGCCATACCTCGATCAGTTCATGGTGGTTTTCATAGACATCATTCTTGTTTATTCCAGTAGAGAAGAGGAACATGAGGGGCATCTTTCGGAAGGTCTTATAGATTCTAAGAGAATACCAATTATACGCAAAGCTCAGCAAGTTTGAGTTTTGGTTGGATCACGTGTCATTCTTAGGTTACATCATCTCTGGAGCAGGAGTCACAGTAGATCCGAAGAAGGTTGAGGCCATAGAGAGTTGGTTGGTTTCTAAGACAGTAGCTGAAGTACATAGTTTCCTGGGATTGGTGGGATACTACAGAAGGTTCGTAGCAAACTTTGCAAATATTTTAGCACCGCTGACTCGATTAACGTGCAAGGATGCTAAGTTTTACTGGTCAGCAGAGTGCCAGACTTAATTTAAAGAATTAAAGAAGAGATTGATTTCAGCTCCGATTCTCACGCTTCCAATAGGTTCTGGAGGGTTCACATGTGATACGTCAGGCAATGGACTTGGGTGTGTATTAATGCAATAAGGAAGAGTGATAGCTTATGCATCACGACAGCTTTGAGGTCACGAGAAAAATTATTCGACTCACGATTTGGAGTTGGTGGTAGTAGTATTTGCACTTAAGCTATAGAGGCATTACTTATATGGTGATCGGGTAAAAATATTTACAAATAACAAGAGCTTAAAATATGTATTCACCCATAAGGACTTGAACATGAGGCAGATGAGGTAGCTAAAATTGATAAAGTACTATGATGTGGAACTTCAGTACTATCCAGGCAAGGCAAACGTGGTAGCGGATGCTCTTAGCATGAGAGATAGTATGTTTATGTTGACATCGCAACCACATATCTTAAAAGATCTTCGAGAATTAGAAATTGAGATAGTACTTCCACAAGATAGAGTATTGGCTAGTTTATATGTGCAATCTACCATTATAGAGAGGATTAAGGCAGCTCAGGCAGAGGATCCGAAAGTTTAGAAGCTTTGGGCAAAATATAAATCTAGTCTTAAGAAAGTGTTGACTATTCATGAAGATAGCATGATTCAGAAACCTTCTATGTGTACCAAGTGGAGATATCCGGCAAGAAGAATGACCGAGACGCATAGTTTCCAATATTCAATTCATCCAGGAGGTACCAAGATGTATCAAGACATCAAACAATATTTCTAGTAGAATGGGATGAAGAGGGAGATAGCATGATTTATTTCTCGATGTTTGGTATGTCAGCAAGTGAAGGCCGACCAGCAGAGACCAGTAGGATTATTGCAGCCGCTTCCTATTCTGGAGTGAAAATAAGAATATATCATGATAGACTTTGTGACTGATTTACCCAGATCCCCGAATGGTCGTGATGCAGTTTGGATAATAGTAGATCATCTCACAAAAGTAGCTCACTTTCTTCCCTACCGAGTAGGATAATCCATAGAGCAGTTAGCGGAGATGTATATGTGACAGATAGTAAGACAGCACAATATCCCAGTGAGTATCGTATCAGATCGAGATACTTGGTTCATTTCAAATTTTTGGAAGAGTTTGCACCAGAGTTTGGGTACTAAGTTGAGATTTAGTACCACTTATTACCTTCAGACAGACGGGTAATCAGAGAGGACCATCCAGATATTAAAGGATATATTACGAGCTTGTACTTTGGACTTTGGTGGGTCTTGGAAAGATCACCTACATCTCGTCGAGTTCTCGTACAACAACAGTTATCAGGCCAGCATCAAAATGGCACCCTTCGAAGCGTTGTATGGGAGAAAGTATAGGTCACCATTGGCATAGGATGACATTGGCAAGAGGAAGATGTTAGGACCTGAAATGATCATGCAGACAGTAGAAGTTGTCAAGCAAATTATAGAGCGACTTCGGGTTATGCAAGATAGGCATTAGCATTGGGCAGATCAGCATCGTAGGCCATTAGAGTTTTCTGCTGGCGACCATGTGTTCTTTTAGATTTCTCCAACCCGTGGAGTCATTAGATTCAGGATTCGCGGGAAGCTTAGTGCACGATACGTCAGGTCGTTCGAATTCACGAATGAGTTGGCGATGTTGCTAATCGTCTTGCCCTTCCGTCTTCGCTACTTGAGGTGCACGATGTATTTCATGTATCTTAGTTGCGTAGGTATATCCCGGATCCGAGTCATATCCTCGACCATTCTGAGCTAGTCATTGGTACCGTTGGTACCGACTTGTCTTATGAGGAGCAATCCATATCCATTTTGGACCGAAGGAAGAAGGTGCTCAAGAATCAGTTATTCATCTTGTTCGAGTTGCTTGGGGTCATCACCCTTTGGGAGAGTCAACATAGGAGCGCGAGGATGACATCCGATCTCGGTATCCGCACATATTCGACTCAGAAGGTATATTCATTCTTATGCCTTCGTATCTCGAATCTCGTGTTTCGTTTATCCATGCTATATGACATTGTTTCTTTATATGCTTGAATTTGATTGCATGATCTTATAAATAGCGTAGTGCTTGTTCGAATTTCTCTAGTTAGCTTTGGGTTTGAATTTCGAGGACGAAATTTTTCTAAGGTGGGTAGAGATGTTACTCCCCGTTTCCGAAATACATATTTTGGGATATATTTATTTCTTGCTTGTATTTTATGCCTATATTAGCAGGAGAATAAAGAATTCACGAACACAAATAATGAGCAGACCACTTTTATATGTGGGTTCATTTCAAAATGTAATTTTGTTTTGAATAAAGAAGCGCGCCTCTTGTTAGTGTAACACAGGTATTTTTCTCGGTTGATGGATTTTCTTCTTAGAGTAATTCTTGCTTGCATGATCATTAGGTTGCATGCATGGAGACTAGACCCATTCTTTGGTTTAACATGGTTCATGGTTTATTTGTGGGTTAGTTTATTCATGAATTTGAACCTATGGTCTAAATCTCAAACCCTAGCTATATAAGCTAACTTGTTTCTCTCTCTTCACTCATTCTTTATTTCCCCTATTTCTTTTATTTCTAGGCAAGTACACC
Organism: Iris macrosiphon; assembly: GCA_036927795.1. Lineage (NCBI taxonomy): Eukaryota > Viridiplantae > Streptophyta > Magnoliopsida > Asparagales > Iridaceae > Iris > Iris macrosiphon. The sequence continues at coordinate 145,250,227 of JAYESA010000013.1, read as the reverse complement.
TTGCACCACATGGAAAAATCTTTTAATTTTTTATTCTTCCTTTTTCTTGCATTTTATTAGTCTATTATGTGCTTATGATGATTCTAAACACTTTTAGTACTTGGATTTTTCGGTTTTGATGGGTGAATTTGTGTAGATCTACTTTTATAACTTAGGGTTTAATGGGTTCTTTGAGTATTTGGTAGTTTTGATCTACTAAAATAGAGTATTTTCAAAAAATAGTTTTTGGGATGGATGAAGAACTTTATTTTGAGTGTTTTGGCTTTTGGTTCACTCAATTCGGAGTTAAAACGTTATTTTTATGAAGAAAACAAATTTTCGGTTTTGAAGTTTTTGCCATGGCTGAACCTGCTATTTGGAATGATGAATATCTCATGCGGCTAGCACCATATGCGGCACAGAGGGCTATACGGCATGAAGATGCTATACGGCCTGAACTCTTTGTTGTATACCAGCATGTGTCCATCTCTTTTGACACATGACTGACTAATAAACATGTATTCTGAAAGGACTTCTTGTGTTTAGTCATTGAACGAATGAAAAATTCGCTAGTCCAAAATACTCTATGCGGCATGGAACCCATGCGACACCGACACTTATGCGACAAGCAGAGTATGTGGCCACCATCCTTTGACGCATGACTCTGAAACCGTGGCATATATTTTCATGGTTTTGTCTTTTCTTCCTAACACACTTTATGTCATATCATACTTTATGTCACATCACTGACACTTTAATTATTCTTCGTTGCCTTATTACTTATCCCGAGAAGTAGACCTAGCCCTGGCTCTATGCGGCATGAATCTATGCGGCATGACTCCATGCGGCCAGGATTGTCATGCGGCCTGACTTCTCATGCGGCCTTGATCCTTCTGCGCGCATGCGACCCCTTGTACACGTTTTATTGGACTATTTTTGGTTGAATTTTTCTTTGGACATTATGAGTGGTATGTGTGACTTTGATGACCACAAAAGAATTAGACCCATCTATGCGTCATGACCCGACCACTTGTATCCTCACTGATACACTTACTACATGCTATGTGTTCCTACGTGCTAAGTATGCCTATGCGATTATATTACATGTTTGCACTGCGGTGTACCTATGCACTACGTAACATGTGATATGACTCAATCTCCAGCATGGACAAAAGGGTTAGTCAATGACCAAGCGTGGCTAGGATATATTGATTGTTGCATCACGCTGGGGTGAATCCAAATTAAACTATCAAGTGACAAAGTGGATTCATATCTAGAGTGGCTATACTACGGTATGTCATATAAGGGGAATACCATGTGACCACGCCATGAGATTCTAGTTAACATTAGGGTTGACTAGGCAACTAAACTTGTAGAGCATTGGAAGGGAATAGAATCTCGAGATCGTGCTTTATAACTAGCCACCTCCAGTCATCTGAATTTGGGTGTGTAGGCTAGTCCCCATGGATATTGTTTAAATCCTCATTGGTGGATGGCAATATCTGAATACTATATGATACTATGTGTTCTATGCGAGCTTAGGACGGTGGCCTTATGAGGTATCGGTGCATACTATTATGTACTATACGGCGATTTATGGCTCGGCTAACCTTTCTAGTACCTGGTTCGATCTGAGGATTTCTATATGCATAATATCTCTGGAATAACCCAGACACCATCTAGTAAGCCGTACAAGTGATTGGCTGATTATATAACTGAGCGTGTTTATGCATTATATCTGTTGTCAAATAGTCTAGGGAAATGGACTATCATGGTGCGATGTTTTAACCCTTGTCCTTGTTTAGTTGTAGGGTTAGATTGTTGTGTCACGATTGGCTATGAACCGAAACTACGAGACAATACTATATGTATATATATATGTATCTATTCCATAGCCTGGTTTTATTTTTGCATTCGTGCTTACTTTTTGGTACTTGCTATTTGGGGTCTAACCCCACTGATTTTGCATGGCCAGGTTTAGAGCCAACACCCGAGGATCAAGTGTACTTCCCCTGAACAATGGCGCACACCAGGCGGATGAGGGAAACGAGTGGGTCTCTTCTTTCCTGCTCATTATTTTTCTTTTTACTCATTTTGGGGCTTTAGCCACCGGCACTTCTAAGCCATAAATCTGGATATCTAGTTCCCTACATGATTGTAATTAATCAGACTGCAGCTGATCATAGTTATTTACTCTTGTTACTCTGCCAGGCTTCTTATTTTTGCACAGCTGGTTTCTTGACTTTTGTGGTAGGGCGTTTGTGACGCCTTACTTCCTTGTCATATATATTCTATATTTACTGTTCTTATTTGATTGATTGAGACATTAGATATTTTATTTGACCCTAAGTGACTTGCTTGTAGTATGCACCCCTTGTCTAGTTACAGTTGTGACCGTTGTACGATGTTTTATACCTTGTATGTGGGAGCTGGCCATGTCCGTCTCCGTATTTCGGTACTGGGATGTTACACACTCAGATATTATAATCAAGAGGTTCATCAACAGGATCTTAGAAGAAGAAAATCAAGACACAGTAAACCAATGCTTCTACATAATATGGGCTACCTGGAAGTCACGAAAGGTGACAATTTTCAAGAATAAACCAATCTTCGCAGACCTGATCTCCAAAGCAAGTCAAAAAATGGTAGAGAGATTCCAAAGATTTTAGTCTCCACAAGTGCTAATCACCGCTCCATCTCAAACAACTCCTAGTATGGTAGGTTGGCAGTCACCTCTATCCAATTCGTGGAAAGCCAATTTCGATGGGGCTTTTGTTGACAACTGCATGGCTATAGCAGCTTTTCTAGGGGATGAAGCTGGATACTTTCGTGGTGCAATTTCAGTTCGAGAAGAGGGTGGGTCCCCAATACAGGTTGAGAAGTTGGCTTTGGAGCTCTCTCTCAAACATTGCAGAAAGAAGAACATATCTAATGTGATTGTTGAAGGGGATTGCAAGATGATTTTGGATGCCATCAACAACAAGAACATGGAAACTCTTTGGCAAGCTTGACATATTATTTAAGAATGTCGTTCAATCCTATCAATTAACAACGGAATATAATTCTACTATGTCCAAAGATATGTTAACACGGTTGCCCATGCTCTAGCTACTGATGCATTACTCTCTAACCATGACTCCACTGTCTATGTTTTTGACAACTTACCTCCATGTATCTCTTCCCGTATCTAATACGATATGGACAAGATATGTAATCCTATCTTTTAATGAATGGTTTGTTTGGTTTGCAAAAAAAAAAAAAAAGAGAGAATTGAATCCGTACTATCATGAGATAACTTTGATGTCGTACGTAGTCATAATAAGCTTTACTCTAGAACATGTTTCTGGTCCTTGGTTCATTAAAAGGAACATTAGTAAACCCAAAAATATAGGTACATAATTACGATGAGAACATCTAGTCTCACAAGTTTTTGTTGTACTAGATACCATAACAAAAATGTAGATTCCCTATTAGTGTAATGAGTTATCAAACAACTCGCACAAGGAATCTTTAATAAAGTATAGAACATGTCAATATAGTGTATTTTCTTACCAGTTGCGCAAGTTGTCTTCGGAAGTACAAATACTTTTGGACCCTAGGATGTGTGAACTTATAAAATATAATCCAATAATGCGTGATTAATATTTTTGCATGATTTTAATTCAAAATTTAGTTTATCAATATTGGTTTTACATTAGTGAATTTCGAATATATTATAAATGTGAATTGAATGAATTATTATTTCCATAATAGTTAGCATAATTTTGGTGAATTATAGTAATTTATTTTTATTTAGGTGATTAAAGTGTTACTAGTTTGATACAATTTGTTTAGCCTCAGTACCGGAATATGGAGAACGAGGACATAACATCCAACTATGCGTTAAGGAGTATTCCAACATCTCTAAGTACAATTACGACCGTATAAAAGATAAGGAGGTTATACTATAATCCGGGACAATTTTCGGGAGGAGATGTAGAAGAAGCTCAAAACTCCTGAGTTCAAGAAGAAGTTCGAGGAAGCAAAGAAGGCTCGATCTCGTACAGGTCTGCATACTGGTGGATCGATCCCCATCACTATGCACCATCGACACCTGGTAAGATAATTTAAAGTATTTAAATACTTTCATTATATAGTTTAATTACATTAATTATCAAACTAATACGTTTTGGTAATATTTTGTACACAGGCAGAGAATCTTGCAAAGGAGGGGGGAGATCCCTCTAGTATAGGCTTTGCCGATGTTTTTGAGTATACACACAAGAGGAGGAAGGATGGGACCTACGTAGACGAGAAGGACAACAAGACTGCTGTAAGTATTAGAATTTATATTATAAGTTCGAACAATATTAAATATTAAATTTGTATTATAAATTAGAATAGTATTTGTTAGAGTTATTTTATTTTGTTATTTATCATATGAGGGTATAATAGTAATTGTGGGTGTATTGCATATCAATATAAATAGACATGAGATGCAACCTAGGGTTTAAGGCCCTTGCAATCTTATTTCTCATATTCTCTTTTCTCCTACTTTTCCTTCTCCTCTCTATCTCCAAACTTCACTTGGTATCAGAGCATATATTTGTAAGTACTGTACATCCCATCTACGACAGGGCCGATCGAACTCGGCCGTGAGTTCGACAGGGGTTCGGGGGCGGTAGCCCTGGAAAAAAAAATTTGGCTGTTTTTCGTCTACTTTTCATGATTCGCCTTTCGTCGTTCGTTGTTCGTGGTCGTTCGTGGTTCGTTTATGAGATCTAGGGTTTCTACAGATCTTCGTTGGTTATTCGTCGTCGGTTGAGGTTCGTTATGAGATCTAGGGTTTCAAAGATCTCGTCTTTCTATTGCATCTACAAGTATGGTGGGGACCGAATCTTCTAGCAAGATTAATAGTGGTGATGGTAGCGGAGGTGGTTCTCCTTTTACTGTTATTCATAATGATGAATTGGAAAAGTCGATTACAGCGGTGAAACTCAATGGTGCAAACTACCTTGCTTGGTCCAAGTCTATCAAAGTGGTGTTAAGGGCGAAGAAGAAGTTAAAATTTTTGACGGAAGAACCCCTGCCTGAAACTTCCGCTGAGTATGAAGATTGGATGAGTGCAGATGCATACATTATGTCGTGGTTGTGGCATAGTAAGGAACCACATATCGCTGCTAATGTTCAGTGGTGTGAATCAAGTAAACAAATTTGGGCATCTCTGGAAGAATCATATTTGCAGAAGCGAAACGTTGCCCGTATCTATGAGTTGTACGAGTTATTGTTCAATACAAAGCAAAATGTGAAGCCTGTGAATGAATATCTGGCTTCAAAGAAGGCTTTGTGGGAGGAACTGCTTCAATATCATCATGTTACTACTGATTTGAAGGAAGCTCGTAAACAGAAGGAAGAGTTTCATGTTTCACTTATCCTAGCCGGCTTGGATCCTACGCTCGAACCTTATAAAGCTCAAATCCTTGTTGAAGAGCAGTTACCTACGGTGGCAGATATTTTCTCCCGTCTCAATCGTTCCTTTCTGGGATAGAGTTATGTGGTGCGAGTACTGACTCTTCTGCCCTAGTTTCTAGTGTTGTTGGTCATAGTGGTGGATGTGGTAGTGGACATGGCAGTAGAGATGGTGGTCGTAGTTTTGGTCGAGGAGGCCATGGTGGTAGAGACAATGGTCGTGGTGGTGGTGGCCGTGGTCAACCACGGAAGTGTAACTATTATGGAATGCTCGGTCATGTAGAAGACTACTGTTGGGACAAGTGGGGCAAACCAGAATATGCACATCAAGTGCATGCTGAAAATATGCAGTCCCAGGTCACCACTTCTGCTCCCAGAGATGATACTTCGGATTTTAATCAGACTTCAACGTCCGATATCTCATCTCCATTTCAATAGATCCTCCAGAAGTTGAACGCACTTGCTAGTACCACCTCCCAACCTACTGCAACCATGGCACATATAGGTAATCCTGCTTTTATGGCAACCCAGTCACCATCCACCTCTTGGGTTATCGACTCAGGAGCAAGCTCTCACATGTCTGGTATAACATCTATCTTTCATAATCGTAGTTCCATGAAACATAATATTCTTGGCTGATGGGTCTACTCGTCCTGTACTTGGGAAAGGTGTCATTCACCCTACTCAATCACTATCATTATTTGATTCATTGTATGTGCCTAATTTTCTATTTAATTTGTTATCTGTGAGCCAGCTAACCAAATCTCTTCAATATTATGTGACATTTTCTCCTAATTCGTGTATTTTTTAGGACCTCGGGACGAAGAAGATGATTGGTTTGGGGCATGAAAAAGATGGAGTGTACTACTTGGATCTACCTGAAAAAGCCTTCACTTCTGTTTCTACTTCTCCGTTGCAGTGTCACTATCATTTGGGACATCCGTCTTTGGCTAAGTTGCGTCAAGTTGTTCCTAGTTTGAGTCATGTTTCTAGTCTTGAATATGAGGCTTGTCAGTTAGGCAAGCATCACCTTAGTTTCTTTCCTCGTCGTAGTGAGAGTCGTCAATTAGAGTCTTTTGATCTTGTTTATTCTGATATTTGGGGTCCGTCTAGAGTCAAAATTCTGAAAGGATTTCAGTATTTTGTTATTTTTATTGATGATTATTCTAGAATGACTTGGTATTATTTAATGAAAGAAAGATCTGAGTTTCTAAATGTGTTATCTGTCTTTTATACTGAAGTCTATGTTCAGTTTAATAAACGTATCAAAATTCTGCATTCTGATAATGCTTTGGAGTATACTCAATCTTCTGTGAATAGTTTTTGTGTTGATCATGGTATGATTCATCAAACCAGTTGTGTCCACACCTCTCAACAAAATGGTATAGCCGAACGCAAACATCGACACATTTTAGATGTGGCTCGAACTCTCATGTTCAATATGCATGTCCCTAAACAGTATTGGGCAGATATCGTTCTTACTACATGTTATCTTATTAATCGCATGTCATCATCTGTATTAAATAACAAAGTTCTATTTACCATATTACATATAGATGTCGCACCCTTTTCCTTATCTCCTCGAGTGTTTGGGTGTGTCGCTTTTATTCATAACTTGGAAACTAATTGAGATAAGTTGGCTCCTAGATCTCTGAAGTGTGTCTTTCTTGGTTATCCTCGTACTCAAAAAGGTTATCGTTGTTACAGTCCACAGTCACGCAAATATTATGTCAGTACGGATGTTACATTCTTTGAGTCTACCCCTTTCTTTCCTTCAGAAGACCGTTGTATTCCTTTTACAACAGATTTGATATCTTCCATACCACTTTCGGTCATTCCTGAATCAATTTCTGTCTCCATTCCCCATTTACAGGTTTATCAGAGATCCAAGGACAGGCCAGTGGTTCTACAAAATTCAGTCTTCAACCAATCATCTTCCATGCCTGAGGTTTCTGCTAGGAAAGGGTATAAGGTTGAGAATAACATAGAGATAAGGATAAGGGACAGGCATCATAGGGCCTCGTTCTACTGACATAGACAAAAAGGGGGAGGGACCTGGTTCACTCAAAAACGACGACCCTGCAGTAATCAAAGAAAGACCTGGCTGAACTGGGAACGATCACCACAGATCCAGACGATCTTCATATTGCTCTCAGAAAAAGATAACGTCTTTGTACCTCAAAGAATAAGCATCACATTTCTAACTATGTTTTATTACACCGTGCTTCATCATCTTTTCATGCATTTGTTGTTTCATTGTCTTCTACTTTTATTCCCAAAACTTACAAGCAGGCTATGTCATCTTCTGGTTGGAAAAGTGCAATGGATGAGGAGATGTATGCTTTACATCAAAATCAGACTTGGGAGCTTACATTACTTCCTGTTGGAAAATAAACAGTGGATTGTAGATGGGTGTACACTGTTAAATATCATCCTGATGGTTCTGTTGAGCGCCTCAAAGCACGGTTGGTTGCCAAAGGGTATACTCAGACATATGGCGTGGATTATATGAAGACTTTCTCTCCAGTGGCTCAGCTGAATTCAGTTCGGATTCTTATTTCAGTGGCGGTTAATCACCAATGGCCTATATATCAGCTGGACATAAAGAATGTTTTCTTGCATGGTGACTTACAGGAGGAGGTTTATATGGATCAACCACCTAGATATGTTGTAGCAGGAAATAAAAGACTCGTATGTTGATTGAAGAAAGAATTATATGGACTGAAACAGTCACCTCATGCTTGGTTTGACAAGTTCAGTTCAGTTCTCATTCAGTATGGCTTTCGGCGTACCACATCAGATCATTCAGTATTTTGCCATTCTTCCTCAGCAGGTATTATCGTGTTGATTGTTAATGTTGATGATATCATTATATCTGGGAGTGATCATGCTGGAATTGTGGACTTGAAGGCCTACCTTAGTCGTCAGTTTCATACTAAGGATTTGGGTCTTCTTCGATATTTTCTTGGAATCGAGGTTGCTCGATCTAAGAAATGTGTGTATCTGTCACAACGCAAGTATGTTCTAGACTTGCTCTCCGAGACTGGAATGTTGGAGTATCGGCCAGTTGAGACTCCTATGGATTATCATGACAAGCTTGATGCTGACAGGGGAGAGTTATTTGAGGATATTAGATATTATAGACGTTTGGATGGCAAACTTATATATCTTACTGTTACTCGACCAGACATCACATATGCAGTTGGAGTAGTTAGTCAGTTTATGCATGTCCCTCGGCAATCACATTGGGAGGCTATCTCTCGCATTCTTCGATACTTGAAGGGTGCATCTGGAAAGGGTTTGTTGTACAAACTTTCCCAGTTGCTTACGGTGACTGGGTTCAGTGATGCTGATTGGGCAGGCAGTCGCAGTGATAGGAGGTCTACTTCTGGCTATTGTATATTTGTGGGTGGCAATCTTGTCACGTGGTGTAGTAAGAAGCAGAATGTTGTGGCTCGTTCTAGTGTAGAGGCCGAGTACCGTACGATGGCTCATACAGCTTCTGAGATGATGTGGGTGCAGTCTCTTCTTCATGAAATGAGAATTATGATTCCTATTTCGATGGAGATGTATTGTGATAATCAGTCGGCAATATTTATCGTAAGTAATCTGGTGTTTCATGAGCGCACAAAGCATATCGAGGTGGATTATCATTTTGTTCGTGATTTGTTGCTGAAGAAACAGATTGTCACTTCTTATGTTCGGTCAGAGGATCAATTAGGTGATATCCTCACCAAACCACTTGCTCGTGGTCCATTTTCTGATTTATGTAGCAAGCTGGACATGTCTGATCTATATGCTCCTGCTTGAGGGAGGGTGTTAGAGTTATTTTATTTTATTATTTATCATATGAGGGTATAATAGTAATTGTGGGTGTATTGCATATCAATATAAATAGACATGAGATGCAACCTAGGGTTTAAGGCCCTTGCAATCTCCTTTCTCATATTCTCTTTTCTCCTACTTTCCCTTCTCCTCTCTATCTCCAAACTTCACTGTATTAAGTATTAGAATTTATATTATAAATTAAAATATTTGAAACAACGTAGATTAGTTTTAACATATTAGGATATTAAGCATATGTCATTGTACAGGCTGCGTTCCAGTCTCTACCGATTGAGACAACCACTCAAGATGGGGTGGCCGAGAGTGTCATCGAGTCTTCGCCCGTGACCACGTCATCTTCCACGTCCTCTCCTACGTCCACTTCTACCAACGACCTTTTTATAAAGGACGTTGATGGAAAGGCAAGGGCGAACGCATCTATGGTACTGGCCCCTTGGCGTCACAAATATCGGTCATCTCGAGACTTCTACCGTTGGTGTCTTCTTCTTCTGCTCCTTCTTCGGACATCACCGAGAAGATAGATCAGCTTGTTATGGTGATGACAATGTTGCAGGTCAACATGGCAGTGATGCAAGAGTCCATTAGCTCCATGCAGGCCACTAATGGGTCCAGATGACTGATGGTTCTTTCAGTGCCTATGCTCCTTTCGGTGCTTCCCCAAACATTCAGGGCACTTATGTTCCTTTCGGTGCATCAACTACTCCCGTTGCAGCCTCTGATATTTCCCTTGCTACCTTTATTCATATTCTATCTGTCACGCCCCAGAACCAGAATAGTGGAGAGCAGGGGCAAACAAAGTTAGCTACTCATACCAGAGTACTCCGATAATACGGTCACAGCTGCCTAAGACATGTGAGGGTTCACTCTACAAACCATCAGACAATCTCATGTCATGACAATCCCAGGTGTCTCAATCACAGGCAAGCAACTTGCTACAAGATTTATCATCATCACAAATATAATAGTATGGCATCCCAAACTATACATACAAAGATGATCATGAATCTAGTTATAAAAAAGAGAAGAACTATCAAGAGTAAAGTTATACATGATCAACTCTAGCTATAGTCTAGAATATGCCAATCATGTCCTGCCCTTTAGGCTAGATAACAATTTCAAAAAAATATGAGCTATACACATGCTCGGTAGCTAAATGCCTTCAAAGGATAATTTACAATGATAAGTGGATGAATGAAGAAGAAACCCACTCAATTCCTTTGGTGATCCGGGTGTTCACCATCTGGAGGAAGGTATGGGAGATCCTCGGGTACTGCTCCAAAATTTGGCAATACAAAACAGTGGGGTCAGACCCCAAACAACAAAGTACCACAAGAAAGCCCAATTGAGAAACTAAAACCAGCATGCAAAACAAGCATCAAGTATTAAAGCAGTTAAATAGGAACAAAAATGATTATAACTAATCTAGTAGGTTAAAAGTGCATGAACATGACATGACTAGCTCTCAATCAATCACGGCCAAGCATGACTTAGGGCTTGCTAATCATTAACTAACTAGGTTTATTACAGTCATAATTACTATCATTTTTAAATTTGAAAATTCCATACAGCTACATGCCCTGCAGTCCATCCGAATAATCCGGACGTGAGGGTTACATAATATAATTAATATATATAGATATTTTTACTTGTAATACAACACTCGACGGTGTGTTGGAAGTGTGCCCCTCACAACGGAGAGCTCCAAATCCACAGTTGTCGCTGGGATGTCGGGATAGCATGTAGCCAGAAATTTTTTCTAAATGATTCTAGATAATCAAATCTAGTTGATTAACCTGATCAGTTTAGTAAAGATTTTCGACCATGGTTCTCGAGAATCTGCCTTAGACATGATGCAAGATTGGATAATAGCTTGATGAGAATAATCAGGAAATCAATAACGAAAATAATAGGTCATGTAATACGGGTACTACTAATAGCCTTGATCAGGACAGTACAAGAATCTCGAGTCATGGATACACTGCATCGAGCCACTATCAAGAATATCAATATAGTATTTATATAACATGGGCTTAAAATCCCAAACTTTATTACAAGAACTAACACAGGTTAAAGGAAGAAAAATATCATGTACACTATCCTAAGATTAAGTTAAGAAAGCCAAACTGTTGAAGAATATAACAACAATGGACAAAAGAATCGAACATGCAAGATTGCACAAAACTAGATGTTAACACATTTTAGAAAACTGGGCATAACTCACTCATCGAACTCCAAATGAGGCAATTCAAAAAAATTTGGAAAGGCAAGACAAAGATCTACAACTTTTATATTTTAAGTTTTGCGAGATTCTCGTTACAAAAATAGCTAAATAGGGAAAAATAGTTGTATACGTATAAAATAATTAAAATGGCTTTAAATAGGTTTCTCATATATTTTTGGCTCAAAAATAGCTCATCCACGTATTTTTGGCTCAAAAATTGTTCATTGGCGTACTTTTTATGCAAAAATAGGATCTTGTGCAAAAAGTACGCAAGTGGAGACTTCTGCGCAAATTTTACGTCCAAAATTGAATTCTGCATAAAATATGCAAAAGGGAACGGCTTCTGCGTACTTTTTACATCCAAAATTGAATTATGTGTAAAATACTCAAATGGGAAGGGCTTCTGCGCACTTTTTAGTCTAGAATTGAATTCTGCATAAAATACGCAAAATGGAAGGGGTTCTGCATAGTTTTATGCAGGGGGTTCTGTGCAATTTTATGCAGGAACTTCTGCACAGTTTTACACTAATTCTGTTCTTCTTCCTTAGCCGATATAAAAATTCTAAAAACTTATTTTTGCCATAAAAACTTTATTTTAACTCAAAATTCAATGTTTCAAAAGCCAAAATTGCATAAAATTGAATTTTCCACCACATAGGATAATTATTTTTCAGAAATTCCAAGTTATAAGTGATCAAATCCATGAAATTCGTAAAACCCTAACTTTGAAACTTAGATCTACTCCAAAACGTTCATCAAAATCAAAAATGCCAAATACTAAATTTTTCAAGGACCATTAGATACCCATTATAAGCTAAAAATATGCAACAAAACTTTTAAAAATAAAATATTCCAAAAATTATGGTTTATCTACTTTGGGCTAGATGTACTTACCTAGGGCTCTTAACCTATACTACTACCAAGGATTCAAAACCCACGGTCACTACCAAGTCCTAGCTCTAACTCTTGGGTGAGGGGCTTGGGAAAGAAGGGAAAGAAAAAAGAAATAAAATAAAAGATGGGAAGGAGAGAGAAAGTAAATGTGTTATATATGTGGATGACCGTTTGATGCTAGTCAATCCATGCCACAATTTTAATCCAATCTAGACCACACAAACAAAATCAAGAATCCAATGGTCAATATAATGCCTCTAAACAATATTAATGAAAATATCTAATAGAGAATTAGAAAAAGCAAAAAATAACCATAACGAAAATATAGACGTATCTTGGATACGAATACAAAAATAGTGAGACGAGTCTCACACTATCTCATGTTGCAGTGATGCATATCCTAAGTTTACTTCTGCCGGAGGCGCTATGTTCACTATCACCTCATGTAATTAACTTACTTCTTCCGGATGTCTTGGATCGTCTATGGGATCAGAGATCATGGCCAGATCGGTTGATTTGTGTCACTACCCAATTCTGGAAAATAGAATTTTTTTTTTTTATTTGGTAAATTGTGAATTATTTTTAAATAATTATATTTATATTTAAATAGTGATTGTATTATTTTTAATTGATTGTTTTAGGATTTTGGCTAGCCTGGACCCATGTCAGACCCTAGTGGACCCATGTCCGACCCAGCCCACACCCTTATGAGACTTATTTTTGGGTTTAGAATATTTATTATATTTTTAGTGGGTTAGTTGGAGAGATTTGGAGTTAGTTTGAGTGCTTTTGGAACCCCGAAACCCAAAACCCAAGTTAGTATGGCATTTTGATCATTTGGAGACTTTATGTGACCTATATTTTGCTTGGCCGGCCCCCAACAGCAGCCCACACCCGCACACCAGCAGCCCCAGCCCCCTACTTCTTCTTCTTCACTTCTTCTTCTTCTCCACTTCTTCTTTCTTCTTCCTTCCTTCTTCCAAAGTAAGTTCTCCTTCATTTTTTTCCTTCTTTCTTCCATTCCTTCTTCTTTATGTGAATCCTAACCTTGCATTTTCCCCAACCTAGGTGTGTAGAGCCTAGATTTAGTGTGGAGGCTAGATTTGGTGGCTTGGAGCTTGAGGGAGGTGATTTCAAGTAGATCTGAGACTTTGGCCTTGGGATTCCAACTCTCAAGAGGTAAATCCTAACTTTTTCCTTGCTAATTACTTTTATATAGTGTAATTAGTGGTTTAGAACCTTCCTAGACCCTAAGCCTACCCGTGGGAGGAAGTTGGAACTAGTTTGGTTGAGTTTAGAGACTTTGACACTAGGTTTTGTGTCAATTTCGGGTGGAATCCGAATTTGGCCCAATTTTGGTGATGTCCTAGGTTAGACGGACCTAGGTAGACGTTGTCGGGTGTCTAGAGGGTGAGTGCATGTCTCCGTTCGGACATGGAAAGTCGTGTCGCGAAGAAACGGGCGTTTCGGGCGAATTTGGGGTTTTCGTCGTCGCCGATTCTAAGTGCGTGCGCATTTTTGTCACGAGCCTAGAATCGATGGGGTAGCATTTTTTCTAGGATTTAGGCATCGTTTAGAACCCGTGAGTAAATTTTGGGCTGATTTCGAGTTGGTTTGGTGTGCGTTTCAGGAGGTTTTCCGAACCACGTACCGCGTGTTCGTCGAAATGACCGAACGGCCATTTTGACTTGGTTTCCTAGTTTTGGGCTTGTGCGCGCGTTGGGTTAGCTTCGGAGAGTGTGTGCTAGAGTTCTCGGGTTATATTTTATATATTTATAGGTGTTTGTGCGTGTCGGGGTCGTTGGGCGTGTGTGGGGTGTGTTGTTTGTGTGTTGTGTGCGTTGTGGTTGAGTTGTGTTTGTGTGTCTATATATATATTTATGTGTGTGTTTATATATATGTATATGTGTTTGTATGTATATATATATATGTGTGTATTTATATATATGTGTTTGTGTATGTATATGTCTATGTGTTGGTGTATATATATATATATATGTATAAGTGTGCGTGTGTGTGTATATATATATTTATATATCATGTGTATGTGTATATATATATATTTGAGTGTGTGTGTATATGTATATATATATATATATATCTGTGTGTGTGTGCATATATATATAAATAGGTGTGTTTATATATATATATATAGCTATGTGCGTATTTATGCATAAGTGTGTGTGTGTATTTATATATGTTATTGTGTGTGTTAGTGTGTGTGTGTGTGTTAGTATATAGATATTAGTATGTGTGTGTGTATATATATAGTAGTGTATATATATATATATATATATATGTATATATATGTGTGTTTGTGTATGTATATAGGTGTGTGGTCGTGCGTGTGTGTTGGTGGGCAGCTGCAGCCAGCAAGTAGCAAAGCAGCCAGTGCAGCAGCAGCTGCACAGCAGCAGCTAAGCAGCAGCAGCAGCAGTACAAGCACAGGCAGCAGCAGTACAAGCACAGGCAGCTTGGCGCAGGGCGTTGGCTAGGCATTGGCGTAGCGAGTGAGGGGGGATATATAGATGGTTTAATAGATAGATAGATTAGTAGGTTGATATATATATATATATATATATATATATATATATATATATATATATATATATATATATATATATATATATATATATATATATATATATATATATAACTAGATAGATATTAGGTATATAGATAATAAGATGGATATATAGTTAGATAGTTAGATTGATAGCTAGTTAGATAAATAGGTAGCTAGATAGATACGTAGATCAATAGATAGATAGATAATAGTTAGATGGATAGATTGATAGCTAGGTATTAGATATATATCTATCTAATTGTATAGATATCTATATACATATAGTTATATATATATATGTATAGGTAAGGTATGTATGGGTTTGAGTATATGTGTTGTGAATATATATGTATATGCATATAGATATCTTGGTGTATATATATATATGTACTATATATATATTTTTTAGCCTAGATTAATAACTAGGAATATATTTATAAGCCTAGATAGCTAACTAGAGGGGTAGTTAGAGGGGTATTGGAGAGTATCCCAATACCTTGAGATATCAAGGTATCTCACCAAGGTATTGAGTTTCGAGCGGGGTATTTGAGCAATAGCCTAGGAATAGTATTGGAGTAATTTTTATATGTATATGTGTATATATTTACGCATGCTAGCATAGGTTTTAGCGGGTTTAGGCGGGGTGCGTGGCCTAGGGCGAGGTATCGGATACCGAGGGTATCCCGGTATCTCGAGGAGGCGAGTTTGAGAGTTTTCTAGCTTAGTGAGCTTGGTTTGACCTAGAATTTCAGGGGCACCCCAGTTTGACCTAGCTTTGACCATAATTATCCTCGTTGACCGTAAAAGTCAATGATTGACCTAGAGTTGACTTTTTGGATCCCTGGTTGACTTTTTGACCCAAATTTTACTGGTTTGACCAGTTCGACCTAGAATAGCCCTAGAAGCCTATTTTTAATTATTTTATATCAGTTTAAATTCTTAGAACCCTGTTTAATTCTGCTTTTCGCAATAAGTTCTTGTGACACCGGTCCGGATCTCGATCCTCATCAGTTGCTCAGGACATCAGGCGAGTACCTACCTCTGATAGTTTCTATTTCATGATAGCGTTTATATCACCTGTTCTAGAACTGTAGTACTTGATTCTGACACATTGTTACATGAGCTGGTACTAGTGGATCCCGTCATGAGATGCTATCCCCCTTACCGTGTTCAGCGGGTACTCTATCACGTGTATTTCATTATGTGCTTCGGGTATTGATTCTCATGTGCTATCATATGCTTCTTGTGCTCTCGCCTTCATGTGCGCGAGCTACTTATCATGTACATAGCGTGTTGTGGTTGGATCCAAGAGTATTAGTGGGAGAGGGGAGTAGGAGTTGGTTATGTGATCAAAGCCAAACAGTATTCATGTGTATGTCGGTTATGCAACTCACGCATAACGGAGTTATCGTAGTATTTTTTATGTGCAACCTAAGCCGATCACATAACGAACTTGTGCTCAAGGCACTTAGCTAGTATTCCTGTTTTCTCACATGCAGTTACTTTTTCACTACTTGTATTGTTCTCCAGTTTACATTGCAGCTACTTATTGTGCTCCAGCATATATTTATTTCCTGTGCATCTAGTATACTTTTCTATTGCTTGTCATATACACCTTACCATGTATTTGGAGTTGCTTTCAGAGTTATGTACTTTGCTCTAGTCCTGACTGGGCATATTTTTTCCAGAGGATCCTGAGGATTATTGCCCGACGTTCTACGGGCCGGGTGTTGACGAGGGTTGTGATCCCGAGACTGAGGAGGAGTGCGCCGAGGAGACGCCGTTAGCGCCCTAGTTAGCTAGGTGGGTTTTCTGGGTTGTTCCCAGTGTTTTATTTTGGATGATTGTACTTATTCTTTTGATGCTGTGAGATGTTGTAGTCTTGGACTATATTTTGGATATTGTCTTGCTCTCTTTGGTTCTGTTTCTTTGTTCATATCATATCGTGCTTTATTTCTTCTCCTAGTTATTGTGATTGAGAGATTATATATATTGCGTGGTTGCCCTCTTTTTGGAGAGAATTATTCATATATATATTGCGTGGTTGCCCTCCTTTTGGAGAGGTTATTGACAGATTTTTGTGAGATATATAGATATGGTTGACCTAGAACGAACCTTTACAGCGTTCTACCGCCGATTCTGCGGCGTAGGCTGGACGTACCCACGACTCATGCCCGATTTTTTGGGTGCGGGTCGTGACAATTTGAGACTTGTATTGTTGTTGTTATGTATATATGTACACTCAGTAGTGTACTTATTATGGATGTATGGACATGTGGTGATGTATTGTTGTTGTATATGTCAGGACATGTGGATTTGAGATTTATATTGTTGTGATGTTTATATATATTTTATGGATTATTTGTGTGCCTTCTGTGTAGTTCCAATATGCGTTTTATTCTGCTGAAGGTTCGATTGGACAGGAATTCTATGACGGATTGCGTTAGGTGGTTGATATATACTGTGATTAATAGGTTATATATAGTGCATATGTGCGGTGAGTACAGTAATTCAATTTTTTTCCAGTTTTGTGCAACTTAGCGATGGCTATGTGTTTGCTTGGCTACAGGTAGCCACGAAATGACGATACCAAAGTGATGTACATAGACGTCAGTAACTGATAATTTTTAGTAGAGCGACGTCTTAGAGAAGCCTCTGCGACACATTGGTGACGTATGGAATAGTCGCTAAACAAGTATCATATACTAGTTTCAGTATCAGAAACCAATTATCCGTCGCTAATGTGTCACCCAGTAGAATCCATATACGACACTTTTTCGTCGTTGATCAGTCGTTTATTCCAACGAATAGACAGTCAGTGGTTCGTCGCCAAGCCACCATCAGGCAGGTCCGTCGTTGGTTTGACAACAAGTCATCGCTATTTTAGCCGTCCCTAGTTAGTCAACATGTGTCAAAGTTTTGACTATACGGCGACGAAAATAGATAGGGACGAGCCATTTACCGACGTCCATAATTTACCATTTTTTGGTCGCCAAGGCGTCACTATTTTTGTTTAGCGACAGTTTAGCGACGGATCTGGCCGTCGCTAACTCCTATATTTTTGTAGTGTGGGGTATGTATATGGGAAGCAAATCAAGTGAAACATGATAATAAATAGAAATTAAGCATGGTAAAAAGTATAATTCATTATTACCTATGATCATGGCAAGTTACAACCAAATCAATAAGGATTATGATTGCAAACTTACTTGAAATAAGGCTGTGGTTAGCCCTAGCCGGAGATGGTAGTAAAATGGCAGTAAACCGGCAATGAACCATTGGTATATATTTAGCTATGATAGTGTCTAAAATAGTTCCTACGAGCGAAGAAATCTCGTCGAGTCCCGACCGTTTCTAGTCCAAATTTTTTTCTACAAATTTCTTATCTTTTATATTAAAAAGATGACATATGCTCACACGTTTAGTATCATTTAGATTAATGTGCACAAACTTATGGATATTTATCCTAAAACTAGGCTTTTTTAAAACATGAAAATATGATTCTATTGTGTTATAGTTGAGGTCTAGCATGCATTAGCCCTAGTGGCATGTGTGTGTTAAAAAATTAGTAATGAACAAGCAAAACAAATAATGAGACATACAACCCCTAATCTAGCATTTGTGTAAATATACATAAACTAAAATTGAAAATCTAGCATGGATTTGTCCTAGTGGCTGATGAATCACACGAAAATCAGAATAAAATGCAAAGAAACATAAGTGAGGTAAGGCTTCTTTCAAGCAAGGTGCACTTGCCTCAATATAAACTAGTTTAAATGCAAGCAATAGGGGTTTTCCTAGTCTTCCTGACTGGATTAGGTAAACACATTACTCTCCTATCTCCTAGGTTAGGTCCTCCAAGGAAGAGCAAGTAAAGAAGAAAGAAGAAAGAAGAAAGAAGAGAGTGAAAATGAAGAGTGAACGAAAGAATGAGATGAAAAGAAAGAGAGGGGATAGGGTTTTGCTGTTTGACCCAGTGGCCATTAACGAATTCATAATGGACACCTCATCAATCCAAAGTCCCCACCAATCCCAACCATCCAATGTTAATACATTGGACCATGGACAAAAAATAACTCAGTTATCATTTGACATGGCCATAAATCACCCCCCATGATATACCATTCACGTCCCGAATCCAAAATATGGAGGGCAGGGACATAATTAGACTAACTACGTATTGCAAAGTATGCCAATACCCTTTGACACAGTCATGGCTATAAAGGCAATGTGTTAGCGATAAACCAATGGTAACCTATGGTCTATAAGATCCTACTCTTAATCCAAAACAAGCAAGAAGCAGGAAGATGTTTCTCATGCATGTATGAAAATAAGGCGTCATAAATGCTAAAGCATGCATACAAGATATAGAAGCTAGAAGTACAAAAATATAGTAAGCTAGCAATATATAAAAGTACAAGTCCATATATACAAATGTAGTCTATGCATATGAACTGGTTACCTGGAGGCGGGAAGAACCTCCAAGAACTCTGTTTAACACTTGTCGATGGCTAAAAATCCAAAATAATAGACAACTAGTTTAAGTGGGGATAAAGGAACCCACGCATGCCCTTGGTGCACAATCCTTCAAGTAGTCACCATTGATGGAGAGATACGAAAGGTCCTCCGGTTATGCTACAAGATCTGGTCCATACAAAATCAGTGGAGTCAAAATCCCCAAAATAACAAGTACCACGAAAAAAACTCTACGAAAAGCAAAAACCAATATCCAAAACAAGACAAGGAATAAATCTAAACTAAGCATAATTAAAGATAATAATTCACTTGTACGAGAATTGGAAATAGATAGTAGGCCTCATATAGTTGTAAAGGTAGCAAGTGACTGCACATGTCGAACCTATGTCATGAGGGGACGATACTAGTGTACATCTCGCATATAGGACTTGACATGGACAAAAGAAGAAGTAATAGGACTAAATAGGAAATTAAGAAGCAAATACAGGGGGTCATGGGCCTGCCCCTATGAAGCTCTATGTATTTACTATTTAGTTCTAATACTGCACATGATGCAACATGATCACAAATACTAAAAGATTATGGGCTACAAAACGAACAAACCCACCCGGTGCAACTTGCTGCAGAAGTTCCAACCTAGATTACTAAGTCCCAACCTCCAGCAACACTACAATACGTATTGGATCCCCATACAACTAATAATAAAATTACCTTCAATATATATATTATAGAAGCATAAAAAATTATGGATGCCGCATAGAGGTCATGTCCCTCAAAAATAAATACAGGCCGCAGAGAAGCCACATGTGGCCTGAACAACCTAGCCGCAAAGGAGGCACATGTGGCCTTATCAACCTAGCCGCAGAGGAGTCACATGCGGCCTGATCGACCACAGAGCATGGGGACCGCATAAGACCCCCCTGACACATCATTCGATGCCTGTCAAAAGCTCTGACACATCACTCATCACACTGAAACGCTTCGAGATTCGTGAAGACAACGACTAAAAAAAGGCGAAAAGTCACATCTACTCATTGATGGCCTCATCAGACGTGCCATACCACGTGCTCACTTATATGCGGCTACATACCAATGCGACCTCGTCATAAAGCGGCCAGAGTGTCCATCCGACCAAGACCAAACGAGAGCACGTATGCGGTCACAATGTCGTACGGCTAGAGTTTCCATTCGAACAAGGCCAAGCGAGAGCACATATGTGGCCACAATGCTATGTGGCCAAGACATTATGCGGCTCTCGAATTACAGGATCTTTTCGTTACAACTGAGAAAGATTTCTAGCACGATCAGTGCTGACTACGTGTCCAGCTGACCAAGTCACGCACACAACGGGTTAAAAATAATTCCGAGATTTTATCAACAATATGTCTTAACCAAGACCACGTGGCAGCCTGCCTGTGGCATACGACTACAGTTACGATCGCATTCTGTTGAAGGAGCTGTATGTGGCCACAAAATAGATGCATATGCGGCATTGATAGTCCGTCAGCACGACGACTATAAATAGCATGGTAGCATGTCCACAAAGGAAGAAGGCCAGGAACTACGTACGTGCACACTAGCTCAGAAGAGAGCATCCTCATTCCCTCATCAGACCGTCAACGTAGAAAAGGAGCCGCTGCAGCGCTCGATCTCCATCGTCACGACCCAGATAAAAAATATTGTATTTAGATATTCTGTTTAGGATTTTTTCGTACTTGTTTGTTCGTTATTAAAACAAAAAAATTTATTCACAACTTGTAATGACGAACATATATATATATATATATATAAAAGATGTCGGAACCAGAAACGCGAGCTCGGATGAGCTCGAATAGGTAGGGTGGGTTAGGAATGGGTTGACTTATATAAAAACAACAAAAAAGTAAGTGAGAAAAGAGGAAAAAAAAAATCTCCAGTCGGTGCAGCACGACCAGCAGGGTTGGTTGGATGGGATCCAACCACGGGACCGACAATTTTTGTTTGAATGGACCTTCTTGACGTTGAAGCCTAATATATATGATGGGTTATTTGATCTCTTGGATCTCTTGGAAATGTTCAAGAGTTAGTGGAGGATGAGTTACTCATAAATATCTATACTATTTTATAATATTAAAAGGGATTATTTACACTAACTATTTTATAATATTAAAAGGGATTATAAAATAATATAGATATTTTATAAATATCTATATTATTTACACTAACTATTTCTAAGTTTTAGATTTATTATACGGAATATTTCTATTTTTAAATTAATTGTACTGATCATCCATATATTTTATGTTTATTACACTGGGTACTCCTACTTTAAGATAAAAATGAAAAGTTATAATACTAACTACCACTATTTTTTATTTTCTAAAGGGAGGGGTGGTCAGTGTAATTAGTTTAAAAGTAGGATTATCCCGTGTAATAAGTCCAAAACTTAGGGGTAGTTAGTTAGTGTAAATAATCCTAATAAAAGTTAGTTTAACCATATTTTTTTTCTTTCAAATATATCTTTACTTAACTTTATTAAATAAAATTGCTCATTAAATTTAATGAGGACAGTTAGGTAATGTCGTATATAATTTTTTAAGAAAAATATAGGTTGCTTTTATGGTATCTTTTGTTCTTTCCAAGTACAAAAGAATTAATTAAAATATGTGCAGTGTACGCGCATCTATACTAGTACTACTATATAATAAGAAAGGTTTGGCTTCACCGTAAAAAACTTTTATTCGAAAAATATCTTTACTTATATTTACTAATTTAAATTGTCATTAAATTTAACATGGATAGTTAGGTAATTACGTTTAGAAAAAAATTAATGGTTGTTTGATCTTCTCCGTTAGTAAAAATTATGAAACTATTATTTTGAAACAATAGTTTTCTCTTTCCGTTTGGAGGATTTGTAATAAATGGATACTACAAAATGCACGTGCATATATAGTAGTATGCATTTAAGTCGAAAAGTTACCATGACTAGATAATAAATGTATTAGTTGTGTCAAAAAGAAGAATGAAATTGGTTATAATTCTATATTTCGTTTCTAATGCTTGGTATAAGCAGAAAGAATAATATTATTTATTCCTCCAAAGTGTCCCTCCAAACAATTTTTTTCTTATGTGACAGCTGACGTGATGATTACGATTGATGTGACTGCTGACGTGGCAGCTAATGTGGTAGTTGACATGACGAATTTAAAATTAAAATTAACATTAATATTAACATTTATCCTAGTGTTAATATTAAAAGTAATATTATTACTAAAATTTTAGTGATTAATTTTTTGGTTAAACGTCTAATGTTAGATGCTATGTAATGCTATTTAACATGTAATGTCAGTTGGCACATAAAGAGGGATGGTACGGAGAGTGTTTGGAGTGATGACATGCTTGTGCGTTGATATTAGGGCTATGCTATGACTACAACCAAATGCCTGCAACTCTCTTACAATCACCACATGGCGTCCACGTGACGGCTGTCCATTGGAGGAGGGAAGAGAGGTGGGATCCGTTAGCTGTCTGGATGGTGTCCATATCGTCGAAATATTACGTGGCAATCGTTTATTAGGGGAGAAGTGGGGACGGGGTGGGGGCGGGGGGAATGTTGAGGGTTGTTAGCAATTGGTAGTAAACTTAGCATTTTTGTTGATAATAATGTGCAAACCCAGAGGAGAGATCTTTATGCAGCTACTCAGTTGTTTAGTTGTATGTGGTTGACAACCTGGTGAGATCTTTATGCAGCTGGTGAGATCTTTATGCTGCTACTCATTTGTTTGACGTTTGGAATTAATTATATGATATTAGAGAAGAGTTCTATTGGGTACTCCTATTTGCTGACTTTAGACAACACAAAGTCAAAAGTTTTAGCCGAAATGAATGGAAGGCAGCCACGTGCCTCCAACAGCAGCTATAAATATTTATTTGGTTCCTCCCTCACCAACGTATCCTCCTCCATATCACAAGAACAACATACGTCGAGAAACAAACAACTGCAAGTAAAACAAAATACAAATGGAGTCCGTTCAGTGCATGCAAGCGTTACTCATGGCCATTGGAGTGATTCTTCTCTTCGGCGTGCTGTGGATCTTCTGGCTCCTCCCACTACGAATGAAGCTCAGGCTACAGAGGAACGGCTTCGACGGTCCTCCCCCTGTGTTCCCTTTTGGGAACTTGAAACAAATGAACATGATAGGAGAGGGGGTTGCTTCTGATCCCCCAGCTCCATTAAGCCATGACATCCATTCCACACTGTTCCCTCACTTTGCTTCATGGAGAAAATCCTACGGTGAGTTTAAATGCTTACTAGTACGTAAGTTACAATATAGCCAATGCGAGTACCTAAAAGTTTCTGCAGGGGCCGGCACTGAGGTTCAGAACCTATTTAATGGAGAGAGAAAAATCAATGTCATATATTAAAAGTTTTGTTTAATTTTTCTTTAAAAAATATGATCCATGCAGGGCCGGCCCTGGTACAGGACTGGCAGGGCGACCGTCCAGGACCCCATGGGCCAGAAGGGCCCAAATTTTTGTTTTGTTTAAATATATAAATAATTTTGTACCGAAAATAGAACTAGTATTTACAATTGACCATTCTTAACACAAAGCAATTGTTGTGTAGTGGTTATTACATTAGACTTGCACACAAGAGCTTCCTAGTTCAAATCTTGGTGGAGGTATATTTTTTATTTTACTTTTGTTTTATTTTTTACATTATGTATGGAGCCTCATTTTGAAAGTTCGTCCCGGGCCCCTGTGAGCTCAGGGCCGGCCCTGGATCCATGTATATAAATAAAAATTAATAGGAAAATATCGTTTAACTTCCATGCATGATAAGGATTGTATTGATCGAACGACTATAACATCAAAAATACTACTCAAATTTATAAAATCTAGATAAACTCATTTGCAGAAGAAGCTTGTTAGCAAAAAAAAGACGATGCATGTTGATCAAAATGTTCAATATACATACTAGCAAGAAATTTTATGATCCGAACGCATTTTAGTTTGAAGCATATTTTTATTTTTTCAAAAACTCGAGTTTTACTTACTATGATTATGTTCAATATACCAAGTTCTTTTTTTCTAAGTTCCAACCTTATATTTATTTTCTGCAAAGGCTACATGTTTCTGGAATGTGAAAGCTACCTTAACAAAAGAAATTCAAATAATATCCATCGAGAAAAATACAAAACTATACTTTATCCCAAATAACTTGTGTTCTACCTGCTAATTAAAATATTGTTCAACAATATATTGAATTATTTTTGAAACATAGTATTTTTTTTTCTAGTAGAGACTAGAGGGTTTTGGATATAAAACCTATTTAAAAAAAATTAATGTATAAGTATATCTCCATATGGCTAATCAAATTATTCATTAAAAAATTTAAAATGTTAATTAAGAAAAAGAGGGAAATAAATCAAATTATAATAAAATAGGGAGTTAAGGAATTGAACCCCACATGCAAAGCAATTACTTATCCACTTGAGTTACATTCCTACATTATCTTATTTAACTATTCTTTATAAAATTAATATAAAAAAAGAACTTTTGAAATTTAGGTCCACTATAGCGGGTACTATTCGGTCACTCCAAATGAACATGCGCAGAGTCCAAATGAACAGAGGATAGATATAATTATTTTTGGCGTTAATTGATTTTTTTCAGGAAAGGTTTTCACATACTGGCTTGGCACTGAACCGTTCTTGTACATTGCGGAACCGGAGTTCCTTAAACAAGTGACCTCCGGAGCTCTGGGAAAGAAATGGGGGAAGACGAACGTGTTTAAGCATGATAGGAAGCCGTTGTTTGGGAACGGACTGGTTATGGCCGAAGGGGATGATTGGGCCCGTCACCGCCATATCATCGCACCGGCGTTCTCAGCTACAAATCTGAACGTAAGCCAATCTTAGGCACTGCAGATATAAACTTTGGGTCAAATATTGAGTATTTAAGTGCAACAGCCTTAGATTAAAGTGCCAAAACAGAGAATTTGAGGATGTTTAAGTGCAATTAAGCCTTAGATATCGGTATGCACTCTGTCACTGCAGAAGAGAAGTAACTTAGGGTTGTATATATATATATATATATTTTCATGCAGGCAATGCTAAACATGATGGTCGAATCCACCTCGAAAATGGTCGAAGACTGGAACCATCAGTTGTCCGCTTGCAGCAATCACCACCAGATTGTCGATGTCGGGATAGACATCACCAGAAACGCGGCAGAAATCATCGGGAAGGCGAGCTTCGGCTTGGGCCATCAGAACGGCCAGCTTGTGTTGGAGAAGCTTCAAGCCATGCAGACGATGCTGTTCAAGACCAACCGCCTCGTCGGTGTCCCGCTCAGCAAGCTCCTCTATCCGACGCACACCCGGGGGACGCAGAAGCTAGGGAAGGAGATCGACCAGCTTCTCCTCGCCATCATCAATTCTAGGAGGGAGGAAGTGGCATCTGGCTGCAACCAGAGTACCGACCTTCTTGGCCTGCTGCTCGCCGCCGACCAGGACAACGCGAGGGTAGAGAGGAAGCTGACGAAGATGGAGCTCGTGGACGAGTGCAAGACCTTTTTCTTCGCCGGGCACGAGACCACGGGCCTCGCGCTCACTTGGACCTTGTTCTTGCTGGCCTTGTATCCGGAATGGCAGAATAAACTCAGGGAGGAGGTTCTGGAAGTCACGGGAGGGAAACCATTGGACTCCACCATGCTCGCAAAATTGACAAAGGTGAACTAATTAGACCTCCATCAAGTCCGTCCTTAATGTTGATATAACAAAACTAAATCTAAAGCTAACAAAAAAAATATAATCTCACGTTAAGCCATACTTTAGAGATGTGACCTAATCAGCTCTTTTGCGATCTTGCATATCTGTTCGTACAACATCTAGATAGAATTGGGTCATAGGATGAATGAGGTGTGGCAGGAATTGGTCTCTTAATCATTCTTGAATATATTGCTGCATGATTGTGATGGGGACTTCGAGTGGTTAGGCCTTGCATGTAAGAATATTAACATATATTGGTTTATATTCATAAATTAGAACAATCAAGATTCGAATACTTAAAAATAAATAAAAAATAAAATAAAAAAAATAAAAATGCATGCTAATCCATCTCCCTATTCAAAGTAGATTTTCAATTTTGTAAGACATTTTGCAATATGAAAATGTAATGCTTACAATCGCCAAAACTCTACAATTTTGGTGCATTATATATATATATATATATATATATATATATATATATATATATATATATGAGACTTTTACACTCCTTCCACATGAATGCAAAACAATATAGAAAAAAAAAAAAAATTAACTAAAAAACTCTTCCATCATTCACAACTTAATCTCTATTCCTTATATATGCAGATGGAATGGGTACTAAACGAGGTCCTGAGGTTGTACTCTCCAGCACCCAACGCCCAAAGACAGGCAAGAGAAGACGTTCGAGTCAGAGGCATCATCATCCCCCGGGGGACCAACATGTGGATCGATGTCGTCGGCATGCACCATGATCCGACACTATGGGGCGACGATGTGAACGAGTTCAAACCAGAGAGATTCAAGGATAGCCTCTATGGTGGATGCAAGCACAGAATGGGGTTCTTGCCGTTTGGCTTTGGTAGCAGGATATGCATAGGGAGAAACCTCACGGCGATGGAGTACAAAATAGTGATGTGCCTCATCCTTCGCAAGTTTTCGATGTCTATGTCACATGAGTATTTACATTCTCCTGCCACTATGCTCACTCTGAGGCCTTCCCATGGGATGCCTCTCATTCTTCAACCACTTGAAGATCAATCAAGCTAGATGGTGCAAAGTGAGAGAGTAGGATTAATGGCTGGTGATGACATGAAACCTAATATATCCTTACTCGAAGAAGCGGTTTTTCATTCTTTCAAATGTCGAAAAACATAAACTATGTACTCTGAAATAATACACGGTATAATAAACAAATGGAAATCATCTACGTAATATTTAAAATGTTTTCCATTTATTTTATGAAACTGATCGGAAATCCTCTATGTAATATCTAAAGTGTTTTCCATTTTTTGTGTGAAAGAAATCGAAAATCCTCTATGTAATATCTAAAGTGTTTTCCATTTATTTCGTGAAAGAAATTGAAAATCGTCTATGTAATATCTAAAGGACCAATGGAAGTTTTGATATGAAAATTAGGTCACTAGGTTACCCCACATGAACTCATTCATGTCTATACCACATATATATACGATACACAAATTAATTAGTCAAATACGATCCTCATCACACGTGACTGGCTGTTGTTTACTTCAAACGATTTAAGGATCGATCTATGTTCATGAAAGTTTTAATATACCGTGGAGTGTTGATCACCATGTTTTCTCATGAGTTGTGATCAATTTCAACTTACAAGAATCATTATGACATCGATTAATCTCATGAGCCAAGGTAATATCGATTCAATAACCATGAGCATTCCATACACAAGTAATATAATAAAAAAATACGTTGCAACTAGTATAGCTAATCTTCTTTCTTTCGGGTTATCATTATACATTTGTCAATGATTTAAATTCGTGTATGGTCTATAATAATATCCACATGAGCACGTCGATCACCAAGCAATCCAAGTCAACATCTTAGCAATCATTGAAATCAGAAACTCAAACAATCTTCCACAAATTATCCTCAATGTGGTACATAAGCACAACTCTTGTGCTGGTGTTGTTGTTCATTGTGGTAAAAGCATTTTGTCAAAATTTTGGTGGAAATTCTGGCTCGTTGTGTTTGGTCGAGAACAAGGTCATGAAGGACGAAGGAGGGAAAGAGAAGAGGTAGCTTTTCTTGTGGAACTTTGCACAAAATTGCAAAATTAATTTCAACAATGTCTTGCCTCTGTCTTTGATTCTCCATCATATATATTTCCATATATGATCAATTAGGATTTGACCTAGTCAACGTCTAGTTGACTTATGTGTTAGCAAAAGTTTATATGATTCATACGGGCACACATTCTTAAAAGGATCTCTATTGGATCGATATAAATTTGAGCAAGGCTCTACTAGTCGACCAAGTCTCCTATGTGCGACCCATTAGGATCAATACCAAAATGGCCGTATTAGATCAAAATTTATCCGACACTGGTGTTTGCACAAGAACAAAATTTCGAATATCTTGTTCATGAACTATATTTTTAGGAATTTTCTGTGTCGTCCCTATGCACGTGCGTTGCATATATATAATGTATACTACATGGGAAGAGTTGTCACACCCCGCTTTCAATACGGTGAGTCGAGTACGTAACCATCATCCCCAGACTACATGCTTTACGAATAAACCTATATCCGTAACCACGATTGTTGCTTATAAGTTCTAGTATAAAGTGCAGGATAATTCTAAATCAATAACAAGGTATTAACTAAAGACATTCACAACACCAACCTTCTTCATTTATATCTCATAAGTTTGAGTTCTGTCTTACAAAAATGGTATACATGCTACTCACTAATTATACAACAACATGTCTATCTCCCATAAAGGTTAATATACATATAATTATACAAACACAAAATAAAATTGTTATTATACATGCGATATCCCTTACTCTTCAGACTCGTCCACATTATACAAAGGTTGTACCTTGTCTTCGTCTTGGACTTCATCTAGTGAACAAAAACTAGGAAGACATGCAAGTCCTCGATTCAAGGAAGGTAAAATAAATAAAATAATATGATACAGAGATCAAGTGCAATGGAAATCTAAACCGAATAAACTCTAAGTACAAGATATAATGTAACTTTGAACTAACTTCTAAAGTGATCTTAATCTGATGAAATAATTGCATCCAAAATCGTTCTTATGTCCTAAAGTTACTAACACAGTCACAAGATAATTTTTTCTATATGATGATGCAAAGTTTAGAGAACATATTTGGATCTCACATTCGTATTATCACTAGCACTATCTAGGCAATACTCTCGTTACCAAGGATCAGGTGGTGGCAGGTAGGCACGGTGCTTAACAGTCCGGCTACTCCTCTTTGGGAGCAATAAATCATATACATCAATTACACCAAATTTGACTTTTCAGCGAATTAGGGTAAATATTTACAGATAATACGAGATACATGTAGGTAGGTGATCTAAGCATTCACCCACTCTCAACGCAAGGCCTTGCTAAGGAGCTACATGTACTGATCAGTTTTGTTTAATTATATTGCTAAGATTTTGCACGATGTGATTCAAACTGTTCTCTCCCGCCCAATGCTCTATTCTACAATCACAATCAACCCTAATTCCATTCTAATAATTAAAATCATGTTTTCTGGCTCAAGTATACATCTTGATTTGTCTTTCTGGACTATAGATATTACTTAGCAGAAACGCTTTCAACTATTGGAATAATATCAATTAATTCTCTATACACGTTAGTATCACGTAATATGATAATACAGTCAAGGGAATATTCTAGAACCAAGGAAACTAGATTTGATAATCAGATCGCTTATGCAGTTACAAGTCCATGTTCGTACGAGTCTGAACTTAGACAGTTAACCTCTAGATATACCTAGAATTATCGTTAGTCCACTATCAAAATATGATGAAATAGCGACGTTTTTTAGCGACGTCATAATAAAATGTCGCTAATATTAAAGACTTGAGCGACTCCTAAAATAAACGTCGCTATACGTCGCTACTGGCGACACATAACGACGTTCAACGATTGTACTTCAGTTTTTTAAAGAATAGTCGTTATAAGCTTCTTAAACGTCGCTAAACGTCGCTGATTTTTATAATTTAGCGACGTATTTACCGACGTAGCTTTTTTTGATTTTTAGCGACTTCTCTAGCATCGCAAACTTTTCAATTAGCGACGTTTAACGACATCTATTGATGTCGTCGCTAATTTTTAATTATGAAAGATTAGATCGTCTACAAGTCGCTAAACGTCGCTATATTTTTAGAAATAGCGATGTTTAGCGACTCCAACAATTATGTGTCGCAGTATATTTAAAATATAGAGACGTTTAGCGACATCTCGAGCGGACGTCGCTAAATTACTGAATATAGGGTTCCCTCGTCTATTTGACTTTTATTTCTTTTTCCCCTAATTTTTCGTTTTCCGCGTGCCCCCACCGGTAATCCACCCTCCCCCGGTGACCCTACGCGGCTCTGGCGACCCACCCATCTCTCGACCGCCTCTCTCGCCCCTACCCCAACGCGGCCCTCTTCGCCCCCCAACCCCAACACAGGCGACCCCCGGCGCGGCTCCTTCCCTCCGGTATGGTCCTCCTCCGTCGACCCCTCTCTCAGGCGCTCCTCTTCCCTTCCTCCCGGCTCAGTAAACCCTAACCCAGACCCGTGCACAACTACGACACACACACATACTGGACACAATCAGGACACATGAACACAATCAGGACACAACCCTAACCCTGACACATGGACCCGAACACATGGACACACACATGACTCAATCCTACATGACACGATTTGTACTAACAAGGACACACAAGTAGACGCATGGACACGGGCACATACTAACACATATGGACACACGTGGACAAGGACATACA
This sequence comes from Iris macrosiphon, assembly GCA_036927795.1. Classification (NCBI taxonomy): domain Eukaryota; kingdom Viridiplantae; phylum Streptophyta; class Magnoliopsida; order Asparagales; family Iridaceae; genus Iris; species Iris macrosiphon. Next base: position 145,219,251 of record JAYESA010000013.1, on the reverse strand, counting down.
TGGAGACACACCCGGACATACATGGAGACACACACTACTTAGAATGGAAGTTTGGTTGCATAATTAGAAAATTTGGTTGCACTAGTGTGTCACACACATGGACACACATAATACAACACCCACATATATGCTATATAGTTGCTTGATAGAATTTTATTATGAATTTAGTATCATATGTTATTGAGTATCATATAATTGGCTTGTGGGTATAGAATTGTGTGTGTGTGTTCATGTGTATGTGTGTGTGTGCGTGTGTGTGTGTGTGTGTGTGTGTGTGTGTGTGCGTGTGTGCGTGTGTGTGCGTGTGTGTGTGTGTGTGCGTGTGTGTGTGTGTGTGTGTGTGTGTGTGTGCGTGTGTGCGTATGCCTGTCAAGTCACTACTAAATTTTGTCCAATTAGCGACGGGATGTTGGATTATATAAGATGTGCAATGCACACGGGATGTTGGATTAGCGACAGAATATTGGATTACACCTTTATACTTCATAGCCATTGATTTGGTGGGTTCTTTTGATATTATATATATAGGATGTGGTCGGGATGTTGGATTATATGAGAAGTGCTGCAGGTAGTGTGGGAGAGTGGCAATTTAGTTATGACACGACACAGGACATGACACAGACCCTAACCCAAAGCCGAGACATGACACAGAACCTAACCCTATCTGAGTGAATTAGATGCAGTTTTGGGTATCAAGTGAGATATTGTGCAATGCACACTTATGCACAGTGTCGTTAGGGTGTGTGTGTGTATGGATATCTCGGTGCTGCGAACACTAACCCTATCCTAATCCTAACTCGGACACACACACACACGCGCGGACACTAACACTAACCCAAACTCAGACACACGAACACATTAACACACATACACCAATCCTAACATGGATACGAACACACACACATGTTTGTATCATGTCATCTCATGATACGCATGGTAAAATTATAGGACACATGGATATGAAAGGTTAGGACACAATATCGAGGATAAGGCTATAAGCATTTTATTGGACACGGACATACGCATACATGTCAAGTATGGATATCCAGAAGTGTATTAGTGAGTGTCAACTATGTATCCTGGACCAAAAAAAATTAACACTGGATATCCATGACTTGACTTTTCAATTAGAAAGTCATGGCCTAAACAAATATCAAGTGTGGATATCCTGGATACAAAGTTGACACTCACTGATACACTGCAATATGAGTATCCGAGATACATAGTTGACCAAAGAAGTATCAATGCTAGGACTAGGTATATCGGTGCATGTACTGTATTCCTGAGTATTCTTATGTGTGTGTAGACGAGTAGACTTGTGATATGTACTGTAATTTAACTATTTTCTTGAATAATGTCCATTCATCTTTGCATATCTGGAGTGAGTGTCATTTTGTCACGCCCCAGTCCCAAAATACACGGGACCAGGCCACGTGGCAATAGCTAGCTGACATGTCTCCGAGGATATCCCAATTTAATAGATCCACGAAGAGTGCTACGCTGTCCTATAATACTAACAGGTACAATATCAGTCAATAACAGGTAATCTAATCTCATCCACAATATAAAGAACAAGAAGTACTACATAAACTACTGGAAGATAAATACCAGTCTGAAATATCATAGTACAACCCAAGATGTCTGGTGGGAACAAACCCACTGCTATGACGGAATAAAAGTACTGAAATGAGATATAAAAGATAATGAGTAGGGCATCGGCTCTAAATAATGATGCACCCAATCTAGACTGAAGGCCTACCAACTGATCACGAAAACTCTGACGGCTGCACCTCTAACTCCTCAGCTGTAGCGAATCACGAAAACTCTGACGGCTGCACCCAATCTATACTGTGGGGTAGAAAGCCTCGTCCAAATCTGGAAAGGTACCAGGTCCTCAGAGGGGCGTAACAAGATACATAAAAGCATGCCATAGATAAATACTGAATAAGATAATATATAATAAAGGGTGTGCTAGCCATCTAAGTGAATGCAATGTGAGAACAACTGTGAGTATATGGGAAAGTGTAGGCTAGATATATGCTGACATAATTCACCAGTCTTGGCAACCGGCTAGTATATGCCACACATGCCCCCTATAACAAGGGCGCAGGAATACAATAACGTCCAACATTCTATAGAGTATGGTATCTGTAATGTCATCAAGTAACGTCCAACACTCTACAGAATGTTGTATCAGTAATATATAAATACGTCCGTATCACTCCGTCGAGTGCGGTATCAGTGTAAAGGAGTGGGGTGTCCCATATGCCTACTAGTCGTCCTCCCCTCCCAATGTAGATATACCAGTCAAATAATCGACGCGCATATTCCTTATCTAATTGCCAAGTCTCTATACTGAGATAGTCCTAGATTAGCTTGCTAACCGTGATGCACGTCACACGCGACGATAGCTAGTCGATCACATGAACTCGCATCCCAACATGAGATTTGTATACGACGTGTAAAAGTGTCAGGTCTTGGAAGATAACAGGGTATCATCCAACGAGGTGAGTCTGCTAATGAATAAGTCCATTTATACTAATCATCGACGTATCCGTCGAATGCACCCGAGACAATCTCGGACGCGCACAGTTGTATAAAGCAAACAACAAGCATACAATACAATATTGCATAATTTAAATTAGACAGTAAAATATAGCAAGCTATCTTGCCTGAGTCTTCAAGATATGAATGCCAAAAGCCTGCTCTGGTAACTTCTCCTGGCTGATCCAAAGACCCTAGACAAACAATATAACATAATAATACAGGCATCAGGTACTACGCATTATCTACATACGGTTAATACGCTATTCTTGAATACTGTCGCGAGTTCACTGTTGCTCGAGTACAACATTACGTGCACACGTAGCTAGGGTGTACACATGTTCTGTCTTCGGTTAACATGTGTCTCGAGGCAATAATTATCCAGTTACGGGTTGTCCACGATTTCTGTTCTATGCGGACATGTCTCTATTCTCCATGTTTGTACATACCATGATTTATATCTGGGGGTTTCTACCGAATTACCTGTCCTTGGTAACTGGTCGCTAGTTTAAAATAATTAGTTATTAAACAATGTCTAATTAAAACTCCTTTCCATGCATAAAATATTAATTAGTTTTATGAGTTATTAATACACTTCCATATCAACACGGCGATACGAAAGAGAATACTAGGATACAAGAGAGACGGGTTCCACGAACGAGTACCTGATCAACCGAGCGAGGGGGTACGCTCGCTGGTCGGCTGTTCCCTTCGACGAGGGTAGCTCCGGTATCTTGGATGAATCCGTCTAGCGGGTGGTGGGGCAGTCGGGATCGGGCAGTGCTCCGGTCGGGAGCAGTCGGTGAGGGGGCAGTGCTCCGGTCGGGAGCAGTCGGGGCTGGGGTGTGCGCCGATCGGGAGCAGTCAGGGCTGTGGTGTGCACCGGTCGGGGAGCATTCGGGGCTGGGGTGTGCACCGGTCGGGAGCAGTCGGGGTTGGGGTGAGCGGCCGGTTGGGGAGCAGTCGGGGTTGGGGTGAGCGGCTGGTTGGGGAGCAGTCGGGGTTGGGGTGAGCGGCCGGTTGGGAAGCAGTTGGCGTTGGGGTGTCCGGCCGGTTGCGGAGCTTGGTTTAGATGGGGAGGTCGGCTAGAGTTTTGTGGGGGATGTTAAATAGTAGTTTATTAGGATTTTGCATGAGGGGGTTTGTATTTATAGTTGGTGATGGAGATTATGGGCTGGCCTTGTGTGTGGGCCTGTCCTGCCTTGTTGGGGGCTGGTCCACATAGCAGTGTGCAAGGTGGGCTAGGTCGGATTTGTTTGAGGTGAAGTTGACCTCAAATATAATCAATTTAAATAATTGCAAGGCGCTCTCTCAAGAACTGCGACATAGCTAAGGTAAGATGCAAGGGCGAGGTGCATTACGACGTATATAGACACATATTATTCTTAATTAATGCCAAATAAATCCTAGCGTCTCGATTTAATTCTAATAAATCTTGAATTGGTCGAGGGGGTTTACAATCTACCCTCCTTAGAGCATTTCGTCCTCGAAATTAAAACCTACGCATGGTAAGAAGTTTCGACTGAATAAAAAAAATGCTAATACGTACCTAGTCCTTCGAAAAGATGGGGATAGTGCTGTCTAAAGTCCTCCTCGCGTTCCCAAGTCGACTCGCCTGGTGCATGATGTTTCCACGCGACACGAACTAAGGGAATAGTCTGTCCTCGCAGTACTTTCTCGCTCCTGTCCAGAATCTCGACAGGCTCCTCTTGGTATGATAAGCTTGGGCCAACTGTGATCTCTGAGTGGTCAAGTATGTGACTCGGATCCGGTATGTATCTCCTCAGCTGAGATAAATGGAAGACGTCCTGAACTCCTTCCAAGGTCTACGGCAAGGCTAATCTGTAAGCAACCTCTCCAACGCATTCTAATATGTCGAATGGTCCGATGTACCTCGGGCTCAGCTTTCCTCTGCCTCTAAATCTGATAGTCCCTCGAGTAGGCGAGATCTTTAGAAATACATGGTCTCCAACCTAAAATTCTAAGGGTCGACGATGCGCATTTGCCCAATGCTTCTGTCTGTCTTGTGCTGCTCGAAGGTGCCCTTGGATCTTCTTCACTTTTTCTACTATACGAACAACCAACTCTGGTCCGAGAATCTGTCGCTCGCCTATATCACTCCAGCATACTGGGGAACGACATTTTCTTCCATACAATGCTTCATAGGGAGCCATTTGGATGCTCGCCTGATAGCTGTTGTTGTAGGAAAACTCGACCAGATATAAATGGTCCTTCCATGATCCTCTGAAGTCAAGCATGCACGCTCTCAACATGTCTTCTAGCGTCTGAATGGTGCACTCCGACTGGCCATCTGTTTGTGGGTGATACGCTGTGCTAAACTTCAGGCGAGTACCGAGACTCTCTTGCATACTCCGCCAAAAGTAAGACATGAACCTCGTATCCCTGTCAGACATGATGCTAACTGGTACTCCATGTAGGCGCACAATCTCTCTTATGTACATATCTGCTAAGGCCTCCGTCGATTGCCCAACTCTGAAGAGTAAAAAGTGTACGATCTTGGTGAGTCTATCCACAATTACCCATACTGCATTGCGCCCACTAGGACTTCTCGGGAAGCCCGTAGCAAAGTCCATGGTAATGTGCTCCCATTTTTACTCTGGTATAGGTAGTAGTTGAAGCAATCCTGCAGATCTCTGATGCTCAGCCTTGACTTGCTGACACACCAGGCACTTAGCCACAAAATATGCTATCTTTCTCTTCATTCCGTGCCACCAGTAGTACTGTCTCAAGTCCCTGTACATCTTCGTGCCTTCTGGATGAATAGAATAGGTTGAACTATGTGCCTTTGCCATCAACTCCTGACGAAGTTCTCCATTTGGAACACAGAGACGATCTCCGAATCTCAAAGTTTCGTCTTCATGTATACACAGTCCTGTCTGCATTCTAGCCTCTGTCCTCTTTCTAAGCCTCTAAAATCTGGCGTCTGTCGGCAAAGCAGCCTTGATTCTCTCCACTAATGTCGATTGTAATTGGAAACTCGACAATTGTCCATCTACTCTGGGCATAATGACCTCTATACCCATCTGCTCTAGCTCTCTCAATAGATGTTGTTGGGTGGTCATGAAGAATGCCATGGGTCTTCTGCTCAACGTGTCAGCTACTACGTTGGCCTCTCCCGGGTGGTACTATAGCTCGATCTCGAAGTCTGTCATCACCTCGAGCCAACGTCTCAGCCTCTGATTAAGATCCTTCTGAGTGTAGATGTACTTTAGGCTCTTATGATCAGTAAATATCTCCACTCTCTCTCCATATAGATAGTGTCTCCAAAGCTTCAAGGCAAAGATTACTGCTGCAAGCTCCAAGTCATGAGTGGGATAGTTCTTCTCATGTGTCCTCAACTGTCTAGAAGCATAAGCTACAACCTTTCCATGCTACATCAAGGTACATCCTAATCCTTTTTCGGACGCATCGCTATAGATCACGAATCCTCCGGGTCCAGATGGTATGGTCAAGATAGGTGCAGTAGTCAAACGCTTCTTCATCTCGTCGAATGCTTTCTGACACTCCTCTGTCCAGGTGAACTCCTGCTTCTTGCGGGTCAAACGGGTCATTGGCTTTGCAATCTTCGCGAAGTTCTCTACGAACCTCCGGTAATATCCGGCAAGTCCTAGAAAGCTCCTCACTTCCGAAACATTGGTAGGGGTTGGCCATGTCTCTACCGATAAAATCTTTGTCGGGTCTACTGAGATTCCATCTCCTGAGATGACGTGTCCAAGAAAAGCGACACGATCCAGAAGAAACTCACATTTGCTCAGTTTGGCATAAAGTCTCTGGCTCCGTAGAGTCTCTAATACTAGTCTCAGATGCTCTTCGTGCTCCTCGTGGTTCTTTGAATACACCAAAATGTCGTCGATGAAGACTACCACAAACTGGTCTAAGTATTAGTGGAATACTCTGTTCATCAAATTCATGAATAAAGCTGGCGCATTCGTCAGTCCAAATGGCATAACTAAGAACTCGTAGTGACCATAACGAGTCCTGAATGTTGTCTTCTGAATGTCCTCTTTTTGTACCTTCACTTGATGATAACCCGATCTCAAGTCAATCTTGGTGAACACTACTGCTCCTGTCAACTGGTCGAATAAATCATCGATTCGCGACAGGGGGTACTTATTCTTGATAGTCAAAGCATTAAGAGCTTTGTAATCAATGCATATGCGTACTGTTCCATCCTTCTTGGGTACGAATAACACGGGTGCTCCCCATGGTGATGCACTAGGATAGATAAATCCCTTGCTCTGTAACTCCTCTAATTGTAGCTTCAGCTCATCTAATTCCTTCTTAGCCAATCGATATACATTAGAAGATACCGGCGCTGCTTCGGGTACTAGCTCGATGGTGAACTCTACGTCTCTATCTGGCGGTAAGCCTGGCAGTTCTTTGGGGAATACATCTTCAAATTCTGCAATTATTGGCGGGGGTACAATCTCCATAGCCGTGCAAGTTTTCGCTATCTGTCCTACTCTTTGTTCGACGGTCCCTCGCATGTACTCGAACTCCGGTTGATCTGGCGGTCTAAAGGTGATGCTACCCTTCCGACAGTTTAGTATAGCATTATACTGGTTTAACCAGTCTATGCCTAACACAACATCGAAGTACGGCATAGGCAATACCAAGAATTGCGCTCTCATTTCTCTACCACATACAACTACCGAGCACATTCTGATAGTGCTGGTAACCGGCACGATACCTCCTCCGGTAAGAATCTTCCAAATCTTAGGTAAGGGGGAAGTCGTTACTCTATGCATTGCTACAAATCTACTAGATATAAATGACAATGTGGCTCCAGAATCAAACAATACAGTTGCAGGTAATGATGCAACTAAGATGGTACCTGTGATAGCTTCCCCTTCTGTTTCCTCCTTAGTAGCTGCTAAAGCAAAGGCTTGTCCCTGCCTTTGTCCTCTTGTCTGCTGTCGGTTCAGGTTGAACTGTACTTCCTGTGGGGACAAGGGTGGTCCCCTTTGAAATCCTTCGGGTGCTGGTGGTCACTGACCTCCTGGTGGGGGTAGTATCCTCGGGGCTGGTGCTGTTGGCCTCGATCCTGTCTGTGGTGCTGCCTCTCTATGCTGCAGGAAATTTCAGACAAGGTGCTGACTGGACCCACATGTCATGCATAATCCCAACTTCTTCCAGTAATCTTTAACGATGTGTCCCTTTTTGCCACAATGGTGACAAGTCGGAAGCTCCTACTGTGGTTATGGTGCTTCCCTCTGCTGTGTCTGTGCTCCGGGATGACGAATCGGTCCTCCTGCTCCGGGCTGTGCTCTGGCTGGTGTAGTCGTACTGGAACGTCTAGCTCCTATGACGATGGCCTCCTGGATCCTCACCTCCGCAAGAACCTCTTTATAAGAAATCCTCGCCTGTGTAGTGGTATACCTTTGTGGCTCGAAATTGAGGCCGTGATAAAATCTCTGAGCTTTCTCGAGATCATTGGGTATTAGGACGGTACCAAATCTGCTAAGGTGGATGAACTCTGCGTCATATGAGTCAACAGTCATATTCCCTTGTTCTAGATGTAGGAACTGGGAGTACAGGGCATTTCTGACTGTAGCTGGAAAATACTTCACATTGAAGTATTCTAGGAACTGTTCCCAAGTCTGGTTCTTGCCTGCACTACGCTCAATGGAATCCCACCAGTGATGGGCGTTGCCTTTTAGTTGGGCCCTCACTGCGGTCATCCAAAGGTCGGGGTGCAGTTGTGAAGCCTCTAGTAACATCTCCGTGTTGGCGATCCAATCGGAGATCTGCTTGGCAGTCTCATTGCCCGAGAAAATATCTGGTCCCATCTGTCGGAACCATCTAACAGTGCCACCTGTCTGGGCTAGTGGAGGTGCTGGTACTGGTGTTGCGACAGGTGTCCTCTCTAGTACTGTCATCTGGCTCTGTCTCAATGTCTCTGTCTGCTGCCACTGTGCTTGCATCATCGCCTGAAAGAACTGAAGCATCTGTGGCTGGCCATATAGCTGTGGCATCTGGGGTGGATAAGGTGGAGGCGGTGGTAGTGGAATCTCCGGCTGTGCAGTAGGCGTCTTCTCAGATGTCGGCCTCACAGTCTGCGGCATCGGTGTAGCTCCAGAAGTCTGTCCCTCACAATGTTGCGTGGGAATTGTCTAGGAAGTCTGTCCCTCAGGCTGCGGTGTAGGATCGCCCTGCGATGTCTTGTGCTAATGTATCAGAGGGGTCTGTAGCGGGGGCTGCCCTTGGGGTACCTCCTCTCTTTGGGTGGTATTATCTGGCACCGCGACACTGTGTGCTCCTCGTCCACTGCACAAATTCAACTTGCTGCAAGAGATAGGACTTCATTAAAAGAGTACGGAATCAATCAAACAGGATGCAGATATTTAGAAGCAGTATCAAGGAGGTTCAAAGAAGAATCAAAAGTGGATGAGACCTAGTAATTTCTATCCTATTGCAGGCTCGCTGGGCATGTTACCATACCACAAGCGAAAATATCAGAAGACCTGCATAGGCCACCACTAAAATCATGTCACGCCCCAGTCCCAAAATACACGGGACCAGGCCACGTGGCAATAGCCAGCTGACACGTCTCTGAGGATATCCCAATTTAATGGATCCACGAAGAGTGCTACGCTGTCCTATAATACTAACAGGTACAATATCAGTCAATAACAGGTAATCTAATCTCATCCACAATATAAAGAGCAAGAAGTAATACATAAACTGCTGGAAGATAAATACCAGTCTGAAATATCATAGTACAATCCAAGATGTCTGGTGGGAACAAATCTACTGCTATGACGAAATAAAAGTACTGAAATGAGATATAAAAGATAATGACTAGGGCATCGGCTCTAGATAATGATGCACCCAATCTAGGCTGAAGGCCTACCAACTGATCACGGAAACTCTGACGGCTGTACCTCTAACTCCTCAGCTGTAGCAAATCTCGTCTCCTGTCCGGGGCCGTATACTGTGGGGTAGAAAGCCTCGTCCAAATCTGGAAAGGTACCGGGTCCTCAGAGGGACGTAACAAGATACATAGAAGCATGCCATAGATAAATACTGAATAAAATAATATGCAATAAAGGGTGTGCTAGCCATCTAAGTGAATGCAATGTGAGAACAACTGTGAGTATATGGGAAAGCGTAGGCTAGACATATGCTGACGTAATTTACCAGTCATGGCAACCGGCTAGTATATGCCACACATGCCCCCTATAATACGGGCGCAGGAATACAGTAACGTCCGACATTCTATAGAGTGTGGTATCTGCAATGTCATCAAGTAACGTCTAACACTCTACAGAACGTGGTATCAGTAATATATAAATACGTCCGTATCACTCCGTCGAGTGCGGTATAAGTGTAAAGGAGTGGGGTGTCCCATATGCCTACTAGTCGTCCTCTCCTCCCAATATAGATATACCAGTCAAATAATCGACGCACATATCCCTTATTTAAATACCAAGTCTCTATACTGAGATAGTCCTAGATTAGCTTGCTAACCGTGATGCACGTCACACGCGACGATAGCTAGTCGATCACATGAACTCACATCCCAACATGAGATTTGTCACTACGACTACGTGTAAAAGTGTCAGGTCTTGGAAGATAACAGGGTATCATCTAACGAGGTGAGTCTGCTAATGACTAAGTCCATGTATACTAATCATCGACGTATCCGTCGAATGCACCCGAGACAATCTCGGACGCGCACAGTTGTATAAAGCAAACAACAAGCATACAATACAACATTTGCATAATTTAAATTAGATAGTAAAATATAGCAAGCTATCTTGCCTGAGTCTTCAAGATATGAATGCCAAAAGCCTGCTCTGGTAACGTCTCCTGGCTGATCCAAAGACCCTAGACAAACAATTTAACACAATAATACAGGCATCAGGTACTACGCATTATCTACGTATGGTTAATACGCTATTCTTGAATACTGTCGCGAGTTCACTGTTGCTCGAGTACAGTATCACGTGTGCACGTAGCTAGGGTGTACACGTGTTCTGTCTTCGGTTAACAGGTGTCTCGAGGTAATAATTATCCAGTTACGGGTTGTCCACGATATTTGTTCTATGCGGACATGTCTCTATTCTCCATGTTTGTACATACTAGGATTTATATCCGGGGGTTTCTACCGAATTACCTGTCCTTGGTAACTGGTCGCTAGTTTAGAATAATTAGTTTTTAAATAATGTCTAATTAAACTCCTTTCCATGCATAAAATATTAATTAGTTTTATGAGTTATTAATATACTTCCATATCAACACGGCGACACAAAAGAGAATACTAGGACACAAGAGAGACGGATTCCACGAACGAGTACCTGATCAACCGAGCAAGGGGGTACGCTCGCTGGTCGGCTATTCCCTTCGACGAGGGTGGCTCCGGTAGCATGGACGGATCCGTCTAGTGGGTGGTGGGGCAGTCGGGATCGGGCAGTACTCCGGTCGGGAGCAGTCGGCTCTGGGGCAGTGCTCCGGTCGAAAGCAGTCGGTATGGGGGCAGTGCTTCGGTCGGGAGCAGTCGAGGCTGGGGTGTACGCCGATCGGGAGTAGTTGGGTCTGTGGTGTGCACCGGTCGGGGAGAAGTCGGGGCTGGGGTGTGCACCGGTCGGGAGTAATCGGGGTTTGGGTGAGCAGCCGGTTGGGGAGCAGTCGGGGTTGGGGTGAGCGGCCGGTTGGGGAGCAGTCGGCGTTGGGGTGTACAGCCGGTTGGGGAGCTCGGTTTAGATGGGGAGGTCGGCTAGGGTTTTGTGGGGGATAATGAATAGTAGTTTATTAGGATTTTGCATGAGGGGGTTTGTATTTATAGTTGGTGATGGAGAATATGGGCCTTGTGTGTGGGCCTGTCCTGCCTTGTTGGGGGCTGGTCCACGTAGTAGTGTGCAAGGTGGGCTAGGTCGGGTTTGTTTGAGGTGAAATTGACCTCAAATATAATCAATTTAAATAATTGTAAGGCGCTATCTCAAGAACTGCGATGAAGCTAAGGTGAGATGCAAAGGCGAGGTGCATTAAGACGTATATAGACGCACATTAATCCTAATTAATGCCAAATAAATCCTAGCATCTCAATTTAATTCTAATAAATCTTGAATTGGTCGAGGGGGTTTACACATTTGGATAATATACACTACCAAATATTCACATGAGTATATACTTGAACGATGTCTATTCATCTTTGCAGAAGTATCTAGAAATGGATATGAATTACTATCTGCGTTATCGTTCGTAGATGTACAACCGTCATCCTGATGATATGTCGGTGTGTGGGATGAATTCATAGAGGGTATACAACAGTTCCTACAGTTCGCCAAGGCATTCCCTCAATATATGAATGGTACCAAAATTAAGTGGCCGTGTATGAGATGTTATAACTTGAAATATCATCCAGAAGTGGAAGTCACATATCATTTGTATTCAAAGGGTTTCACGCCGAATTACTATCAGTGGACCATGCACGAAGAACTTGTGTCTTTAGTATCGGAGTCAGAGCCTTAAGTAGAGCCGTATATGGATGTCCACGACCACGCTGCTTATGACGACGGGTGGGTGAACATGGTTTTTGATACGGCGGGACCTAGTTTCGATCCGGAAAATCATGATACAGTTGAGGAGGCACTGAATGCCGATGCTGCAAAGTTCATGGAGTTGCTGGAGAATGCAAGGACTCTATTATATCCTGGTTGTGAGGATTATTCATCGTTGAATCTGGTTACAAGATTGTTGAGCTTCAAGTCCAATTTTAACATGTCGCAAGAATGCTATAAACGACTGATGGATTTGATTATAGAGATCTTGCTAGAGGGTAAGACTTCTACCGATCTGAGAGGATTATAAGATTACTATGGATGGGATACGAGAAAATTGATGCATGTCGCAAAGGGTGCATATTGTACTACAAAGACGAAAATAATGAAGATGCGTGCAGATTCTGTGGTACTGATCGCTACAAGATTACTGGTAGAGGAAAGTTTATCGGTACAAGGAAGTCTGTCGGTACAAGGAAGCCTACTGATTCGATCCACTACTCGCCTTTGATGCCGCGGTTACAGAGGTTATTTATGGTGAAGGAGACTGCAGAAAATATGAGTTGGCACAGGCGAAAAAAAATTGAAAGAGTATTGGATCATTCATCTGATGGAGAAGCATGAAATCACTTTGATCGAGAGTATCCAGATTTTGCTTCAGATCTGCGTAATGTCATATTGGGGCTCTCCTCCGACGGTTTTACCCTATTCGGACATTCTGGCTCCCAGTATTCGTGTTAGCCTATGATCATCACTTCGTACAATCTACCACCTTGGATGTGCATGAAGACTCCATATATGTTCCTAAATGTTATTATCCTGGGTTCGAACAATCCAAAGAGGAACATCAATGTGTATTTACAGCTTTTGATAGATGAGTTGAATCAGCTGTGGAAAGTAGGTGCCAACACGTACGATGTTTCTAGAAATAAGAATTTTCAGATGAGGGCAGCACTCATGTGGACCATCAACGACTTTTTGGCATATGGAATATTATTGGGATGGAGCACTCATGGTCGTCTCTCATGTCCGTATTGCATGGACCGCACTAAGGCTTTCCGTTTGAAACACGAAGGCAAACCGTGCTTCTTCGATTATCATCAATAATTTTTTCGAAGGATTATCCTTACCGGAGGAACATGAATGCTTTTCATATGGGCGTTGTGGAGAAGGCCAATCCACCGCTAAGGTAGCCCGAATATACGATATGGGAAGACATAAAATATTTACCAAGTGCTATCGAAGAGCCTGCTATAGAAGCATAAAATACGCTGGATAAATTGTACGCATATTATACAGTCAAAACTCCCAACATACATGAAGCTCGCGTAAAACAGAGCTTCAAGACTGTGTAGCATAAAACATGGTTTCAGAATTGTTCGCGTAAAACAGAGCTTCAGATCTTGTTGGCGTAAAGAAGAGCTTCAGAGCTGCCCGCGTAAAGCAGTGCTTCAAGGCTGTTTTGGCGTAAAATATCGCTACACCTTCCCCCCCAGCGTAAAATACGTTTGTTTTTAATGCAACGTAAAGCCATACGAGGAACTCTTCGTATTCCTCGGATGAATCTGTCAGACAAAATAGTGAACCTAACTCCTGAAAAAAGTACTGCACGACGATCGAGAGGACGGCTGTGATCATGATTTCGTACAGAGACCCAGGCTGTCGTTTAGTGATATATCCTTGATATAAGTCACTTTTACGCATTCAAGGAATATGCTGCCTATTCTACATAGGCAGAGATGAGTCTTTACACTCAAGATGAGACAAAATCAGACGCCACGTCAAAAGCTGTTCTTCGTACAGAGCTCGAGGCATATCTCAGTATTTAATGCACGAGATTGAGGCATATCTCTACATTTAATGCACGAGATGGGGGCAGATCTCTGCATTTAATGCACGAGATCTGGTTCTATTTTTAAACAACTGGGAGAGCTAAAATTATGACTAATACGCTCACATCACCATCCTTGCGTTTTACGCCAACCAGGCTATTTTCAACTATAGGAGTACGCCGTATGCTATCTTCTCGAAATACGCCAATTCAGGCTATATTTGCAAAGGTACGTGATAATGTTATTTGCCCGGAATAGCTCAAGACCTCAGTCAGGAAGGATAATTGGCTATTTTTACGCTGGTTATCTATTATTCATGCAGCATCAAGTTTTACGAAGAATTTGGCTTTTACGCCAACAAGACAGCTGTTTGGGTTTTACGCCACCAAGACAGCTATTTGGCTTTTACGCCACCAAGATAGCTATTTGGCTTTTACGCCAAAAAGACCGCTATTTGACTTTTATGCCAACAAGACAGCTATTCGAATTTTATGCCAACGAGACAGTTATTTGGCTTTTACGCTAACGAGACAGTTATTCGACTTTTACGCCAACGAGACAGTTATTTGGCTTTTACGCCAACGAGACAGTTACTCGACTTTTACGCCAACCATCTCTACCTGAGGGGCAGTTACCTACGTGGCTTGCATGCCATAATCCTCGAGAAGCAGTTATACGCGTTACCTCATAATGAGACACGTGTCATACGCGGATTCAGGAGATCATTCAAGCGTGGATAGCAGTTATTATAATCGCCGTGTAAAAGATGTCACTTCTTTCATAGTTTGGCCTCTATACCAACTGGACGGTTATTATGACTGATCTCTATAAATAGAGACCTCTAGTCACAGGGTAAAGGGATCAAAAAAAAGAGGAGCAGAGAGCACATACAGAGAGTGTTGATTGACAACTTCGGCAATGAGAATTCAATCCCATTTGCAACCTTTGAAGCTTCTTCTTCTTCTACAGCACTTCTTTATCATCGTGTGGTCCAAGAGACAAAGTGATCGACCACATATTAGACTCCTATAGCAATTTTTCCCTAGAATCATTTTTATTGTACTTAATATCCTCGTATAGGATTAATTGTACTCTTTTTTTTCTTGTTTGTAAACAAAGAAAGGGTTTCGTATAAACCTAGTTTCATTCTTTTGTTTATCATCAAACACCTGCTAAGGGTACAAGTGTGATAGATTTGGTCGCACCTATAACTGGACGAAGAGGAGTATATTCTGGGATCTGCCATATTGGAGCACCAATCTGATCAGACATAATCTTAATATCATGTATATCGAGAATAATATGTTTGATAACATAATTAATACTGTAATAGAGGTAAAGGGGAAGATGAAAGACAACCCGAAGGCTATGTTGGACTTAGAAGAAATATGTTGACGTCCTGTATTGCATTTGATAAAGGAGGAAAATGAAAAGTTAAAGCAGCTTAAGTCAATTTTCTCACTAGAGAAGAAAGATAAATGGAGACTTTGTAGGTGAATTCAGGGTCTAAAATTTCTAAACGGGTACATGTCGAACTTGAGAAGATGCGTCGACCTCAAAGAGAATAAACTGATGGGTGTGAAGAGCCACGATTATCACATATTCATGGAGAGGTTAATTCCGATTATATTTCAGGAATTCTTACCGCAGGTCGTTTGGGATCCATTGATAGAGCTCAATATATTTTTTAGAGATCTTTCTTCTATTAATTTTCTCGTTGATCGTCTTGAAAAGCAAGATAATAACATTATAGTAACACTGTGCAAGCTCGAGAAGGTGTTTCCTCCTGTATTCTTCGACTCCATTGAGCATTTGCCAATTCATCTTTCCTATGAGGCACGTGTTGGTGGTTCTGTCGATTATCGATGGATGTACCCGTTCGAGCGACATCTGAATCACCTAGAGAGAAAGGTAAAAAACAAGGCACAGGTTGAGGGCTTTATTTGTGAAGCTTATGTTCTCGAGAAGATTATAAACTTTTGCTTGGCATATTTTAAACCTCATGTTGCTACTAATAGAACAAAATCTACGAGAAATAACGACGGATATCATGAATCTAATTATGCAATACTGAAAGTATTCAATGCGTCCGAAAAGCCTTCGAGAAAAATAAAGAAGAGATATTTGAATGACGATGAGCTAAGGGCTTCTCAGTTGTATATATTACTCAATTGTGACGATGATGAAGTGGAGAAGCTAGAGGGATAAGTAATTAATACGTCCATATTTATATCACTTAATGTAATAGTATAAGCTAATATTATGCTACTAATGAGCACTTGCTTCGTTGTTTTTCGGCACATATAATGATGAGATAAGGTTGATTAGACCCTACATAACAGACAAAGAAGTAGAACAAGAAATGAGACGTCATTTTTCTTTTTGGTTGAGCGCAAATATAAGGATCTCGGTAATTACTTTTTCTGTATGCACTTGCACAATAAATAACTTACTATCGCTACTTTGGTATTTAGGTCAATCGTCTAATAACACCCAAGACTGAATCTATTAGAACTCTATCCAAGGGACCATTTACTGCCGCCAAATATGGCCAAGTTACTTTGTGAATGAGTTTAGATTCAAGTCAACAAATGCTCCGATCAGAGATAGCTTTCTGGATCTTGATTCCACGAAAAATAGTTGTTTGTATATTAAATTTTCCAACTACAAAGACGTCGATCCAGGCAATAATTTCTTTGGCATCTTACGAGAGATTATGGAGTTGACATATAATTATGGTATAGAACCTGCTAAGATCATGCTATTCAAGTATGAATGGTTCGATCTGATTCAAGATCAAGGTTGGAAAATTAATAAGCATGGTCTTGTAGATATAAACTACAAGCGTAGATATCAAGGCTACGAACCATTTATCCTATCAAGTCAGGATCAGCTCGTGTACTCCACAACTTATCCTAGACGAGGGACAACAAGGTAGGATTGGTGGGCAGTATGCAAGACAAAGCTAGAAATACCTTTGACGTTGACAAAATAGCTTATCAGGAGGACGAGATACCTCTTGTAACAAATATTATAGATATTGACTCAACAAAAATTACTCTTTACACGACTAATAATGTAGAAGAGGTAAAATTATTCGAAGAGAAAGACGAAGACGAAGTAGATAAAAGTGAAGATGAGGAGAAAGAGGAAGAGGAGGACGAGGAAGGCAAACAAGATAAATTTTCTGAAGATGATTGAAAATAAAATAAATTCATTTGGACTTGCGACATGTATTATATTTTGACTATAAAATGTACTATCAATTTAGACTAGTGATACTACTAGTTATTTACTGTACAATTCTATTAATGTTGTGAGATATGCATAACATTTTGACTGTAGAATCTACTATATATTTGTTTATTTGTTTTATTATCATATGTTGTTACCAGGTATAACAGGACGATGCATAACAACTCTGCTGGTGACGACTTTCTTGTCTGACAAGAAAATAATTGCTCAACACGATGCTGTATCCATTGGATCAACGAAGAAGACTTTGGTCGTCCAATTCGACCAATCTGCTTATGAAGACATGCTTCGTGTAGTGGGTAGCTCTCATTCCCTCTCTGTCCAGAACAACAGGAAGCTGCATAAAGTGTGGATGCCCAAGACATCCTCTGCCCTTCCTGCAAGCTCTCCTCCTCTGATCAACAAGGTTGTGACTACACGGCCTATACGCCTTGTGTGTAAAAATTTGTCTCCCGTCTGTGACATGGCAGACAAATCTTCTGGCAATGCCTCAGTGCCAATCCAGAAGTCTCAGACACGCTCTGCGCGTAAATCTTCGTCTCCCGTCTGTGACGTGGCAGACAAAACTTCTGGCAATGTCCCAGTGCTAATCCAGAAGTCTAACACGCGCTCTGTGCGTAAAATTTCGTCTCCCGTTTGTGACGTGACAGATAAAATTCCTAGCAAGGCCTCAATGCCCGTGTGGAAATTTCAAACGCGCCCTGCGCGTAAAAATATATCTCCATCTATGATGAGGCAGATGGACCCTGGGATCACATCAAGGGAAAACGAGTGGCAGATCTCCCAACCACTAGGCTTGTACGTCCACAAGAGAAGAAGTTGCCCACTCTTCAGATTACGCGTGACGCTGGTGGCCGCTTGAGGACTTTTTCTGTTTTACGCGAACCAGTGCCAAACTCAAATTACGCCAAGATAGGCCTGTTTGCGTAAAGAAGACCCTTTTTACGGGAAAATACGCTCCTCAGAAGGATGATGGATCGTATGCTACTCACATGGGTGAACTGTTGTATTTTTATGGCAGAGATAGGGTTGTGGTTCCCAATCTTCATGTTTCTACTGATGTAAAAAGGCATAATAAGCCTTCTTCTTCTTCTGTTAATCCCCCTGATTTGCGTGATTTTTTGATCCAGAAACTCAAAGACAGGGGATCTTCTAATATGTCTATTGTACCTCCCAGGAAGCATTGTTGTAATAGTCATAAGGTTGTAATTAACTACTGCTGTTCTAAGGCAAAACGGTCAGTCTTCGACCGATTGAACTACTCTTTGTCCTTACAGGAAGAAGAACCTATATTGGCGTCGGTAAACATGGCTTCGTACATTCCTAAAGGAAGGTCAAGTTCAAGACGTCATCCCTCTAGAACTCCAAGCCAAAGGAGATTTGACAAACTCCTTGAGAATATTGAAGCAGGTGTTTTTTGAAACACCCGCTCGAGGTCGCGATAATCGGCTTCATATTCTTCTGATTTCGACGCTAGGGGTCGCCAGCTTTCTGAATTTGATGCTGAAAGTATAGACTCAATCTCTACAGAGATCTATACTAATCCCTCGGTGGCATCCAGAGAAATAGGAGTTTATGCCGTTGGAGATAAACATGAAGAAGCTTCCCCATCAGGAAGTACTGAACAATGTATCGCTGTATTGGAAGCGTCGCTTAAAGAGATGCATACCATGATGGAGAGTATGCACCAAATGATGGTGACTCAACATACAGCTATGGTAGCTCAAGCACCTGTTCCTCTGACTCAACTACGTGTAGGGGTAGACATGCCAGCATCCAATGCAAGCCAGGAGCCTATTCAAAATCAAGAATCAGCTGCTCCTCAACCCCTTAACTTGGAGAATGTATTACCTCCTGTGGGAGTTATAATATAATCGATCTCTCACCTCTCTGCTGTCCCTTTCCTAACTGAAGATATGATACAGGCAGTTCAGGAATTAAAAGCCCTATTTGATGCCTTAAAGCATAAGGATCAGCTCAAGAAGTTGAGAATTAACCAGCCATACCCAGCTATCTAGGACGAGATCCCTTTTCCACCAAAATACAAACCACATGCTATGGTTTTGTTTGAGAGAAAAATGTCACCAAGCCAGTATATGGATTACTTCAGCATGATGGCGGTGTTGTTGCAAGGGAATGACGCACTTCTCACTCGAGTATTTAAAGGCTGTCTGTCTGGAGTGGCCTACCAATGGTACCGTAGTCTAGCGGACAACTGCATTACTTCTTTTGAAGATTTCAAGACTCTGTTCTTTGCTCGATTCTACAAAGGAGAAATGAACATGTCTATGTCATCACCCATCGAAGTAAAGCAGAAGGAGAAAGAAAATGTTCTTACTTTTATTGAACGTTTTCGTCAGGCTACTTTACAAATGCCTCCCGGAGTTCCAGATTCTGCCTTGGTGGACATTTGCAGGAAGAACCTTCTCCCACTGATCTCAGTTTTCACGGGACCATATCAATTCTATCATTGGCCCTCGTTTATCATATCGGCGGTAGCCGCTGAAGATAACAGTCGGAAGGCTCGTGACAACAGAATAATGATCTCTACCTCTGATCGAGGTAAGCCGTCATCCTCCAATAATGACCATACTCGTAGTTCCAAAGGAAAGGAAGCTCTGGCCATCAACACGTCTAAGCAAAATACTCCAGTGACTACGCAGACGAAACCTGGGACTTCCAGATCTATAGAGAAATATTCTTTTGACGACGACGATATTCCGAGCATATTCGATTGTCTAGTCAAAAGTGGCAAGCTTACTCTCCCCGAGGTAAAGCGTCCAAATGAATTCGGCAGTACAAATAATCCTAAGTACTGCATTTTCCATAGATACATACATCACCCTATAAAGGTCATTTTCCACAGATACATAATCCTAACAACGAGAAGACGGTCACTGCAAACATGATCTCGCTCCAATTTGGCAATCTGCCCCCTCAAGAAGTCCCGGATGGTGTGGTACCTATTCCACGGGCGATGATGAACATTGTTAATCTTCCTCCTACCAGGGGTCAAAATCATGACTTAGTGCCCCTAACTACCAAGGATGGGGAGATCATGTGGGTTCACCCTGATCTGGTGTCAAAAATTGAGGAAGAGACTAAAGTTGCTAAAGCTAAGTCTAAAAAGAACTCAAGATGTAAACCATGCCATATGGTTGCAATATCCCCGACATCGGAAGAAGAGGCTTTAGCAACCGGAACCCGGTCAGGAAAATCCTACCTTAAAGACTATGGAGGTAGCCAGGAGGAAGCAACGACAGACACTTCGCCTGTCAAACATCCAGAACCTGAACCAGTTATGCCAGAGGCAGGTACTTCTAAACCAACTTCGGTTGACAAAGGCAAGCAGAAAGAAGTTCGTTTCGATAAACCTTTGAAGAATATTCAAAACAAAGGTTTAGAGAAACCTTATAACTTCGACATCTTGGCTCAGTTGGCTAATACTCCGGCCAGATTGTCCATTTTTGAGCTACTTAGGCTATCCAAAGACACTCGTCAAGCTTGAGTGAAGCATTAATGCAAGCAGATGTATGCTTGACTCAGCTCAAATCCCCTGATAAAGAGCCTGTGGCATGTCCTCAATGCCATAGTGTGATAGAAGTGGTCCCTAACATCACTTTCACTCAAGAGGATATGTTGTTGAAACATAACAGATACGACAGACCTCTTTATTATATCGGATACGTTGACTCCGTTGAGGTAGACCGGATTCACATAGATCCAGGATCGTGGATCAGTATTATCCCTCATAGTCTGCTAAGACCGTTGAGAATTCCTACAAGCGAACTGGCTTACACTACCACTACAATCGTGGGATTTAATACCAGAAAGAGCAGACCGTTGGGGAAGATTCGTTTGAGGATCCAGATTGGTGACCTTAAATCAGTGGCTACATGCTACGTCATTGATTCAGAGGTGTCTTACAATATTCTATTGGGCAGACCATGGATCTACGATCACAATATTGTTCCTTCAACTCTACATCAATGCTTCAAATATGTAGACGTCCAAGGGTCAGTGAAAACAAAGTTTGTTGATCTCAACCCGTTTAAAGGAGTTGAGTTCTACTATTCTGATGCCATGTTGTACACCCAAGACTATATGAAGGAGGTGTCAGGCAGGATGGAAGAGGAATCCTACCAGGGGCCAGGAGAACCATCTACTGAGCAACCTTTGTCAATCCAGGTGAAAGGACGGACTACCCGTCCAAAAGTCATGGAACCTATGACTATCCATTTGGGCAATGCTACTGACATCGTATGATATGGTGTACGTCCCTCAGAAGTCCATGAAAGGTCAAGCTTTGGCTGACTTCTTAGCTGCCCATCCAATTCCGGAAACCTCCAAATTATATGAGGACATTCCGGACGAAGTTGCAGAATGTAATTCAGCAATGGAAGGTGATACATGGCAGCTATTTTTTGATGGCGCTTCCAGAAATGGTCCCAAGGGAAACGTGATTTCAGGAGTAGGAATTGTCCTGGTATCTCCTGATAAACTCGTCATCTATCGAGCATATTCTCTTAGCGAACCCTGCTCTAATAATGTGGCAGAGTATAATGCTCTACTAATCGGACTTCAAGTCGCTAAAGAATTGGATGTTGAATACCTGGAAGCTTTTGGTGATTCTCAGCTGATCGTCAATCAGGTCAGAGGAATATATGAAGTACGCAATCCAGACCTCATTCCTTATCACCGAACAACGATCGAGATAGCAATATCTTTTAAAGGATTCTTCTTAGAGCATGTTCCTCGATCTCAAAATTTGGAAGCTGATGCTCTGGCCAGCCTAGCTGCAGATCTAGCTATTCCTATAAGAAGGCAGAATTCGGTGATCCTTCTTAACAGAGATTTATTTTGTGTGAAAAATAACTTTCACATAGAACGCAGCTATGCTATAAATATGGTTCCTCCTAAGAGAGATTGGAGAAGTCCCTTTATAGACTTCGCGTCATACGGAATCTTACCAGAAGATCCTAAAGAAGCAGTATCTATCAAGAGACGATCATTACGTTTCTATTTTGATGCTTTTTCAAAAATTCTATATCGCCGAACATATGATGGACTATTGTTACGATGTCTCTCTGATGATGATGCAAGGCGGGTTATCCGAGAAGCTCATGACGGGGTATGTGGAGCGCATCAACCCGGTCCTAAGTTACATGATCGTATCAGGAGGATGGGCTACTACTGGCCTACAATAATTACAGATGCCGTAAAATATGCAAGACAATGCAAAGCCTGTCAGGTTCATGCGGCTTTCATACATCAGCCTTCTGAGTATTTATATCCTACTATTGCATCATGGCCCTTTGAAGCATGGGGTATGGATATCATTGGTCCTATTCATCCTTCGTCTTCTAGAGGACAACGGTTCATATTGGCTATCACTGACTATTTCTCCAAATGGGCAGAGGCGATCCCTCTTGCTGAGGTAAAGATATCCAACGTGATCAGCTTTATCAAGAACCATATAATTTATCGCTTTGGGATACCCCGAAGGATAATTCATGACAATGAGCCTCAATTCATCAGTCAAGCGTTTCACCGATTTTGCGATAAGAATCGGATACAAAATATGGCCTCAACGGCATACAATCCTGCTGCTAATGGTTTGGCAGAAGCCTTCAACAAAACCATCATCAAACTCTTGAAGAAGTTTGTCTCTTCAAACAAAAGAGATTGGAATAAGAAATTGGGAGAATGTCTGTGGGCATACCGCACAACGGTACGAACGCCAACGGGTTGTACCCTATTTTCGTTAGTTTACGGGTGTGAAGCAGTTCTCCCCATTGAAGTTCAAATTCCATCACTCAGGATAGCAGTGGCTAATGAGCTGACTCAGGAAAATAATGATCGTTTAAGACTTCAAGAGCTAGAAGGATTAGACGAGAAACGCCTTCAAGCTCAACAGCGTATCGAGCTCTACCAGGCATGCATCTCCAGAGCTTTTAGTCAAAAAGTAAAGGAAAGAGTGTTCAAAGTTGGCGAGCTAGTTCTAGCTGTGAAGAGGCCAATGATCATTACACACAAAAGTAAGGGCAAGTTTCAACCCAAATGGGAGGGCCCTTATGTGATTGAAACCACATTTTCAAATGGCGCTTACAGATTAGCCAAGCCTAATGGAGATTTGATAATGTCTCCTATCAACGGTAAATTCCTGAAGAAGTATTATGCTTGATCTTCTTTGCTCAAAGGGGTATGGTGAAGATTTTATTCTGATAACACTATATATAAAGATTAGTTGGATCATATTCTATCATGTTCTTGTGACCTCTGAATAGATATGTTTAGCTAATTTGAAACTTCAAAACCTATCACGTTCATATTACCTCTGATAGTGTTTTGTATACAAATTTAGTTGGATCATATTCTATCATGTCCATATTACCTCTGAATAGATATATTCAGCTAAACCTTACCGAAAGTATATCATGTCCATATTACCTCTGATATCACTTTCATCTTAGCCTATCATTTATATTCAAAAGTGATAGGTCCACAAAGTCAGAAAATGTATCTTTATTATCTCTGGAAATATCAAATTACAAAAGGAGCAAAAAGGTACATCATTGGGAAGGAGCTATTAAATCGCGGATCTGTTGCGCCAAAGCCGCCATCCTCTCATTCCTGGAGTTCAAAATGTTAGTGCGAGCCCGCTCCAGCCTTACTTCGTCATTGCTCTAGAGAGATAGTTCGGACAGAGAATTAACAAAACTTGCGTGGATGACACCCGCATGTGTCAAGTTCTGTTGAGCTGTCTTCACTTGGCCATCAAATACATCACAAACTGCCGATGCCTTGAGAAGACTCTCCCTTGTCTGAGTAAGTTCAGCTTCTAATTCTTGAACCCACACTTCGTATCCCTCACATTCTGTGCATCACTTGGCCAGCTGAGGAATACTCTCCACCAATACTGCCTGCTCTTTCTCCATCTCTTGTTGTTTTTTCTGGATGGATTTATTTAAAGATTCAGTCTGCTGAGCAAGTTTCACAGTTAGGGAGTCGTACTCAGCCTGAACCAAGTCATTGATGCTGCCTCGGGATAGTTGCAAATATTCGTTAATGGGTTATTCTAAACCATTAACTATTTGCTCTAGCGCATCAGCTCTTTCAACGTCATTAAAATTTCTAATCGGCGCTATGGTGAGCTTGGAGGACGTCTTCAGAGCATCAAAGCTTAGATTCTTCTCCAGCACCATAGATATCAATTCTTTCAAAGTGACGTAGAATATGCTAGTGTATTGTTCAACTAGCGTAGCAAAAATCGAATGTACGCTAGGAGCGGCCGCAATACCGGTAAATCTATTTTCTAGAACATTGGAAGAGAATGTTGCCACAGTTGTCGCTTCAACAAATGGCGTGACAAAAGAAGAGACACCAACAACGGTTGGAGTTACTGGCATGCTTAACGAAGGAGGCACGATCGAAATGGTGGGTTCATCCTCCTCTGATGTTATTTGAACAGCTACTAGCGGGATGACACCCGAGAATGTTGTGGATGAAAGATCGGCAGTATCAAAGTATGCTTCGTCGACTTCAGGCACCGCCGTTTTATTAGCTGGATCCGCACCAAAATCAGAGCTTGTGTCAACTCCGCCCTCCCTAGAGATGTCTTCGCCTGAAAATAAGATACGGAAAAGTTAATATCAATTTGATGTTAATTTTTCTGAAGAAAGCGTGAAGACAACATTTACCCATGGCCGGTGGTATGTATGTTGCATCCGCAGCCTGTATAGCTAAATCATTTCTTAATGATGCTAAACAAGCTGTCATACCTGGAGAAGAGGGTGCACCAACTGACGTTTGAGGGTAGTCATCCCAGTCGTCACCCAGATCCACTCGAGGTTCATCGGGTAAAATATTGCTCGAAATACTTACAGACGAAGGAGGGGCTAGTCCCATTATTTGTCTTCGTAAAGGTATATTAATTTTTATTATGCTCGGCCTCAAAGACGATCTGGAAGCACTACCAGTCACGGTAGTAGCGGCAGCAGTAGCGGGCAAAGAATCTCCAACACTGTCAGCTGGAACTGTGGAGGTTCCCTCTCTAAAAGGCAAAGGACCCCTGATCAAAGAATCATCCCCAACAGGGGAAACAATAGGCACATTCCTGGAAGAGGCCCCCTTGGTGGAAGTCCTTTTAGGACCTCTGGTCATCTGCTTCTTCTTGCGGGGGGAAGGCTCTTTCAGAGTGGAAGTCTTTCGTTTACCGGAGATTATGAGAGGCTCTGTTGGCGGAGCTATTACCCCTCTCGGTAAAATCAATAAATAATCATCTGCACCGGTGGTTTCATTACCTTCATCAGAGGAGACAGATGGTATCTCCTCTCTCCCAGTGGACCTATGTGAGGGCATCCTGAAACTTCCATGAATATCAAAATCATGATGGAAGGTATTGGTGGACACATAAAACTGCGTGTACGAGTGAAGAATGTACAGCTCCATGGAGAAAGAAGTCACAGGCACAACAAAGGTTGCTCCAGTACAACCCATTATGAAGTACTGCCATCCTCTAGCCCCATCAATAAGTCCACCTTTGAACTTGAAGCTGGTGATGGGATTCCCCATATACAACTGGTCATACCCAAATTGCCTGGCAAAACGGCTAGGCAGATAAGGCTCCAAGTAGCAGTGGTCCTCACTTCTGTACAGCAGATGTGAAGGTCTAATGCAGACCAACCAGTAAAAGGCTTCAGGAGAAAGAATAGTCTTCCCCTGACCTATATCCCAAAGTTTCGTCCTCTGTTGATTGATATTTACGGGAGGGACGATGCAGAAGAACTTCCAACTATGGGCAAAATTTAGTGCTAGCCGACAGTCTATGACGCTAGTCATATTCCAAGAAGAATTCCTGTAATTCAATAGAAAGTTATTGCTCAAACCACTGGCCGATATGGGAGACATCACTCTGGTATTGTGAAGGATTAACCATCCCATCAAATATAAGAATGGCAATTCCACTCTAGGATATCCTTCACATTGTGTATCATCAGCTAGCAGTTCCTCAGTAATGGCCCTCAGGCCAGCTTGAATCCTGCACACCATGGCAGGGAGCATGCCCAATCTCGCTCCAAATACCAAATGCACTGTGGGCGATAAGGTATTGCAATAAAAGTGATCCACAGACGCGATACAAGGCACCACCCATCGGCATAGCCAAACAGAAATAAAGCCAGCCAGTTGAGCTTCTCTTGACAAAGGCTTTCGGTAATGCCTCATATAGCTGTAGGCTTTGGTTCCCGCAGGATAACCCCCTATCTCTTCATTGAGAACACAATCTCGAGCCCCCGTATCTTCAATGAGATCGTCGATTGTGTTGGCATTGAGAATGCTCAAGGGATTCAAGGGTTTATCTATGCTATCTACAACCTTGTCCTACTTAGCATTTCTAGCCTGATGGAAGAAGAGGTAGGATACCCATTTATTGATATGGGCTAAATCAGAGGGCTCATTGTAGAAGGTGGTGCATGCAAGGTAGTGGCTCATCAGCTCTTGATACACTGCCATTACCCGAGGGTTGGTATCCTTCAGCTCCCTATTAGTGGGAACGTACTCTTCATAAGGAGTATCTCCCATTGGCAGCTTTGAGATGTCTGCCATCTCATGAAGTGCCGGGCCCAACTCACCTAGCAGAGTGGCGAAAGTCCCAGTGAGCGAGTTATATTGCTCCATCAAAGCCAAGAACAAATTAGGGTTGAGAGGCAGCCCAACACTAGTGGCACCCACAGCCGCAAACAAGCCAATACTTTCCATCTTCGTCTGAAAGTGCTTCAGGGCCCATGCAGTTAAACTGGCCCATCGAAGATTCTGGGGGCTAAGCCATCCACTGGTGCGAGGGTTAACCTTGGGGTATACTCCTCTCTGCCCCATAAAGTCATTGCAGAAAGTCACTATTTGAAGCGGCTGGATCAGTGAAGTGTCTTCACTTAGGACGCTGCCCGGCAGTAATCCTCTGAAAGGCATGACATGGCCTGAGGGACTGCTTGCAAAGGACCCTCGGTCTAATCCTTTCTTATAAAAGATCTTCCCTGGCTGGCCATGAAGATCGGGAGTCAGAGTCCATGACATCTTTCTGGGATGTGTAGTATGGAAGAATGCAGAGATAGGGTAATCTCTGGGCATCTTTGGCAGATACATAATCGTGCCCTCAGTAGAAAATACCCAATCATCCTTCTTGGGCTTTGTCTGAGACTGCTTATCAATAACGTCCCCGAATAAGAAAGCTGGTTTCTTATACTCAGTCCTATCTATGTATGTCAGGGGCTCCCCACTGATCATACTCAGCAACATTTGTTCTCCTTGGGCCGAGATCAGAGTTTCCCTTTCTTCAGGATACTCGTTTCTAGAGATGGGGAATGTCACATGGGACAAATCCTCCAGATAGTTGGAATTCAGCATTCCAGCAGCAGAGCCCATCACTTCAGCCAGAGGGGGATCTGTAGGTCCACTACAAAAAGCAAGAAAATAAGTTAGTTTTACGTTAGATGCTACACTCTTTGCAGTATACGCCAAAACTTGACAGTCTGTGATTTTACGCCTGACTGCAAAAATTTGAGTTTTACGCTAGAATTTACTTTCCGTGCGTAAAACTCAAGGTTGGCAGTATACGCCAAAACCTAACAGTCTGAGTTTTTACGCCAGACTGCCAAAATTTGAGTTTTACGCTGGAATTTACATCCAGTGCGTAAAATACAAGGTTTGTAGTATACGCCAAATTTTGACAGTCTGAGTTTTATGCTAGACTACAAAAATATGGAGTTTTACGCTGACACATTAGAAATATGGGCGTATTGGCGCATATACGTACAACGTGTGCGAAAGATTTTTCTTCTCTCGAAGTCTTTACCTGTGATGCCCGGCTGCGCAGTTAGACGGCGGAGTTCTTCGTTCAGAACGAGGCTCGCTCGACCTAACAGGGGTCGCTCGTGCTTGAGCAGTAGAGCGAAATGAAGAAGCGACTTTCTTTTCCTTAGCAGCGGAGGCCAGTTTTGGTGCCATGGTGAATCTGAGTTCTCAGAAAAGAGATAAAGACGAAGAGTTATCAAAAAGAGGCAAAGAGTTTTCAGAAAGAGATGAAGGATTTTTCTTTCTCACGACCGAGGGCTATTTATAGAGTTCGGATAAGTCTTCGAATCCGTAACCAAATACGATTTTTAATAGTCGGTTATGATTTGGGACCACGTCAGCCGATCATTTAAAAAGGAAGGTGGACAGTCATGTTGCGTAACAGATCTATGATTTTACGTTTAGAGGCTTTTACGCTCAGAAGCTAAAAATCTACAATTTTACGCTCAGAAGCTACAAATCCATGATTTTACGCTCAGAGGCTTTTACGCTCAGAAGCTACAAATCTATGATTTTACGCTCAAAAGCTACAAATCTATGATTTTACGCTCAAAAGCTACAGATCTATGATTTTACGCTCAGAAGCTTTTACGCTCGGAAGCTACAGATCTACGATTTTATGCTCAGAAGCTACAGATGCTAAGGATCTATGACTTTTCGTATATCTTAAAATTACACAGGACAGGATATGCGTATATCTTGATAACTTGGGTCTTATACTCGAGAAAGCCAATTTTAAGGGTTTTACGCAGAAAATGCTCCTTCTTGGTTACAAAATATTACAAGTGCCTAAAACACACATATGTCAGCATTTGCAAACAAGACGACAAGTATTCAGTAAACTTCTCCTCTTCTTCAAGAAGGAGGACTTCATCAGACGAAGGGTCAAGGAGTGCCTTAAAAATGTCCGTCTACATTGAAGATGACTCTTCTTCCTTGGCCATTGGAAGTTCATTTGAAGTCTAGCCAGAATCCTTTACTTCTAAGTTCAAGTATGGCCAGTTCGGCGGACATTTCTTGCCCTGTTTCGAGAAACTTTAGGAAAGCCATTCTTGAAGATGATGATTCTGAACAGAAATTCTTCGTATTAGAGAAGTGACAGTTCAGAATTCTATGCGACTCCTCGTCCAAAAATAGCATGACAATTAGATTTTCAAGATAATTTAATGCTGAAGTATTTTTACGCATATTCCTCTATACGTAAAAGTCGGAGCATGACGGGAAGCATATTTGTCAGCATCAGCGTAAAAAATTACTCAAGCATGCTGAAGCTGCATATTATCAGACTTCCTCACAACAATATAGCAAATCGAATAGGCGTAAAAGAAGACAAGTTTATTAATCATGATTACATATGATAGAAATCCATTTTACAAAGAATTTTTTATCAATATTCAAGATCATGATTACATATGATAGATATCCATTTTACAAAGGATTTTTCATTAAAATTCAAGATCACGACGGGAATCTATTACGCTAGGTTCTCATATGACGGAGATCTTTAGTTCTTCTTCTATGACACTTCTTCGGCTTCTTCGGCCGATGAACAAAAAAATGGTTAATGGCGGGAGGATATAGAACTGGGCTTGTTTAAATTATTCAAAACCCCTCCATATGTTATTAGCGGCCATGCTCAGATTTGTGTTAGGGATTCAGACCCAATACAATACTGGAAGACACGTCCAAGCTGCCCACCAGGGTCCAACTTCATAATAGGAGAAAATACAGCTAGCAAGCTGTGTGGTCTAATGCGACCCATCCTCTCTCTTTGATGAATCGCCATATAAAATTGCTGATTATCTCGAGCAAAGAAAGCTATGATATCCTTCCATGATCCATTATTGCAGAGGATATTTGCTCGAAGATGCCTCTTTTTACGGCTCCTTACATGCTAGAAGAGCATAATCTTCTTCTTCCTCAGTGCAGCCCAATGAATCTCAGCGACCATCTTTGTGGTGAAGGGAGTATGGAAAAAAAAGTTTACTTGCTTGCCTTTATATAGGAAAAAGAGAACGCACAGAATCCCAATAACTCCTTAAATACCACCAAAAAATTAACCTCGCAGAACGAGTCAAATTTGACCATTTCATGCTTCATTCAAAGTATTTTAAATTATGAGGAATTTGAAAACTTTGAAGGGGGTCTTGTAGAAGCATAAAATACGCTGGGGAAACTGTACGCATATTATACAGTCAAAACCCCTAACATACATAAAGCTCGCATAAAACAGAGCTTCAAGGCTGTGTAGCGTAAAACATGATTTCAGAATTGCTCGCATAAAACAGAGCTTCAGAGCTTGTTGGCGTAAAGCAGTGCTTCAAGGCTGTTTTGGCATAAAAGGTCGCTACACCTCCCCCCAGCGTAAAATATGTTTGTTTTTATTGCAACCTAAAGCCATATGAGGAACTCTTCGTATTCTTTGAATGAATCTGTCAGACAAAACAGTAAACCTGACTCTTGACAAAAAGTACTACATGACGATCGAGAGGACGACTGTGATAATGATTTCGCACAGAGACCCAGACTGTCGTTTAGTGACATATCCTTGATATAAGTCACTTTTACGCATTCAAGGAATACACTGCCTATTCTACACAGGCAGAGATGAGTCTTTACGCTCAAGATAAGACGAAATCAGACGCCACATCAAAAGCTATTTTTTGTACAGAGCTCGAGGCATATCTCGGTATTTAATGCACGAGATTGAGGCATATCTCTGCATTTAATGCACGAGATGGGGGCAGATCTCTGCATTTAATGCACGAGATCTGGTTCTATTTTTAAACAACTGGGAGAGCTAAAACTGTGACTAATACGCTTATATCACCATCCTTGCATTTTACGCCAACCAGGCTATTTTCAACTATAGGAGTACGCCATATGCTATCTCCTCGAAATATGCCAATTCAGGCTATATTTACAAAGGTACGTGATAAGGTTATTTAGCCCAGAATACCCTCAAGACCTCAGTCAGGAAGAATAATTGGCTATTTTTACGCTCGTTATCTATTATTCATGCAGCATCAAGTTTTACATAGAATTTGGCTTTTATGCCAACAAGAAAACTGTTTGGCTTTTACGCCACCAAGACAGCTATTTGGCTTTTACGTCACCAAGATAGCTATTTGGCTTTTACGCCAACAAGGCAGCTATTTGGCTTTTACGCCAACAAGACAGCTATTCGACTTTTACGCCAACGAGACAGTTATTTGACTTTTACGTCAACGAGACAGTTATTCGGCTTTTACGCCAACGAGACAGTTATTTGGCTTTTACGCCAACAAGACAGTTACTCGAATTTTATGCCAACCATATCTATGCTAGGGGCAGTTACCTACGTGGCTTGTATGCCATGATCCTCGAGAAGCAGTTATACGCGTTACCTCATAATGGGACACGTGTCATACGCGGATTCAGGAGATCATTCAAGCGTGGGTAGCAGTTATATAACCGCCGCGTAAAAGATGTTACTTCCTTCACAGTTTGGCTTCTTCGCCAACTGTTTACAAACAAGAAAACAGAGTACAATTAATCCTATACGAGGATATTAAGTACAAAAAAATAATTCTGGGAAAATATTGCTATAGGAGTCTGATCTGCGGTTGATCACTTTGTCCCTTGGACCACACGATGACGAATAAGTGCTGTAGAAGAAGAAGGAGCTTCAAAGATTGCAAGAGGGATTGAACTCTCGTTGCTAAAATCGTCAAGCAACACTTTTTATATGTTCTCTCTCTCTGATTCTCTACACTTTTGACTCCTTTTTCTCTCCTGTGACCGAAAATCTCTATTTATAGAGTTCGGTCGTAGTAACTGACCAGTCGGCGTAGAAGCCACTTAGTGGAGAGTGTTGCATCTTTTATGCGGCGGTTATAATAACTGCTACCCACGTCTGAATGATCTCCTGAATTCACGTGTGACGCGTATCCCATTATGAGGTAATGCGTATAATCGCTCATCGAAGATCATGACATGCAAGCCACGTAGGTAACTGCCCCTCACGTAGAGATGGTTGACATAAAAGTCCAAATAACTGTCTTATTGGTGTAAAAGCCAAATAGTTATCTTGTTGGCGTAAAAGCCAAATAGCGGTCCTG
The DNA here is from genome assembly GCA_036927795.1 of Iris macrosiphon. Taxonomy (NCBI): domain Eukaryota; kingdom Viridiplantae; phylum Streptophyta; class Magnoliopsida; order Asparagales; family Iridaceae; genus Iris; species Iris macrosiphon. Next base: position 145,187,145 of record JAYESA010000013.1, on the reverse strand, counting down.
TTGGCGTAAAAAGCCAAATAGCTGTTCTGTTGGCATAAAAGCCAAGTAGCTGCCCTGTTGGCATAAAAGCCAAGTAGCGTAAAGCTTGATGCTGCATGGATAGATAACCAGCGTAAACCTAGCTAATCCTTCTTCTTTGACTGAGGTCTTTGAGCGTATTCTGGACCAAATAGCTTTATAACGTAACTTTTGCAAATATAGCCTGAGTTGGCGTATTTCGAGGGGATAGCATACGGCGTACTCCTAGAGTTGAAAATAGCCTGGTTGGCGTATTTCGAGGAGATAGCATACGGCGTACTCCTATAGTTAAAAATAGCCTGGTTGGCGTAAAATGCCAGGATGGTGACGTGAGCGTATTAGCTCTATTTTTAGCTCTCCCAGTCATAAAAAGTAAAACTAAATCTCGAGCATTAAATGCAGAGATCTGCCCCTATCTCGCGTATTAACTGCAGAGACGTGCCTCAAGTTCTGTACGAAGAACAGCTTTTGACGGGGCATCTGATTTTGTCTCATCTTGAGCGTAAAAACTCATCTCTGCCTGTGTATAGTAGGCAGCGTATTCCTTGAATGCATAAACAATGTCTCATATCAAGGATTATGTCACTAAACGATAGTCTGGGTCTCTATGCAGAATTATCATTACAGCCGTCCTCTCGATCGTCGTGCAGTACGCTTTGTCAGGAGTCAGGTTCACTGTTTTGTCTGACAGGTTCATTCGAGAAATACGAAGAGTTTCTCGTACAACTTTATGCTGCATTAAAAGCAGACATAGTTTACGCCGGAGGGGCGATGTAGCAACCTTTTACGCCAAAACAGGCTTGGAGCACTGCTTTACGCTGGCATTTCTGAAGTCATATTTTACGCGTATAATTCTGGAGCTTCTGTTTTACGCATGCTTCATGTATGGGGGTTTTACGCGTATAATTCCCCAGCGTATTTTTCATGCTTCTACAAGACCCCCTTCAAAGTTTTCAAATTCCTCGTAATTTGAAATACTTTGAATGAAGCATGAAACGGTCAAATTTGACTCGTTCTGCAAGGCTGATTTCTCCACGGATTTTAGGAAGTTGTTGGGATTTGATATGTTCTCTCCTGCCTATATAAAGGCAAGTGAGTAAACCTTTCTTTCCATAGTTTCTTCACCAAAAGAGATGGTTGCCGAGATCCATTGGGCTGACCTGAGGAAGAAGAAGATCATGTTCTTCCAGCATGTAAGGAGCCGTAAAAAGAAGCATCTTTTAGCTAATGTCCTCTGCAACGATGGATCATGGAAGGATATCATAGCTTCCTTTGCTCGGGATAATCAACAATTTCATATGGCGATTCATCCAGGAGAGAGGAAGGGTAACATTAGACCACACAGCTTGTTAGCTGTATTTTCTCCTATTATGGCGCTGGGCGAAGGTAGGCAGTTTGGTCCTATCTTTCAGTATTGCGTTGGGTCTGAATCCTTAACACAATTTTAGGACGTAGCTGCCATGGCGTATGGAGGGTGGGCTTGAATAATGCAGGCCCAGTTCTGTATCCTCCCGACATTAATTATTTTCTTGTTCATCGGCTGCAGAAGCCGATGAAGTACCGTAGAAGAAGAAAAAGATCTACATCAATATAAGAACCTGGCACAACAGATTTTCAGTGTGATCTTTAATGAGGAATCCTTTGTAAAAAAGAAAGAATTTCCATCATGTGTAATCATGAAAATAAAAAATCCATTGTGAACTGGATTTCCATCACATGTAATCATGAAAATGAAAAATCCATTGTGAACTAGATTTTCATCATATGTAATCATGATTAATAGATTTGTCTTATTTTACGCATAGCTGATTTGCCATATTTGCTGTGAGGAAGTCTGATAATGTGCAGCTTCGGCACGTCTGAGTAATTTTACGCTGACTCTGATAAAAGCTTATCCGATCACGTCCCAGCTTTTACGCGTAACGGAAGATGCATAAAAAGCTCTTTAGCATTAAGTTTGTCTTGAAAATCCAACTGTCATGTTGTTCTTGGACGATGAGTCACATAAAAAATTTTGAACTGTTAATTCTCTGATATAAAGAATTTCTATTCAGACCATCATCTTCAAGAATAATTTTCCCAAAAATCCCTCGAAATAGGGCGAGAAATGTCTACCAAACAGGCCATAATTGAACTTAGATGTAAAGAATTTTTGAATGGCCCAAGAAAAAGAGTCATCTTTCATGCTGACGTTTGTGTGTTTCAAGCACTTGGAATATCTTGTAGCCAAAAAGGAGCATTTTTTTGCATAAACCCTTGTAATTGGCCCTCTGTAGCTTCTGAGCGTAAAAAAAAAACTTTTGAGCGTAAAACCATAGATTTGTAGCCTTTGAGCGAAAAAGCTTCTAAGCGTAAAACCGTAGATTTATAGCCTCTGAGCGTAAAATTATAGATTTGCAGCCTCTGAGCGTAAAAGCTTCTGAGCGTAAAACCGTAGATTTGTAGCCTCTGAGCGTAAAACCATAGATTTGTAGCCTCTAAGCGTAAAAGCTTCTGAGCGTAAAACCGTAAATTTGTAGCCTCTGAGCGTAAAACCATAGATTTGTAGCCTCTGAACGTAAAACCATATATTTGTAGCCTCTTAGCGTAAAAGCTTCTGAGCGTAAAACCGTAGAATTGTAGCCTCTGAGTATAAAACCATAGATTTGTAGCCTCTGAGCGTAAAAGCTTCTGAGCATAAAACCGTAGATTTGTAGCCTCTGAGCGTAAAACGATACATTTGTAGCCTCTGAGCATAAAAGCTTCTGAGCGTAAAACCGTAGATTTATTCTGCGCATAAATCTGGATCCACTGACTGTCCGTCTTCTTTTTTAAATGATAGACTGATGTGGTCCCAAATCATAACTGACTATTAAATATTGAATTTGGTTAGGGATTCGAAGAGTTATCCGAACTCTATAAATAGCCTAAGGTCTTGAGAGAGAAACCCTTCATCTGTCTTCACAAAACCCTTGTTTTCCAAAAACCCTGCTCCTTCGTCTCTTTCTTGAGAACTCAGATTAGCCATGGCACCTAAACAGGCTTCCACTGCTAAGGGAAATAAGGTCGCTTCCTCATCTCGCTCCACCGCTCAAGCACGAGCAACCCCTATTAGGCTGAACGAGGCCCGCTCTAAACGTAATGCCCCACCGTCGAGCTGTGCTCCGGACATTACTGATTAAGATTTTGAGAGGAGTAAAACCCTTCGTACACGTTGTACGTGTGCGCGCAAGGTCATCTTCTGTGCTAAGAGTCTTCAAGGAAGATGATACACATAGATATTTTTATCATTACGACCACATTCCTAATATGTCAGCGTAAAAACTCTATATTTTTGCAGTCTGGCATAAAAAGCTCTGACTGTCAAAATTTGGCGTATACTACAAACTTTGAGTTTTACGCGCTGGATGTAAATTCTGGCATAAAAACTCAAATTTTGGCAGTCTGGCATAAAAACTCAGACTGTTAGATTTTAGCGTATACTGCCAACCTTGAGTTTTACGCACTAAAAAAAGGTTCCAGCGTAAAACCTCAAGTTTTTGCAGTCTAGCGTAAAAGCTCAAACTTTTAGTCTTTGGTGTATACTACAAGAGTGTATTGTCTAGCATAGAAACTTACTTGTTTTCCTTGCATTTTTAGTGGACTTTCAGATCCCTCTTTTGGCTGAAGTGATGGGCTCTGCTGTTGGGATACTGAACTCAAACTATCTGGAGGACTTGTCCCATGTGACATTCCCTATCTCTGGAAATAAGTATCCTTAAGAAAGGGGAACTCTGATCTCGTCCCAAGGAGAACGAATGCTGTTGAGTATGATCAGTAGGGAGCCCCTGTCATACATAGATGGGACTGAATATTAGAAACTAGGTTTCTTATTCGGGGATGTTATCGACAAACAATCCTAGACTAAGCCCAAGAAGGAGGATTTGGTGTTTACTACTGAGGGCACGGTCATGTATCTGCCCAGGATGCCCAGAGATTACCCTATCTCGACGTTCTTCCATGCCATACATCCTAGGAAGATGATGTGGACTCTGACTCCCGATCTTCATGGACGGCCAGGGAAGATCTCATACAAGAAAGGAGTGAACCAAGGATTCTTTGTGAGCAGTGTAACGCCCCGCTCCGCACCGACGTTATATATCAAGGTGAGTGGGCAGAACTTCGTTCTCTGATTCTTGCATGCCTTAATAATAACCTGAGTTTTTGCTTGTAATGTTTTCTTAAGAGAATGATAGAACCTGCCTTGCATATTAATGAACGAACTCACCTAGCTTGTCTTTGAATCAATGCCTGCTTAACGAGAATCCTGAATCGCCTGCTTAGAGTGCATGAACATGTTCACTATCGTCTATGCTTCGAGAGAACCATACTGTGCCTGAACGTGTTCAAGTGATAAGTCGGATTGCCCCGCAACAATGAGTGTATTCTGATGGTTCGTCTCGTCTGCATACTAGAGTTTATTTGATAGTGTTCCATGCATTCGCACGCGGTCGGACAATGGCTTTTGGTGAAGAGCTGAACTGCATGCGTTATAACCACCATGGGTCACAGCTGCCATTAGCATCAGAGAAATGAGTCATTGGTACGCTGTTCCACCAGCTGCCGATCCTGAGATACTCGGGGACTGCCCTGCATATAGCTAAGTCATTGTGTTGGCTTGGATAGTGACTGCCCCTAAGAGTGTGCATCGTGTGTCTAGCTATGCATCAGACCCTCGAGTCGCACAAGACACGCTGCGCACACCCTGAAACATGAACGGTTTGCTTGCTTGCATATTCAATATGAAACTCTGTTTCCAAACATGTTTCCAAACAAGTAAATCGACTCTGCTAGAACTGCATGAAACGAACCAAGGTAAAACTAGAAAGATCACTAGTAATGTAATATTTTATAACATGATTACTTAGTGCCTGTTTGAGTGAATGCTTGTTTCTGTTCAGTTGATTTATCTCACCAGTACTTGTATAAAGTGCTGACCCACCAACAGTTTACTTGCTTGCAGGTACTGGATCGTCCGAGGAAGCGATAGGCGTGCCACAGTCCCTAAGACCCGGAATTCTGGTTTCGATTGTTGCCCCGAGAATGCTATCGTATAAGGGGGCATAATGTATGGAACGAACATGTGCCTTTGCTAAAAAGAAACCCAAGTTGCCTCGATTATCCCGAATACTCAGTTGGCTAATGTATTGCATTGCAATAAGTCCCTTTTCGCTGCTTACTCGATTGATGCGATGATAGCCAACTATCAACTTAAACGATTGGCCTTGCACGGGCGCAACCCCAGGCCCGTGCGGCGTCACGTCCCCCGAAAGCTCGAACGGGCCATTCGCATAGCTCTCTTTTCTCCCTCGCACCCGCGGGACGGGCACGGTGATTCGCGTCCGGCGCGCCGAGGCACGGTGATACGTGTCCGGTTCATTAATCCCGGCCTCACGGGGCGGGGCAGGGCAGAGCGGCGGCCCGGGCGGGTCCTGGGCGTGACAGAATGGTATCAGAGCGGAATCGATTCTCTGGCCCAAATTCGTTGCTATGACTCTAAGATATTATCGATATGGTTTTGCAAAGAGCGTTCCATACAATAAGTCCATAGATATTCTCAAAGTGCAAAATATTTCCTGAACTTGAATTGCTTGATTGTTTCGATTAAGTACGGCGAGGGACGGCACTATCGCTACTCGTGATATCGAGAAGTTTATCCTTGAAGTTTCGAGGACGAAACTTTTTGTTGGTTGGTAAGTATGTAACGCCCCGCTCCGCGCCGGCGTTATATATCAAGGTGAGTGGGCAGAACTTCGTTCTCTGATTCTTGCACGTCTTAATAATAACCTGAGTTTTTGCTTGCAATGTTTTCTTAAGAGAATGATAGAACCTGCCTTGCATGTTAATGAACGAACTCACCTAGCTTGTCTTTGAATCAATGCCTGCTTAACAAGAATCCTGAATCGCCTTCTTAGAGTGCATAAACATGTTCACTATCGTCTATGCTTCGAGAGAACCATACTGTGCCTGAACGTGTTCAAGTGATAAGTCAGATTGCCCCACAACAATGAGTGTATTCTGATGGTTCGTCTCGTCTGCATACTAGAGTTTATTTGATAGTGTTCCATGCATTCACACGCGGTCGGACAATGGCTTTTGGTGAAGAGCTGAACTGCATGCGTTATAACCACCATGGGTCACAGCTGCCATTAGCATCAGAGAAATGAGTCATTGGTACGCTGTTCCACCAGCTGCCGATCCTGAGATACTCGGGGACCGCCCTGCATATAACTAAGTCATTGTATTGGCTTGGATAGTGACTGCCCCTAAGAATGTGCATCGTGTGTCTAGCTATGCATCAGACCCTCGAGTCGCACCAGACACGCTATGCACACCCTAAAACATGAACGGTTTGCTTGCTTGCATATTCAATATGAAACTCTGTTTCCAAACATGTTTCCAAACAAGTAAATCGACTCTGCTAGAACTGCATGAAACGAACCTAGGTAAAACTAGAAAGATCACTAGTAATGTAATATTTTATAACATGATTACTTAGTGCCTGTTTGAGTGATTGCTTGTTTCTGTTCAGTTGATTTATCTCACCAGTACTTGTATAAAGTGCTGACCCACCAACAGTTTATTTGCTTGCAGGTACTGGATCGTCCGAGGAAGCGATAGGCGTGCCACAGTCCCTAAGACCCGGAATCCTGGTTTCGATTGTTGCCCCGAGAATGCTATCGTATAAGGGGGCATAATGTATGGAACGAACATGTGCCTTTGCTAAAAGGAAACCCAAGTTGCCTCGATTGTCCCGAACACTCAGTTGGCTAATGCATTGCATTGCAACAAGTCCCTTTCCGCTGCTTACTCGATTGATGCGATGATAGCCAACTATCAACTTAAACGATTGGCCTTGCACGGGCGTAACCCCAGGCCCGTGCGGCATCACGTCCCCCGAAAGCTCGAACGGGCCATTCGCATAGCTCCCTTTCCTCCCTCGCACCCGCGGGACGGGCACGGTGATTCGCGTCCGGCGCGCCGAGGTACGGTGATACATGTCCGGTTCGTTAATCCCGGCCTCGCGGGGCGGGGCAGGGCAGAGCGGCGGCCCAGGCGGGTCCGGGGCATGACAAGCAGTCCTTCAGGCCCTGTTATGCCTTTCAGGGGATTACTGCCGGGTAGTATCCCGAGTGAGGACACTTTACTGATCCAGCTAGTTCAAATATCGACTTTCTGTAATGACTTTTTGGGGCAGGGAGGAGTGTACCCAAAGGTCAACCCTCGGACCAGCGGATGGCTTAGCCCCGGGAATCTTCGATGGGCCAGTTTAACTGCCTGGGCCCTAAAGCACTTCCAGACGGAGCTTGAAAGTATTGGCTTGTTTGCGACTGTAAGTGCCATCAGTGTTGGGCTGCTTGTCAATCCCAACTTATTTTTAACTTTGATGGAGCGATACAATTCGTTTACTGGGACTTTTGCCACTCTGCTAGGTGAGTTGGGCTTAGCCCTTCATGAGATGGCAGAGATTTCAAAACTGCCAATGGGGGACACTCCTTATGAAGAGTACGTTCCCACGAATAGGGAGCTGAGGGATACAAACCCCCAGGCAGTGGCGGTGTACCAAGAGCTGATGAGCCACTATCTCGCCTGCACTACCTTCTACCAAAAGCCCTCTGATCTGGCTCATATCAATAAATGGGCATCCTACCTCTTTTTCTATCAGGCCAAAAATGCTAAGCCGGACAAGGTTGCAGATAGCAGAGATAAGCCCTTGAACCTCCTGAGCATACTTAGCGCCAACACGGTCGATGACCTCATTGAAGACGCAGGGGCTTCAGATTATTTTCTTGATGAGGAGATAGGGGGTTATCCTGCAGGCACTAAAGCCTTCAGTTATATGAGGCATTGTCGCAAGCCTCTGCCGAGGGAAGCTCAACTCGCTGGCTTCTTTTCTGTCTAGCTACGCTGCTGGGTAGTGCCCAGTATCGCGTCTACGGATCACATCCATCGTAACACCTTATAGTCCGCAGTACATTTGGTATTTGGAGAGCAAGACTGGGCCCGCTTCCTGCCATGGTATATAGAATACAAGCTGGCCTGAGGGCCATTACTGATGGGCTGCTAGATGATGATACGCAGTGTGAAGGATTTTCTTGAGTGGAATTACCATTCCTATACCTGATGGGATGGTTAATCCTTCACAACACCAAGGTGATGTCTCCTGGCTCTGCCAGCAGTTCAGGAAATAATTTTTTGTTGAATTATAAGAATTCCCTTTGGAATGTGGCGAGCGTCATAGATTGCTGGCGAGCATTAAATTTTTCCCATGGCTGGAAGCTCTTCTGTACCGTCCCCACTGTACATATCAATCAAAAGGGGACGAAACTTAAGGATACAGGTCAAGGGAGGACTATTCTTTCTCCTAAAGTCTTTTATTGGTTAGTCTGCTTTAGACCTTCCCACTTGCTGTACAGAAGTGATGATCACTGCTACTTGGAGCCTTATCTGCCCAGCCGGTTCGCCAGGCAATTTGGATACGACCAGTTGCATGTGGGGAATTCCATCACCAGCTTCAAGTCCAAGGGTGGACGTATTGATGGATCTAGAGGATGGCGGTATTTTATCACGGGTTGTACTGGTGCAACCTTTGCTGTGCCCGCGACTTCTCTCTCAATAGAGCTGCGTATTCTTTACTCGTATCCGTAGTTTTATGCGTCCAGCAATACCTTCCATCGTGATTTTGATGTGTATGGAAGTTTTAGGATGCCCTCCCAAATGTCCACTGGCAGAGAGGAGATCCCATCCGTCTCTTCTGATAAAGGTGAAGACACTGCCGGTGCAGACGATTACTTGTTGATAATACCGAGAGGTGTAAAAGCTCCGCCAGCAGAGCCTCTCGTTATCTCAAATAAGTGAAAGACTTCCACTCTGAAAGAGCCTTCCTCCCGCAAGAAGAAGAAGACTGTCGGAGGTCCTAAAAGGACTTCCACCAAGGGGGCTTCTAGGAGTGAGCCTATTATTTCCCCTGTTGGGGATGATTCTTTGATCAGAGGTCCTTCATCTTTTAGAGAGGGAACCTCCACAGTTCCGGCTAACAGTGCCGAAGATTCTTTGCTCGCGATTGCTGCCGCTACTACCGCTACTGGTAGTGCTTCGAGGTCGCCTTCAAGACCAAGCATATTCAGAATCAATATACCTTTATCCAGACCAATAATAGGAGTAAACCCTCCTTCGTCTGTAAGTATTTCCAGCGAGATTCCACCCAATGAACCTCGAGTGGATCTGGGTGAGGACTGGGATGACTTCCCTCAAACGTCAGTTGGTGCGCCCTCTTCTCCAGGTATGACAACTTGTTTAGCATCATTAAGAAATGATTTAGCTATACAAGCTGCAGACGCAACATACATACCATCGACTATGAGTAAATGTTATCTTTACGCTTCTTTTAGGAAAATTAACATCAAATTTGATATTAACTTTCTCTTATCTTCTTTTCAGGTGAAGACATCTCTGGGGAGGGCGGAGTTGACCCAACCTCTGACTTTGTGGCGAATACAGCTGATGAAATGACGGTGCTCGCCATCGAAGAAGCGTGCTTTGAAGCTGCCAATCTATTATCCGCAATATTCTCGGATGTCATTCCTCCCGTGGTAGTTCAAATAACATCAGAGGATGATGAACCCACCATCTCGTCTGTGCCTCCTTCGTCGAGTATACCAGCAACTTCAACTGTTGTTGGTGTCTCTTCTTTTGTCGCGCCATCTGTCGAAGCAACGACTATGGCAACCTCCTCTACAGTCATTCCAGAAAGGAGACTTACAGATATTGCGGCCACTCCCAGCCTCCATTCGAGCTTTGCTATGCTAGTGGATCAATACACTAGTATATTCTACCTCACTTTGAAAGAATTGATATCGATGGTGCTGGAGAAGAACCTCAGTTTTGAAGCTCTGAAGATGTCCTCCAATCTTCCTATAGTGCAGATTAGAAATTTCAGTGATGCTGAAAGAGCTGACGCACTAGAGCAAATAGTTAATAGTTTAGAATAACCCATTAACGAGTATTTGTAACTATCTCGAGGCAGCATCGACGATCTGGTTCAAGCTGAGTATGACTCCTTGACTGCAGAACTTGCTGAGCAAATAGAAACTTTGAACAAATCCATCCAAGAACAGCAACAAGAGGTGGATAAAGAGCCGGCTGTCTTTGTGGATTTTGTTACTCAGCTAGCTAAGTGCCAGACCGAATATGAGGAAGATGAAGCGAGGGTTCGAGAATTGGAAGCTGAACTCCCTGAGGCAAGAGAGAGGCTTCTTAAGACATCGGTAGCTCATGATGTCTTTAAGGGCCAAGTGGAGATAGCTCAGCAGAACTTGGCACGTGCGGGTACCATCCGTGCCAGTTTTATTGATGTTAGGTCCGAACTATCTTGCTTGAACGACGATGAGGTAAGGCTGGAACGGGCTCGCAACAATATTTTGAACTCCAGGAATGAGAGGATGGCTGCTTTGGCGTAACAGATCCGTGACTTAACGGCTCCTCCCCAATGATGTACCTTTTTTTTGCTTCTTATGTAATCTGCTACTCCCTGAGAAAATAAAGATACTTTTTCTGACTTTGTGGACCCATCATTTTAGAATATAAATGATAGGCTAGGATGAAAGTAATATCAGAGGTAATATGGACGTGATATACTTTCGGTATGTTTCAGCTGGATATATCTATTCAGAGGTTATATGGACATGATAGAATATGATCCAACTAAATTTGTATACAAAATACTATCAGAGGTAATATGGACATGATATGTTTTAAAATTCCAAATTAGTTAAACATATCTATTCAGAGGTCATAAGAACATGATAGAATATGGCCTAACTAAATTTTGTACGTAGTATCGTCAGAATGAGATCTTCATCATACTTCATTTAAGCAAGGTTGATTAAGCGTAGTACTTCTTCAGGAATTTACCGTTGATAGGAGCCATTATCAAGTCTCCATTAGGCTCGGCTAATCTGTAAGCGCCGTTTGAAAATATCGTTTCAATCACATAAGGGCCCTTCCATTTGGGTTAGAATTTACCCTTACTTTTGTGTGTAATGATCATTGGCCTTTTTACGGCTAAAACTAGCTCGCCAACTTTGAACACTCTTTCCTTCACTTTTTGATTAAAAGCTCTGGAAATGCGTGCCTGGTAGAACGCAATGCGCTGTTGAGCTTGAAGGCATTTCTCGTCTAATCCTTCTAGCTCTTGAAGCCTTAATCGATCATTATTTTCCTGAGTCAACTCATTAGCCACTGCTATTTTGAGTGATAGAATTTGGACTTCAATGGGGAGAACTACTTTATACCCGTAAACTAATAAGAATGGGGTACAACCCGTTGGTGTTCGTACCGTTATACGGTATGCCCAGAGACATTCTCCTAGCTTCTTATTCCAATCTCTTTTGTTCGAAGAGACGAACTTCTTCAAGAGTTTGATGATGGTTTTGTTGAAGGCTTCCGCCAAACCATTAGCAGCAGGATTATATGCCGTTGAGGCCATATTTTGTATCCGATTCTTATCACAAAATCAGTAAAATGTTTGGCTGATAAATTGAGGCCCGTTATCATGAATTATCCTTCGGGGTATCCCAAAGCGATAAATTATATGGTGCTTGATAAAGCTGATCACGTTGGATGTCTTTACCTTAGCAAGAGGGGTCGGCTCCGCCCATTTGGAGAAATAATCGGTGATAGCCAATATGAACCGATGTCCTCTAGAAGACGACGGGTGAATCAGACCAATGATATCCATATCCCATGCTTCAAAGGGCCATGATGCAATCGTAGGATATAAATACTCAGAAGGCTGATGTATAAAATCTGCATGAACCTGACAGGCTTTGCATTGTCTTGCATATTTCACGGCATCTGCAATCATAGTAGGCCAGTAGTAGCCCATCCTCCTGATACGATCCTGTAACTTAGGACCGGGTTGATGTGCTCCACATACACCGTCATAAGCTTCTCGGATAACCCGCTTTGCATCATCGTCAGAGAGACATCGTAATAGCAGTCCATCGTATATTCGGCGATATAGACTTTGTGAAGAAGCATCAAAATAAAAGCGTAATGATCGTCTTTTGATAGATACTGCTTCTTTAGGATCCTCTGGTAAGATTCCATATGACATGAAGTCTATAAAGGAATTTCTCCAGTCTCTCTTAGGAGGAACCATATTTACAGCGTAGCTGCATTCTTTGTAAAAATTATTTTTCACACAGAATAGATCTCTGTTGAGAAGGATCACCGAATTCTGCCATCTTATAGGAATAGCTAGATCTGCAACTAGACCGGCCAGAGCATCAGCTTCCAAATTTTGAGATTGAGGCACGTGCTCTAGGAAGAATCCTTTAAAAGACATGGCTATCTCGATCGTTGCTTGGTGATAAGAAATGAGGTCTGGATTGCGGACTTCATATATTTCTCTGACCTGATTGACGATCAGCTGAGAATCACCAAAAGCTTCCAGGTATTCAACATCCAATTCTTTAGCGACTTGAAGCCCGATTAGCACGGCATTATACTCTGCCACATTATTAGAGCAGGGTTAGCTAAGAGAGTATGCACGATAGATAACGAGTTTTTCAGGAGTCACCAGAATAATTCTTACTCCTGAAACCATACTTTCCCTGGGACCAGTCCTGGAGGCACCATCGAAGAATAGCTGTCACGTATCACCTTCTATTACAGAATTACATTCTACAACTTCGTCGGGAATATCCTCGTATAGTTTAGAGGTTTTCGGAATTGGATGAGCAGCTAAGAAATCAGCCAAGGCTTGACCTTTCACTGAGGGACGTACACCATATCATACGATATTAATAACATCGCCTAAGTCACGAGTCAGGAATTAAGAATACTTGGCTTGTTCATCAATACTCGAAGAGGGTTGATTCTGGAGATGATATGAATAGTCTGGCCTATCACGTAATGTCGCATCTTCTGAATGGCAAACATTAAGGCCAAGCATTCTTTTTCTACTGGATTGTACTGGTGTTCAGCTCCGACCATCATCCTGCTCAAATAGTAGATAGCTTGTTCATGACCCTCATTGTTATTCTGTACGAGAAGAGCCCCTAAAGAATGATCCATTACTCGAACATACAGCAAAAATGGTCTTCCTATGACGGGAGGCACCAAAACAGGAGGATTAGTAAGATAGCGTTTGATGTCATTAAATGCTTGCTGACAGGCTTTGTCCCAAATGAATGACACACCTTTTTTCATCAGGCGAGAAAAAGGTTGACATCTCCCAGAGAGGTTGGATATGAATCTCCTGATATAAGCTAGACGACCTTGAAATCCTCTGAGTTCTCTCAGATTACGGGGCGGTCGCATTTCCAAGATAGCTTTGACTTTATTAGGGTCAACTTGAATGCCTTTCGCGGTAATGACAAATCCCAGGAATTTGCCACTGGATACACCAAGAAAGGACTTTGTAGGGTTCATTTTGAGTTGGTGTAGGCGCATCAACTCGAACACTGTCTTCAAGTCTTGGATGTGATTATCCTTGAGGCGACTTTTGACAGTGATATCGTCTATGTAACATTCCATCATTTTGCGTAGATGTTCACAGAATATGTTACTCATAGCTCGCTGATATGTAGCCCCAGCATTCTTTAATCCGAAAGGCATGACTGTATAGCAGTATACCCCCAGTGGTGTACGGAAGGCAGTATGCTTCTCATCTTCAGGATGCATCTTAATCTGATTGTATCCTAAAAATCCGTCCATGAAATACATGCGCTCAAACCCACACGTATTATCGATCATGACGTCTGTGATGGGAAGAGGGAACTTATCCTTAGGGCAAGCAGCATTTAGATCTCGGAAGTCGATGCAAATACGAACTTTCTCGCTTTTCTTCATGACCGGGACAACATTAGCGACCCAATAAGGATGTTGTTCTTCCCAGATGAACCCTCAAGCTACCAATTTCTTAATTTCAGCTTCAATGGCATTCATCATATCTGGACGGAATCGACGTTGGTGCTGCTTTACAGGCTTTGAATTGGGCAGTATGTTGAGTTTATGGGTAGCCACTTTTGGATCAAGACCTGGCATATCCTCATAACTCCACACAAAGATATCGATATATTCTTTTATCAGCTAGATTATTTCTTTCCTTTCTCCTTCGGAAAGATTGTTGCTGATAAATATCGGCTTTGGTAAAAATTTACCCCCAACATCGACTTGGATAACTTTATCTTCAGTGGGCGGTTCTCTCTGCTCGAACCGGAGCTCCCATTGTGTATCTATTTGCTGCGCCCAGGAGTTATTTTTAAATGGTTCAGATTCTTGTCCCTCTGTTTCGAGAGAATATGTCACCATATTTACTGATAATGCTTGTTCGAGTTCGTCGTTTGGATCAGAGGATGACAAATCTTCTTAAAAAGAGGAAATGGTCTCCTCACTTGACTCAGGGTCATTAGAAATTACAAGATGTGTGGTATATCCTAACCCAAAACGAGTTCGTTGACAGTAGGGATCACCATGCAACGGCATTCATCTGCCTTTTCCATAGTTGAGGCCCTGCTCCAACCTCAAGTCATAACCCAAGCTTTGCATCATCCTCAAAGCCTGTGGACTATATCTGTGAACCTGTATTTTCCTAGCATCAGACTCGTGAGAATCTTCTTGTACAATTGGTCTGTTCTGCATGCGACCGAAGACTATTGGATGTTGATCGTTGCGAGTAGGTGGAACAATAAAGATAGAATCTTCGTGTGGCCCATATGTCGTGACGACATTAGATGTTGATGCTACTTTTCATACATATGGATGATAGGAGTCTATAGCTTCCAAGAATTTTTGTGCTATAGGTTCTATATCGTTATGCGGGGAGGATTCCTGATTAGGAAATTGAGCGTCAGTACACTGATAAAGAGAATCTTTATTATCGTCAGAAACCACGTTCCTGGTTGTATTTACATCAGTCGGCTGCTTATTGCGCCTAAGGTTGATGACCAAAGGTGCGGGCTTCTGGTTCAGAGTGATCACTAGAGGATCACTTCCTCCTCCTGATTTGGTTCTGCTCAAGTGGATAGCCATGGGTTCCATGACTTTCAGACGGGTAGTTCGCCCTTTCATATAGATTGACAAAGGTTGCTCAGCAGATGGTTCTCCTGGCTCTCGGTGGGATTACTCCTCTGTCTGGCCTGACACCTCCTTCATGTAGTCTTGGGTATATAACATGGCATCAGAATAGTAGGACTCAACTCCTTTGAACGGGTTAAGATCAGCAAACTCTATCTTCACTGTCCCCTGGGCATCTACATATTTGAAGCATTGATGTAGAGTGGAAGGAACAATATTATGATCGTGGATCCATGGTCTGCCTAACAGAATATTGTAAGATACCTCCGAATCAATGACGTAGCAAGTAGCCACTGATCTAAGGTCACCAATCTGGATCCTCAGACGAATCTTCCCCAACGGCTTGCTTTTTTTGGCATTGAAGCCCACGATTGTAGTGGTAGTGTAAGCCAGTTCGCTTGTAGGGGTTCTCAATGGTCTTAACAGACTATGAGGAATAATGCTGATCGACGATCCCGGATCTATGTAAATCCGGTCCACCTCCATGGAACCGACATATCTGGTGTAATAAAGAGGCCTGTCATGTGCTTGTTATATTTCAATAACATGTCCTCTTGAGTAAAAGTGATGTTAGGGACCACTTCCATCACACTATGGCATTGAGGATATGCCATAGGCTCTTTATCAGGGGACTTGAGCTGAGTCAAGCATACGTCTGCCTGCATTAAAGCTTCACTCAAGGCTTGACGAGTGTCTTTGGATAGCCTAAGTAGCTCAAAAATGGACAATCTGGCTAGAGTGTTAGCCAACTGGGCCAAGATGTCGAAGTTATATGGTTTCTCTAAACCTTTGTTTTGAATATTCTTCAAAGGTTTATCAAAACAAACTTCTTTTTGCTTACCCTTGTCCGCTGAAGTTGGCCTGGAAGAGCCTACATCTGGTATAACAGGTTGAGGCTCTGAAAGTTTGGCAGCTGAAGTATCTGCTGTCGTTTCTTCCTGATTTCCTCCATAGTCCTTGAGGTAGGTTTTCCCTGACCGGGTTCCGGTAGCCAAAACCTCTTTTTCTGATGTCAGGGATATTGCAACCATATGGCATGGTTTGCATCTTGAGTTCTTTTTAGACTTAGCTTTAGCAGCTTGAGTCTCTTCCTCAATCTCTGACACTAGATCAGGATGAACCCACATAATCTCACCACGCTTGGTAGTTAGGGGTACCAGGTCATGATTTTGACCCCTGGTCGGAGGGAGATTAACAATGTTCATTATTGCCCGTATAATAGGTACTATACCGTTCGGGACTTCATGAAGAGGCAGATTGCAAAATTGGAGAGAGATCATGTTGGCAGTGACCGTCTTCTCGTTATTACGCAGGGTGATGGCCTTGGCGTCGATCAAATCCTGGATTTTTCTTTTTAGTACATAATAGGCCTTTGTGGGGTGATATATGTACCTATAGAAAATGCAGTACTTAGGGTTATTGGTACTGCCGACTTCAATAGGCCGCTTTACCTCTGGGAGAGTGAGCTTGCCACTTTTGACTAGACAATCGAATATGCTCGGAATATCGTTATCGTCAAAAGAATATTCTTCTTTAGGCCTCGAAGTCCCAGGATTCGTCTGCGTAGTCCCTGGAGTATGTTGCCTGGACGTATTAATCGCCAGAGCTTCCATTCCTTTGGAACCACGAGGATGGTCGCCATTGGAGGATGACCGCTTCCCTCTATCAGAGGTAGAGATCATGATACTATTGTCACGCGCCTTACGGCTGTTATCTTTAGCGGCCACCACTGAGATGATAAACGAGGGACAATCATGGAACTGATATGGTCCTGTGAACACTGAGATCAGTGGGAGAAGATTCTTCCTGCAGATGTCCACCAGGGCTGAATCCGGAACTCCGGGAGGCATCTACAAAGTGGCCTGACGAAAATATTCAAAGAATGTACGAACGTTCTCTTTCTCTTTCTGCTTCACTTCGATGAGCGAGGACATAGACATGTCCATCCCTCCTTCGTAGAATCGAGTGAAGAACAGAGTCTTAAAATCTTCGAAAGAAGTGATACAGTTATCCGCAAGACTACGGTACCATTGATAGGCCACTCCAAACAGACAGTCCTTAAACACTCGAGTGAGAAGGGCGTCATTCCCTTGCAACAACATCGTCATCATGTTGAAGTAGTTCATGTACTGGCTTGGTGACATCTTTTTCTCAAACAAAACCATAGCCTATGGTTTGTATTTAGGTGGGAAAGGGATCTCGTCCCAGATAGCTGGGTATGGCTGGTTGATTCCCAACTTCTTGAGTTGATTCTTATGCTTCAAGGCATCAAATTAGGATTTTAATTCCCGAACTGCCTGCATCGGATCTTCCGCTGGGAAAGGGACCGCAGAGTGATGAGAGATCGGTTGTATTACAACTCCAACAGAGGCAATACATTCTCCGAGTTGAGAGGTTGAGGAGCAGCCGATTCTTGATTTTGGACATGCTCCTGACTTGATGGTATATCTACCCCCACCCGTAGTTGAGTCGGAGGAACAGGTGCAGCTGTGTGTTGAGTCACCAATATTTGGTGCATACTCTCCATCATGGAATGCATCTCTTTAAGCGATGCTTCCAATACAACTATGTGTTGCTCAGTACTTCCTGATGGAAAAGCCTCTTTATGTTCATCTCCAATGTCATAAACTCCTATTTCCCTGGATGCTACTGAGGGGCTGGTATAGATCTCTGTAGAGATTGAGTTTATACTTTCAGCATCACATTTAGGAAACTGGCGACCCCCAGTGTCGGAATCGGAAGAATATGAAGTCGATTGTCGCAACCTCGAATGGGTGTTTCGAAAAACACCTGCTTTAATATTCTCAAGGAGTCTATCAAATCTCCTTTGGCTTGGAGTTCTAGAGGGATAACGTCTTGAACTTGACCTTCCTCTAGGAATGTGTGAAGCCATGTTTACTGATGCGAATGTTGGCTCTTCTTCTTGTAGAGACAAAGAGTAGTTCAACCGGTCAAAAACTGACCGTTTTGCCTTAGAACAGCAGTAGTTAACTACAAATTTATGACTATTACAATAATGCTCCCTAGGGGATGTAATAGACATATTAGAGGATCCCCTGTCTTTGCACTTCTGGATCAAGAAATCACGCAAATCAGGGGGATTAACAGAAGAAGTAGAAGGCTTATTCTACCTTTTTACATCGGTTGGGATATGGAGATTGGGAACCATAACTTTCTCCCTGCCATAAGAATACAGCATTTCAGCCATGTGAGTAGCATACGATCCGTCATCTGCCTGTGTAAAGTAGGCATCGTATTCCTTGAATGCGTAAACAACGTCTCATATCAAGGATTATGTCACTAAACGACAGTCTGGGTCTCTGTGCAGAATCATCATTACAACCGTCTTCTCGATCATCGTGCAGTACTCTTTGTCAGGAGTCAAGTTCACTGTTTTGTCTGACAGGTTCATTCAAGGAATACGAAAAGTTTCTCGTACAACTTCACGCTGCATTAAAAGCAGACATAGTTTACGTCGGAGGGGCGATGTAGCAACCTTTTACGCCAAAACAGGCTTAGAGTGCTGCTTTACGCTGGCATCTCTGAAGTCATGTTTTACGCGTATAATTCTGGAGCTTCTGTTTTACGCGTGCTTCATGTATGGGGGTTTTACGCGTATAATTCCCCAGCATATTTTTTAGGCTTCTACAAGACCCCCTTCAAAGTTTTCAAATTTCTCGTAATTTGAAATACTTTAAATGAAGCATGAAATGGTCAAATTTGACTCGTTTTGCGAGGCTGATTTCTCGACAGATTTTAGGAAGTTGTTAGGATTTGATATGTTCTCTCCTGCCTATATAAAGGCAAGTGAGTGAACCTTTCTTTTCATACTTCCTTCACCAAAAGAGATGGTTGTCGAGATCCATTGGGCTGACCTGAGGAAGAAGAAGATCATGTTCTTCCAGCATATAAGGAGCCGTAAAAAGAAGCGTCTTCGAGCAAATATCCTCTGCAACGATGGATCAGTATTCGTATTAAACAGGTGAAGTCTTCAAATGGCCTCTAGTGTCTGGCATAATCTGAAAAGTGGGCAACTTCTTCTCTTGATGGTGTACAAGCCTAGAGGTTGAGAGATCCGCCACCCGTTTTCCCTTGATGTGATCCAAGGGTCCATCTGCTTCCTTGTAGATGGAAGATGCCTTTCTACGCGCAAGACACGATTGAAATTTCTGGATTGGCACTGAGGCTGTCAGAAATTTTGTCTGCCATGTCACAGACGGGAGACAAAGTTTTACGTGCAGGGTGCGTTTGAAATTTCTGATTTGGTACTGAGGCCTTGTCAGAAATTTTGTCTGCCACGTCACAGACAGGAGACAAATTTTTACGCGCGGGGCATATTTAAAATTTCTGATTTGGCACTGAGGCCTTGTCAGATATTTTGTCTGCCACATCACAGACGGAAGACAAAGTTTTACGTGCAGGGCGCATTTGAAATTTTTGATTTGGTACTGAGGCCTTGTCAAAAAATTTGTCTGCCATGTCACAGACGAAAGACAGATTTTTATGCGCAGGGCGTACAGGTTATGATGTCGCAACCTTGTTGGTCGGAGAGAGAGAGTCCGTAGGAAGGGTAGAGGATGTCTGGGGTATCCATACTTTATGCAGCTTCCTATTGTCTTGAACAGAGAGTGAATGAGAGCTATCCCCTGTGCGAAGCATGTATTCATAAGCCGATTGGTCGAATTGGACGACTAGAGTCTTCTTCGTTGATCCGACGGATATAATATCGTGTTGAGCAATGGCTTTCTCGTCAGATAAGAAAGTAGTCCCCAGCAGAGTCGCCATCTTGTGTTTGATGATAAACAAAAATAAAATAAAATAAGGTTTATACGAAATCCTTTCTTTGTTTACAAACAAGAAAAAAGAGTACAATTAATCCTATACAAGGATATTAAGTACAAAAAAATGATTCTGGAGAAATATTGCTATAGGAGTCTGACCTGCGGTCGATCAGTTTGTCCCTTGGACCACACGATGACGAAGAAGTGCTGTAGAAGAAGAAGGAGCTTCAAATATTGCAAGAGGGATTGAACTCTCGTTGCCAAAATCGTCAAGCAACACTTTCTATATGTGCTCTATCTCTGATTCTCCACACTTTCGACCCCTTTTTCTCTCCTGTGACCAGAAATCTCTATTTATAGAGTTCGGTTGCAGTAACTGACCAGTCGGTGTAGAAGCCACTTAGTGGAGAGAGTTGCACCTTTTACGCGACGGTTATAATAACTGCTACCCACGTCTGAATGATCTCCTGAATCCACGTGTGACGCGTATCCCATTATGAGGTAATGTGTATAATCGCTCATCGAAGATCACGGCATGCAAGCCACGTAGGTAACTGCCCCTCACGTAGAGATGGTTGGCATAAAAGCCCAAATAACTGTCTTATTGGCGTAAAAGCCAAATAGTTATCTTGTTGGCGTAAAAGCCAAATAGCGGTCCTGTTGGCGTAAAAAGCCAAATAGCTGTTCTGTTGGCGTAAAAGCCAAGTAGCTGCCCTGTTGGCGTAAAAGCCAAGTAGCGTAGAGCTTTATGCTGCATGGATAGATAACCAGCGTAAACCTAGACAATCCTCCTTCTTTGACTGAGGTCTTTGAGCGTATTATAGGCCAAATAGCTTTATAACGTACCTTTTACAAATTTAGCCTGAGTTGGCGTATTTCGAGGGGATAGCATACGGCGTACTCCTATAGTTGAAAATAGCCTGGTTGGCGTATTTCGAGGAGATAGCATACGGCGTACTCCTATAGTTGAAAATAGCCTGGTTGGCGTAAAATGCCAGGATGGTGACGTGAGCGTATTAGCTCTATTTTTAGCTCTTCCAGTCATTAAAAGTAGAACCAAATCTCGTGCATTAAATACAGAGATCTGCCCCCATCTCGCGCATTAACTGTAGAGACGTGCCTCGAGTTCTATACAAAGAACAGCTTTTGACGTGGCATCTGATTTCGTCTCTTCTTAAGCGTAAAAACTCATCTTTGCCTGTGTAAAGTAGGCAGCATATTCCTTGAATGTGTAAACAATGTCTCATATCAAGGATTATGTCACTAAATGACAGTCTGGGTCTCTGTGCAAAATTATCATTACAACCGTCCTCTCGATCGTCGTGCAGTACTCTTTGTCAGGAGTCAGATTCACTATTTTGTCTGACAGGTTCATTCGAGGAATATGAAGAGTTCCTCGTACAACTTCATGCTGTATTAAAAACAGACATAGTTTACGCCGGAGGGGCGATGTAGCAACCTTTTATGCCAAAACAGGCTTGGAGTGCTGCTTTACGCTGGCATCTCTGAAGTCATGTTTTACGCGTATAATTCTGGAGCTTTTGTTTTACGCGTGCTTCATGTATAGAGATTTTATGCATATAATTCCTTAGCTTATTTTTTATGCTTCTACAGACGGTTATTATGATTGATCTCTATAAATAGCGACCTCTAGTCACAGGGTGAAGGGATCAGAAAAAAGAGGAGCAGAGAGCACAGACAGAGAGTGTTGATTGACAACTTCGGTAACGAGAATTCAATCCCATTTGCAACCTTTGAAGCTTCTTCTTCTTCTACAGCACTTCTTCATCATCGTGTGGTCCAAGGGACAAAGTGATCGACCGCAGATCAGACTCCTATAGCAATTTTTTCCCAGAATCACTTTTATTGTACTTAACATCCTCGTATAAGATTAATTATACTCTTTTTTTTTCTTGTTTGTAAACAAAGAAAGGGTTTCGTATAAACCTAGTTTTATTCTTTTGTTTATCATCAAACACCTGTTAAGGGTACATGTGTGATAGATTTGGTCACACCTATAACTGGACGAAGAAGAGTATATTCTGGAATCTGCCATATTGGAGCACCAATCTGATCAGACATAATCTTAATATCATGTATATCGAGAATAATATGTTTGATAACATAATTAATAATGTAATGGAGGTAAAGGGGAAGACGAAAGACAATCCGAAGGCTTTGTTGGACTTAGAAGAAATATGTAGACGTCCTGTATTGCATTTGATAAAGGAGAAAAATAAAAAGTTAAAGCAGCCTAAGTCAATTTTCTCACTAGAGAAGAAGGATAAATGGAGACTTTGTAGGTGAATTCAGGATCTAAAATTTCTAAACGGGTACATGTCAAACTTGAGAAGATGCGTCGACCTCAAGAAGAACAAACTGGCGGGTATGAAGAGCCACGATTGTCACATATTCATGGAGAGGTTAATTCCGATTGTATTTCGAGAATTCTAACCGCAGGTCGTTTGGGATCCATTGATAGAGCTCAATATATTCTTCAGAGATCTTTCTTCTATTAATTTTCTCATCGATCGTCTTGAAAAGCAAGATAATAACATTGTAGTAACACTGTGCAAGCTCGGGAAGGTGTTTCCTTCTGTATTCTTCGACTCCATTGAGCATTTGCCAATTCATCTTTCCTATGAGGCACGTGTTGGTGGTTCTGTCGATTATCGATGGATGTATCCGTTCGAGCGGCATTTGAATCATCTAGAGAGAAAGGTAAAAAACAAGGCACAGGTTGAGGGCTTTATTTGTGAAGCTTATATTCTCGAGAAGATTACAAACTTTTGCTTGACGTATTTCAAACCTCATGTTGCTACTAATAGAACGAAAGCTCCGAGAAATGACGACGGATATCATGAATCTAATTATGCAATACTGAAAGTATTCAATGCGTCCGAAAAGCCTTTGAGAAAAATAAAGAAGAGATATTTGAATGACGATGAGCTAAGGGCTGCTCAGTTGTATATATTACTCAATTGTGACGATGATGAAGTGGATAAGCTAGAGGGGTAAGTAATTAATACGTCCATGTTTATATCACTTAATGTAATAGTATAAGCTAATATTATGCTACTATTGAGCACTTGCTTCGTTGTTTTTCGGCACATATAATGATGAGATAAGGTTGATTAGACCCTACATAACAGACAAAGAAGTAGAACAAGAAATGAGACGTCATTTTCCTTTTTGGTTGAGCATAAATATAAGGATCTCGGTAATTACTTTTTCTGTATGCACTTGCACAATAAATAACTTACTATCGCTACTTTGGTATTTAGGTCAATCGTCTAATAACACCCAAGACTGAATCTATTAGAACTCTAGCCAAGGGACCATTTACTGCCGCCAAATATGGCCAAGTTACTTTGTGAATGAGTTTAGATTCAAGTCAACAAATGCTCCGATCAGAGATAGCTTTCTGGATCTTGATTCCACGAAAAATAGTTGTTTGTGTATTAAATTTTCCAACTAAAAGACGTCGATCCAGGCAATGATTTCTTTGGCATCTTATGAGAGATTATGGAGTTGACATATAATTATGGTATAGAACCTGCTAAGATCATGCTATTCAAGTATGAATGGTTCGATCTGATTCAAGATCAAGGTTGGAAAATTGACAAGCATGGTCTTGTAGATATAAACTACAAGCGTAGATATCAAGGCTACGAACCATTTATCCTATCAAGTCAGGCTCAGCTCGTGTACTCCACAACTTATCCTAGACGAGGGACAACAAGGTAGGATTGGTGGGCAGTATGCAAGACAAAGCTAGAAATACCTTTGGCATTGACGAAATAGCTTATCAGGAGGACGAGATACCTCTTGTAACAAATATTATAGATGTGGACTCAACAAAAATTACTCTTTACATGACTAATAATGTAGAAGAGGTAAAATTATTCAAAGAGGAAGACGAAGACGAAGTAGATAAAAGTGAAGATAAGAAGAAAGAGGAAGAGGAGGACGAGGAAGGCAAACAAGATAAATTTTCTGAAGATGATTGAAAATAAAATAAATTCATTTGGACTTGTGACATGTATTAATTTTTGACTGTAGAATATACTATCAATTTAGACTAGTGATACTACTAGTTATTTACTGTGCAATTATATTAATGTTGTGAGATATGCATAACATTTTGACTGTAGAATCTACTATAATATTTGTTTATTTGTTCTATTATCATATATTGTTACCAGGTATGACAGGATGATGCATAGAGTTCGGCAGGTCCTGAGGTAGACGGAGTGCTCCTCTGGTACTGCCTACTGTTGGTTCTAGATCCTCGGCACCAAGTACTCCAGTATATCGACCAGTCACATCTCCGACTGCGATTACGTTACGTGGCAGCACTATTGGAACGAGTAGTTCCAGGCCTGAGGCTACTCCATCGTCCAGCGTTCCTCCTACTGACGGTACCAAGGAGACAGATGAGCATATGGCGGAGGTTGAGCAGACTTTATTACAGTATCATCGAGATCCTCCATGCACACCTCCGGACGAGACGATAACGAAGATTTGGGCCGACGGTACAAAATAAGTTAATTAGTTGGTTTAACATCATATATATCGTATATTTCTTTCTTCATCATATATTCACTTTTTCGATAAAAATAATTATCTCTATATAGATATTGTCCCTCGTCGGTATAGAGACGCCTGGGCCACTTTCTGAGGTACAACAATGGTGGCCCTTGGATCAACTACTCTGATGCTCCGGATGAGAGAAAGGAGTTCTGGTTTGCACACTTCAAGGTAAAAATATATTATATCAATCTTCTAATTTATGCATATTATATAACTTACTAAATTACTTATTATAGAAAATGTATTTCTATCCACCGCACCGGGCCGAGTTGATCAAGCAGATATTTTCTGTCGTTGCTGCCAAGCTGATCCGTGATGCTCTGGATGACCAGAAGGCTCATGATCGTGAAGAAAAACTGATCCAAGGTTGGATCACGATTGAGCAGTGGACTGCGATGAGGGCTAGATTCAACGATCTGAGGTACAAGGAAAGGTCTGAGAAGGCCAAGGCGGCTAGAAAAAAGTCAGCAAAGTGGTGCGCTGGCTCAATTTCGATGATAAAACATATTCGTCGTTTGGTAAGTTTTTTATTTCAGATATATTATTTTAATGCATATACGATAAAATGGTAGTAGGATAAAATATTTAATTTTAGTACTAAATAATATATTTTTAACAGGTACAAAGGGGTAAGGATGCCAACATGGTGACCGTCTTCCTGGCCACCCATCGAAAGGGCAGGAATCTCATTGATGAGAGGGCCTCGTAGACCTATGTATGTATTACTTTACTTTGTGTTAATTTTAATATAACTTAGAAAATATGAAAATAAATATCCATGTAGTTAGTAATAAGTACCTTAGACACATTAGCAATTATCGAGTATCCCAACTTTTCTGGGTCGAGTATCTTAGGCTGCGTGAGCAGGCGACTGCTAGTGCACCTACAATGGAAGAGGCTGGTACTTCCTTCCAGCCCTCTCCAGCTCCGTCGGCGGACAAGTTATAGGTAACCGCCGCTGGTGGTCTCCAGAGGGGTACGTACTATGGTACGGGATCCTATGGCTCCCTTGTTTTGACGCAGTCCTCTAGGGCCTCCACTGTATGTGTACATTCCCCACAGCCCTCGCATGTATCGACCCGAGTCCAGGAGACCGTTGACCGTCAGATTGGGTCTCTCCGTGATGAGTTGCTGTGAAGGATGGAGGAGCAGCCCCTGTCCCACCCACAGGCGGACGATGAGACTATCATCGTATGATTTGATACGCTCGAGCGCAGCATCATAGCGCTCAGGGATATGACAGCTGATCTTAGAGCGTCGACAGAGTGCAGCGTGACGGAGCTGCAGGCATCACAACTGTCTATGGGCGAGAGGATGACAATGATGCAGGATTCAATGGTTCATAGCATTACGAGACAGTTATCTACCATGGATTAATATAACCATCGACTAGCACCGTTCGAGCAGATATGTCCTCTTAGTGCGCCTTCATCGACACAGACTCTACCGATATCACTGCCTTCTCTATCGATATTGGTACAATTTTTGGGTAGCTGAATGATTTGTTCTTATCCCTGATGTGCGACGGTGGTCAGCCTCCTACAGATTCGCAGTAGTCCTAGTTCGGATAGTTTACTGATTGTTTATGTTTTGACCTATGATATTTGGCCATTTATGAATATTCTTTATTTTTAAGGCTTTAAAACTTTATTTCTTGCACTCAATTGTGTGGATATTTATTGTAATTTTTACGACGAAATTGTTTTCTGACTTGGTTTGTAATCCCAATATTTTTTTTTAAATTTTACTATATTATTCATATTAAATGTATGTTAATTTATCGGTGTTGAGTGTTCCACCGAAGGGGTCGACGAACCCAGCAAATTTAACGGAGGGTTACTCCGGGTATATTTATATAAATTATGAATTCATAAACTGCTTAAAGATTGGTTTGGAAATCGTTTTATATTCTATTTTTTATTTTTTTACTGAAAATTTAGCGACGGTTATATACGTCGCTAAATTTGTCACTAATTTAGTCACTGAATACATAGCTAATTATGTCGCTAATTTTGTCGCTAAATACGTCGTTGAATGTTGCTAAATTGCTGACATGGCAGTATTTTCCAGGTCAATAAAACGTTGCTAAATGTGTTACAAAACGTCACTAGACAAAAAAAATTTAGCTACGTTTAGCGACACAAAATACATCGCTAATTTAGCGATGTTGCATCGCTAAACGTCGTGAATTATAAAAAATATTAGCGACGCAAATACGTCGCTACAGCAACATTTTACGACATTTTTCCTCTCAGCGACTAGCTTAAACGCGACTTTATTGAAACTTCGCTAATTACGTCGCTAAATTTTTTAGCGACATTTTTAGGCCATTTAGCGACATTTTTAGACGTCGCTAATTTGATTTATTCTGGTAGTGGACTAGCTTCAGTCGATATACATTCATCTAGGTTCAGGGTTCGGTACGTTACCACTTCGTTTAAGCTTCAAAATTAGGCTATCTTTCGAAATCCTTAGACTTTCAAATAGAGTCTTCTTTGTATTTTGAGCTCCAAACAAAGTAATATAATCGACCCGGAGCATCTCTCTGTAAAATTGACATAAAGCCTATTCAGTGGAACAAATTTACACCGGATACACCCAGTTAATAGTATAGACAGTAAATGCATAGAAGCACATAACTATATTGGACAAAAATTTCAACATGTATATCCTACGTTGTAAAGAGCACAACTCCTATATTATGAATATAAATATAATCAAATTATATACAGTTGGAGACTTTCGAATTCTCTTCAATTTTAGTTTATACATATTCAAATTTTGACAATGGTTATTAGGTCAAAACTTGTCTACGAAATAATGTGTATAACACCCCAGATTTTGATTTCAAAATTTTACGTCGATGGTGCACGGCCAATAATTCCTATTATATATACCCGAATACTATCATATCATATACGGTAGAAAATATTATCAAATTTTCAATGATTTTTGTTCTGACATATCCTAGTTTTGAAGAAGTTTAATAGGCTAAATCTGACGTACACAAAAATGTGCATATAGATTCCAGATTTCAATTCTAGGATTCCACCACCGTGTTGTACGGACAATAACTCCTATTATATAAATTTAAACCCTATCGTATCATATATCGTTGGAAAGCTTATCAATTTTTCAATGATTGTCGTTAGGCATATTTAAATTTTGATAGGATTCAATAGATGAAAAGTCACTCGGAAAAATATTGCACCGTAGGAACGAATTCTGCACGTATAAACCTAGTTCTATCTTATGTCTAAGCCTCCTACGTATGTGTCACCTTAACAAAAATCTCTTATAATCTTGTTATAAACCACATATGTTAATCTCAAAATTAATCTAGAATTTAAAATTTATTTTGAATTAATAGAATAACCAAGAACAATATGGAAAAAAATATTAAAATGAGATTTGTGTAAAGAAAGGAAGGACTTTGCTTGATTCTATAGGGTTTGTAATTTATTGAGGGGTGGAAAGAGGTGTTTAAAATGGTTAGGAGGGTGGTATGGAGATGATTTTATGAAGAGGGTGAAAGAAGGGAGATGAAAGCTTTTATAAGGTAAGAAATTAATTTAGTTATATATATAACCAAACCTTTTTACCAAGCAACCATTCCGTACTTATAAAAGAAAGATTTTTTTTGTGTGTAATAACCAATCAAACAAAACAACCCACACCCCCCTTAATAGACCGGCCAAGCAAGGCTTCCTTAGGAAGCTTTGCCTTGAGTTGGTAAAGGGTATTATGGGAATTTCTAGGTTAAAGGTTAGTAGGGTTCTAATTAACACCAATTAACTCCTAATCCAAAACAAATCTTTACACCAAGTAAACCCTAATCCCTAAATGAAAAGGCACAAAACAAATACTTCAAATAAAAAATATTTAAGCTTTTTGTAAAATAAAAAATATTATTATATTAAAAATTTTGGGAACCCGAGAAATTATTTTATTAAAATAATACAATTTTTTTTGAAATTCTATTTTCTCGTAAAACTTATAATTTCAAATAAATAATAATAATAGTAAAATAATTTTAGAAAACAACTATGACACTCTACCCTCCATAGAAAAATTTTATCCTCGAAATTTAAATTATGCCAATAGAAGTATATCAAAAGTACTTAAACTTTAAAACAAATCTTGAGTGACAAATAGATAGGGATACTATTTTTGCATATCTTCTTCCCGTTTCCAGGTAGATTCACCTAGAGAATCTTTATTCCATATCACTCGTAGTAGAGATATGCTTTTGTTCTTGAGTATCTTTTCTCTTCTATCCAGGATTTCTACCGGTTGTTGTTCTATTCAGAGTGTAGGGCCTACTGTTATCTCTGTATGGTCATGTATATGATTTGGATCTGGTATATATCTTCAAATTTATGATATATGAAATGCATCATGAATTCCTTCTAGTATTGGAGGTAAGGCCAATCTTTATGATACCTCTCCAATTCTTTCAATTACATCAAAGGGTCCAATGTACCTTGGGCTTATTTTTTTCGAGTTCCAAATCTAATTGTTCCTCGAGATGGCAAAATATTTAAGAATACATGATTGCCAGGTTAAATTTCTAAACATCTTCCATGTTTAAATGCCCAAATCTTTTGCTTATCTTGAGTTGCCTGAAGGTGACTCCTTATGGCTTTAATCTTGTCTATAGTTTGTATCACCACTTCTAGACCCAATAATTGATGTTCACCTATGTCACTCCAACATATAGGAGACCGACACTTCCTTCCATATAAAGCTTCAAAGGGTATCATTTTGATGCTGGCATGATAACTGTTATTAGAGGAGAATTCAACTAGATGAAGATGATCATCCATAATCTTACAAAATCAAAAGTACATGCTCTCAATATATTTTTCAGATTTTGAATAGTTCTCTCTATTTGGCCATCTGTTTGAGGATAATATGCTAAGCTAAACTTTAAGCTCCCCTAAAAATTTAAAGTAAATCGGGAGTCTCTGTCTGAAGCTATGCTTGCAGGTACTCCATGCTGACTAACAATTTATCTCATATACATATCAGCTAATATTTTGGTTGATTGATCCACTCAAAATGGTAGAAATCGAGCAAATTTTGTAAGTCTATCCGCAATAACCCAAATAGCATTGTTAGCCTTCTGAGTACTTAGAAGTCCTGATACAAAGTCCATAGTAATATGATCTCATTTCCATTCTGGTATTGGTAAAGGCTGAAGAAGTCCTATAGTTCTCTGGTGATCTACCTTTACTTGTTGACACACTAGGCATTTTGATACAAATTTTACAATTTCTCTTTTTATTTCATGCCACCAAAAATTTTGTTTGAGAACTTTATACATTTTCGTAATCCCTGGATGAATAGAATATTGAGAGTTATGTGCCTCAGACATAACTTCTGTTCTTAATTCTCATTTTGGTACACATAATCTGTGTTCAAACCTCAATGTTTCATCTGTGTATTTACTTATCCCAGTCTGAATCCCTATTCTAGTCTTCTTTCACAATTCTTGTAATTTAACATCTTCTTTTTGAGTTGCTTTGATTCTCTCCACTAAAGATGACTGAACTTGCAAGTTATCCCATGATCCTTCTGCCCTTGGATATATAATTTTAATTCCCATTTTTCTTAGATCATCAAGAATTTTTGTGTGTGTGTTCATAAAGAACGCTGTAGGTCTTCTACTTAATGTATCGGCTACTTTATTTGATTTGCCATGATGATATTTCAGTTCCATATCAAAGTCCTTAAGTAGATCTAACCACCTTCTTTGTCTCATATTTAACTCTTTTTGAGTTAATATATATGTCAAACTTTTGTGGTCAGTATATATTTTAACTTTTTCACTATATAGGTAGTGCCTCCATAATTTAAGTTCAAACACTACTGCGGCCAGCTCTAAGATCATGTGTTGGATAGTTTTTTTATGCTGCATTAACTGAAGAGATGCATATGATATAACTCTTTCATGTTGCATTAGTACACAACACAAGCCTTCACTAAAAGCATCGCTATAAATTTTATAAACCCCGGATCCATTTGGTAATGCTAGAACAGGTGATGTAATAAGTCTTTCTTTCAATTCTTTAAATGATGCATGGCAATTGTCTGTCCAGATAAATTTCTTATCCTTCCGTGTCAAACGGGTTATAGGTTCAAAAATCCTCGAGAAGTTTTTAAAAAATCTTCTGTAATATCATGCTAATCCCAGAAAACTTCATATTTCTGCTATAGATTTAGGTACATGACATGATTTTACTGCTTCTACTTTTCTTGGATCAACTAAAATTCCTTCGCTAATGATGATATGGCCAAGAAAAGATATACGGTCTAGCCAAAATTCACATTTGCTAAGCTTTTCGTATAATTATTCTTGTCTCAAAGTTTGAAGTACTATCCGTAGATGTTCTTCATGTTCTTCCTCATTCTTGGAATATATCAAAATATCATCGATAAATACTATGACAATTTTATTCAAGTATTGGTAGAATATGCGATTCATAAGATCCATAAAGATTGCAGGAGCATTAGTTAATCCGAATGACATAACTAAGAATTTGTAATGCCCATATCGGGTTAGAAAAGCAGTTTTTGATACATCTTCTTTTTTTACTTTTACTTGATGATTACCTGACCTCAGATCAATTTTTGAAAATACTTGTGCTCCTCCAAGTTGATCAAATAACTCATCAATTCTTGGTAATGGATATTTGTTCTTGATAGTCACCTTATTCAATACTCTATAATCAATGACCAGTCGTAATGTGTCATCTTTTTTCTTGACGAATAAGACTGGTGCTCCCATAGGTGAAACACATGGTTGAATAAATCCTTTAGTCAATAGTTCTTTTATTTGTTTATTCAACTCTGCTAAATCTTTTAGTCAATATTTTCTTTGCTATTGGTGCTGCTCCATGAACCAGATCTATAGTAAACTCTACTCTTCTGTCTGGTGGTAGTCACGATAATTTATCAGAAAATACATTCTTAAATTCAGATACTCTCCTAGGGAATTGTTCTTCTTCAATATTTTGGAATACTCCTCGAATTGGCAGTCTAAGTTCTTCAATCTTCTTTGTTTGTTCTTTCTTATGATCCCGAATAAATTCACATATTTCTCTTCTTGGAAGTTGAAATGTAACCCTTCTTTGGCCACATTCTATATTAGCTACTGCTAATGTCAACCAGTCCATTCCAAAGACTATATCATAATTGATCATCAAAAAAATCAAAGGTCTTAGTCGGAATGATTCATCTCCAATTTTGATTGGACAGACTTTACATATATGATTGACTTCCACCAATCCATTTCCCGTTAAAATTCTTAATTTCTTAGGTAATGGTTCGGTTTCAATCTTATGCAAGCAAATAAGTGCAGTAGATATAAAGAAATATGTAGCGCCTGAATCAAATAATACTATTGCTAGATAAGATGAAACTAATATTGTACCTTTCATAACTTCTCTAAGTAATTCGGCCTTATTAGTATCCATCAAGAAAGAATTGCCATGCTTCTTCTTGCCAGTATAAGTTTGTTGTGGTCTTTGTGCCTATTGGAATTGTTTTAATTGAGGAAGTAATAGAGGCCTATACTAACTTCCTGCAGGTACCAAAGTTTGCATTACTGGTACTGCATGTTGTATTGGCCTTGGTGCATTTAACATCGGCCTTATTACATTCTCCTGAACTACCTGCCTTGGGTTAAACCCTGCATTCATAGGCCTTGGTACAAATTATTGATATGGTGCCGTAGGCCTTGTCATACATATCTGGGGACACTGAGTAATTTGATGATCCATATCTTTAGCACCAACCATTATATTTTCTATATTGATTCTTTAAATGGCATGGTTTCCTACAGAAATTGTATATGGACAGACCTTTTGTTGTTGTCATCTGCAGTCGCTTGAGCTGACATTGCCATTGGTTCTTTGAAGAATATCTTGGTTCAAAGTTTCTCTTCTTACCTCCAACCTTTATTACTTGCCTATCTTTTTGTATCCTTTCTTTATCTCGGGCAGCTTCAATTATCTCAGAATATGTTTGGCATTTATAATGTACAACTTTGCCCTTAAATTTACTTTCTAACCCTTCACTGAACCTGGATACTTTAGAATTTTTTTGTAGCTACCATATAAGGAGAAAATCTACTTAGTCTGGTGAATTCTGCAGTATATT
Source organism: Iris macrosiphon (assembly GCA_036927795.1). Lineage (NCBI taxonomy): Eukaryota > Viridiplantae > Streptophyta > Magnoliopsida > Asparagales > Iridaceae > Iris > Iris macrosiphon. The sequence goes on along the minus strand of JAYESA010000013.1, from coordinate 145,154,488 downwards.
CATCTATAATATATTTATCCTGTTTTAGTTGGATAAATATCCTTTCTAATTCTATTTGAGACGACTATGGAAAAAATATTTCTTCAATTTTTTTAAAATTCTTCCCATATCATCACTCTATCAGACTCCTTTGGGTGCTGTTCACTCCACCAACATTCTGCTACATCTTCTAATTGGATTCTAATTATTGCTACCATATTTTTTGTGCAATCTTTACTCCCTTAAGTAATCCTTCAGGCGTCCTTAATCATTTCCCTCCCTCCAATGGACTCTCAGTTCCATAAAAAAAATTTGGAACTAGTTTTCTAAAGTCGGCAATGGTTCCAATTTTCTGTTGGAAAGGTGCCCTAAGTTGTTCAAGTACAGCTGTTGAGGTAGCTTGTGCAGCATTAGTATGCTGATTATTCATTTGTAAGATTAGTTGGAAATTTTGGAGTAATTAACGGCACTTGTCTCAGCTTGGTTGTTAAGAGGGGGCTGTAATTCATAATCATCCATTTTCTAAATGAAGACAAGGAATCTAGAATTTTTAATACACTAACCCAAATAGCTATAACATTATTATTAATAATAAATAAACTCAAAAGAACAGTTATATAAAGGCCGAAAGAAAGAAGTTGGGAAGCGATATTATGTTGAAGGATCTCGAAGGTGGTTGAAGACACATTCCTTATTCTTTGAATTACTCGATCTTATTGACTATTTAAAGTGGTCACTTTGCGTGCCCCGAAAAACAAGATCTAAATAGATCTCGTGTAGAGGGCCCACCTTCTCGTCTAAAAAAGATAGACCTTCAGCCACCTCTTGGAGATTGACTCCTGGAGGTAGGAAACTGCATACTTTATTTACAGAAACAATATATTATACAATGCTATGAAGATACATAACCACTATTTACATATTCTATTATACTATAATGAACTCCAACAGACAAAAAGACAACCTTATATCTATCTTACACACAAACTAGTCTTATATACATACACTGTACATACATATTAGTCTTATTTACATAACCATCTCCTATATTCCCTCAGTCATATCTATATCATCCTCATCCTGCTACCTAAAATCTCCACATAAGGGTGTCGAGCCCTCCATTCATGTAAGGTACCATCTTAGCCATTTATTCATGGATTTGAGTCTTGGGATGGTTGGGTTCGAATAATTTGAAAATAAGTTCTCTTCTCGAATATCACTTTAGCCCTATCTTCTACGTCCTGAATAGTAGATTTTATAACTCCGTAGAGAATACCATAAACTATTATGACTTTCTCTTCTTCCATCCCCAACAAGCGTCTATAGTGGTAGTAATACCCATATGTGTCCGGTTACTCCTATCAAATCGCAAATGAGGTAGGAATCGATGAACCATCCTACACACTTAAATAAAACTAAACAATACTTAGAATTAGAAAATTAAACACAACTATAGGTAATTAGAAATAATTAATCCTGAATCAGGTTTTCTTAGAACATAAACACATACTATAAAAATATAAAACAAGTATACTGAACTTAATTTTGCTTAATCTTATAATACCTAATACTCATATCCTAAGGTTCTTGTTAGACTATTCCTAGAAATCAATCTTAGGGTCTTATAGATATCATTTACAGATCAGCTTCCTAAATGTAGAATATTGCATATCTATAACGCAGACCGAAATGGGACACCACTAAAAGACGTGTCATGCTCCGCTCTTAATACGATGAGTCGAGTAGGTAACCAGCATCCCCCAGGCTACTTGCTTTACGAATAAACCTATATCCGTAACCACGATTGTTACTTGTAAGTTCTAGGATAAAGTAGGGGTGAGTATTCGGTTAATTTGGTTTCAACTGAACCAAATTATGCAAAATTGAATTAACCAAATTCAAAAAAAAAAACCAAAATCGAACTGAATAGGTCAAAAACTGAAATTAAATCGAACCAAAATAATAGGTTTGATTTTCGGTTTATTCGGTTCCTCACATTCCCAACACACATAAAGATCAATTCCCGACATTAAAGAAAAAAAGTTTCTTGTGCAAAACAATTGCAAAAAAATACAATAATTGGCATTGGTAGATGACGAAGATGGAGAATGTACTTACTAGTTTTCTTTCACAACTGACGAGCTCGAGGAGGAAGGAGAAGTTACAGGACCCCACGACGTCATGTCCATCGGGTAGCTACCGAGTACTCGGAGGAACGATGTTTAACTTCCTCGGCTCGAGGAGGTCTCAAAGTCGGTGCAAGGAGTGATGGGCTAGCACGCAAGCAAGATGAAGCGGATGATGTTGCCGGAGTCGTCCTGGATGCCGTCGGCGAGTACATGGAGGCCGTAGAGCCCGACGATGCTGACGGAGAAGATGGTGGCGGTGTCGTCGGAGGCCTCGCGGGTGATGCTGAGGCCGAGGTAGGTGACTCACACTGGTTGCTTGCCCCATTTTTGCCTGCTGCAGTGGAGGCTGCTTGTTCTCGATGACGACAACCTTTGAGAAGAGATCAAGAGAGAGGGAGAGAGAAGATCGAGATCAAAGAGAGGGCAGAGAAGGTGAGAGATCGACGACTGTAAAGGGGCGAAGGTGGCAGAGGAGAGGAGGATGGAGGAAAGAGCGATGGATGTGGAGAAGGTCTTGAGGGAAGAGGAAGGGTCTTGGTCTTGTGGGGAGGGGGAGGGGGACGAGCATAGAACTTAGGGTTTTTTAGTTTTAAAGAGGAGATCAGTGAGGAGATAGGAGTTGGTTGCTTGCAACTTTTGAAGAGAGGAAAAATGAGAGGAGAGAGACTGAAAAAGAGAATATATACTTGGGGTTAGGGTTAAGGGTAAATAAGTAATTTTAAATATCTATTCCTCTTCGGTTTTCATTTTTAAACTGAAACCGAACCCAATAACCGAATCCAAAACTGATAACCAAATTATAGGGTCTGTAAAACCTAACCCGACATGAAATATTTTTGAACAGAATCGAGTAGCTTATTTGATTCGGTTCGACTCAATTTTTTGGTTTAAACCTAATAATGCTTACCCCTATAGGATAAAGTATAGGGTAATTATAAATCAATAACAAGGTATGAACTAAATACATTCACAACACCAACCTTCTTCATTTATATCTCACAAGTCAGAGTTATGTCTTCCAACAATAGTATACAGGCTACTCACTAATTATACAACCACATGTCTATCTCCCATAAAGATTAATATACATATAATTATACAAACACAAAATAAAATTATTGTTCTATACGCGACATCCCTTACTCTCTAGACTCATCCACATTATACATGGAAAGTACCTCGTCTTTGTCCCGGCCTTCATCTAGTGAACAAAACTAGGTCATCAAAGACGTGCAAGCCCTTGATTTAAGGAAGGTGAAATAAATAAAATAATATGATACTGAAGATCAAGTGCAATGGAAATCTAAACCAAAAACTCTAAGTATAAGATATAATGTAACTTTGAACTAACTTCTAAAGTGATCTTAATCTGGTGAGATAATTGCATCCAAAACTGTTTCTTAAGTCCTAAAGTCACTAACACAATCACAAGATAATTTTTCCTATACGATGATGCAAAGTTTAGAGAACATGTTTGGATTTCATATTCGTAGTATCATGAGTACTATCTAGGTAATAATTTTGTTACCAGGGATCATGTGGTGGCAGGTAGGCACGGTGCTTAGTAGTCCGGCCACTCCTCTTTGGGAGCAATAAATCATATACATCAATTAACACAAAATTTGACTTTTCATCGATTTAGGGTAAACATTTACATATAACACGAGATACAGGAAGGTAGGTGATCTAAGCATTCACCCACTCTCAATGTAAGGCCTTACGAAGGAGCTACAGGTACTGATCTATTTTGTTTAATTATATTGCCAAAATTTTACATAATGTGATTCAAACTGTTCTTCCCCGCCCAATGCTCAATTCTATAATCACAATCGATCCTAAGTCCATTCTAATAATTAAAACTATGTTTCTTGGCTCAAGTATACATCTTGGTTTTTCTTTCTGGAATACAGATATTACTTAGCATAAATACTTCCAACTATTGGAATAACATCAATTAAACCTCTATACCCGTTAGTATTACGAAATATGAGAATACAGTCAACGGGATATTCTAGAACCAAGGAAACTAGATTTGATAATCAGATCGCTTACGCGGTTACATCTCTATGTTCGTACAAGTCCGAACTTAGACAATTAACCTCTATGTATTCCTAGAATTATTGTTAGTCTATCTCCAGTCGATATACAGTTATATAGGTTCAGGGTTTGGTACGATACCACATCGTTTAAGCTTCAAAATTAGGCTATCTTTCTAAATCCTTAGACTTTTGGACAAAGTCTCCTTTATATTTCGAGCTCCAAACACAGTAATATAATTGACTTGGAGCAACTTTGCATAGAATTGACATGGGTCAAAGTCCCTTCGATGGAACAACTCTACACCGGACACACTCAGTTAATAGGATAGACAGTAAATGCATAGAAGCATAAAACTACATTATACAAAAATTCTAGTCTGTATACCCTACGTTGTACAGAGCATTACTCCTTTATTATGAATCTTAATACCATAAAATTATATAAGGTTGTAAATCTTATCGAATCCTCTTCGATTTCTGTTTAGACATAATCGAATTTTGACAATGTTTAATAGGTCAAAACTTGTCTACAAAATAAGGTGTATAACATCCCATATTTTGATTTCATAATTTTACCTCGAAGGTGCACGACCAATAATTACTATTATATAAACCCGAATGCCAACATATCATATACGCTTGGAAATTTTATCAAATTTTCAATAATTTTTGTTCACACATATCATAGTTTTGAAGAAGTTTAATAGGTTAAATCTATCCACAAACAAATGTGCACATAGGTTCAAGATTTCAATTCTAGGATTCTATCTCCGTGTTGTACGACCAATAATGCCTATAATATAAATTCAAAATGTAAACACCCTAATTTTTTTAGAAATTAAATTAAATTTCATTATTTGTAATTATTGAGTTTTAGGGAGATTTTTTATAATTTTTAGCTAATTATAATAAATGTTCTTCATGGATTTATATTTTTGTGTATTAAATTAATTATTAAAATAGTACAAAAATTATATTTTTTGTGTATATAATTAATAATAGAATATTGTGTAATTTTTTTTAAATTTATTGGGGTCTAAAACTATTTTTAGATGGCCATATATACATTATTTTAAATAAACCAACCCAAACCAAATTGAACCAAACGAACCAAACTGAACCAAACGAACCAAACCAAACCAAACCAACTCACTAAAACTAATCGGACTCAGATCCTAACCCATACCCGAACCCGCATACCCAATAACCCGAAACCCTATATAACCCTTCAGCTACAGTACCACCCCCCCGACCGTTCCCTTCCTCTCCCCTAACCGACCACTGACCCGACCCCTTTCCCTCATTGTAACGCCCTCCCCTCACCCCTATATAACCTCCAGCCAAGCTGACCCTCACCACCAATATCTCCTCTTTCATTCCCGACCATCGCCTACCGCCGCCGACGTCGGACTGCCGCCGCACGACACCGCGAAGACAGGCCGCCTGAATTCCTGAGCAATAACAGTAGCAAGTTACGCTACTTTCCACCCTTGTATCTACCTGCACAGTAATCCAAATATTAACCCATCAAATCCGATGTGAAACCACATGACCCTCTTGAACCCTGTATAATTAGTTCGGTGTATCGTGTCTTGTGTCAGTCATAATTTATGACGCTAAATAGGAAAAAATGACCAAATTTGTAGTTCAAAAACTGTCCCAACTACCCATGTTCATGTCTATTTTTCTTCTAACACACTTAATATTTTTAAATTCCACTTGAACAGTAATTTAAACAATATAATCAAGATTTAATCTCTATTATTAATTTATTTTAATTTGTTGTATGCTGTGATTTATTCGCTGTTAATTTTAACCAAAAACGTGATTTTTTTAAATTCGAATTTTCCCAAAATGGGGTGCATTCCGCTAAACGAGACGACTTTGTCGTGTACAAATTACACGAAAGGCACGTATCATCAATGCGGACGTGTGAGATTTTGCGAAAGTTAATTTGGATGTTCGTTCACACCATAATCAACGCGTATCCGTCGAAAAGTCTTGTATCGACCTATTCTGACACCCATCATAATTTTGTATGTGCCTATTATTTTGCAATGACATGTACGCCATCGGATTCATAGCATTACGCTGGTCCTGTGACCCAAGTTTGGTTCGATTCTGAGAACATTGACGAAACACCATTTTATGGGCCCTACGGTTCTATTTGACGAACAATTTCGTGACCGACTCATCGAAATCCTGTTTTGGATATTCCGTTGGATTCGTATCATCGTTCTAGACTCATAAATACTAAGTTTGATAGATTTGGAGAAATTTGTCTTTTGCACATTTTTCGGTACGAAGTGGGCCACATGTGGATCCTGCTTTGACCAGAAACTGTTAATTTTGCCCCTGTGTTCAAATTGGACTTATGGATAGTCAATCCTAGATATTTCAAGTATTCTGAGAGCGATGGTAATATTTGTTTCAGCATCCAGAGGTGTACCTGGAGATTCTACTTATATCGGAGCAACTATTGGAGCTCAGAACCCAGGCAAGTGTATCTTGCCAAACTTGCAGTAGTTTCTTTGATATTATTTGCTTGTGTTATTTTTTGTGATGTATCTATTCAACCTAGGTCCGTGAGACATTGCTTAACGTCCAAACAAGATTCGGGTGTCGACGTCGTACGCGGAGTCATGTAACGTCATTTAGAAAGTTGATCCCACGATCCTATATATTTTTGCGTGCTTGTTTTATCAAGTACGTCATACTATAGGATACTTGACACTATTCATGTGACAGAATCTTTTCTGAGTTATTTATGGTGATTCTGTATAGGCTTACAGGATTCATGACATAACACTTGCATATACATAGATATTATTATGACTTGTTGTACTAGCTAAAGGTCATGATCTTGCGTGTTATGGACATGAGACTTTGTGGACATGAGATATGAGATTACATAGGGTGGTGAGAGACACATAGGCTACAGGCTGATTATATATATATATTTTATTTTTGCGGTGCTTTAGTCTCTGTACCAGAGCTTGTCCCATTACGTGATATTACTGCTATCGGCTCCCTAACACAGAGCTTGTAGTGGTTTCAACCTGAGTACTAGTGATGCTCTCAACTTGCATTTCACATAGCTGGTTACATAGTTTGCCCTGAGGATCTATTTTTATTTACTGTATTTTATTTGTCTTGAGTTATTCTTGTACCTTGCTATGTCCCCTGAGGACCTAGATCCGGATTATGTCCCCAGGTACAGTAGATGAGGATTACCACGAGATATATGGGACATGAGCTAACGCTGGAGCAGTACTGGCACTAGAGGAGGATGAGGTTGTGCGAGAGAATTTCTCCTGAGTATTCTGTTACATACTCAGTTATTTCTGCTTCCAGTTATTTCATATCTTGACTCTTGGATTTATGTATTAACTTATTTTATCGGGTTGTTCCCTGAGACACTATTTATTTGGACTTGTTGATAGACTATATTTCTATTTATTATTATCTTGACTGGTCTATCATATTGACTTGTGTTTACTTTCTGTGGATAAGATTAGAATTATACTGAGATGGATGATGTAGACTAGCATTTATATTTATTATAGCTTAAGTGCACTCTAACGGGTCCATTAAATTTGGTTTGACCATTGGAGTTGTGCTGCTGGGCATTGCCACATGGCTAGTCCCTCGATATTTTGGGACTAGGGCGTGACATAGTTTTTGTGGTAGCCCATGCAGGTCCTCAACTATATTGCTTTGGTTTCAACTAAGGAACTAAGCAAGCCTACGATTAGGATATGATAAATTAAAGGATCTCATCCAATTGTTAATCTATTCTTCACCTCTATATCGACTTTAAAATAATTTCTTGACTTGTATCCTGCCTTGATTCCTCTGTGCGCCTCTCATAGTTTACTTTGTATGAAGAGTAATGGATCCACGAGCCAGCGACGAGACTTTCACGGGAATACCACAAGGTGCTATGGTCACCTACGATGATGGAGTGACACCATTGGGTGGAGATCCCTCCACTCAACAAAGCAATCAAGCAGATCAGCATGCCTCGAGGTTCCAACGAGACGATATTCCACCACCGCCACAGTTTACTCCATCTATGCCCGTTTTTCCAACATGATAGCCTATGGACGGACAACAGATATTCCAAATATTCTATGTAATGATGCATACACAACAGCAGGTTCATCAAAAGGCCCAGTAATGTCGGGCAGAGAAGTTCTTTGACGGACGTCAATGTTGCAGCCTGACGCATGGAGCACAATATCTGGAGAGAGTCTAGCCAAAAGCTGTCGCATACACTAGCTGTAAACACCCAAAAATTTTAAAAATTTTTAAAATGATTTTTTGAGATTTTCTATATTTTTTATTAATTAAAATAAATGTTCTTCAAGGATTAATATTTTTGTGAATTTAATTAAATATTATAAAAATTATATTTTTGAGTGTAAAATTAATAATTGGGTATAGTAAAATTTTTTTGGAACTTATTGGGCTTAAAACTATTTTTAAAATAGCTAAAAATATCATTTTTATTTAAACCAGATAAACCAGACTGAACCAGCTTGAACCGAACCAAACCAAACCAAATTAAAATTAAACTGAACCCAACCCTAGTGGATTCAGATCTAAATCGACCCGTACCCGAACCCGATCCGTTAACCCCTTCATACAGTTACTGAAGAAATAAAATCTCCCCGACCCGCCGCCGTTCACTAGCCACCGGCGACCCCTTGGTTCGCTTCCCCAATGGCCGACCCTCTTGTCCCCCTCCCCGTAACCGCCGGCCAACCCTTTATAAACCCCCCAGTGGCCGAACCCCCATCGCCATCACCCTCCTCGACTTCACTCCGGCCGACTTCGACGATATTCGCCGCCGCCGACTACGACCCCGACAACTACGGCACCCATACGACCCGACCGCTGCTACCCCGACGACTTTGGCCGACCCACCAATGACCGCAGCAACCTGCCACCGCTGTCGATCGACTACTGCCGCCCGCCACCTTTCACGTATAGCATTCCGCGACCGACCCCAGTTCTGGTGAATTTTACTTCCTCCTCGTCGCATCAATTTTTGATCAAGTTATTGCATTGTGTTCGCTGTATGACCCTCTCGAACCCTGTATAATTAGATTGGGGTATCGTGTCCTGTGGCGGTCGTAAATCGTGACGCAAAAACAGGAAAAATAATCCAATTTTTGGTTCTGGAAACTGTCCTGAAGCCCCATGTTCATGGCCATTTTTCTCCCAACCATGTTAATAATTCTAAAATTTAATTGAATAGTAATTTAGACAACATAACCAAGTTTTAAATCCTATAATTAATTTATTTTAATTTGTTGTAAGTTGTGTTTTATTCGCGGGTGAAGTTGACCAAAAAGCTTGGTTTTTAAAACCCGAATTTTACGAAACTAGGTGCGTCCCGCTAAATGAGGCAACTTCGTCGTGTGCAAATTGTATCGAAAGGCGCGTATCGTCAATACGGACGTGTGGGATTTCGTAAAAGTTGATTTGGATGTGTGTGCACACCGGAATCAACGCGTACCAGTCAAAATCCCCGTATCGGACATGTTCTGACACTCGTCATAATTGCGTGTGTGCTTATCGTTTCACAATAAAACTTATGCCATCAGATTCGTAGCGTTACGCTGGTACTGTGACCCAAGTTTGGTTCGATTCTAAGAAAGTTGACGAAACCCCGTAACGTGGGTCCCACGGTTCCACTTGACGGGCAATTTTGTGATCGGCTCATCGAAATCTAATTTTGGACATTTCGTTGGCTTTATATCATCGTTTTAGACTCGTAGACACTAAGTTTGACAAATTTGAAGAACTTTATCTTTGGCACATTTTTTGGTGTGAAATGGGCCACATGTGGACCCCCCTTTGACCAAAAACTGTCAATTATGTTCCTGTGTCCAAATTAGACTTATGGGTAGTCAATTTTAGCTATTTTTTGTCTTCTGAAAGTGATGGTAATATTTATTTCCTCATCTGGAGGCGTACTTGGAGATTCCACATACACCGGAATAATTGAAGGAGTTCAAACCCCTAGTAAGTATACCTTGCCAAACTTGTAGTAATTACCTTAATATTATTTTCTTGATTTATTTTTGAGATGTGCCTGCTCAACCTAGGATCGTGAGACGTTGCTTAACGTCCGAATAATATTCGGGTGTCAACGCCGTACGCGGAGTCGTGTAGCATCACTTAGAGAGTTGATATCACGATCCTCTATACTTTACGTGCTTGCTTTACCAAGTACGTCATACCATAGGACACTTGATACTATTCATGAGACATAATCTTTCCTGAATTATTCATGGTGATTCTGTATAGGCTTACAGGATTCGTGACATAGATCTTGCATATACATAGATATTATTATGACTCGTTGTATTAGTTAGAGGTCATGATCTTACGTGTTATGGACATGAGATGTCGTGGACATGAGATGTCGTGGACATGAGATATCGTGGACATGAGATGTGTAATTATATTGGGTGGAGAGAGACACATAGGCTACAGGCTGATTACATACATATATATTTATTATTGCGGTGCTTTAGTCTCTGTTCTAGAGCTTGGCCCACTACGTGATATTACTGCTACATGCTCCCTAACACAGAGCATATAGTGGTCTCAGCCTTAATACTAGTGATGCTCTCATTTGTATATCTCATAGCTGATTACATAGTTTGTCTTGGTGATATTTATATTTATATACTATATTTATTTGGCTTGAGTTATTCTTGTACCTTGCTATATCCTCTGAGGACCTGGATTCGGATTATGTCCCCATGTATAGCAGAGGAGATCTACCCCGAGGTATACGGGACAGGAGCAGACACTGGAGCAGTACTAGCACCAGAGGACGAGGTGGTTCCAGAGGATTTATCTTGAGCATTTTATTATGTACTCAGTCATTTATGTTTTTTAGATATTATATTTCCTGTCTTTTGGATTACTGTACTAAACTCATTATCGGGTTGTTCCCCGAGACATTTTATTGAGACTTGTTGGATTATATTTCTCTTTGATTTGTTTGACAATTAAATTATGTTTACCTTCTGTGGATGAGATTAGAATTAGAATGCGACATGTATCGTAGACCATTATATTATTTTACAGCTTAAGTACACTCTAATGGGTCCATTAAATTGGGTTTGCCTATTGGAGTGTGATGCTGGCCATTGCCACGTGGCTAGTCCCTTGGTATTTTGGGACTGGGGCGTGAGATAGATTTTTATGGTGGCCCATGCAGGTCTACGACTAAATTATTTCGGTTTCAACTAAGGAACCGAGCAAGCCTCCGACTAAGGATAGGATAAGTTATAGGATCTCATCCACTTTATTGATTCATTCTTGACTTCTTTATCGACTTCAAAATAATTTTTTGACTTGCATCCTGCCTTGATTCCTCTGTACGTCTCTGATAGTTTATTTTGGATGCAGAGTAATGGTTCCACAAGCAAGCAACAAAACTCCCTCAGGTACACCACAAGTTACAGTTGTCACCTACGGCGATGGAGTGACGCCATTAAGTGGAGATCCCTCCACTCAACAAAGCAGTCAAGAAGATCAGCACGTTTCAAGATTACAGCGAGACGACATAACACTACCGCCATAGTTTACTCCATTGATGCCTATTTTTCCATCAGAACAGCCTATGGATGGTCAACAGATATTCCAAATATTTTATGTAATGATGCAAGCACAACAACAGGTTCATCAAGAGGTCCAGCAAAGCCGGGTGAAGAAGTTCTTTGACGGACTTAGCTCTGAGCTACAAAAATTAATCAACTCCGTTGCAACTACTTCATACACGGACGTCCTTGCTGCAGCATGAACCATAGAGCGTGTCACCAAGAGAGAGTCCAGCCAGAAGCGGCCGCATAAATTAGCACCAGACCGAGCACAGCAGGAAAGAGCTGCAAAGCGACCACAAATAATCCACCATAGAGAGTAGTACAACAATCCCTAGTCCTTCCTACTTGTCACTACTGTGGCAAGGTAAGCCATATTGGGAGGGAGTGTAGACTTAAATTAGGATTATGTTTAGCTTGCGGATCCCATCAGCATTCAGTAAGGGATTGACCTGAGCGTCGAGAAGGAGCACCAATAGTAAACCGACAAGCTTTACCAGCATCTGGATGATATCAGCTGAGGCCACCCTTGGCACCACGAGCAGCACTCTTCCAACAGGCCCAGCAAAAGCAGATGACACCATCGCAAGAAAGTTTATCGGCTTTTGCGATGACAGTGGAGAAGGCACAGACTCGAGGAGTAGCGAATATGAGTAAGATATAAGTTTTATTATAGTTATCTATTTCTAGTAATGCTTAGCACGTGCATGTCAGTTCATTTTCGTAGCCTAAGCCTAGTATTATGTTATCATGAACTTGTTAGTCTAGATTAGTAAGATGTAACTGGTACCCAAGTTTTCATAAGCTATAATTGATCCTTGCTCTAATCAGGTTCCTTTACTCTTGAGTTACTTATCTTTCGTTGCCTAGGAAAATATTTTTATTCCTTCCCTACGTGTTCTGCTTGAACAAAACCCTTACCCTTCCTCTCGATTTTTTTTTGTTCATGATTCCATATTCTTTGTGTCGTGCTTCCAACATGTCTTGCAACCGCGTCATCTCTTCTGACCGGTTATGTTTCATTTTATTAATTGTAAGGACGCAATTCTTTTAAGGTGGGTAGATTGTAAATACCCAAAATTTTAAAAAAAATTAAAAATGATTTTTCAAGATTTTTTATTTTTTTTATTAATTAAAATAAATGTTCTTCAAGGATTAATATTTTTATGAATTAATTTAAATATTAAAATATTATAAAAATTATATTTTTGAGTGTAAATTAATAATTGGATATAGTATAATTTTTTTAGAATTTATTGGACTTAAAAACTATTTTTAAAATAGCTAAAAACATCGTTTTTAATTAAACAAGATAAACCAGACTGAACCAGCTTGAACCAAACCAAAGAAAACCAAATTAAAACCAAACTGAACCCAACCCGAGTAGATTCGGATCTAAACTCGACCCGTACCCGTACCCGAACTTGACCCGTTAACCCCTTCATATAGTATCTGAAAATAAAATCTCCCTGAGCCGCCGACTCCATGCCGCCGTTCACCCGCTCCCGACGACCCCTTGGTTCGCCTCCCCAATGGCCGGCCCTCCAATACCCCTCCCCATAATTGTCAGCCAACCCTATATAAACCCCCAGTGGTCGCCATCACCCTTCCCGACTTCACTCCAGCCGACTTCGACATATCCGCTGCCGATGACTACGACCCCGACAACTCCGGCACCCAGACGACCCGACCGCTGCTACCCCGACGACTCTGGACGACCCGCCAACGACAGCAGCAACCTGCCGCCGCCGTCGAGGGACCACCGTCGCCCGCCCCCGTTCACGCGTAGCACTCCGCAGCCGACCCCTATTCCAGTGAGTTTTACTTCCTCCTCGTCGCATCGATTTTTGATCGGCTTATTGCGTTGTGTTCGTTGTATGACCCTCTCGAACTCTGTACAATTAGATTGGGGTATCGTGTCCTGTGTTGGTCGCAAACCGCGACGCAAAAATAGAAAAAATAACCCAACTTTTGGTTCTGCAAACTGTCCCGAAGCCCCATGTTCATGGCCATTTTTCTTCCAACCTAGTTAATAATTCTAAAATTTAATTGAACAATAAATTAGACAACATAACCAAGTTTTAAACCTTGTAATTAGTTTATTTTAATTTGCTGTAAGTTGTGTTTTATTTGCGGGTGAAGTTGACCAAAAAGCTTGGTTTTTAAAACCCGAACTTCCCGAAACTGGGTGCGTCCCGCTAAACGAGGTGACTTCGCCGTGTGCGAATTACCTCAAAAGGCACGTATCGTTAATGCGGACGTATAGGATTTTACGAAAGTTGATTTGGAAATGCGTGCACACCGAAATCAACACGTATCCGTCGAAAAGCCCCATATTGGGCCTGTTCTGACACTCATCATAATTGCATGTGTACTTGTCATTTCGTAACGAAACTTGTGCCATCGAATTCGTAGCGTTACACTGGTCCTGTGACCCAAGTTTGGTTCAATTTTGAGAACGTTGACGAAATCCCGTATCGTGGGCCCCACGGATCCACTTGACTGGCAATTTTGTGACCGGCTCATCGGAATCCAGTTCTAGATATTCCGTTGTGTTCATATCATCTTTCTGGACTTGTAGACACTAAGATTGACGAATTTGGAGAACTTTGTCTCTGGCATATTTTTTGGTGCGAAGTGGGCCACATGTGGACCCCGCTTTGACCAGAAATGGTCAATTCTGCCCTTGTGTCCAAATTAGACTTATGAGTAGTCAATCCTAGCTATTTTATATCTTCTAAGAGTGATGGTAATATTGATTTCAGCATCTGGAGACGTACCTGGAGATTCCACATACACCGGAGCAAGTAAAGGAGTTCAAACCCCAAGCAAGTGTACCTTTCCAAACTTGTAGTAATTGTCTTAATATTATTTACTTGATTTATTTCTGAGATGTGCCTGCTCAACCTAGGACCGTGAGACGTTGCTTAACATCCAAATAATATTCGGGTGTCGACGCCGTACGCGAAGTCGTGTAACGTCGCTTAGAGAGTTGATATCACGATCCTCTATACTTTACGTGCTTGCTTTATCAAGTACGTCATACCATATGACACTTGACACTATTCATGAGATAGAATCTTTCCTGAGCTACTTATGGTGATTCTGTATAGGCTTACAGGATTAGTGACATAGATCATGCATATACATAGATATTATTATGACTCGCTGTATTAGTTAGAGGTCATGATCTTGCGTATTATGGACATGAGACGTGTGATTACATTAGGTGGGGAGAGGCACACAGGCTATAGGCTGATTATATACATATATATTTATTATTGTGGTGCTTTAGCCTTTGTTCTAGAGCTAGGCCCGCTACGTGATATTACTGCTACAAGCTTCCCGACACAGAGCTTGTTGTGGTCTCAGCCTGAGTACTAGTGATGTTCTCATTTGCATATCACATAGCTGGTTGTTGATATTTATATTTATATACAACATTTATTTGATTTAAGTTATTCTTGTACCTTACTATGTCCCCTAAGGACCTGGATCCGGATTATGTCCCCAGGTATAGAAGAGGAGATCTACCCCGAGGTATACGGGACAGGAGCAGACACTGGAGCAGTACCAGCACCAGAGGACGAGGTGGTGCCAGAGGATTTATCGTGATTATTTTGTTATATACTTAGTCATATCTATTTTTTAGATACTCTATTTCATGTCTCTTGGATTAATGTACTAAACTCATTATCGGATTATTCCCCGAGACATTTTATTGAGACTTGTTGGATTATATTTCTCTTTGATTAATTTGACAATTGAATTATGTTTACCTTCTGTGGATGAGATTAGAAATAGAATACGACATGTATCGTAGACCTTTATATTATTTTATAACTTAAGTATACTCTAACGGATCCATTAAATTAGGTTTTTCTATTGGAGTGTGCTGCTGGCCATTGCCACGTGGCTAGTCTATTAGTATTTTGGGACTGGGGCGTGACACTAGCACCAGACCGAGCATAGCAGGAAGGAGCTGCAAAGCAACCACAAATGAATCCACCATAAAGAGCATTTACACCACTAGCACTAGCCCTTCCTACTTGTCACTACTGTGGCAAGGTAGGCCATATTGAGAGGGAGTGCAGACTCAAATTGGAATTATGTTTAGCTTGCAGATCCAGTCAATATTCAGCCAGGGATTGTCCTGAGCGTCGAGAGAGAGCACTGATAATTCATGGACAAGCCCTACTAACACCAGCACCAGGACTCCCTACTTGTCATTATTATGGCAAAGTAGGTCATCTCGCCAAGGAATGCCGACGCGGATTGGGATTATGCTTGGTTTGCGGATCAAACAACATTCATCCAGAAATAGCACGGAGCATCGAGGCGAAACACCGATGGTTCGCCGACGATCGCCAATGGTTAACCGACAAGTTTTACCAGCACCGGGAGGATATCAGCCGATGCCACCCTTGGCATCGCAGACAACACTCTTTTAGCAGGCCCAGCAACAGCAAAGGGCACCACCACACGGACATGGACAGGCTTTTGTGATGACAGTAGAGGAGGCACATACTCGAGGAGTAGCAAATATGAGTAAGATTTAGTTTTATGATAGCTAGCTATAATAGCGAATAATCCTAGTAATACTTTAGCATGTGCTTGTTAGTTCCATTCCCTAGCCTAAACCTAGTATTATGTTAGCATAAACTTGTTAGTCTATATTAGTAATATGTCAGTGGTACCCAAGTTTTTATAAGCTGTAGTTGATCTTTATTCTAACCAGGCTCCTTACTCTTGAGTTACTTATCTCTAATTGCCTAGAAAAAAGTTTTTATTTCTTCCCTACGTGTTCTACTTGAATAAAACCCTCACCCTTCCTCTTAATTTTTTCTTGTTCATGGTTCCTTATCTTTTGTGTCTGTCTTGCAATCACATCATCTCTTCTTGAGCAAACCTTTCTTGACCGGTTAGATTTTATTTTCTTAATTGCGAGGACACAATTATTTTAAGGTGGGTAGATTGTAAATACCCTAATTTTTTAGAAATTAAATTAAAATTTATTATTTATAATTACTAACTTTTAGGAAGATTTTCTGTAATTTTTAAGTAATTATAATAAATGTTCTTCATAAATTTATATTTTTATGTATTATATTCATTATTAAAATAGTGCAAATATTATATTTTTTGTGTTTATAATTAATATTAGAATATTGTGTAATTTTCTTAGAATTTATTGGGGTCTAAAACTATTTCTAGATGGTCATATATACATTATTTTAAATAAACCAACCCAAACCAACCCAAACCAAACCAAACTGAACTAAACCGAACCAAACCGAACCAAACAAACTCACTAAAACTACTCGGACCCGGATCCTAACCCATACCCGAACCTGCAGACCCAATAACCTGAAACCCTATATAACCCTTCAGCTACAGTACCAAACCCCCTCGACCGTTCCCTTTCTCTCCACCAACCGGTCGTCGACCCGACCCCTTCCGCTTCTTGTAACGTCCTCCCCTCACCCCTATATAACCTCCAGCCTAGCCGACCCTCACCACCAATATCTCCTCTTTTATTGTCTTTTATTCCTGACCGCACGTCACCGCGAAGACAGGCCGCCTGAATTCTCAGACAACAGCAGTAGCAAGGTACCGTACTTTCAACCATTGTATCTACCTGTACAGTAATACAAATGTTGACCCGTTGAATCATATGTGAAGACCATATGACCCTCTTGAGTCCTGTATAATTAATTCGGTGTATCGTGTCCTGTGTCGGTCGTAATTCGCAACATAAAACAGAAAAAAGACCAAATTTGTAGTTCAAAAATTGTCCCAACCACCCATGTTCATGTCTATTTTTCTTCCAACCTACTTAATATTTTTAAATTCCACATGAACAATAATTTAGACAACATAACTGAGATTTAATCTCTTTAATTAGTTTATTTAATTTATTGTATGTTGTGATTTATTCGCTATTGAATTTGATAAAAAACTTAGTTGTGTAAACCTAAATTTTTCTGAAATGGGATGCGTCCCGCTAAACGAGGCAATTTTATCGTGTGTGAATTCCACCGAAAGGTGCGTATCATCAACATGGATGTGTGAGATTTTGCGAATGTTGATTTGGATGTGCGTGCATACCGAAATCAACGCGTAACCGTCAAAAAGTCTCGTATCGACCTATTTTGACACTCATCATAATTTTGTGTGTGCCTGTTATTTTGCAACAAAACTTGCGCTATCAAATTCATAGCGTTATGCTGGTTCTGTGACCCAAGTTTGGTTCAATTCTGAGAACGTTGACGAAATACCGTTTTATGGGCCCCATGGTTCCATTTGACGTGCAATTTCGTAAACGGCTCATCAGAATCCAGTTCTGGACATTCCGTTGGGTTTGTATTATTGTTCTGGACTCATAGACACTAAGTTTGATGAATTTGGAGAACTTTGTCTCGGACACATTTTAGGTGCGTAGTGGGCCACATGTGGACCCCGCTTTGACCAAAAATTGCCAATTCTGCCCCTGTGTCCAAATTGGACTTATGGGTAGTTAATTCTAGCTAATTCAAGTATTCTGAGAGCGATGATAATATTTGTTTCAGCATCCGGAGATATACCTAGAGATTCCACTTATATCGGACCAATTGTCGAAGCTCGGAACCTAAGCAAGTGTACATTGCCAAACTTGCAGTAGTTCCTTTGATATTATTTGCTTGAGTTATTTTTTGTGATGTACCTGTTCAACCTACGACCGTGAGATGTTGCTGAATGTCCGAACAAGATTTGGGTGTCGACGCCGTACGCGGAGTCGTGTAACGTCACTTAGAAAGTTGATCCCACGATCCTCTATATTTTTGCGTGCTTACTTTATCAAGTACGTCATACCATAGGACATTTGATACTATTCATGTGACAGAAACTTTCTTGAGTTATTCATGGTGATTCTGTATGGGCTTACAGGATTCGTGACATAAGACTTGCATATACATAGATATTATTATGACTCGTTGTACTAGCTAGAGGTCATGATCTTGCATGTTATGGACACGAGACGTTGTGGACATAAGACGTGAGATTACATTGGGTGGGACGAGACATACAGGCTACAGACTGATTATATACATATATATTTTATTATTGTGGTACTTTAGTCTCTGTTCCAAAGCTTGGCCCATTATGTGATATTACTGCTACCGGCTCCCCGACACAGAGCTTGTAGTGGTTTCAGCCTGAGTACCAGTGATGCTCTCAACTTGCATTTCACATAGCTAGTTACATAGCTTGCCCTGAGGATCTTTTTTTATTTACTGCATTTTATTTGTCTTGAGTTATTCTTGTACCTTGCTATGTCCCCTAAGGGCCTGGATCCGGATTATGTCCCCAGATACAGCAGAAGAGGAATACCCCGAGATATACAGGATAGGAGCTGACGCTGGAGCAGTACTGGCACCAGGTGACGAGGTTGTGCTAGAGAATTTCTTCTGAGTATTCTGTTACATACTTAGTTATTTCTGCTTCCAATTATTTCATATCTTGACCCTTGGATTTATGTATTAATTTATTTTATCGGGTTGTTCCCCGAGACACTATTTATTTGGACTTGTTGATGGACTATATTTCTTTTTATCTATTATCTTAACTATCTATCATATTGACTTGTGTTTACTTTTTGGGGACAAGATTAGAATTATACTGAGATAGATGGTATAGACTTGCATTTATATTTATTACAACTTAAGTGCACTCTAACGGGTCCATTAAATTTGGTTTGTCCATTGGAGTTGTACTCCTGGCCATTGCCACATGGCTGGTCCCTCGATATTTTGGGACTGGGGTGTGACACAAAACCCAATCGTATTATATACCGTTGGAAAGCTTATCGAATTTCGAAAGATTTTTATTTAGACATATTTAAATTTTGACATGATTTAATAGATAAAAACTGACTCAAAATAATACTGCACCGTAGGAACAAATTCAGCACGTTTAAATCTATTTCTATCTCATGTCCAAACCTCCTACGGATGTGTCATCTTAATTGAAAACTCTTAGAATCATGTTCTAAACTGCATATATTAATCTCAAAATTAATCTAGAATATAAAATTTATTTTGAATTAATAGAATAACCAAGAACAATATGAAAAAATACATAAAAATAAGATTTGTGTAGAGAAAGGAAGGACTTGCCTTGATTCTATAGGATTTGTAATTTAAGGAGGGGTGGAAAGAGGTGTTTATAATGGTTAGGAGGGTGGTATGGAGATGGTTTTATGAAGAGGGTGAAAGATTTTATAAGGTAAGAAAGTAACTTAGTTATATATATAACCAAACCTTTTTACCAAACAACCATTCCATAGTTATAAAAGAAATATTTTTTTTGTGTAATAACCAATCAAATAAAGCAACCCACACCCCCTTAATAGGACGGCCAAGCAAGGCTTCCTTAGGAAGCTTTGCCTTGAGTTGGTAAAGGGTATTATGGGAATTTCTAGGTTAAAATTAACTAGGGTTCTAATTAACACCAATTAACTCCTAATCTAAAATTAATCTTTACACCAAGTAAACCCTAATCCCTAGATGAAAATGCGCAAAACTAATACTTCAAATAAAAATATTTTACTTTTTGTAAAATAAATAATAATATTATATTAAAAATTTTGGAAACCATACAAATGATTTTATTAAAATAATATATTTTTTATCGAAAATCTATTTATCGTAAAACTTGTAATTTCAAATAAATAATAATAAAATAATTTTTGGAAAACAACGATGACAAGAGTAAACAATAGTCTTTTAATTTTAAACTACTTAAAAGAACAAATCTCTTAAATTTTCAGATTCGTTGAGTTTGAACGAATATTCGAATTCATTGTGTTTGAATATTCAGATTCATTGGATTTTGAAAGAATATTTAGATTCTTGGGTTGAACGAATTTTTAGATTCGTTGGGTTCAATAAATTTTCATATTCGTTGGAATTTGGTTGTGACTTTTGAATTTTTGTTGTAATTCTACGTTCAGATTCGTTACCTTTAGAATCGTGCTAAATGTTAGAAGAGACATACCTGTTCATGAGAAGACATGAGAGTTTTTATATAAACTCAAGTATACCCAAGTCGTAAATCACAAAACCAAAAAGTATACCAAAATCACAACAACAAATCCCAAATAACCAAGTACCATAGCAAACGTAAAACAAGTTACACTACTCAACAAGAAAAAAAAATTCAAATTTGTTGTCTGCATCTTTTACTCAAGGTTTTGTTATATCCTGGGGGAAGTATATGTCTGAACCCAACAACAATCTATTTTCGAGTGGGAGACAAATAACTTTCTAAATAAAGTGTCGACATATAGATAGGCCTCACAGCCATTTTTGTTTCTTATTTATTATTTTCATTAACAAAAATTAATTATGATATTAGAGAATTAAATTGGATATTCTTATTTGTCGACTTTCAAAAGTTAAAAGTTTGAGCAGAAATGAATGGAAAGCAACAATTTGCCCCCAACAGCAGCTATATATATTTGGTTTCCACACCACGTATCCTCCATATCACAAGAACAACATATATAAAGAAACAAAATACATATGGAGTCCGTTCAATGCATGTAACTATTACTAATGGACATTAGTGTATTGGGAATCAGATACGCCCTGCAAGCGTTCCAAAACCATGGTAGAGAGTCCTCGCAGCAAAAATTTTAGGCCAACCCACCTGAGATAACCAACCTCGGTCTAACAAACACTAAGCACAGATAAAGACAAGTATATGGCGGTGACTACATCACCTGAACAAATCCTAACCTTTATAACTCAGGTAAAATTACAAGATTGATAGAATCAATGTTGATCACTTTGCCCTAATAGATTCAACCCCCTCACCACACTCAAAAAGAAAAGAAAGAGATTATAATTGAAATCACTCACCAACCCGTAGCAATCTCTCTGAGCGAAGGCGATGACTCCTCGATCAGATTGGTTCAACATTGATTCAGTCAATCTTGTAATTTTATCTGAGTTATAAAGGTTAGGATTTATCTAGGTGACATATTCACCATCATATTCTTGTCTTTATCTGTGCTTGGTGTTCATTAGACAGGGGATGGTGGGTTGGCCTAAAGTTTTTGTTGCGGGCACTCTCAAAAATGGTATAGGAACGCTTGTAGGGCGAGTCTGATTTCTAACATCTGGTATCAGAGCTACTGGTTTTGGTTCTGGTAACTATGTCTACGGAGCAAATGAATACTAGTATGATTACCCTTATAGGTGGGAATTGGACATTTAGGAAGCCAATGATGGAGGATCTACTCTGGTGTAAGGACTTGCATGGTCCTTTGGAGGGCGACAACGCTAAGTCATCGGACAAAGCTACTAAAGACTGAAAACAACTGGATCTAAAAGCTGTTGGATTCATCCGCCAATGGCTGGATGACTCGATATTTCACCACGTGTGCAGGGAGTGTTCGACAAAAGCATTATGGGTGAAGCTGCATTCTCTGTATAAAATAAAAAAGGTTGGCAACAAGGTATTTCTGATTTGCCAAATTATCAACTCGAAGTACACGGAGGGTTCCCTAGTGGCACAACATCTGAACGAGGTTCATGGTATTATCAATCAGCTGTCTGCGATAAATATGGTAATTAATGATGAGCTTCAGTCCCTTTTACTTTTGAGTTATCTATCGGAAAGCTTGGAGACGTTGGTGGTGTCGGTGAGCAACTCCGCGTTTGGTGGAGTTGTTACGATGGATGTCACTCAATGTATTTTATTTTAGCATGGTTGTATGTGCATGGAGACTAGACCCATTCTTTGGTTTAACCTTGTTCATGGTTCATTTTGTGGGTTGGTTAAAGTCATAAGAACCTTGGGTTCAACCCTCAACCCAACCATATATAACCCAATATTTTCCTCCTTTCTCTTTATTACTTTATTTCTTTCTCTCTCTTGTGTTTTCTCTTCTATTTCCATAGGCAAGTACACATTGAATGTGAAATAAAGAAACCCTCCATATTATTGTTCTATTATGTTTGTTATATATTACTAAGCACTTTTAGAACTTGGAGTTTTCTGTTTTGATGGATGGTTTTGAGTAGATCTATAATTCTAACTTAGAATTTTATGGGTTTTATGAGTTTTTCTTGGTTTTTATCTACTAAACATGTATTTTTGAAAACTAATTTTTGTTACATGATAGATCTTTTAATTTAGAGCGTTTTAACTTTTGGTTCACTCGATTTGGACTTAAAATGAGGATTTTATGGACAAAATATGATTTTAGTTTTTGGAGCTTTCGCCATGGCTGAACCTGCTGTATGGAGAAGATAAAGTCTTTATTCGGCTATTGAGTTATGTTGTTGATAGTGTTATGCAGCCTGAAAGGGCTATACGGCTAAAGCTTTCGCCGATACTAACCAGCATGCGTACATCTTGTTGGACGCATGACTATCATCACACAAGTGTTATGGAGCTTATCCTTTAACTCCTTGTGTGTTCACCCGCTGAACGAATGAGAAATTCACTTATTCCAAGAGACCTCCATACAGCATCGAATTCCATGCGGCACTGACCCCATATGCGAAAAGCAGAGCATGCGGCCACTTTCAACGCATGACTCTAGAACCTTGGCACATCTTTCTATGGTTTTATCTTTTTTTCTTGACATACTTTATGGCTTATAACATCTATCACTTTATATCACGTCACTGATATTTTATTTATTGGCCATCACTTCAACACTTGTCCCTAGGAGTAGACTTTAACCATGAGCATGCGGCCCAGACTCCATATGCGGTCAAGTGTTCATTCGGCCTGACTTCATATGCGGCCAGGACTTTTCATGCGACCCTGACTTCATTAGTGGCCAGATCTTCCCATGCAGCCTAGAGACCCATGGGGCCTTACTTGTTTTGATTGAATATTTTCTTATTCTTTGTGACCCTATATATAATTGGTAATTGGACTCGAATACTGTATCCATGCTGTTACCACTATCGCCTGATATTTGTCCATGATTTAATGTGTGCCGAGGTGCAACATATCATGTCACCTGTTAAGTGATTCTATTTGGGTTGTGCATTGGGAATGCCTCCAAATTCCTGAATGCGTGATATTATAATTATATATTATTTTCCTAGCACGGGCATAATAAACGAGTCAACTACCAAAGCGTGGATAGGATATTCGATTAACTGAATGTTGCATACATGCTCGGGTGAATCCAGATTTGACTTCCATAGATTATTATCTAGCGTGCCCGTACTTTGTACGACATCTTAAAGAAAATTCTCATATGACCACGACTTGAGATTTTGAATACAACATAGGGCTAATTAGGTAACTAAATATGGTAGTAACATTGGAGGAAACGGTATCCCGAGATCATGCCAACGAACCTTCCCACAGAGATTTATTCTAAGTGTGTTATGGGCTAGCCACCACAGATAATGTATATCATCTGTCTTAGTGGAGTGTAGTATCTGACCTATTATAATGTCGAGCCACTGTTTTACTATAGGAACACTAGATCCGCTAATACCGTATTTTTAGAACATTGGCCCTACGGGAAACTGGTGCATATCATAAATACCTATTTTATTTATTGGTTCGGTTAGCACATGTTCGGTATTGGCGTGATATGAGGATACCTTTTATACATTATATCTGAGATAACCTCAGACTCCAAAATTAGCAAGTCGTACAAGTGATTGGTCGATATAAATAAATTAGACTTGTTTGTGATTGTATTATTCGTTTAGTAGCCTAGAAAAATAGACTATCATAGTGTTATGGTTCAACCCTTGTCATTATTTGGTTGTAGGGTTGGGCCTTTGCGCTAGAATATGCCATGAACCTAAGTTACGACACTGAACCTGTGTATTATTATATATTTTTCTTGGGTTTTTATTTCTTCATTTCATGCTTCTTTTGTGGTACTTGTTATTTGGGGTCTAACCCCACTGTTTTTTCATGGCCAGATTTTGAGCCAGCACCCGAGGATCCAGCGTATCTTCTTCCAACTCATGGCGAGTATCAGAAACATGGTCGCAGGGGATAGAGAGTATATTTTCTTCATCCCTGCTCATCATTGTGCATTTACTTCTTTTGGACGTTTAGCCACCGACACCTGTTAGCCGGCTCGTCTGGATATTAGTCTCCTTACATGATTGTATTAAATCAGACTGCAGCTGATCATTGTCATGTACTTTTGTTACTCTTCCAGCTCCTTATTTTGCATAGCCGATCTCCAAAATATTTTGAGAATGCATTTGGGATGTCTTATTGATTTATCATTTATGCTCTATGCTTACTGTTTCTTGTTTGAATGATTGAGACATAGAATTTTTTAACCCTAGGAGACTTGATTGTAGCATGCACCCCTTGTCTTTTACAGCCGTGACTGTTTACGACGTATAACATCTTGTACGAGGTAGCTGGCCATGTTCGTCTTCGTATTCTGGTACTAGCACATGACAAAGTTTTAGTGGTAGCCCATGCAAGTCTGTTCTTCAGACTTGTGGGGTGTCATGGTCATAGGATTATCAATCAAACATGATCCTTCTTAAAATCCTGAATTTGTCCTCTTTGATACTCAGCTTAAAATCTTCCAGATTGGTTGCTTTATTGTTCTTTTTGTCATGTACTTGATATTTCTTTTGCTCTTTTTTAGGGCTTTTCCTCCCTCCGATGCTGCAGCAACAAGAGAGAGAAAATTGCCAGTGGAATGAGATCTTGTGGAACCCAGCCAAGGATTCATGTTGAGCCCACTGTAAATGGGACAGAGCAGCAGACTCCAGGTGTTCCCGTACCTCTCGCAGTATCAGTAACACTAGATACCTCGGTCTTGCGAGAGATTATCCATAGATTATTGGATGCCTAACAACACCATATGGTGGTATAACAACAACAATAACAACAACAATAACAACAGCAACACTAGTAACAACAGCTTCAGCTGCAGGAATAAAATGTCCTATTGAACTATGGATTGCAGACGACCCTAGAGCGAGGCAGAATAATAGATTCTGGGGCATCTGTTAGATTTTGCAGACTGAACCCCCGTTATTTTGATAGTACGGAGGACGCAATCATGATAGATGGTTGGCTCCAGGATATTGGGACTATTTTGGTAGCAACTAAAGTTTCGGCCGAGGAACAGGTTGACCTGGTTCGCTTATAACTCCAAGATCTGGCAGTGGATTGGTGGGCTACAATTGAGGTAGGATTGAGGCATCCTATTACATAGGATAATTTTAGGACCCAGTTCAAGGAGAAGTACTTCGGTATTGTAGCCCAGTGTGAGTTGCAGCAAAGGATCATTAACCCCAAGCAAGCTGAAAGGATAGTAGATGGCTATGCGGCAGAGTTTTATCGACTAAGCGGGTTTGCTCCAATCATGGTGGCAACATAGTTAGAGAAAGAAATGGGGTTCCAACAGGGACTTCACTTAGAGATCTTACACATGGTAGAGGTGCATGACTACCCAGCCTTCGATACGGTATTGATAGCAGCATAGAGGGTTGAGCTTACTTCTCAAAGGATGGCATCGAGAAGAGTGGATCGGAAGAGGCCTGATGGACAGAGCAATGAGGAAGGACTAGTATCGCGAACGTCAACACCATCCCCTGGCATTCGCATCCATGATGTGACACAAAGGATGCCAGTAACCTCAACAGTGATGGCATCAACTTCGCAATAGTAGCCGAGACAGCAACAAAAGCAACAACGACGTAGAGTGTTGATAGGTTGTACCTACTATGGTAAGGGAGATCATACCCGGGATGTTTGTCGGGCATCTAACAGACTATGTTTGAGATATTGGAGCCTTGATTACAAGATTGCTACAAGCCTATTGATACAGAGGCCAGAAGGGCCAGTACAACAGTTTTTTGCATTGCCAGCTCCAAGGGCAGTACAACAAGGAGGTCCAGCAGCAGCAGTACGACCTTTAGCTCAACATCTATTGCTGACGCAGGCCCATCTTTATAGACACAACAACAGCAGAATCAGCAGGTGCCGCAACTACGACAACTAGGAAGACAGCAACATGGATCTCAATAAGGCCAAGACAGGCACTCATCATGTCTTTTGAGGAAGCTATCATATTGGGTGACGTAGTGGCAGGTAATATTTCCATTACAACCTTTCCTGCCATAGCATTAATTAATTCTGGAGATTCATACTCATTTATATCTGCACAATGTGAGACACGTATTAGATTAGAGTTTAAGGCATTGCAGAGAGGCTGAATATACTCACTGGTAATAGGATCATAGAAGTTAGTAGGGTGCGCCTAGCATGTCTAGTCGTAGTATGTAGGCATTTATTACTTGCAAAGTTGATCGAGTTCCCTGTGGATAACTTTGATATTATCTTAGGCATGGACTAGTTGAGAGATAGTCATGCAATGATAGACTGTCGTGAGGGTAGAGTATTGTTTAGAATTTCTGGTATAGAAGAGTTTGTACTTAGCAGAATAGCAATAGACTAGAAAAAAGGAGGAGTCACAATAGTAGCAAGGGAAGAAGACCCACTGCCCAATATAGTTGAAGAGTTCATGGACGTCTTTCCCAATGATCTTCCCAGATTACCCCCAGTCAGAGAAGTAGAGTTCTGTATAGAGTTGATGCCAGGAGCAGAACCAGTATCCCAGAAGGTATACCCTATATCACCATCAGAGCTTGATATGTTATTTCGACACGTGGAAGAACTGAAGGCGAAGAAGTTTATTCGGACTAGTGGATCACTGTGGGGAGCACCAGCAGTATTGGTGAAGAAGAAGGATGGATCGATGCAGATGTGTATGGATTACAAGCGGTTGAGTGCAGTGACTGTGAAGAACAAGTACCCATTACCAAGGATTAATGATTTGTTTGACCAATTAAGTCAAGCAAGAGTCTTCTCCAAGATAGATTTACGATCAGGATATCATCAGGTGCGAGTCCGGGAGCAGAATATACCGAAGACAATATTTAGGCCACGATATGGGCATTATAAATTCTTAGTTAGGTCATTCGGACTGATTAATATTCCAGTGGTATTCGTTTATTTGATGAACCATATTTTTATGCCTTACTTAGACCAATTTGTGGTAGTATTCATCGATGACATCTTGATGTATGCTCGTAATAAGGAGAAGCATGAAGAATATCTTAGGATAGTGCTGCAAACTTTGAGGAAGCACCAGTTATATGCGAAGCTTAGTAAGTGTGAGTTTTAGCTAATCGTATATCCTTTCTTGGGCACATTATTTTTGGAGCAGGAGGGTCAGTTGATCCCAAGAAGGTAGATACAGTAGAGAACTGGCCAGTTCCGAAGATAGTACCAGAAGTGTATAATTTCCTAGGCTTGGCAGAATACTACAGGAGATTTGTGTCAGACTTTGCTAAGATCTTGGCACCTTTGACTTGGTTGACGTATAAGAAAGTTAAGTTTATATGGTCAGAAGAATATCAGACAACCTTTGAAGAGTTAAAGAATAAGTTAATCTTTGCTCCAATCCTTACTCTTCCAACAGGCTCTGGAGGATTCACAGTGTATTATGATGCATCTAAAAAAGTACTTGGATGTGTTTTGATGCAACAAGGAAGAGTGATATCATATGCTTCTCTGTAGTTAAGGGATCACGAGAAGAACTATCTAACTCATGATTTGTAGTTAGCAGCAGTAGTGTTTGCACTTAAGCTATGAAGGCACTACTTATATGGCGATCGAGTAGAAATATTCATGGATCATAAGAGTTTGAAGTATGTGTTCACGCAGAAGGACCTGAATATGAGGCAGAGAAGGTGGCTAGAGTTGTTGAAAGATTATGATGTGGAACTTCAGTATCATTCAGACAAGGCTAATATAGTAGCTGATGCACTTAGCAGAAGATGTGGCAAATTTATGTTTACTACTCAGAGGCACATTCTAGAAGACTTATGAGAGATGTGTATCAAGATAGTACTTACACAGAGTACAGGAGTTCAGGCTAGCCTACAGATTCTATCAACTTTGTTAGATAGAATCAAACTAGCTCAGGTAGGGGACCCAAAGATTCAAAAGCTATGAGAAGAATGTGAGTCAGGTCTTCGGAAGGAGTTGACAGTACATACAGATGGAACGCTAAGGTTTGGGAATCTTCTATACGTACCAAGCTGGGATATTCGATAATAAGTTATGACTAAAGTACACAGTTTCCAGTATTCTATTCATCCGGGAGGCACAAAGATGTACCAAGATATCAAGCAATAATTTTGGTGGAACATAATGAAGAGGGACTTCGGGGTGCACAAGATAAGCATCGGCATTGGGCAAATCAGAATAGTAGACCTTTACAGTTTCTTGTCGGCGACCACGTGTTCTTGCAGATTTTGTCTACCCGTGGAGTCATTAGATTTAGGGTTTGTGGGAAGCTTAGTCCGCGATACATAGGTTCGTTCAAAATTTTCGAGCGGGTAGGTGATATTGCTTATCGTCTTGCCCTTATGCCTTCGCTACGTTAGGTACATGATGTATTTCATGTGTCTCAGCTACGTAGGTATGTTTCAGATCTAATTCATATATCCTCGATCCCTTAGAATTAGTCGTTGGTACTGACTTATCTTACGAGGAGCAATCTGTATCCATGTTGGACTGAAGGGAGAAGGTGCTCAAGAACCAGACTATTTCTCTTATACGGGTTGCTTGGGGCCATCACTCTCTAGAGGAATCGACGTGAGGGTGTGAGAACGATATTCGATCCCGGTACCCAGACCTATTCGATTCAGAAGGTATATTCTTTCTCACGCCTTCCTATCTCGAATTCTGTGGTCAGGTGATCACCTATATGTTGTGATGATATTGCTTGTATGTATAGTTGCTAGTAGATTTGTATTGTGCTTGTCCTGACTTCTCTAGCTATTGCTTGGATTAGAATTTTAAGGAAAAAAATTCTAAGGTGGATAGAGATGTCACTTCCTATTCCCAATATACGTATTTGGAACATATTTATTTTAGCATGGTTGCATGTGCATGAAGACTAGACCCATTCTTTGGTTTAACCTAGTTCATGATTTATTTTGTAGGTTGGTTCAAGTCATGAGAACCTTTGGTTCAACCCTCAACCCTACCATATATAACCCAATCTTTTCGTTCTCTCTCTCCATTACTTTATTTCTTTCTCTCTCTTGTGTTTTCTTTCCTTTCCATAGGCAAGTATACCTTGCATGAGAAATGGAGAAACCCTCCATATTATTGTTCTATTATGTTTGTTATGTGTTTCTAAGCACTTTTAGAACTTGGAGTTTTCTGTTTTGATTGGTGGTTTTGAGTAGATCTTTATTTCAAACCAAGGATTTTATGGGTTTTATGAGTTTTTTGGTTTTGATCTACTAAACATGTATTTTTGAAAAATAGTTTTTGCTATAAGATAGAGATTTTAATTTAGAGCATTTTGGCATTTGGTTCACTCAATTTGGACTTAAAATAAGAAATTTATGGATAAAACAAGATTTTAATTTTTGGAGCTTTTGCCATGGCCGAACCTGGTGTTTGGAGAAGACGAAGTCTTCATGCGCCAGCGAGTTACGCGGCCGAAAGTGCTATACGACCTGAAAGGGCTTTGGGACTGAGCTTTTGTCGCATACTGACCAGCATGTGTCCATCTTGTTGGACGGATGACTGCCATCACAAAAGTATTCTGGAGCTTATCCTTGAACTCCTTGTGTGTTCACTCGCTGAACGAATAAAAAATTCTCTAAATCCAAGAGACCTCCATGCGGCATCAAACTCCATGCGGCATTGACCCCATATGCGAAAAGCAGAGCATGCATCCACTTTTTTTTGGATGTATGACTCTGGAACCTTGGCACATCTTTCTATGGTTTTGTCTTTTCTTACTGACATACTTTATGGCTTGTCATATCTATCACTTTATGTCACATTAATGACACTTCATTTATTGGCAATCACTTCAAAACTTGTCCCAAGGAGTAGACTTTAACCCTGAGAATGCGGCCCAGACTCCATATGCGACCAAGTGGTTCATGTGGCCTGACTTAATATGCGGCTAGGACTTTTTATGGCCCTGAATTCATAAGCAGCCAGGACTTCTCATCCGGTCCTAACTTTATATGCGGCCTAGAGTCATATGAGGCCTGGACTTCCCATGCGGCCTAAAGATCCATGAGGCCTTGCTTGTTTTGATTGAATATTTTCTTATTATTCGTGACCCTATGTATAATTGGTAATTGGACTCGAATAATGTATTCGTGCTAATACTACTATTGCCTGATATTTGTCCATGATTTAATGTGCGTTGAGGTACGACATATAGTGTCACATGTTAAGTGATTATATTTGGGTTGTGCATCAAGATTGCCTCCAAATTTCTGAACGCGTGATATTATTGTTTGCTATTCAATATCAAAATAAGAACTAGGAGAACTAGATTTAATTTAATAAACTAAGAAATTACAAAAAAGTCTTAGGAGACAATCTAAGTACAAATTTATTTTCTGGGGGTGACAATGGAGGGTTAGGAGTGTAGCAACTACTATTACTCCATGGACGATCTGATGCAGAAGCTCTTCTCTCTCCCTTGAGTATTGATTCACAGATAATCAGCCATCCCTTTGTCCTGGTTTGGTTCCCTACTATTTATAGTCATATTTGTGGCCGTATAAATTTAGGGCCTCATGGATGTCGGGGTTTGCCATGTGTCCCCTCTCAACGAAAGGGTGCTACAACTGTGCACGGGAATCGGGCTCCGCTGCCACGTTGGTATTTGTTAGTATTTTGTTTTTTGTTGAGTATCTAGGTAGTTCTCAACTATGGAGGCACGACTTGGTCAAATGGACACACGGCCGCTATTTGGTTGGAGAGGACTACTCAGTTGTAACAACAAGACTTGGTCTACATAGAATCTGGGATACATATGGCCAAAGATGGACGGGACGCATGGAGTCTAAAAAGCACGGGACCAGAGACGTATGGACCACATAGAATCTGGAACGCATAGGTCAGAGTCGCATGAGGCGTTTGGAGTCTGGTCACATGGGCCAGAGACGCATGGACCACTTGGAGTATGGGACGCATGGGCCAGAGCCGCATGAGATCTTTTTGTCGTATTGTGCACGTGGCTTCTGCACTATCCTTGGGACTTCTGCCTCTTAGTGTGTTCTCATCCTTCGAGGCTATCTGAAAAAAATTTATTTTGTCAGGATTCTGTGTCAGACGCCATCTTTGTTGTCAGGACGTCATGTTAGGTCGTCCTGCGGCCAGTTGTCAGGACTCCTGTTTGGATTACGTGGGTGTCCCTTTTCTGGGCCGCATGGTGTCCATGCGGTCCATCATCTGTTCAGTTTTATTTGGGGTACATGGATATTGGACGCATAAATGCATCTTTTCCATGTTTCTACAAGACCCCCTTCAAAGTTTTCAAACTGATAAGTTTGAAGTACTTTAAATAAGAAGCATGGATGGGGTATGTTCAAGCCGCATGGTCATTGAGCCGCATGGGCGAACGGTGCCAGGATGTCAACTATGCATTTATCTGCCAGATTTGCTTCGACCCTTGAGTGGATTTTGTTCAGATTCTGAGCCATCTCCTGACGCGGGGCTCTAGGCGACAGTTTTGATGGAGATAAAAGTGGCACACAAAATTTGAGGCATCAGGTTCATCGCCATAACTGTCCCATTCCTCATCATGATATCTTCAAGTGTCTCTTGGATCTTATAATGTCACCCTCACATTTTGATTTAAGGGTAGTTTGATAATTGACACGGGTATTTTATTTTAGGATTAATTTTATTTAAATATTGTGCATGAATGATTAATTAAATTATTATATTATTTGTTTATTGTTAGTTATAGAATTATTTTAGACTTGTGTAGTGAACCTAACCTATTTAATTGGATGCATGAACCAATATTTCATATGAGTTTAATTGAGCCCATGAATTAGGCCCATGGATTATGAGGTTGTATTAATTAGTGAAACCATTAGACTAGAACCTTTCCTACTCAATTAATTTCTTCATGAGAGGCCCTAAGGGGTAATTAGGACATTTTATATTTCTGAGGGAAGGGGGTATATGGCCGGCCACCATAGGAGGCGAGAGATTGTCTCTCTTATTTCAATTTTTAATTCCATTTAGATCTAGTTTTCCCCTCTTCCAAATTCCTTCATTCCCTCATCAATTTTCTACCAATTTCTTCATAAATTCCTTTCCTATTCTTCATTAGAGGCTTCTACATTAAGGATCTACACGAAGGAAGCAAGGAGCAATATGAAGGAGGCCAAGATCTACAACGAGATGAGCTATATTTTAATTTAGAGATTTTTATTGGGAATCCATCTCCCAATAGGTATATTTTAGTTTTCCCTCTTCTAATAAACTCCATATCTGAGATTTAACCATAAGAAACTAACCCACTTGCATAGGCTATCCATAGGAATTGGTTTTAGGTTCATAGGAGACCTATGGTGGAAGTTATGTGCATTTTTGTGTCAATTTTAGGGGAATTCCAAGATTGGCACATGTGGTGTTTGTAAATTGGTCTAATAGATCAAATTGACATATGATTGCTTGTTTGTGACTCGTGTCATGTCCACAATTAGGTACGTGTAAGCCGTATCTCGTTAATTTGATGAAACAGGTTAATTTTGGGGGGTTTCTCCGACACGGAAACTTGTGCATATCATATTATGACACGGGCATGTACTTGATCTAATTAATATATGTATTATTCATATTTAGTGTATTAGACTTGCTCGTGTCCTCCGAAATGCGATTGGTTGTGGGTTTGAGCCATATTACAAGCGTATCATAGAATTAGTGTGATACGGGTGCGTGCACTCCATGTATTTGGTTTATTGTCCTCATTTTTATATGTACTTGTGTATTTATATATGTATGATATATTATATGGTGTATATTTATATATAAGTATGTTATATGATATTGTATATATAGGTGCTATATTGGTATATGTATCAATTTATATGAGTGTAGTGTATATGTGTGTGTCTATATGTGTGTGTGTAAGTGCATAGAATAATGTATATCTATATGTTTGTATATATATGTGATTGTATCTATATTTATATATTTAGTAGAGAGTGTATATAGATATATATAGTTATTGTTATAAATAGAGTATATATATGCTTATGTATATATATATATATATATATATATATATATATATGAGTATGTACATAGAGGTGTTTGAGTTTATGGGTGAGAGTGTGCTATGTAAGTGGTATGTATTGTGTGTAAATGAGCAATGTGGCACTGAGTGAGGGAGAGCACACAGCTAGCTGTGCAGTAGTGCCTCAGCAGAGGGCAGTAAACTAATACTGCACCGTAAGCAGTGCACAGTATCAGTAGCATCAAGCAACTGCAATAAGCAGTGAGCCAGAGCCTGTAGCAACTAGTAGTAGTGGCTGCAACCACATCAACAGTTAGTGATTTTGCCAGCAGCTTGTAGCAATACTGCAGTGCAGTGGCACGAGCTGCAGCATCAAAAACAAACGAACAGCAGTTTTGCCGCAAGCACTGCAGTGGTTTCAGCATTTAGCAGTGTATGCAGCATCCAACATCAGCCACAGGGAGAGCAAACTCAGCAACAAGTTCAGCAATGCACAACAAACTGTGCAACACAGCATGGAAGGGGCTCGGGCATGCATCAGATATTTCAGCACAGTATTAGGCTGGGAACTTGTAGGTTCAGTTCAGTATATCAGTAGGTATCAATACAGTTAGTTGGGTTTTGGGTTTAGCATTGAGTTTGAGTATTTGGTTAGTCTAGTTGATTTCTATATTAGCTAATTAGTAATAGATAGTTTAATAATGAGTATAAGTAGTTAGTGATTATATATATACTTGATTATGTAATTAGTTAGATATGTATTCTAGTATATAGTATTTATATCTAGTTAGATAGATGTGTGTTTTGGTAAGTTGATATTGTATTATATTAGTAGGTATGTATTATATGGATATCTATTATAGTACTTAGTATATATATTGTTATAGTTAGTATATTAGTTTTGGGGGTTTTATATATATGTATTATTTATATCAATAGGTTGTGAATTACCTTGGGATACTAAGGTAATACCAAGGCATTAGATCGATATTCAAGGTATTGGGCTTGGGTATCGAGATAGGTGTGATACGCATTAGTGCAAGGCTAAGGTAACATATTTCATTGTTTTGATATAGTATTATGTATA
The DNA here is from genome assembly GCA_036927795.1 of Iris macrosiphon. Classification (NCBI taxonomy): domain Eukaryota; kingdom Viridiplantae; phylum Streptophyta; class Magnoliopsida; order Asparagales; family Iridaceae; genus Iris; species Iris macrosiphon. The sequence goes on along the minus strand of JAYESA010000013.1, from coordinate 145,119,539 downwards.
TTGACTTGAATATATAATTAAACTACTATTTTCATATACAAAAACTTGCGTATCTTAGGATACGGCTTTTTGAGTGTCTCTTAGTATCCTAGTTTAGTTAGTATAGATTAGTTTCATAGTGCATTGACTTAGTATCTTAGTGTTAGACTCTTGCAACCTAGATTTGATTAGTTTGACCTAGAAATGGTTTATTGACTTAGAATTGCATGAACTTAACTTATTTTTACTCTTGAACCTAGTATTGATGCAACATACCATATATAGGTCTGTGTGACACCAGCTTGGGCATCGAGAGACATACCATGCTTAGGACTTCAGGCGAGTACATTTCTCTGATAGTTTTTAATTCATAATAGTGTATATATGCATTTTCTAGAATTGTACACTTGACTCCAATACAGTAATTTCACAGACTTGTACTACATCGATCCCGTTAGAAGATGTTATCCCCTACCGTGTTCAGCGAGTAATCGTCTTACTTGATCATGTTCACCCAAATTGATCATATAATGAACTTGTATTCTGAGGTACATTAGCTAGATTGCAGTTATTTTATCATATTACAGATATTCATATTATTGATCTATATTCTCGTACATTACCTGTATAAATATTGTTCATTCATTCATATGTTTAGTGATCTTGTATTTCATTTTTATTATCTATTTTATATGCTCGATTATGTTATTGAAACTATTTTTAGAGTTATGTACTTCGCTCCAATCCTGACTGGATATATTTTTTCAGATGATTGGCTTTTAGAGCAGTGTCCCACATTCTACGGGCTGCAGGACGGCATAACTATAGAGGATACTCCTATAGACCAGGAGGACTTAGTTGTAGAGCCTGAGAAGGTCTAGTTATTTGTGTTGGCATGTATTAGACTATTATATTTGATGAGATTCACAGTTTGTATTATTATTTCAGATTGTGGATTGTATCTTATTCTTTCCTTCGTTATTCCATTCATGCTTTATCTTTCTTAGTTTATTTTGTGATAGAGATTAGTTATTCTTGTGAGATACCATAGTGCTCCTCCGTTTGGAGTTGCGAGGATTGACAGGTACCATATTATATTGTTGATATGTTAGATAGTTAGAAATGATCCAGATAGTGTTCTACTGCCGATTCTGCGGTGTAGGCTAGGCGTAACCACGTACTCGTGTCCGAATATCCGGGTACGGGTCGTGACACATTTTAAGTGGTGGCCGATGCAGGTCTAGATTCGTAAGTAGTGCGATATCGTAGTGGTGCTCGTTTAGAGTATTGATACGAGCCAGCTTTAGAAAATAGGATTTAGGCTGAGAGTTTACTCAATCACAACTAAAAAAATTCCAAAATCTGTTTTGCAAATCCTTGTCTATTGAATATTTCTTTACTTTGAATAAAGTTATGTCCTTCTTTGATGATATCATATCATATTCAATATTGATTTCTTATTTCAACCTATCTTCAGGTTGCCACCGAAGACGCGTTCCCAGCGATCAGGTACCGCGACAGCACGATCAGTCACTTTATCACCCTTGAGGGCAGTACCCTCATATGATGGTCCAGCACCAACATTCAGAAGGTCATCTTCACCGGTCCAGGTGGGCGTATCAGCAGCAGCTTTCGGAGGTGCTCCACCTCCGGTACCGAGGACAGGGTAGACAGTTACCGAGAGACCCCAGAATTATAGTACCAGGACTCACTTGGAAAGCCTTTAAAGAGCTTATCAATGAGAAGTTCTTCCCAGATGTGGCTCTTATATCTTTGGAGAGCCAGTTCCAGTACCTCGTCCAGGGAGGTATGTTAGTGGACGAGTATACGGCGGAGTATTGCCGACTAGGTCGCTTTGTGGAGGAGTAGAACCCTAGAGGCAGAGCCAGGAAGTTCAGGAAGGGCCTGAACCAGGTGGTCAAATCCCACACCAACGAAGATCCTACCGCCACCTTCGAGGAGATTCTCAAACAGGTGCAGAAAGTGGAGGATGACTTAGAGATTGGCTCTAAGAGACCGAGGGACACAGAAGGATCCAGTACCAACATGGGTCCAGCAAAGAGGCCTCATTTCTAGCAGCAGCACCAGAGGCATTACCAGCACCAAAGGCAGCAGTATCACGGGCCAGCTAGAGCGCCGGTATAACAGATGTACCAGATCCAGAGGGCAGTTATTTCTTACACTTTTTGTAAGAAGCAAGAACATGAATGAGATTCATGTAGGATGGTCAGTGCTTATTCTGCGGGTCGAGAGATCATCAGTTGGGGGCTTGTCCTAAAGTCCCAACTCGTCCAGTTCAGGGTGGAGGTCAGGCATAAAGAGCACCCGCTAAACCACCAGCGGGACAATAGAGAGGACCTCTACCATCGCAGCAGCAGCAGTTTGCTCAGCATCAGCAGTAGAGAGGTGCACAGCGACAAGGGCATACTTTTGCCTTGACTGTCGAGGAGGAGGAGCCAGTTGGCGATGTTATCTTAGGTTCAGTTTATCTCGATTCCTTTCTAGCTCAAGTTTTGTTCGATTCTATTGCTTCTTATAGCTTTGTATCTATATCTTTTGCTTTGAGGAATCATCTTGAGTCTGAACCATTGGCGAGGACTTACAAGATCACGACCGGGGGTGACATTATCCTGGTCAGTGATGTTTACAAGAACCATAGAGTTTATTTGGGAGGCCAGGAGTTCAGCATATGTTTACTCGTAATGCCACTTCTGAGTTACGATATAGTACTCGGGATGGATTGGTTGAGAAGACATCATGCTAGTATCGATTGTCGTAGAGGTAGAGTTTTATTTTTGTCGCCAGGAGAGCCAAAATTTAAGTTTTTCCAAAGAGTAGAGCAGAGCGAAGGCAACTTTTGTGGAGCTTTGGTAGAAGAGCAGGAGCCGCCATATCCGCAGAGTTCATGGATGTCTTTCTAGAGGAGTTGCCGGGGTTGCTACCGGACAGAGATATAAAATTCTCTATAGATTTGGTACCAGGCGTAGAGCCAATATCTAAGCACATCTATAGAGTAAACAACAGCGAACTGGCAGAGTTCAAGAAGCAGGTGGATGAGTTACAAGACAAGGGCTTTATCCACTCCAGTTTATCACCATAGGGTACTCTGGTACTTTTTATACCAAAGAAGGATGGGTCGGTACATATGTGTCTCGACTACAGGGCACTTAACAACCTCACTATCAAGAATAAATAGCCGTTACTGCGGATTAATGACTTGTTTGACCAGTTGAGTAGAGCAAAGGTATTCTCAAAGATAGACTTGAGGTCAAGATACCACCAGGTGAAAGTGAGAAGGGAAGACATCCAGAAGACATCTTTCAGGACTCGTTATGGGCAGTTTGAGTTCTTGGTGATGCCGCTTGGGTTGATCAATGCCCCGATAGTATTCATGAACCTGATGAATAAGGTATTTCATCAGAACCTGGACCAGTTTATTGTAGTCTTTATTGATGATATTCTGATATATTCGAAAACCACAGAGAAGCATGAGCAGCACTTGAGGATAGTTTTGGAGACTCTCAGGAAGCAGAAGTTGTATATCAAGCTATCAAATTTTGAGTTCTTCCTTGATAAGGTTGAATTCCTCGGGCATGTTATTACAGGAGATAGAATCTTAGTGGACCCGAAAAAGATTTCAGTAGTTGAATCGTGGCCTACCCCGAGTTCGGTAGCAGAGATCAGAAGTTTTCTTGGATTAGCCGGCTACTACAGGAGGTTTGTTCAGGACTTTTTCAGACTTGTAGAGCCGATGACTAGACTAACCAGGAAGGACATGGAGTTCGTCTGGACTGTGGATTGTCAGTCAGCATTTGAGGAGCTGAAGAGGAGGTTGACTACAGCTCCAATCTTGACATTGCCATTAGGAGCAGAAGAATTTTTTTATTTACAATGATGCATCAAGAAAGGGTTTGGGTTGTGTGTTGCAACAGCATAGGATGGTGATTGCCTATGCTTCCAGGCAATTACGTCCACACGAAAAGAACTACCCTACCCATGACTTGGAGTTGGCAGCAATTATCTTTGCTCTCAAATTATGGAAACACTACTTGTATGGAGAGAGAGTGGAGATCTTCACAGACCATAAGAGCTTGAAGTATGTGTTTGCACAAAAAGAGCTCAACATGAGGCAGCGGCGATGGTTGGAGCTGATGAAAGACTTCAATATTTCCTTGCAGTACCATCCAGAAAAGGCCAACATAGTCGTGGATACTTTGAGCAGGTATCCCGTAGCTATGTGCTTGACTAGAGACTGACATTTATTGGCCTATCTTGACAGTTTGGGCATTGAGGTACTAGTTCCTAGAGTCACAAAACAGATATGGGAACTTCAGGTATAGTCAGAGCTGATGGACTAGGTCAGAACCGGACAGTATGAGGATGAGTCTCTGAGGATCATCAGAGCACAGGTCCCGATCAGGTTGGCAGAAGACTTCATCTTCGCAGATGATGGATCATTGTGGCACGGTACCAGATTATGTGTACCAAGAGGAGCATTACATGAGGAGATTCTGTAGGAGGCACATCATTCTCAGTAATCTATACATCTAGGCGCCAATAAGATGTATAAAGATATGAGAGAGCATGTATGGTAGTATGGTATAAAGTGGGATGTAGCTAGCTTCGTATCCAGATGCTTAGTTTGCCAGCAGGTAAAGGCGGAGAGATAGAGGCCAGGTGGATTGCTTCAGACTTTACCCATTTCAGAGTGGAAATGAGAGCATGTGACCAAGGATTTTGTATCAGGACTTCCGCGTTCTCCAGGAGGTAAAGATGCGATTTGGGTCATCGTGGACAGATTAACCAAATCAACCTACTTTCTGCCATTAAAATTGGGTACATCTACGGAGAAGCTCGCAGAGATGTATGTGTGCCAGATTATCAGATTATACGATGTTCCAGTGAGCATAGTCTCAGACCGGGATAGTCGCTTTATATCCTACTTCTGGAGGAGTTTGCAGTCTAGCTTGGACACTCAGCTCAAGTTCAGTACCGTATATCACCCTCAGACTGACGGATAGTCGGAGAGGACTATCCAGACTCTTGAGGACATGTTATGCACCTATGTTTTGGATCTTGGAGGTTCTTGGGAGGATCACCTTCACTTGGTAGAGTTTTTATACAATAACAGCTACCAAGCCAATATTAAGATATTATCATTCGAGGCGTTATATGGACGGAGATGCCGTACTCCATTATCCTAGGATGATGTTGGTGAGAGAGATTTATTGGGACCAGAGATGGTAGTGGATACAACCGAGAAGGTGAAGCTTATCAGGGATAGACTTCGAGTGGCGCAGGACAGGCATCGGCATTGGACCGATAGCCACTGGAGACCTTTGGAGTTCGAGGTATAGATTTTTGTTTTGTATTGCTTGTATTTGATTGTTTGTTTTGTTAGAGTGCTAAGGTTGTGTTTCTTGCTAGGTTGGAAGTCTGGTTTTCTTGAGAATTTTTCTGACACGTGGCATGATTCATTTTGGTGGAGGTGAAAGGCTTAATCCACGATTTATTGAACCTTTCAGTATTCTTGAGAGGGTCGATGCAGTTGCATACAGACTAGACTTACCACCTGCATTGGAAGGAGTGCACAACATGTTTCACGTGTCACAGCTGAGATGGTACATGGCAGATCCCAGTCATTTTTTGGATCACTCGAAAATTGATGTGGGCCCTACTCTTAGCTATCCAGAGCAGCTAGTTGAGATTCTGGATCGGAGAGAGAAGGTGTTGAGAAACCAGATAATTCCTTTGGTGCACGTCGCGTTGAGGCATCACTCGCCAGGAGAGAGTACCTGGGAACGAGAGACCGAGATGTACGAGAGATATCCATATCTGTTCGAGCCGTAAGGAATAATTCTTTCTTGCATTGTATTGTATTGTTTGCTTTTTGTAGTTAGTTTCTTCCTTAATTTCGAGAACAAAATTATTTTAAGGTGGGTAGGATTGTCATCCTCATATTTTGATTTAAGGGTAGTTTGATAATTGACACGGGTATTTTATTTTATGATTAATTTTATTTAAATATTGTGCATAGATGATTAATTAAATTATTGTATTATTTATTTATTGTTAGTTGTAGAATTATTTTAGACTTGTGTAGTGGATCTAACCTATTTAATTAGATGTATGAACCAACATTTCCTATGAGTTTAGATTGAGCCCATGAATTAGGCCTATGGATTAGGAGGTTGTATTAATTAGTAAAACCATTAGACTAGAACCTTCCCTCCTTAATTAATTTCTTCATGAGAGGCCCCAAGGGGTAATTAGGATATTTTACATTGCTTAGGGAAGGGGGTATATGGCCGGCCACCATAGGAGGAGAGAGAGTGTCTCTTTCATTTTAATTTCCAATTCCATTTAGATCTAGTTTTTTCCTCTTCCAAATTCCTTCATTCCCTCATCAATTCTCCACCAATTTCTTCACAAATTCCTTCCTTATTCTTTATTGGAGGCTTCTACATCAATGATCTATAAGAAGGAAGTAAGGAGCAACAAAGAGGAGGCCAAGATCTACAAGGGAAGGAGCTACATTTTAATTTAGAAATTTTTATTGGGAATCCATCTCCCAATAGGTATATTTTAGTTTTCCCTCTTTTAGTAGACTCTAAATCTGAGATTTAACTAAAAGAAACTAACCCACATGCATAGCTACCCATAGGAATTAGTTTTAGGTTCATATGAGACCTATGGTGGAAGTTATGTGCATTTTGGTATCAATTTTGGGAGAATTCCGAGATTGGCACATATGTTATTTGTCAATTGGTCTAATAGTTCAAATTTACATATGATTGCTTGTTTGTGACTAGTGTCATGTCTAAAATTGGGTATGTGTAGGCCGTATCTCGTCAATTTAACGAAACAAGTTAATTTTGGGGGTTTTTCTCCGACACGGAGACTTGTGTATATCATATTGTGACACGGGCACATAGTTGATCTAATTACTATACGTTTTGTTTATATTTAGTGAATTAGACTTGATCGTATCCTCTGGGATGCGTTTGGTTGTGTGTTGGAGCCGTATCGCAAGCGTACAATAGAATTAGTGTGATACGGATGCGGTGCACTCCATGTGTTTGATTTATTGTCCCTATTTTTATATGTACTTGTGTATTTATATATTTATAATATATTATATGGTATATATTTATATATATAAGTATGTTATATGATATTGTATATATAGGTGCTATATTGGGTATATGTATCCATTTATATGAGTGTAGTGTATATGTGTGTGTCTATATGTATGTGTGTAAGTGCATAGAATAAAGTATATCTATATGTTTTTTTATATATGTGATTGTATCTATATATATATTTAGTAGAGAGTGTATATAGATATATATAGCTATTGTTATAATTAGAGTATGTATATGCTTATATAGATGTGTATATATATATAGTTGGATTTATATATATAGAGATGAGTATATACATAGAGGTGTTTGAGTTTATGGGTGAGAGTGTGCTATGTAAGTGGTATGTGTTGTGTGTGAGTGAGTGAGGGGGGAGCACACAGCTAGGTGTGCAGTAGTGTCTCACTAGAGGGCAGTGAACTGATACTGCACCATGAGCAGTGCACAGTATCAGTGGCATCAAGCAACTGCAATAAGCAGTGAGCCAGAGCCTGTAGTAGCTAGAAGCAGGGGCTGCAACCATAGCAACAACAAGTGAGTTAGCCAGCCTCTTGTAGCAACACTACAGTGCAGTGGCACGAGCTACCATATCAACAACAAATGAGCAGCAGTTTTGCAGCAAGCACTGCAGTGGTTTTAGCATTTAGAAGGGTGTGCAGCTTCCAATATCAACCACAGGAAGAGCAAACTCAATAACAAGTTCAATAATGCACAAAAAACTATGCAACACAGCATGGGGGGGCTCGGGCATGCAACATGTAGTTCAGCACAGTATCAGGCAGGGAACTTGTAGGTTCAGTTCAGTATATCAGTAGATATCAGTACAGTTAGTTAGGTTTTCGGTTTAGCATTGAGTTTGAGTATTTGGTTAGTCTAGTTGATTTCTATATTAGCTAATTAGTAATAGATAGTTTAATAATGAGTATAAGTAGTTAGTGATTATATATATATATATATATATATATATATATATATATATATATATATATATATATATATATATATATATATATATATATACTTGATTATGTAATTAATTAGATATGTATTCTAGTATTAAGTATTTATATCTAGTTAGATAGATGTGTGTTTTGGTAAGTTGATATTGTATTATATTAATAGGTATGTATTATATGGATATCTATTATAGTACTTAGTATATATATTATTATAGTTAGTATATTGGTTTTGGGGTTTTTATATATATGTATTAGCTATATCAATAGGTTGTAAATTACCTTGGGATACCAAGGTAATACCAAGGTATTGGGCTTGGGTATCGAGATAGGTGTGATACGCATTGGTGCAAGGCCAATGTATTATATTTTATTATTTTGATATAGTATTATGTATATTGACTTGAATATATAACTAAACTACTATTTTTATATACGGAAACTTGCGTATCATAGGATACGGCTTTTTGAGTGTCTTTTACTATCCTAGTTTAGTTAGTATAGATTAGTTTCATAGTGCATTGACTTAGTATCTTAGTATTAGACTCTTGCAACCTAGATTTAATCAGTTTTACCTAAAAATAGTTTATTGACTTAGAATTGCATCAACTTAACTTATTTTTATTCTTGAACCTAGTATTGATACAATATACCATATATAGGTCTGTGTGACACTAGTTTGGGCATCGAGAGACGCACCTTGCTCAGGACTTCAGGCGAGTACATTTTTCTGATAGTTTTCAATTCATAATAGTTTATATATGCATGTTCTAGAATTATATACTTGACTCCGACACAGTGATTTCACGGACTTGTACTACATGGATCCCGTCAGGAGATGTTATCCCCTACCGTGTTCAGCGGATGCTCGTGTACATGTATTTTATCGTGTATATAGTGTATTGATTTATATTTCGTGTTCACACACTGCTCATATTCAGTGTGCTTATTTGTGTATACCCACTACTCGTGTTTAGTGGTTATGATATTCGTGTACACCTACATCTCGTGTTCAGTGATTATATTTCGTGTTCGTAGCGTATCGTGATTTGATCCATTGGTATTAGTTGGGGATGGGAGAGTAGGAGTTGATTATATAATCAAAACCCTATTGTTACGTCGTGTACATTTTGGTTACATACCTCACTTGTAATCGTCTTACCTGATCATGTTCACCTAAACCGATCACATAATGAACTTGTATTCTGAGACACATTAGCTAGATTGCAGTTATTTTATCATATTGCAGATATTCATATTATTGATCTATATTCTCGTACATTACCTGTATACCTATTGTTCATTCATTCATATGTTTAGTGATCTTGTATTTTAATTCTATTATTTGTTTTATATGATCGATTATGTTATTGAAACTGCTTTCAGAGATATGTACTTTGCTCCAATCCTAACTGGATATATTTTTCTAGATAATTGGCTTTTTGAGCAGTATTCCACATTCTATAGGCCGCAGGACGACGTACATATAGAGGATACTCCTATAGACCAGGAGGACTTAGTTGTAGAGCCCGAGGAGGTCTAGTTATTTGTGTTGGCATGTATTAGATTGTTATATTTGTTAAGATTCACAGTTTGTATTATTATTTTAGATTATGGATTGTATCTTTTTTTTCCTTCGCTATTCCATTCGTGCTTTATCTTCCTTAGTTTATTTTGTGATTGAGATTAGTTATTTTTGTGAGATACCATATTGCTCCTCCGTTTGGATTTGAGATGATTGACATGTACCATATTATATTATTGAGATGTTAGATAGTTAGAAATAACCCAAACAACGTTCTACCACAGATTCTGCGGCGTAGGCTGGGCGTAACCACGTACTCGTGCCCGAATATCCGGGTGTGGGTCATGACATATAAGTAGGCGACTTGGGGATGAGAGAGGATTTTGTGTTCCGTTCCTCCTCCTTCGTGAAGATGCTGGATGTTGTTGTCTCTCTCGCTGAGGAGTCGATCGAGAGCAAGAATTATCCGTGGCCCCTTGATGCTGGAACTCTACTCCGAGGTAAGGGGGTACCATGTCTTCCGTGTTGGTTTGCTAAGGTGACAGAGCCACCAAAGTAAGTCGAGCCTTAGCAATGTTCTTCCACATGGATGAAGGCTTAGCTCGGATATGTGCAGACCTCCTCACAGAGCTCTATCGTGTGGGTGAGCATTTTTTTATGGCACGTGCGCATAACCTGTTTGACATATGCACCGAGCTTTGGTGAGGCCACATGGATGAGGAATCATCTATTTTATGCGTACAAAGCCTGTATGTGGCTTGGCTGCATAGGTGAGGTCTTATCCTGCTCGTTCGTGCAGACTTAACAATATATGGCTGCGGCTTGGCAGCGGTATGCGACGGTTATGCCTTTTTATAATCTTTGTTGGACTGATGTGTCTTTTTTATGCAGGTTTTGTCTTTACTTGTGTTGCCTATGATGGGGCATGGAAGGATATCATAACACCCGTTGTTCGGGATAAAAACCAACCTTATGCAATATTTCTCTAGGAGACGCGGTCCGTTTAGCAAGGGCTAATCCAGGAGACGAGGATAAACATCCCGTATCATATGCCGAGCTGTCCTTTTTCGTACAGAGCGTCCGCTACTTTTCTTCCTTTTTCGTGGTCCGCTATCATCCGGGAGACTGCGGGACGATGCCAAGATTTGGATTAATTATCATTCCTGTCGCCATTCTTCCCTCATGGTTGTAGAGCGCCTGCTCCTGACCTTCCCTTGCTATCCATCAGCATTGATTTTCCATATACTGAGGTTTGTACTGTGGAGTGGTGAGCCAGAAAGCATTAAGTTTTGCTGCGGGCTTGACTTGCATCAGTAGCGACGATAGCCCAGAGGGGCACTTTTAATGAAAAAGTTTTGTATCGGCGAGACTTCATGAAAAACCCTTTTTAAAACAGGTTTCCATCATATGTACTCATGACCTTGAATTCTAATAAAAACCCTTAAATGTAATAGATTTTTATCATATGTACTCATGATCTTGAATATTAATAAATAAAGTCTCTTCTTTTTCAGAATTTTGTATGTTTGTGAATTTTGGTTATTGTACAAGAGGTAATATGACTATAGTACCATACCGTAGGTTTTTAAGGATATCCTATTGGGGGATCTTGGTGGGTCTATTATCCTTTTATGCACTTGGGGTGCTAGTAATAGATTCGAAATAAACCTTATCAGAGGTAGTATGGACGTGATAGATTTTGTGGATTTTAAGGACATCCCGTTGTGGGTTTTTGGTAGATCTATTACCCTTTTGTGCACTTGCGGTGCGAGTAATAGATTCAAAACAAACCCTATCAGAGGTAGTATGGACGTGATAGATTTTATAGATTTTAAGGACATCCCGCTAGGGAATTTTGGTGGATCTATTTCCCTTTTGTTCACTTTGGGGTGCGAGTAATAGATTCGTAACAAATTCTATTAGAGGTAGTATGGACGTGATAGATTTTGTGGGCCCATTACTTTTTGCGTACGTTAGTACAAGTAATAGGTTTGAGATAAGCCCTGACAGAGGTAACATGAACCAATGCCTAGAAAGATACGATATAGTTGGTAATAGAGAAGTACTTGTCTAATTTAGATGTAGTACTTTTTGAGGAAATTTTTGTTGATAGGCATTAGAAGCAAGTCACCATTGGGCTTTGCTAGCCAGTATGCACCATTGGAAAACACGATATCCATGATAAATGGGCCCTCCCATTTAGGTTGGAATTTGTCGGCCATCTTGTGGGTCATAACCATCGGTCTTCTTACTGTTAGGACAAGGTACCCCACTTGAAACATTCTCTGTTTTACCCGTTTATTGAAGGCTCCAGAGAGACGCGCTTGATACTTCTCTATGCGTTATTGGGCTAAGAGTAGTTTCTCGTCGAGTGCTTAGTTGGTTGGAGAGAGCTACCCGTAGTTGTCATCCGTGGTTAGTTGGTTGGAGAGAGCTACCCGTAGTGAAGGGATTTGAATCTCAAGTGGGGGTACCGCCTTACTTTCGTACACCAAAAAGAATGGCATATTCCCAGTAGTTGTCCGGACTGTTGTTCGGTAGGCCCAGAGACATTCACCCGGCTTCTCGTTCCAGTTGTGTTTGTTGGAAGACACAAATTTCTTGTGGAGCTTGATGATAGTTTTGTTGAACGCTTCCGCTAGATCGTTTGCGACGGGATTATATGCCGTGGAGGCTATGTTTTGTATTCGGTTCTTGTCACAAAATCGATAAAAGTCGTGACTTACAAACTGTTGACCATTGTCATGGACGATCCTACACGGTAAGCCGAAGGGATATATGATGTGATGCTTGACAAAGTTAATCACGTTGGCTGTCTTAACTTTAGCGAGCGTAAAAGCTTTCGCCCATTTGGAGAAGTAGCCGGTGATCGCCAGGATAAACTTATGTTCCTTTAATTAATGCGGACTGATTGGCCCAATGATATCCATTACCCATGCCTTAACGGCCAAGATGCTACCGTTGGATGTAGAAACTCGGATGGCTGGTAGATGAAATCGACGTAGATTTGGCATACTTGGCACTTTCTTGCGTAATCGACAGCATCTACTACCATCGTGGGCCAATAGTAGCCTATTCTCCGAAGACGTTCCTATAGATTTGGACCGGGTTGATGCACCCCACAGACGCCTTTGTGAGCTTCGTGGAGGGCTTCTTTTGCCTCTATATTAGACAAGCATCGGAGCAGAAGGCCGTTGTAGGACCGACGGTACAATATTTTGGTCTCCGTATCGTAATAGAAATGGAGGGAGCATCTTCTGATTGAAGTAGCTTTCTTTGGGTTTTCAGGGAGAATTCCATAGACTACGTAGTCGATGAATGAAAGCCTCCAATCTTGAGTATTGGTATCGACCTCCGTTGTATAGCTGAGGCATAAGAATAGGTTACTTCTGGGATAGACCAGCTCTTGATCGATTACCATGATTAATTGATAGGTGTTGTCTGGGATTGCCAAGGAAGCCGCGAGGTCCGCTAAAGCGTCCACTTTAATGTTTTGCAACTGAGGGACATGCTGAATAAAGAATATCTCGAAAGTCGCTATGATGATATGTGCAGCTTGGTGGTAGGGGATCAAGTCTTCGTTTCAAACTTTATATACTCCCCGAACTTGATTGACGATTAGCTGAGAATCGTCGTAGGCTTCCAAGTACTCTATCCTGACCTGTTTGGTGAGCTGGAGTCCGATGATTAGGGCGTTAAACTCTGCTAAATTATTGGAGCATGGCTACGTGAAAGAGTATGTGCGATTGATGACGAGGCCGTATAGGAAGATCAATACTATCCCGATCCCAACGATGGTGTTGCCTTTGGGCCCTGTTCTTGAAGCACCGTCAAAGAAAATTCTTAAAACCACTTCTTGTGAGGCGAAGTTGGCGTTTGTTACTTCATATGGAATCTCTTCATAAAGTTTTAATGTTTCTGATCTTGGGTGGGCTGCTAGAAAGTCGATCAATGCTTGACCCTTGATGGCATTCTATAGGATGAATACAATATCAGATGGAGATAATAGTATTGCCCAGGTAGCCAAGCGGAAACTGAGTGTCACGCCCCAATTCCGTAGAATCGATTATCGTCCCCCGGGCATGACGTCGTGCGTGCCTAGGTTGCGCATCGCACAAGGCCAAGGTATTTTTGCATAACGAGCACATATTCAGAGTACATAGATAATTGAAATACAAAGTTAAAATATGAAAAAGTTCGCTTTATTTATAATGAACATCTTTTACAAACTCTTGAACGTGTCAGATAATTGTCGTACGAGCTTACAAAAGTGGACTCAAAATGAGATAGCCGTCATGTATATTACATCCTTTACTAAAGCTTCAAAATAAGAGACCTCCATGCGGAACAATCGATTTTCTAAGAAGCTGTATGAGTATGTAAACAAGCTCTTGGAAACTTTATAAGACTTCTTCTTTGCATGATCAGGCCGTGCGGTTTGATGGACTAGAATAGGAAGTGGCTTTAGCAATTCGCATGGTCTCCTTGGTGCGGGGAACATATTTTAACGAGGGTCAATACATCGAAATGCACTGGTGAAGGCTGTCATAACCCGTACCGGGTATAGGGGTACAAGTTGGAAACAACGCCCAATCTACGCCACAGAATCGGCGGTAGAAAGATTCTGGATAATCTATCTAACAATATAATTAACCACCAACAATAACAATATACTCAATCACAGATCTAAGATAGAAATGAGCACGAATCAGATAAAGAATAGAATAGTCACAATAAAACTCATGAGTCTAAAATAGTACATCAATGAGTCTGAAAAAAATAATAAAATAAGCTGGAGACAAATATAGTACAAAGAATGATAAGAAGCTACTACTCCTGGGTCAACTATCTCTGTTGGAATAAGTCCTTCCTGAGCCAGTGTGTCAGACTCTAAACCCACAATATCCTGAGGTCCATAATAGGTAGGGTACCACTCCTCAGTGTCATCTAGAAAAATATATCCAATCAGGAAAGGAGTAGAGTACATCTCTAACAACAGTTCTAATCAATGATAAAAACTATATAACAGTAAATATATGTGAATATAAAAGATGCACAAGAGATACAAGAGAACTATGTACAATAAGGAAATACTGGAAATAATACAATAATGAGCAATATGTCAATGAGCAAAAATACTAATGTCTAAGTGTGTGAGTACTAGCTTTAACATGTGATCGGCTTAGATTGACACAAGAGATACAAGACTTATGGCCTGGCTAATCATACGTGCGGTATATGATTAACACTATTCAAGATACAAGGTGGGTATGATCACATATCTATACTACATACTCCCCACCCCCGACTGGTATAATAGATCCAACCATAGTACGCTATGGCACGAGATTTCCCAAGAAGATAGTGACTCTTTCCGAGAATCAGTGTCTGTACATGTATAAGATAATCAATAAAACAAGACATGCACAAGATACACCATATACCAAGGAATAATATCTCATGACGAGATCCGGATATACCAATCCATGTAACCATCATATCAAGAAAATATGGATATCTACACAAGATACAAGGAACATAGAGGATATCATAAATAAAAAACTATCAGAGAATGTACTCGCCTGAAGTCCAATAAATAGTCTCACAGATATCTGATACGGTGCCTCGAAGACCTAGACATGGAATACAACATTAATACAAGGTTCCGGAAAAAAAAAGTTAAACTTGTCAACTTCTAGGTCAATAAGTCAATTCTAAGTCAAAAGTCAACTATGGTCAACTTTGGTCAATTATGGTCCAACTATGGTCAACTATGGTCAATTATCTATTTCTAGGTTGCACAAGCCCAATACCAAAATATTGGGTCAAGATACTAAAGTCTAAGCCAAGAAACCCACATCTTAATATTAGGATACCATATCCCCGGATACGTAAATTCCAAGGTAAGACCTCAATATATATATATCAAACAAATATTCATAATAATATAGAATCAAAATTACAACATTAATTAGGTACCGTGATTTTAAACCAACTTGGTAACTCAACAATAATCATAAACTTGATACCCAAACCCAATATCTTGGGTATCCCCAATTACCTTGGTTCCTCAAGGTAATCCCCAATACCTTGTTATACTAACTATCTTTATATATATATAATACATATAATAAATATTATACATATAAAGAAATTAGCAATTTAGAATATATTACATCAATATTAATACATATATATATATATATATATATATATATATATATATATATATATATATATATACATATATCTATCTATAAGTATTGTAAGCCCCTGATTTTTCAAAAATATTAAAATTGGGATTTTTCACAATTTTCTGGAATTTTTTGGGAATTTTCTGGGAATTTTCTGAAATTAAAATCAGGGTTTTGAATTATTACAAGATTTTTAATTGATAATAAATAACATTTAAATATTATGAAAATAATATTTTTGGGTGTAAAATGGAAAACTGGACTTAGGGCAATTTTTCTGGAATTTATTGGACCCCGGATCTATTTTTAAAACACCTAAAATAAACTATTTATTTATTTAATTATTAATTAATTATTTATTTATTATTATTATTATTATTATTAATATTATTATTATTATTATTATTATTTAAATATTATTTTCAGCCCGGCCCACTACCCCCGGCCCAGCCCACGGCCCGTCGCCCTAACGGGTCGGGTCGGGTCCGCCTGAACCCGACCCGCCCGACCCGCACCGCAACCCGGTCGACCCACTCCCCCGAGTCCCTCGCCCCGCCCCGCGTCTCCCGCCGGACCCGCCGCCCGCCTCCGCGCTGCCCGCGGCTACGCGCCCTCGCCTCCGCGCTGGCCGCCGCCTCCCTCGGCCCACGCCACCGCCTCCCCTGCCCTATAAACCCCCGCCGGCTCACCCCTCTGCTCCGCCACTCACCCCCCTAGCTCCACCGCCCGCTGCAGCCTCGCCATGCCCCGCGCCACCTTCGTCCCCGACTGCCATGGTCGTCTCCTCCTCCTCCCCCTCTCCTCGAGCTCCGCCGTACGCCGGCCCCCGAAGAACAGAACAGCAGCCGCTGCAGCAGCTGTCGAGAACGCCTCCGGCCACCCCCGCGCCGCCGCCTCCGCCCGATCGCCGCGCCGCCCTCCGCCGCAGCACCCCCGACCGGCCTCCCCGTCCTGAGCCGCCGCAGAGCCGCCGCTAGCGCCGGATTCCCAAAACCCTAACCCTATTTTTCCTCCCCTGTGTCCGACACGAGTCGGATACGTGTCGGACACGGTTCGACCCCAGTTTTCGGGTCCCCTTCAGGTGCGTGTATCTTTTTGCTCGTAGCTCCGTTTTTGATTTCGCAAATTGCGTTGTGAAGCCTGTATGACCCTCTCGGTGTCCGGATAAACTGTTCGGGGCATCGCGTCCTGTGGTGATCGTACACCGCGATCCAAAAACAGGAAATACCAGACCCTGTTTCACCCCGGAACTGAGTACGCCCCGCCAAACGGGACGACTTGGTCGCGCGCGGTCTTCACAGATACGTGCGCAGCATCGATACGGACGTGTGAGATTTCGCGAAAGCTGATTCGGGTGTGCGTGCACACCGGAATCAACGCGTATCCGCGGACATCGCTCGTATCTGCCTTTTCTGCAATTCACCCTAACTTCTTGTACACTCGTCAGATCGAGACGAAACTTGCGCCACCAGACTCGTAGCAATACGCTGGTCCTGTGGGTCAAGTTTGGGTCGATTCTGAGAACGTTGACGAAATCGCAAGTCGTGGGCCCCACAGGCCCCGCTCGACGGGCGATTTCTTGTTCGGCTCATCGGAATCCAAATCTGGAAGTTCCGTTAGGTTCGTATCAGCGTTCCTGTCCTGTTGACACTAAGTTTGGTGAATTTGGAGACCGTTGACCCGGACACATTTTTCGGTGCAAAGCGGGCCCACCTGCGGACCCCGTTTTGGCCCGAAACTGCCGTTTCTGCCCTTGTCTCCAAATTGGGCCCAAGGACAGGCGTTTCCAGCTATTTGACATCTTCTGAGCGTGATTGTAATGTCTATTTCAGCTTTTGGGCTCATCTCTGGAAATTTTTCCCAAGAACCAAATTAATCGGATCCAAACAACAGGCAAGTACCTGCACTTCAAGTTTAACCTTTATATTGTGATAAATAAATTCCCTGCTTTATTAGTACCATTGATGATTATATGTAGAGTTAGAACACTGGATTTCATGTCTTGAATAATATATTTCATGTCTTGCTTTTCATGTCGGGTGGGAGAATACTAGGAGGCATGTAGTTTACCTTTCCCCTTATCGTGACTGCTAGCTGTTGGTACGCGACTGTACCATCAGCCTTATTCCTGATTGTTCCTGACTGCTAGTCGTCTATGACGGCCTTATTAGCCTTATAAACCCCTACATGCCAACTATGTATTCTAAATACACAAGTTCACGCACATAGTTCCTGTCTTGTTGCAGTTCTTGTTGTCTTGTTACAGTTACATTTCCTGTCACATTTTATTCCTGTTTTACTCGTATTTCTGGTTTATAGCAACTAATCATATTTTACTTCTAGTCTTGTTTTATAGCATTATTTCTCAGTTAATTTCACTATTTACTTACGCATATTCTCAACATGATGCTTAGTCAGTTATTTTCTACCTGTCACAAATATTTAGTTTAAATCTTGTTGTGCATTGTATACTTTGCTCCTTTCCTGACTTGATCCGTTGTTTAGGCGATGATGAGAACCTTGCCCCCACCTATTATGGACCCTATGAGACAGCAGGTGATACAGTTGCAGAGCCGGTTCCCACCCAGGAGACTACTCCTGCATAGTAGTTAGCTTTTAGCTATTTGTTTTCCTTTCATCTTAGTAATCGGGTTTGTCCCCGATTTAATTTCTGGTTTTGTAATAAACTCTGGATCTGTTGTCACTTTCAGTTTATGAAATTTTAGCATTCTTTTCCTGCTATTTTTCTTGCCTATTTAATTTTGTGAATGAGCTAGATTTTAATACCTGTGATTATTCCCTAGACAGCGTACTACCGCCGACTCTGTGGCGTAGGCTGGACGTACCCACGCGCTCGTGCCCGAATATCCGGGTGCGGGTCGTGATACATTTTTGTGGTGGCCCATGCAGGTCTAACGACTAAATTGTTCGGTTCCAACTTAGGGACCGAACAGGCCTGCAACAAGATTGAGGATTTTAGGATAAAGCTCATTCACAGTATAGGGTCCTTATTTCAATTCTTGATATCATTTCTGCTCAATTTTCCTATCGCCTTTGATTTCCAAGTATTCTATTCTGATTCTCCTATCCCTTAATCTTTCAGAATGGTTCAGACGAGAAATACAGTAGGAGGCACATCAGAACCAGCCGAGCAGAATGTGCCCGAGACTCTTGCACTCCCGCCGCCTCCATCTGTTCCAGCAGTTACTCTAGATGGGGCACAGCTACTACGAGTGTTCCAGGGACTAGTGGAATCCCAGAAGGAACAGACTGCACTTCTGCGGACCAGCCTCTCAGAAGCTCTTAGGTCCCAGGAGTCGCCACACAAGAGGCCAGGGAGTGCCAAAGACTTCAAGAACCTTAAACCCCTAGAATTCTATGGAACTGAGGGCATTCTCTACGCCGATGAATGGATAGAGAACGTAGAGCGACTCTTGAAGACTGCTCGGGTCCCTGATGATCTCAAAGTGGAGTCCACAAGCCTGCAACTGTTCGACATTGCTCGAACCTGGTTCAGAGATGAACCCCAACTATCTGCTCCTGACCTCACCTGGGAGGAGTTCAAGAGGCTATTCAAGGAGAAATTCTACCCCGAAGTGGCTCGGGAAGCTCTCGAAAGCCAATTCGAGAGGCTGGAACAAGGTAACCTATCTGTTGATGAGTATACTGCTGAATTTAGCAGGTTAAGCCATTTTGCGGAGTACATGGTTCGTACCCCGGAGGACAGAGCCCGTAGATTCAAGAAGGGGCTGTCTCCGGATATTCGCCTTGCTGTCACCACCAGCCGAGCCCGCACCTATGAGGAAATCTTAAACGTGGCACAAGGCGTTGAGAGAGACATGGGGCATAAGCTAAAGCGAGAAAGAGATACCGGAAATGCGGGACCCAACAAACGCCCTTTTCAACAACAACAACAGCAGAGGTCCCCGCAGCAAACCCAGCGTCCTCTCTCTCGAGCCACAGCACCCCAACACCAAGCTCAAGGACAGAATCAACGAGTTCCCACTTGTGGCTTTTGTCAAAAATAAGGTCACACCTGGCAAGTTTGTAGGAAGAGACTGGGTGCCTGTCTATATTGTGGATCAACAGAACACCAAGTGAGGGACTGCCCTACTGCTCCAGGACGCGGACAAGCTTACGTGATGACCGTGGAGAACGCGCAAACTCTGGAAGCAGCTAATGCGTGTAAGTGATTCGTAGATACCTTTCCTAGTATTGTTTAGCTCATGCTTATTGGTTCGTGACCTCAGCCCCAACCTATTAATTTTGAACTTGCTAAATAACCTGGTATGCTTTTAAAATTTGATAACTGTTTTAGAGACTTTTTGCTATTGTGCTTATTTTGTATTATTTTGTGAACTTCAATAATTTGTACCTCCTTTCATCATTATCTAGCGCACTTAAATTTTGCTGAACTTGACATATGCTGCTATTTTATAGCTTAGTTTTGCAAGCTTACCTTTATCGGGCTTGTTCAGGACACATGTATTACTGAGGCCTGATCAACCCCACTAATACAAGTGCCTACTCAGAATCAGTGTACTACGGTCTGATCAACCTTAGTGCATTTTGATTCGCACTTCGCACGACTACCTTACGTGGATTGAGAGATATAGTGACTAGTATACTTGCCCCTAAAAGTGTCCGATGCTTATCGTATCAGTTACATAATTATACTGATACGAGCATGCGGATAAATGATTACCAGAATAGAATCTCAATCCATAACCGTCTGACAATCCCCATTAGAATTCTTTAAACACCTTGATCCCTATACCTCTGATCTACCACCTCGCCCTTAAACTCTTATTATTGATCCTCGTCTTTCCTTACTTCGGAAAGACAAAATCCTGTATTTGATATAAGTTGAATTGTAGTGCTAGACATACCCCTCAGACCGGTCAAATTGATGATAACCCTTTATGACTAAGGCAATACCCTAAGTGATGTGTTTTGTGTTGCAGACTTAAAGATTCAATACCATGATTTATTAAGTTGGGACCTAGTTGTACAGCCTTAAAGGATATGGGTAAAATTCTAAGTTGGGTAGCGACCGCAATGTTCACCTAAGAGAAACCCGTTATACTGTGACCAAGTGAGTTTGGACAGAGAGAACCCTGCCATAATTTAAATTTCGAGGATGAAATTTTTATAAGTTGGGTAGATTGTAAGCCCCTGATTTTTTAAAAATATTAAAATTGGGATTTTTCACAATTTTCTGGAATTTTCTGGGAATTTTCTGAAATTAAAATCAGGGTTTTAAATTATTACAAGATTTTTAATTAATAATTAATATCATTAAAATATTATGAAAATAATATTTTTGGGTGTAAAATGGAAAACTGGACTTAGGACAATTTTTCTGGAATTTATTGGACCCCGGATCTATTTTTAAAACACCTAAAACAAACTATTTATTTATTTAATTATTAATTAATTAATTAATTATTATTATTATTATTATTATTATTATTATTATTATTATTATTATTATTATTATTTAAATATTATTTTCAGCCCGGCCCACTACCCCCGGCCCAGCCCACGGCCCGTCGCCCTAACGGGTCGGGTCGGGTCCGCCTGAACCCGACCCGCCCGACCCGCACCGCAACCCGGTCGACCCACTCTCCCGCGTCCCTCGCCCCGCCCCGCGTCTCCCGCCGGACCGGCCGCCCGCCTCCGCGCTGCCCGCGGCCACGCGCCCTCGCCTCCGCGCTGGCCGCCGCCTCCCTCGGCCCACGCCACCGCCTCCCCTGCCCTACAAACCCCCGCCGGCTCACCCCTCTGCTCCGCCACTCACCCCCCTAGCTCCACCGCCCGCTGCAGCCTCGCCACGCCCCGCGCCACCTTCGTCCCCGACTGCCCTGGCCGTCTCCTCCTCCTCCCCCTCTCCTCGAGCTCCGCCGCACGCCGGCCCCCGACGAACAGAACAGCAGCCGCTGCAGCAGCTGTCGAGAACGCCTCCGGCCACCCCCGCGCCGCCGCCTCCGCCCGATCGCCGCGCCGCCCTCCGCCGCAGCACCCCCGACCGGCCTCCCCGCCCTGAGCCGCCGCAGAGCCGCCGCAGAGCCGACGCTAGCGCCAGATTCCCAAAACCCTAACCCTATTTTTTCTCCCCTGTGTCCGACACGAGTCGGACACGTGTCGGACACGGTTCGACCCCAGTTTTCGGGTCCCCTTCAGGTGCGTGTATCTTTTTGCTCGTAGCTCCGTTTTCGATTCCGCAAATTGCGTTGTGAAGCCTGTATGACCCTCTCGGTGTCCGGACAAACTGTTCGGGGCATCGCGTCCTGGGGTGATCGTACACCGCGATCCAAAAACAGGAAATACCAGACCCTGTTTCACCCCGGAACTGAGTACGCCCCGCCAAACAGGACGACTTGGTCGTGCGCGGTCTTCACAGATACGTGCGCAGCGTTGATACGGACGTGTGAGATTTCGCGGAAGCTGATTCGGGTGTGCGTGCACACCGGAATCAACGCGTATCCGCGGACATCGCCCGTATCTACCTTTTTTGCAATTTACCCTAACTTCTTGTACACTCGTCAGATCGAGACGAAACTTGCGCCACCAGACTCGTAGCAATACGCTGGTCCTGTGGGTCAAGTTTGGGTCGATTCTGAGAACATTGACGAAATCGCGTGTCGTGGGCCCCACAGGCCCCGCTCGACGGGCGATTTCGTGTTTGGCTCATCGGAATCCAAATCTGGAAGTTCCGTTGGGTTCGTATCAGCGTTCCTGTCCTGTTGACACTAAGTTTGGTGAATTTGGAGACCGTTGACCCGGACACGTTTTTCGGTGCAAAGCGGGCCCACTGGTGGATCCCGTTTTGGCCCAAAACTGCCGTTTCTGCCCTTGTCTCCAAATTAGGCCCAAGGATAGGCGTTTCCAGCTATTTGACGTCTTCTGAGCGTGATTATAATGTCTATTTCAGCTTTTGGGCTCATCTCTGGAAATTTTCCCCAAGAACCAAATTAATCGGATCCAAACAACAGGCAAGTACCTGCACTTCAAGTTTAACCTTTATATTGTGATAAATAAATTCCCTGCTTTATTAGTACCATTGATGATTATATGTAGAGTTAGAACACTGGATTTCATGTCTTGAATAATATATTTCATGTCTTGCTTTTCATGTCGGGTGGGAGAATACTAGGAGGCATGTAGTTTACCTTTCCCCTTGTCGTGACTGCTAGCTGTTGGTACGCGACTGTACCATCAGCCTTATTCCTGATTGTTCCTAACTGCTAGTCGTCTATGACGGCCTTATTAGCCTTATAAACCCCTACATGCCAACTATGTATTCTAAATACACAAGTTCACGCACATAGTTCCTGTCTTGTTGCAGTTCTTGTTGTCTTGTTATAGTTACATTTCCTGTCACATTTTATTCCTGTTTTACTCGTATTTCTGGTTTATAGCAACTAATCATATTTTACTTCTAGTCTTATTTTATAGCATTATTTCTCAGTTAATTTCACTATTTACTTACGCATATTCTCAACATGATGCTTAGTCAGTTATTTTCTACCTGTCACAAATATTTAGTTTAAATCTTGTTGTGCATTGTGTACTTTGCTCCTTTCCTGACTGGATCCATTGTTTAGGCGATGATGAGAACCTTGCCCCCACCTATTATGGACCCTATGAGACAGCAGGTGATACAGTTGCAGAGCCGGTTGCCACCCAGGAGACTACTCCTGCAGAGTAGTTAGCTTTTAGCTATTTGTTTTCCTTTCATCTTAGTAATCGGGTTTGTCCCCGATTTAATTTCTGGTTTTGTAATAAACTCTGGATCTGTTGTCACTTTCAGTTTATGAAATCTTAGCATTCTTTTTCTGCTATTTTCCTTGCCTATTTAATTTTGTGAATGAGCTAGATTTTATTACCTATGATTATTCCCTAGACAGCGTACTACCGCCGACTCTGCGGCGTAGGCTGGACGTACCCACGCGCTCGTGCCCGAA
This sequence comes from Iris macrosiphon, assembly GCA_036927795.1. Lineage (NCBI taxonomy): Eukaryota > Viridiplantae > Streptophyta > Magnoliopsida > Asparagales > Iridaceae > Iris > Iris macrosiphon. The sequence goes on along the minus strand of JAYESA010000013.1, from coordinate 145,095,776 downwards.
TATCCGGGTGCGGGTCGTGACAAGTATATAATCATATATATATATAATTTGCCAACTATCGTTAAAAACTGTGCTGAAAACCTGATATTCTGATATGCTACCTTTTTAGTGACAGTTTTGCCTGTCGTTGAAACTGTCGTCGCTGTTGTTGCTGATTTTTTTCACTGCTGCTGTTTTGGTGACGGTTAGTAACCGTCACCAATCCTGCTGTCGCTGCTGCTGCCTATTTCTCGCTGTTGCTGCTGCTAATTAATGGTAGCGGCTGCTGTCATTAATACCCCGCCACTGCTACAATGTCTACTGCTGTATTAAATGACAGTGGATGCTGTCATTAATGCCCCTGTCGCTAAAGCATGCAAATATATATATATATATATATAACCTATATATATATATATAGGTTATATATATATATATATATATCACATATATATATAAATATATATATATATATAAATACCAATAAAACTATATATACACCCTCCCTATTATGTACATATTATGACATAGCCACATGCACACACATACATAAATACATTTAGAAATATGCATCCATGCATATATATAAATAATCATATAGCAACTATATATAATATAATTATCCAATTAAATATACATATATACATATTTACACATAACACATATACTATAACATATGTATTTTTATATGTAGAAGAATGGCTACATAATATATATACTCTTAGTGCATACATAATACATAGATCTAGGATACAAGAAACATAATTACATATACTATAATATATATAATATCTATATATATGCACAATTACAATCTTTATGAATTAAAAGCACAAGAGTTAGATCTACACATAATTACACAACATATGGAGAGTATCACACCGTATCTCACTAGATCTAGGATACGCATGTGACACGAGTCCACCACACATCCAATTGTACCCCGAAAGACACAAACAAGTCACATATATTATTTATTAAAAATATGAAGAGTCAAATATAGATCTATATGTCCGTGTCAAAATATGACATATACAAAGTCCCGTGTCGGAGGGAAAACCCCCCAAATCAACATGTATCACCAAATTATTGGGATATGACCTACACATACCCAATTATGGATACGACACTAGCCCCAAACACACAAACACATGCCAAATTGATCTATAGGATCAATTGACACACACAACAAATATCAATCTCAAAATTCCCCCAAAATTGACACAAAAAGCACCATAACTTTCTCAATAGGCCTCCTATGAACACAAAACCAAATCCTATGGGTAGCCTATGCATATGGGATGATTTTTCATGGTTAAAACTCAGATTTAGAACTTAGTTTAAGGAGAAAAACTGAATTATACCTATTGGGAGATGAATTCCTAATTAAACCTCCAATTGAGATAACATTGCCTCCAACTTGTAGATCATTGCTCCTCTTTGTAGAACCTTACTTCCTCCTTCTAGATCCTTGCTTCTCAAGTCTCTAATGGTGATTTGGAAAGAAATTGGAATAAAATTTGGTAGGAAAATAAAATGGGAATGAAGGAATTTGGTAGAGAAAAATTCTAGATCTAGTTTTTGGAATGAAAAGAGGAGAGAGAAATTTTCCCCTTTATAAATAGGCCGGCCCCTATTTCCCCTCCCTCAAGCTACTATAAAATGTCCATTATACCCCTTGGGGCCTCTCATGAAGAAATAATTAAGGAAGGAAGCTTCTAGTCTAATGATTTAATTAATTTAATCCATCTCCTTAACAATAGACTTTCTAAATGGGCTAAGTTATAACCAATTAATTCATGTTGGTCTATGGGTCTAAACTAAACTAGTTAGGTCCACTAACACAAGTCCAATAACTAACATCCAACAACTATTAAATAATACAACAAATAATTATTTATCAAGCACAATATTTAATTAAATATAAAATTACTAAAATACCCTTTCCTAGAAAATATGGTAGCGACAAAGGCGAGCTAACCCAAGTATACAAATCACGTTGTTTATATAAAATCATGCAAGTTATTTGTGGTCTTTCTATCTTGCCTTAGTTTATTTTACAAGCAAGCAATAGATATATAATTTACTGAAATAAACTTGCCACCGTTCGGTGACTTTTACCTGCCCGTCTGAACCACCTGCATAATACTTACCATGTCCTTCCCTACCACAAAGACACAAGTTAGCTTGCACAGGTTTAAATATATGAGGGATCACTGGCATGATGCCATAATGGACGACTAGTCACATACGAGAATGGTATGCAACGAAAGTACATGGTGCACTACAAGCCATCTCTTCCAGTACAGTGGACTATATATGAGAATTCCGTCCGGATCAGATCGGTAACAGTGCCCCAGCGACCGTCCGCAAGAACTAAGACCTTGTGCACAAGTTGTCCATGATCAAACAGCGTCTATACTAAGTTTTTAATTTATGCAGTCCACGCAACACGAGCACAAGTCAAGTAGCAAGACATGATTCATTTTGCATAGTCTTCCTGATCAGTTTATTGCATAGCAAGGTATGTTTTATACATAACACAATTTATAGAAGATGGATACATTCTAACTAAAATTAAAGCATAGGAAGAACATTCTAAATGAACTAGCATGCAATAGGGTAACCGTTCACAAGTTGATTGACAAGCATAAGTAGTCCAAGTCAATTCCCTTTTTATCTTGACATCTTTTAGTTATTATGGTACCGTTTTATCGGGACAAGCAAGAAGGCAAGATTTTTTAGATGTAAAGACTTAGAAGAATGGTCAACTGAATCGAATATAGCCACTCCCAAGTTGGTTGGTGAAAAAAAAGGAAAGAGGTACTTCAATACTCCGCTCACACATCGTCTACTACACAATCACCTGTATTTCTACGAACAGCTGATCAATACCTCTTCTACTCTTTCCAAGCTTGGAATTAATATGCAGTTCAACCCAAAAAAAATTCATTAAAATCGTTCAAGAAAATGGAAAAAAAATCTGAAAACTAACTCAAAGCACGAAAGCAACAAGGCGACAGCAAAAACTAGGCAAGAAAACTTGCAGCAAATATGTCCCTCTTGACTCTGCCGCTAAGTCCATCCTTGGGGCACGGTCCACTGAATATGGGAATCAATTCCGAAGAAGCAAATCCATAACAAGGATAAGATCTTGTTTCAATCTATCCTGATCGAACGATACCGACTTGTATTTCTTAGTCGCACTCCCCCGAATAGGGGGAACGTGGCACCACACTGAGTGCCCCAGGTTTGGTCGTGAGGACCCTGAGGGGGTTGACTTACAAAATTAAAAGAATATTCTATCTAATCACGTAGTGTTGAGTTATTTGGATGGCAAATACCAGCGCAAGGCATTCTTTCTCGACGGTAGTATATCTATGCTCCGGGGTGACCATCATTCGGCTGAGGTAGTATATGGCTTGCTCGTGGCCTGAATCACTATTCTGGGCTAACATGTCACCGAAAGAGTGATCCATTATGCGTATATAGAGCAGGAATGGCTTTTCCATGACATGGCCACCAGTACAGGAGGGTTTGATAGTTATTCTTTGATGTTGTCAAAATCTCATTGGCATTCTTTATTCCAAACAAAGGAGACACCTTTTTTCATGAGTTGTGTGAACCTCCTGATGTCGCTAACCTCCTTTGTAGGCCGCAGAGTTCCCGGAGGTTCCATGGTGGATGCATCTCAAGGATGGCCTTGGTCTTGTCGGGGTCTATGCGAATACCCCAAAAAGTGATGACAAAACCAAGGAATTTGCTGGTAGAGACTCCCAGAAAGAACTTGGTTGGGTTCATCTTGAGACGATGTGCGCGCATTAAGTCGAACATAGTCCTCAAGTCTTGGAGGTGATCATCCTTGGAGCAACTCTTGACGACGATGTCGTCGACATAGAATTCTACCTTCTTGCACAGATATTCACAGAAAATGGTGCTCATAGCTCACTGATATGTAGCACCTGCATTCTTTAGGCCAAAAGGCATGACCGTATAGCAGTATATGCCTATCGGAGTATGGAATAACGTATGTTTCTTATCGTTAAGAAATATCTTGATTTAGTTGTATCCTGAGAACCCATCCATGAAGGACATGCGCTCAAAGCCACAAGTATTGTCAATCATTACGTCGGTGATTGGGAGAGAAATTCATCTTTGGGATATGCCGTATTCAGATCACGGAAGTCGATACAGACTCGAATCTTTCTATTCTTCTTAACGATGGGAACAATATTGGCTACCCAGTCGGGGTATTGTTCCTCACGGATGAAGCTACTAGCTATCAGCTTATTGACTTCAGCTTCGATGTAATCCATCACGTCTGTCAGAATTGTCATTGCTATTGCTTGACTGGTTTGGCGTTTGGCCAAATTTTGAGTTTGTGGACCGCGATTTGGGAATCCAGTCCTGGCATATCTTCGTAACTCTAGGAAAAGACATCGATGTATTCCCTGATGAGTTATAATAGGGATTCTCGGTCTTCGTCGGGTAGACTTTTGCTGATAAAAATGGGCTTTGGGGAGGTCGCGTTACCTAGTTTGACTTAGATAACCTCATCCTTTGTAGGAGGGTCTCGTTGCTCAAATTGTATCTCACATTGTGAACCCAGGTATTGGGCCCAAGGTTCTATCTCAAGCAGCTCGGGTGGATCCTTGTTGTCTGCCTCAAGGTCAGCAGATACCATGTTGGAGGATAGTGCTTGTTTGAGCATGTTCCCGATGCTGACGTCGGAGTCACAGGCTAAAGATTCTGAAGATTGTGAGCACTCTTCATCTTCTTTATCTGAGCCCTCGGTGTTGTAGGAGGTATTATATATCCTAAGCCATGCTTAGTCTTATGATAGTAATTCTCGTGCTTGCCCGCTGTAAACCCCCTAATTTTCAACGGAATTTTTAATTTAGATTTTTACAAAATTTTTTAGAATTTTGTGATGATTTTTCTGTAATTAAAATAAGGTATTTTAATTATTAAATAATTTTTATTAATGTTTATTAATATTAAAATATTATGAAAATGCTATTTTATGGTGTAAAATGAAAAAATTGGACCTAGGGTAATTTTCCAAGAATTTATTGGACCCCGGAAGTATTTTTAAAGCCCTAAAAACTATTGTTTGAATAAACCGAATTAACCCTGAATCCGGTTCAATTAAACCAAACCGAATGACCCGAACCGGCCGGTCTGACCGAACTGACCCAAGCCAATCTTAGCGGGTCGGATCCGGGTCTGACCCGACCCGCTGAAAACCCGACCCGCCTGGAACCCTAATCCCCAAATTCTTCACCTTCCCCGACCTCTCTCCTTCCGGCGGCCGTTTCCGCCGCCGTGGCCGCCGGCGACCGTTCCCTTCACCTCCCTAGAAACCCCTACCCTCTTCCCCTTCCTATTTCGGCAAACACCCGACCAATCTCCTCCCCATTCCTCTCTATATAATCCTCCTCCGGCCGCCTAGGTTTTCCCTTTCCCCCTTTCTTCTCCGGCGAGAACACTATAACTCCGGCCATCCTTCGTCCGCAGCGCTGCCCTCTCCCTGCGGCACCCTCGCAGCGCCCAGCCACCGCCTCCGCTGGCCCCGACCTCTTCCTCGAACCCCTCCAGCCCTCGCCGTCTTCGCCAGAGCTCCGCCAAGTCCTCCCTCAACCCGCAGTCTCGCCCTCGACCCACTTCAGTTCCAGCCGACCACCGGTGTCGCCCTCCTGCACTGACACCCGGCCACCCTAGACCTCGCCACTCCGCCGAGCAGCCCCGATCTCCTTTCCCGTCCAGAACCCTCCACCTCCAGAAGCCGCTGCTCTCTCCCAGACGCCTACTGCCCTCACCACAACTCCGGCCAGCACCCGCAGCACCGGTGCCGCCTCCACCAGTGAGCCCGACCACTCCGGTGACACCCATCCCCGTCTAGCACAGCCTCCGGCGAGCTCGGACACAGAAGAGCCCTAGCCCAAGCCAGGACACATCCAGGACACGGATACGGTGTCGACTCGACACACGGATACGAGAATATCAATTTCAGGGAGCCCTGTTCAGGTACCCATTTCTCTCTCCTCGCTGCCCCAATTTCTATTCCGTCAGTTGTGACGCGTAGACTGCATGACCCTCTCGATGCCTGTGCAACCCACTTGGTGCGTCGCATCCTATGGTGATTGCGACCCGCGATCCAAAAACAGGAAAATCAATGCCCTGTTTTACCCCGGAACTGAGTACGTCCTGCCAAACGGGATGACTTGGTCACGTGCGGTCTTTACCGATACGTGCGCGTCATCGATACGGACGTACGGGATTTTGCAGAAGTTGATTCGGACGTGCGTGCATACCGGAATCAACGCGTATCCGTCGACAACGTCCCTTATCCGTCTTTTCTGGATCTCGCTGTAACTTAGTGTACATACGTCAGATCAAAACGAAACTTGTGCCATCGAACTTGTAGCAATACGCTGGTCCTGTGACCCAAGTTTGGTTTGATTCTGAGAACTTTGACAAAATCGCGTATCGTGGGCCCCATTGGCTCCACTTGACGGACGATTTTGTGATCGGCTCATCGGAATCCAATTCTGGAAGTTCCGTTGGGTTCGTATCATCGTTCCTGACTCGTTGACACTAAGTTTGACAGATTTGGAGACCTTTGGCCCTGACACATTTTTCGGTGCAAAGCGGTCCACATGTGGACCCCGCTTTGACCAGAAACTGTCATTTTTGCCCCTGTGTTCAAATTGGACTCAAGGACAGGCGTTTCTAGCTGATTGATATTTTTTGGATCTGATGGTGATATTTATTTCAGCAACCGGAGTACTCCCTGCAAATCACGCTGAAGTCAGAGCTACAATTGGAACCGGAACCCCAGGCAAGTGTACCTTGCCAAACTCTGTAGTGTACCTAGGACCGTGTGACTTACTTAACGTTCGATTACAGTCGGGTGCCAACACCGTATGTGGCGTTGTGTAACGTCATCTAGAGATGGATACCGAGACCCTATGCTTCTCGTACTTGCCTTATCAAGTACGTTATACCCAGGACACCTGCCACTATTCATGATACAGAATCGTCTTGAGATATTCATGGTAATTTTGTATAGGATACAGTTTTCATGACTTAGTCCTTTGCTTAGATATTATATGACTGGATGCATTAGTTATGATCCTACGTGGCATGGACATGAGACGTATGATTACATTGGGTGGGGAGAGTCACACAGGCTATAGGTTGATTATATATTATGCCGGCGTCTCAGTCTCTCTCCGAGCTAGACAACCACATGATATCACTGCTACCGGCTCTCAGACACAGAGCTTGTAGTGGTTTCAGCCTGAGTTATAATGCTGCTCTCATCTTGCATATCACTTAGCTGGTTATATATTTACCCTAATATTTTATTTATTTACTTCACTGCATTATCTTTGGCTTGTATTATCTGTACCTTGCTATGTCCCCTGAGGACCTGTATCCGGATTATGTCCCCAGGATTAGCAGAGGAGATCCACCCCGAGATATTCAGGACAGGAGCATTATTAGGAGCAGAAGCAGAAACAGGTGCATACAATGGAGCAGAACCAGGAACCGAAGACTAGGTGATTGCCATAAATTTTCTTGAGTATATGTTTCTTCCATACTCAGTTTATGATATTCTTTACATTCTTGTTTAAATGAGCAATTGTAACAGACTTGATTATCGGATTGTTCTCCGATTTAATTACTTGTGACTTGATGTTTGTTGTTTATATTCCTTATGTTGATATTGATATATTCATTCTGTGGATAAGACTAGTAGACCCTGATTATTCTTTTACAGCTTAAGTATGCTGGTGGATCCATTAAATTGGGTTTGTCCATCGGTGTGTGCTGCTGGCCATTGCCACGTGTCTAGTCCCTCGATATTTTGGGACTGGGGCATGACATGGTTTTTATGGTGGCCCATGCAGGTTAACGACTAAATTATTCGATTTTAACTTAGGGACCGAACAGGCCTGCAATAAAGATAGGATAAGTTTTTAGGATCTCATCCACTTGCTTGAAACATTCTTGATATCTATATCGGATTCAAATTTATTTCTTGACTTGCATCCTGCCATGATTCCTGAGTGCCTCTCATTGTTTATTTTAGTTGCAGAGTTATGGATTCACGAGCAAACGACGAGACTCCTGCAACATCACCACGAGATGCTCTGGTAACCAACGAAGATGAAGTAACACCAGTAGAAGAAGGTCAATCCGCTCAACAACGCAGTCAAGCAAGTCAGCATGCCTCGAGAATTCAGCAAGATGACACTGACGCAATTTAATCCACAAATGCCTGTATTATCACAAGGGCAGGCAATGGATGGACAACAGATATTTGAAATAATCTATGCAATAATGCAAGCTCAACAAGAGGCTTGGAGTCGCAGCCTAGTAACCGTACTAGATCAGGCACGACGGCCAACGACGGGCTCTATTTCCGATTTTCGCCAGCTGAAGCCCCGTACCTTCTCAGGAAAAGAGGAGCCCACAGAAGTTCATGAGTGGCTCACCAATACACAACATCAATTAGAAGCAGCTGAGATTCCACGAGAATATTGGATGACTGCAGTCAGAATGCAATTGTCGGACAATGCACATCAATGGTGGCTATCTGAGGAGACGCGGCCCAGACCAGACCGAGTCACTTGGGAAGAGTTCTCTAGACTCTTTCAGGAGATGTACATTCCAGCCATCGCTCGATCAGAACTTTAGGATAAGTTCAATCGCCTCACTCAAGACAGTATGACAGTGGAAAAGTACAACGCACAATTCATTCGTCTGAGTCACTTCGTCCTAACCTTGATCCCGATAGAAGAAGCGAAGGCCGAAAAGTTCTTCGACGGACTAAACTTAGAGCTACAGAAACTAATTGGATCCGTTGCACCTATAACTTACTCGGACGTCCTTGCTGCAGCCCGACGCATGGAGCGCGTCACCACGAGAGAGACCAGTCTGTAGCGGCCATCCACATCAACACCAGCCGGAGTACCACAGGAAGAGCTACAAGAAGACCTCACGTGCAGCAACTATCGGAAGCATCTTCACAGGCACTACCTGTCTGTCAATATTGTCGCAAGCGAGGCCATATAGAGAACGAGTGTAGACAGAAAATGAAAGTATGTTTAGCTTGCGGGTCCAGTCAGCATTCATTGAGGGAATGCCCGAAGCGTCGAGAAAGAGCACCAATGGTAAACCAACAAGCGTTACCAGCACCGAGGCCAGCCTATCTAGCATTGGGAGCACCGCAAATGGAAGTTGAAGAGGTTATACCACCACCTCCAGGAGGGTATCAGCCGAGGCCACTTTTAATACCACAAGCAGCACTCTTCCAGCAGGTCCAACAGCAGCAGAGGAATCGACTGCAAGGACGCGGACAAGCCCTGACGATGACTTTGGAGGACGCCCATATTCATGGAATAGCTAATGCGCGTAAGTTTTATAGTTATTTGCTTCTAGATTTGCCTTAGTTCGTGCCTGCTGGTTCGTGACCTTAGACTTAATTTGACAATTTTAACTTGCTAATAATAGATAACCTAGTAAGTTTGAACTTGATAAATAACCTAGAATGTTTTATAAATGTTAACCTGATATATTTTTGAAAGATAACCTGGTTTTCTAAAACTGTAATTTTCTAGATTTTCTTCATCCGGGAAATTTCATAACTTCCATCGCTTAGGGAAATAATTTTCCCTATGTGTTATTCTTACACCATCAACTTTGATTCTTCTTGATAGTAATGTGCTTCAAAAAAATATTTGTAACCGTGTCATCTCTGTTGACTGGTTATTCTTTGATTGCGAGGACGCAATCCTCTTAAGGGGGTAGATTGTAAACCCTCTGATTTTCAACGAAATTTTTAATTTGGATTTTTACACAATTTTCTAGAATTTTCTGATGATTTTTCTGTTATTAAACTAAGGTGTTTTAATTATTAAATAATTTTTAATTTATGTTTATTAATATTAAAATATTATGAAAATGCTATTTTATGGTGTAAAATGAAAAAACTGGACCTAGGATAATTTTTCGGGAATTTATTGGACCCGGGAAGTATTTTTAAAGCCCTAAAAACTATTGTTTAAATAAACCGAATTAACCCTGAACCCGGTTCAATTAAACTAAACCGAATGACCCAAACCGGCCGGTCTGACCGAACCGACCCAACCCAATCTTAGCGAGTCGGATCCGGGTCTGACCCGACCCGCCTGGAACCCTAATCCCCAAATTGTTCACCAGCCCTCGCCGCCTTCGCCAGAGCTCCGCCAAGGCCTCCCTCGACCCGCAGTCTCCCCCTCGACCCGCCTCAGTCCCAGCCGACCACCGGCGCCGCCCTCCAGCACTGACACCCGGCCGCCCTAGACCTCGCCACTCCGCCGAGCAGCCCCGATCTCCTTCCCTGTCCAGAACCCTCCACCTCAAGAAGTCGCTGCCCTCTCCCCGACGCCTTCTGCCCTCACCCCAACTACGGCCAGCACCCGCAGCACCGGCGCCGCCTCCACCAGTGAGCCCGACGACTCCGGCAACACCCATCCCCGTCCAGCACAGCCTCCGGCGAGCTCGGACACAGAAGAGTCCTAGCCCTAGCCAGGACACATCCAGGACACGAATACGGTGTCGACTCGACACACGGATACGAGAATATCAGTTTCTGGGAGCCCTGTTCAGGTACCCATTTCTCTCTCCTCGCTGCCCCAATTTTTGTTCTGTCAGTTGTGACACGTAGACTGCATGACCCTCTCGATGCCCGTGCAACCCCCTCGGTGCGTCGCGTCCTGTGGTGATCGAGAACCGCGATCCAAAAACAGAAAAATCAATGCCCTGTTTCACCCCGGAACTGAGTACGCCCCGCCAAACGGGATGACTTGGTCGCGTGCGGTCTTTACCGATACGTGTGCGACTTCGATATGGACGTGCGGGATTTTGCAGAAGTTAATTCGGACGTGCGTGCACACCGGAATTAACGCGTATCCGCCGACAATATCCCGTATCTGTCCTTTCTGGATCTTGCTGTAACTTAGTGTACACACGTCGGATCAAAATAAAACTTGTGCCATCAAACTTGTTGCAATATGCTGGTCCTGTGACCCAAGTTTGGTTCGATTCTGAGAACATTGACAAAATCGCGTATCATGGGCCCCAAAGGCTCCACTTGATGGGCAATTTTGTGATCGGTTCATCAGAATTCAATTTTGGAAGTTCCATTGGGTTCGTATCATCGTTCCTGACTCGTTGACACTAAGTTTGACAGATTTAGAGACCTTTGACCCTGACATATTTTTCGGTGCAAAGCGGCCCACATGTGGACCCCGCTTTGACCAGAAACTGTCATCTTCGCCCCTGTGTCCAAATTGGACTCAAGGATAGGCGTTTCCAGCTGATTGATATTTTCTGGATCTGATGGTGATATTTATTTTAGTAACCGGAGTACTCCCTGCAAATCCCGCTGAAGTCAGAGCTACAATTGGAACCGGAACCCAAGGCAAGTGTACCTTGCCAAACTCTGCAGTTTTGTTATTTATTTCCTTGACTTATTTATACATTATTGTGCATGCTTAACCTAGGATTGTGTGACTTTCTTAGCGTCTGATTACAGTCGGGTGCCAACACCGTACGCGACGTTATGTAACGTCATCTAGAGATGGATACCGAGACCCTATACTTCTCGTACTTGCCTTATCAAGTACGTTATACCCAGGATACCTGACACTATTCATGATACAGAATTGTCATGAGATATTCATGGTAATTCTGTATAGGATACAGTTTTCATGACTTAGTCCTTTGCTTAGATATTATATGACTGGATGCATTAGTTATGATCCTGCGTGGCATGGATATGAGACATCGTGGACATGAGACATATGATTACATTGGGTGGGGAGAGTCACACAGGCTACAGGTTGATTATATATTATACCCGCGTCTCAGTCTCTCTCCGAGCTAGACAACCACATGATATCACTGCTACCGGCTCCCAGACACAGAGCTTGTAGTGGTTTCAGCCTGAGTTATAGTGCTGCTCTCATCTTGCATATCACTTAGCTGGTTATATATTTACCCTAATGTTTCATTTATTTGCTGCACTGCATTATCTTTGGCTTGTATTATCTGTACCTTGCTATGTCCCTTGAGGACCTGGATCTGGATTATGTCCCCAGGATTAGCAGAGGAGATCCACCCCGAGATATTCAGGACATGAGCATTATCAGGAGCAGAAGCAGAAATAGGTGCATAAGGTGGAGCAGAACCAGGAACCGAAGACTAGGTGATTGGCATAAAATTTCCTGAGTATATGTTTCTTCCATACTCAGTTTATGATGGAGAACGACCATTAGTTCGAAAGGCATAGATAGGAGAATGACCATTAGTTCGAAAGGCATAGATAGGGCAGAATCTCCTCTTTGGTCGATTATGTAACCTCCATATCCTGAAATTCTAACTTAAATATTGTTTTTAGGATAATTTGGGGCTAGTGGAATTTTTTCCATAATTTGTGGTTAATTAAAAACTAGTAATACTAATTTTCTAGGACTTGTAAAAATTTATTTTAGAGTCAAACTTAATTAAAAACATTCCAAACTTTTACTTTAGGTTCTAAATAATTAAATATATTTTCTAGAATTTTTTGGAAATTTTTTGATTATTTTTTGCAATTATTTTGAGTTAATTAGGAAAAACTAAATTAAAAACTATTTTCTAAAAATAAAAACCCATAATAGTAAATATTCTGCCCAGTCAGCCGACAGGGGGCCCACCCGTCAGCCTCCCACAGCCAACTGGGCGGGGCCCGCTGTCAGCGACCGCGGGGTGGGTGCGGGTGCAGCCGAGCCGACCTTGAGCCGAGCCGAGTCCGAGTTCGACTCGGACTCAGCCGAGCCAAGCTGGGTCAAACCCAGACCGTCCGATTTAGGCGGGGCTGCTTGGAAGCATGCCATGTGGCAGACTCATAAGCCGTGGTTGCTCTCTCTTTTATATATATATGAATTAGTTAGGAATTCTAGGGTTTTTCTTTGAGCCAAATTTTGGAGAATTATGATCTAGGATTCCTTCATCTTTCAGAAGCCATTACGCATAGTTTCGTACTCCAAATGAGATCTAATTTCTTGTGTTAGAACAATATTGAGGTTACCTTTCTGACTATAAAAATTATTTTAAGAAATTATGAGTATTAAATTCTGGAAAATTTGTAGAGCATAGCATGTCCAAAAATAGATGTGTCTCGATGTTTTCCCGATTTTGGGAGAACTAGGAATCAGAATCATGAACCGTTTGAAGTTTCGGAAAGATGATATCGAGATCATTGACATATGTTTTTCTAAGAATTTATTTCGAAATATTTTTATACTGTTAATTCTGTAAAACTTCTAGGTTAGAATTTAACCATCGGTGCACAATACAAAATTTGTATGTGCCATAACTCCCAAACGAATTTGGATTCGGACGAGCTATAAATTCTAGCATATTTTTGACACTAAAGTCTATAATAAATCATGCATGAAAGTCAATTTTGTGTCGGTTGACTTTTTGGTCAACAGATCGCCTCGATTTGCGTGCCATGAGCCTCGAGTTGATAAAATTTAGTTTCTCTGAACAAAATTTAGGAATTAACCTAAAAATTAGAATAATAAGATTAAAATAGGATTTTAGAGTAATTATTCCAGAAATAAATAAATTAAAATAAATTATCTTTGGACATGGTAAATTTATAATACATAGGCTATTTGGACTGTGACTTGGATTCTGATTCATACCAGCTAAGGACCACAGGCGAGTACATTTTCGTGATTACTTTCAGAGCTTGATAGTCTCTATAATGCATGCTTAGTATTGATTATTTGATTCATTGACACTTGTTATACGGATTAGTATGATGGATTCTTATTATGAGATACGTGATTGTTCGGGATTATTGTTATTTCTTCGTGACTGGTTTGGAATCCATGTGTACTTATGGGGAGAGGAAATACTTAGTGGACGTGTGAACTACCCTTTCTATCCCATGGTCTTTCTAGAATAAAAGCTGCCATGCACGACACATGTGGTTTGCCGGATATCACCCCCTAGCCATTTACATGTCAACAAGGTATTTCAAATCACATAGAGTAGTTGTTCCTATCTGTTCTTCCATCCATTATAGTTATTTATTTTATTGCTTAGAGATATTGTACTATATGGTTGCCATGAAAGGACTTCAGCATTTGGTTATTCTAGGTGCTTTATTGTGAGTTCAGTTTGTTGTTATCATATATTCCTTGCTATTTATTGTCTTATAGCTTCTACCATGTGTTGGAACTATTTTTACTGTGATGTACTCGTTTCTTTCCTGACTGGATAAACATTTTAGGTGACTACAATGAGGATTCAATCCCTACATATTATGGATCGTATGCTAGCGACCTAATAGAGCCTGATCTTGCCCTTCCGGACGATCAGGTTGAGTTAGCAGCTCAGACACCATCTGCGATGGAGTAGTTTATTAGTAGTTGATTTTTGTTAGTTATTTGATCGAATTGTTCTCCGACAGTTTCCTAAAATATTTTGAACATTGTATTTAGATATTTAGTTTTGGGGAAGATTCATTGAACCCACATTATGGTTATTATTTTAATATTATCTTGGTGTATTCGTTTAAACTAGTGTCTGTGATTGAGTATAATATGGAGATTTATATATATATTGTGAGTGGTAGATTACTTGTAGCTTATTGTACAATGTTCTACCACCGACACTATGGCGTAGGCTGGGCGTACTCATGACTCATGCCCAAATCCAGGGTACGGGTCGTGACACATTTTTAGTGGTGGCCCATGCATGTCAGGTTTCGCACAAGGTTGCGAACTCGTAGTGGTACTAAAGTAAGATGTACGACTGCGAGCCTGCCATAGGATATACATACTAGGAATAGGAAAATACTCAATCACAACTAGGTATCCCGTATAATCAACTTGCTTACCCTTATTCATTCCTTTCAAGCAATCAGACCGCTTTCATAGTTTGTTGTCCTTCTTGAATACTTTCTTATCTTGTACCATGTCAACTTTATTCTAGTTGTTTTCAAACTTTCAGAATGCCACCCAAGACCAGAGCGTACAGTTCCAGAGCAAATGGTGCTTCCCCCACACCATCTGTATTGCAGGAGGCCTCATCAGCTGGATCAGGGAGTCTTCCTCCTCCTCTTCAGCCATTACATAAGCTCTTTCGAAGCATGATGGAGGCTCAAAAGGCTCAGGCAGAGGCCCAGAGGCAACAGACAGAAATGCTTAGGGCAAAAATAGAAAATGTCCAACAGGTTGCACTAGCAGCCATGGAGATGAGTGCCCAACAACCACAACAGCAGGCCACTCAACCGACGGTGGGTAACATCTAAGACTTCAAGAAGATGGAACCTCGGGCATTCAAGGGGACAGAAGGAATCCTCTACGCTGATGAGTGGATCGAGGATATCGAGCAGATCATAAGAGTTTACCGGCTTTCGGAGGACCTAAAGATTGAGGCCGTTGGCTTGCAGCTTCACGATATTACTCGTACTTGGTTCAGAAATGAGCCTAGGATTGCGGATCCAAACCTGACTTGGGACAAGTTCAAGGACCTCTTTAAGTGGAAATTCTTTCCTGCAGTAGCCAAAGGGGTTCTAGAGAAGCAAATCTAGAACTTAGAACAAACGGGATGACCGTGGATGAGTATGCTGCAGAATTTGGCAGGCTGAGCCGATTTGCAGAGTACATGGTAAGGGACCCGAAGGATAGAGCAAGATAATTCAGAGAGGGCTTAAACCAGGAGGTCAAGGTCCATATTTCTTTGGCCCATACGACTCTTGCTGACATATTAGTAGAGGCTCAAAGGGTCGAGGTGGATATGTGTCTTCGGAATAAGAGGAATAAGGATGCTATCGACAGTGGTAGTAGTCAGGGGTAGGCAAAGCGCCCACAATTTCAGCCAAGGATCTTTCAACAACAGCAACAGTACCGTACCCTAGTTAGAGCCCCAGTTCAGCAAGTGCAGCAACAACTACAGAGACCAGTGCAATAAGTTCCCCCATGCAACTATTGCAAGAAGCCAGGACATTCATGGAAAATCTGCCGGAAGAGATTAGGCGTATGCTTATTTTGTGGATCATCTACGCACCAGATGAGGGAGTATCCTACCTCACCCCCTATAGGCGGATCCTCGGCCCAGAGAGGACCAGTTGGACTACCAGCATCCCAGCAGCCAAGAGGACCCCTACTTCCTATGCAACAGCAGCAATTTGCTCATCACCAGCAAAGGGGAGTACCTCCAGTGGGTAGAGCTTTTGCCATAATCGTAGACGAGGATGAGCCGACTGGTGATGTGATAGCAGGTTCCATTCTTCTTGATTTTATTCTCGTTATTGCCTTATTTGATTCTGGTGCATCGGATAGCTTCATATCTGTATCCTTTGTGCTTAAGCATAGTTTAGTATCATAACCCTTAAGTAGGAGTTGCAAGATCACGACTGGTGGAGGCACTATCCTAGTCAGTGATGCTTGTAAGGAGCGTCGTGTTACCATGGGAGGCCATAATTTGGATGTTAGTTTACTCGTAATGCCACTTCTGAGTTTTGACATTGTCCTTGAAATGGATTAGTTCAGTATGTACCATGCTAGCATAGACTATCGTGGAGGACGTGTACTATTCCGCCCTCCAGGAAAGCCATAATTTGAGTTTGTTAGGTGAGGAGTTGAGTAGAGTGATAGAATTATTTGTGGAGCCATAGTAGCAGAAATATGCTTGCCACAACCTATTATTGCAGAATTTTTAGACGTATTTCCTGAGGAGCTACCAGGATTGCCACCGGACAGAGATCTTAAATTTTCTATAGACTTAGTGCTTGGGACAGAACCAGTGTTGCAGCGAGTCTACAGGATCAACAACAGCGAGCTGACAGAACTAAAAAAGTAGGTGGATGATTTGCTAGACAAGGGTTTTATTAGATTGAGTTCCTCGTCTTGGGGAGCCCGAGTCTTATTTGTACTAAAGAAAGATGGGTCGGTGCGAATGTGCATTGATTACAGGGCTCTGAACAACCTCACCATCAAAAACAAATATCCACTACCAAGAATAGACGATCTTTTTGATCAGTTGAGCGGAGCGAGGATATTTTTGAAGATTGATTTGAGGTCTGGATATCATCAGTTAAAAGTGAAGAAGGAAGATATTCTGAAAACTGTATTTTGGACAAGATATGGCCAATATGAGTTTATGGTGATGCCATTTGGGTTGATTAATGCCCCGGAAGTCTTCATGAACTTGATGAACAATGTGTTCCACCAATACCTTGACAAGTTTGTATTAGTATTCATAGATGATATTCTTGTCTATTAAAAGATACCGGAAGAACACGAGAAGCATCTAAGGATTGTGCTAGAGACCCTTCGGAAGGAGAAGCTCTATGGAAAACTCTCAAAATGTGAGTTCTTCCTGGATAAGGTAGAGTTCCTTGGGCATGTAGTAACTGGAGCCGGGATGTCGGTGGATCCAAAGAAGATTGCTGCTGTAGAGTCTTGGACCACTCCGAGTTCTGTTACAGAGATCAGAAGCTTCTTAGGATTGGCCGGATATTACAGGAAATTTGTAAAGGATTTTTCTTGGATCGCAGAGTCATTGACTAGACTCACTCGGAAGGATGTGCAGTTTGAGTAGACCGAAGAATATTAGGCTGTATTTAATAAGATAAAGAAGAGATTGACCATAATGCCTGTTTTGACGGTGCCATCGAGGACAGAAGGATTTATCATTTATAGCGATGCTTCGGGGAAGGGCTTGGGATGTGTTCTAGAGCAGAACAAGAAGGTGGTAGCATATGATTCTAGAGAGTTGTGGCCACATGAGAGAAACTATCCCACTCACGACTTAGAATTAGCAGCGGTGATCTTCGCTCTAAAGCTGTGGAGACATTACCTGTACGAAGAGCGGGTGGAAATATACACTGACCATAAGAGCTTGAAGTACGTCTTTACACAGAAAGAGCTGAATATGAGGCAGCGCAGGTGGCTAGAACTGATGAAGGATTTTGATATTTTACTGCAGTATTATCAAGGGAAGGCTAACGTAGTTGCCGATGCATTAAGCAGATATCCAGTAGCGATGTACTTGACAATGGATCGTCACTTATTAGCATAATTGGATAGCCTGGGCATCGAGGTTATTATTCCAGGAGTTGAAACGCAGATGATGGGCATGCAGATTCAATCAGGATTGATGGTAAAGATTCGAGAGACGCAGTACCATGATGAGGATCTGCGAAGCCTCAGAGCTCAGGTACAGGTAGGATTGATGGATGAGTTCTCTATTACAGAGGATGGTTCTTTAAGGCACGGGACTAGGTTATGTATGCCTAGCGGGGACCTGCAGGAAAATATCATGCAGGAGGCTCATCGTTCTCAGTATTCTATACACCCGGGAGCTAACAAGATGTATAAGGACCTGAGGGAACACGTGTGGTGGTATGGAATAAAGTGAGAGGTAGCATATTTTGTCGCCAGATGTTTAGTGTGCTAGCAGGTCAAGGCCGAGAGACAGAGACTAGGAGGATTGCTACAGCCACTACCAATTCCTAAGTGGAAATGGGAGCATATCATGATGGATTTTGTTTTTGGACTTCCACGCACTCCAAGAGAAAAGGACGCAATTTGGGTCATTGTGGACAAGCTGACCAAATCAGCCCACTTTTTACCTTTCAAAGTAGGATTGTCCACGGAGAAGCTCGCTGACTTATATGTGAGACAGATAGTCTGGTTGCATGGAGTTCTAGTAAGCATCGTGTTCGATCGGGATAATAGATTTACATCCCACTTTTGGAGGAGTTTGCAGGCTAGCTTGTGTACCCAACTCAAATTTAGCACGACTTACCACCCTCAGACGGATGGACAGTCAGAGAGGACTATCCAGACGCTCGAGGATATGCTTCGGACATGTGTACTAGATTTTGGGGGCTCGTGAGAGGATCATCTTCACCTGGTAGAATTTGCATACAATAATAGCTATCAGGCCAGTATCGAGATGTCTCCTTTCGAGGCTTTGTATGGTAGGAGATGCCGAACTCCATTATCTTAGGATGACGTAGGAGAGAGAGTACTTTTGGGACCAGAGATTATAGTTGATGCTGCAGAGAAGGTAAAGAGATTAGAGAGAGACTTCGAGTGGCTCAGGATAGACAAAAGTAATGGGCCGATAGCCACATGAGACCGCTAGAGTTTGAAGTATCAATTCATTTATTTAAATACTTATTACATTCTTAGACCATGCGTTAAGTTCCTATTTTGGCATAGGTTGGCGACTTAATATTCTTTAGGATCTCTCCAACACGTGGACCTTTCAACATTTTGGAGAAGGTCAGAGTAGTAGCTTATCGACTAGCCTTACCGCCTATATTGGAAGGAGTACACAACGTGTTCCATATATCCCAACTGAGACGATACGTGGAGACCCTAGCCATGTATTAGATCATTCGGAGCTTGAGGTTGGACCAAGCCTCCGTTATCCGGAGCAGCCAGTGGAGATCCTAGACCTCAAAGATAAGATACTTCGTAACCAAGTAATTTTCTTGGTTCGCATCGCTTGGAGTCATCATTCTCCCGGTGAATCCACTTGGGAGCGGGAAGAGGAGATGCGAGAGCGCTACCCCTATCTTTTTGCATCATGAGGTAATTTTCTTCTTATTTGTTCTGCCTTAAATTTTAAAGACAAAATTTTTCTTAGGAGGGTAGACTTGTAACCTCCGTATACTAAAATTCTAACTTAAATATTATTTTTAGGATAATTTGGGGTTAGTGGGATTTTTTTCATAATTTATGCTTAATTAAAAACTAGTAACACTAATTTTCTAGGACTTGTAAGAATTTATTTTAGAGTCAAACTTAATTAAAAATATCCCAAACTTTTATTTTATGTTCTAAATAATCAAATATATTTTCTAAAATTTTGTAGAAATTTTCTGATTATTTTTAGCAATTATTTGGATTAATTAGGGAAAACTGAATTAAAAACTATTTTTTGAAAATAAAAACCCATAATAGTAAATATTCTGCCCAGTCAGTCGACAAGGGGCCCACCCGTCAGCCTCCCACAGTCAACTAGGCGGGACTCGCCTGTCAGCGACCGCGGGGTGCGTGCGGGTGCAACCGAGCCGACCTTGAGCTGAACCGAGTCCGAGTTCGACTCGTAATCAGTTGAGCCAAGCCGGGTTAAACTCGGACCGTCTGATCTGGGCAGGGCTGCTTGGATGCATGCCACATGGTAGACTCACGAGCCGCGGCTGCCCTCTCTCCTCTATATATATGAGTTAGTTAGGAATTATAGGGTTGTTCTTTGAGCCAAATTTTAGAGAATTGTCATATAGGATTCCTTCATCTTCCAGAAGCCATTACACATAGCTCTGGACTCCAAAAGAGGCCCAGTTTCTTGCGTTAGAATCATATTGAGGTTACCTTTATGAATATATAATTTTTTTTTACAAAATTATGAGCACAATATATCCAAAAATAGAGCACAATATATCCAAAAATATTGCACATAGCTCTGGACTCCAAAAGAGGCCCAGTTTCTTCGTAGAGCACAATATATCCAAAAATAGACGCGTCTCGATGTTTTTACGATTTCGGGAGAACCAGGTATCATAATTATGAACTGTTTAAAGTTTCGGAAAGCTGATGTCAAGATAATTAACATATTTTTTTTCCAGAATTTAACTCGAAATATTTGTATATTTTTAATTCTGTAGAACTTCTAGGTTAGAATTTAACCATCGGTACACAATACAAAATTTGTATGTGCTATAACTCCCAAACGAATTTGAATTTGAATGAGCCATAAATTCTAGAATATTTTTGACACTAAAATCTATAGGAAATCATGCATGAAAGTCAAGTTTGTGTTGTTAGACTTTTTGGTCAACAGATTGCCTCGATTTATGTGCCATGAGCCTCGAGTTGATAAAATTTAGTTTTTCTGAATAAAATTTAGGAATTAACCTAAAAATTAGAATAATAAGATTAAAATAGAATTTTAGAGTAATTATTACAGAATTAAATAAATTAAAATAAATTATCTTTTGACATGGTAAATTTGTAATACAGAGGCTATTTGGACTATGACTTGGATTCTGATTCATACCAGCTAAGGACCACAGGCGAGTACATTTTCGTGATTACTTTCAGAGCTTGATAGTCTCTATAATACATGCTTAGTATTGATTATTTGATTCATTGACACTTGTTACACGGATTAGTATGATGGATTCTTATTATGAGATATGTGATTGTTCGGGATTATTATTATTTCTTCGTGACTAATTTGGATTCCATGTGTACTTATGGGGAGGGGAAATACTTAGTGGATGTGTGAACTACCCTTTCTATCCCATGGTCTTTCTGGAATAATAGCAGCCATGCACGACACGTGTGGTTTGCCGGATATCATCCCCTAGCCGTTCACATGTCAACAAGTTATTTTAAATCACATAGAGTAGTTGTTCCTATCTGTTCTTCCATCCATTGTAGTTATTTATTTTGTTGCTTGCATATATTATACTATATGGTTGCCATGACAGGACTTCAGTATTTGATTATTCTAGTCGCTTTATTGTGAGTTCAGTTTATTACTATCATATATTCCTTGCTATTTATTGTCTTATAGCTTCTACCATGTGTTAGAACTATTTTTACTGTAATGTACTCATTCCTTTCCTGACTGGATAAACATTTTAGGTGACTACAATGAGGATGCAATCCCTACATATTATTAGTAGTTGATTTTTGTTAGTTATTTGGATCGGATTGTTCTCCGACAGTTTTCTAAAATATTTTAAATATTGTATTTGGATATTTAGTTTTGGGGAAGATTCATTAAACCCACACCAAGGTTATTATTTTAATATTATCTTGGTGTATTCGTTTAAACTAATGCCTGTGATTGAGTATAATATAGAGATGTATATATATGTTGTGAGTAGTAGATTACTTGTAGCTTATTGTAAAGCGTTCTACCGCCGATACTACGGCATAGGCTGGGCGTACTCATGACTCATACCCAAATCCAGGGTGAGGGTCATGATAGATTCAGCCTGCAAAGGTGGACGACCATTGGTTCTAGCGATGTCGAAGGTACCAGAGATTCAGGTGCCTTTCCGCATGATTTAACAATGAGCGGTACGGTCGCATCGGGAGTACGAGCCTTGAAGCGGATTATCATAGGCTCCTCGAGTGTTGTTGTGGCCTCGGCTTCATCGTTGGCCTCGTTGTCACCTTCATCTTGGCGGCCTTTCTTATAGAGGATCGAGTCAGAGTAGTAGATCTCGATATCCTTAAACGGATCGATGTCAGCGAACTCCGTTTTGACAAAACCGTATTCGCCTACATATTTTAGGCACAGGTGGAGGGTGGAAGGAACGATCATGTGTTCATGTACCCACGGATGCCCCCAACAAGATGTTGTTGGACGTACCTACATTTATGACGTAGCTACATCTATGACGTAGCAGGTGACTTCTATTTTTAAGTCACTGATCTGGCATTTTAAGCAGATTTTACCCAAAGGGTGACTCCTCCCCTGGTTATGGCGGTATTGGTCGCCGCCAGACAATACATTGGGATCCCTAGGGTCTGAAGCAAACTTCTCAGGATGATGCTCATCGATAATCCTTGTTTAATATCTATTCGGTCTACCTTGATATCGCCGATATACCTAGTGAAGTACAGGGGTCGATCGTGCCTATTTTTCTTGATCAACATGTCCTATTACGAGAAAATAATATTGGGTATCGCATCCATGGCATTGGTGCAATTATCGCCGATATACCTAGTGAAGTACAGGGGCATTTCAATATCGTAGTACCTCACTCTGGGCAGCCCGAGTGTCTTTAGAGAGCCCAAAAGCTCAAATAGTGACAATTTTGTCAGAGTGTGGGCTAATTGTGCTAAGATATTGAAATTATGGGGCCTTTCCAACCCCTGTGGTGCATCATTGTGCAACAGCTTATCGAAACACATCTCTTTCTATTTGGACTTGTCCACAGGTGGGGGCTGAGATGGCCCGGGACCAGTGGTGGTAGGTGCGACAACCAGTGGTGTATCGCCGTGTATGGGTTGATATATTGCGCCTGACCTTATTGCACCTACTGCCAGCACTTTAGTCGAGGTGGAATCTATGTAACAGGTCTTGGATTTTCTACTATTGGATTTGGTGGTGGAGGATGCCGTGGGCTGTGTCAAGTCTAATATGAGCTCAAGATAGACCCACATGAACTCTTCGGGTGGTGTGGCAAGAGATGTTAGCCTGGTCATCGGGCCTCGAGCTGGTGGAAGGTTGACCACTTCCATGGTCGCCATAGGGACCAGGACTACTCCGTCTTAGGCTTCCATCGGTAGAAAGTTGCCAAATTGGAGGGACACCATGTTGGCGGCTATCATCATGTTATCAAAGTCCAGGGAAAGAGTGTTGGTGTCTATCAGACGTTGGATGTACCGCTTCAGGGTATAGCACTCATGGGTCGGGTGATGGACGTAACGGTGGAAGCGACAGTACTTCGGGTTGGCAAACTCCGTCGCCTCAGGTTGACGTCTGACGTCGGGGATCCAAATTTTGCCTTCCTGCATCAGCATGTCGAAGATGGGTTTGACATCAGCATCTTCGAAAGAGTAAGTCTCTTTGTGTTTTGAAGGCTACGTCGGCTTTTCCCCAGGCTTCTTGGTCAAAGTAGGGACCATAGCCTGTTTCCCCTTTTCGTCATGGCTGCTTTTGCCGCCAGTGTTGTTGTTGTTGTTGTTGTTGTTGGGATACTTGCTCTTTTCCTCAGCAGTAGGGATATGGTCCCCAAGTATCGAGCATCTTTCAGCTTTTTCTCAGTATTAACAGCACCTACAATGAACGTTGTCCAGTCCTTGAACTGGCTCTCGCCCATCCAGAGGCTGACTGATGGGAGCATGTTCTTCCAGCATATCTCTATGAGTGTGGCCTCTAGATTGTCAGGAGGCAACCTTAGTGCATAGTGACAGCACCGCTCGATGTAGTTTCTCGTTAATTCCTTCTCTTCCTGGGGACGTCCATCAGAGAAGACATCATCATATCATTTCCTGCTTCATAGAATTTGTTAAGGAACAGATGCTTAAGGTCATTGAATGATAAGATGTAGTTATCTTTGAGACTGCAAAACCAATCGAAAGCTACCCCCGCCAATGATCCGACGAAGAGCCTGGTAATGATAGCGTCGCTGCAGGATAGTGTCCCTTGGTGATATCGAAGTAGCTCATGAAGTGGCAAGGGAAGGACTTTTTGTCAAATATGTTAATGTTGAAGGGCTTATACATAGGCTGATACCATACGTCCCTCCACTCTATCAGCTATGGTTGTCATACCCTAAAATCATGGAGTGAGTCACGATTGCTTATGGAGTCTAGGCGAGCCCGAAGTTCTTGGACCTCCCTCATTGATTACTTAGCTTCATCTCCTGCCGAAGGTGTCGATGAGCTAGGTAGGAGAGGATCATTGCCCGCAGTTGGAGCTACCGTATTTGAATTCCCGTTGGTCTCAGGGTCCAGGTTTGCTTTTCCAGAGGCCCTTGTTGGCTGGGAGGCTATGTTTGCCTTAATTTTCAGCATTGTCTGGGTAAAAGCTTGTATTGATGCACTCATCATGTGCATCATGGCTTTGAGCATCTCGAGGTGATGTCGATCACTGGGGCCTTCATGGTCGTCTCCGTCCTCACACGGAAAGAAATGGAGGGAGCAGTAGATGCAGTGCTCCCTATTTCATACCCTTGTAGTAAGTGGTCTTCAAGGAAGGCGGGAGTCATTATGTCTTTCTCGAATTCGGAGGGGATACTACCCCGAGCGTAGAAGATTGCATCATCTTGGTTGGAGTAGCTACCCTCCGGGATCTCGGAGTTCGTTCCTTTAGAATCGTAGTCTCCTCGGAACGCTGGGTTATCGCATACATCCAGGGGGACACTACCCCCCAGCTTGGGCCACCCCCAGGGGTTCTGAGGATGAACTACCCCCAGGGACTGACAGCTTCTTCCTTGAGCGGGTGCCTTAGAAGATGCCTTATGCGGGTGGGTAGTCAACCTTCCAGGTAATCACCTTCGTGATGCGGTGGTAGAGAGCATCAGACTGGAGGTATCCGACGGCTTTCTTCCTTTGGCGGCTAAAAGCTTTCCAGTTGAGTAGCATGAGGTCAAGGAAAACTCCTTCTCTTTTGATACTTTCACCTGATCTCCTGGTTGCCGCCGGGTAAGTGCTTTCCGGTGTAGTCGCTTAAAGGCCGACTGCCTGTCTGTGAGTACTGCTGCTTTATTATAGCAGTAGTTGATAATTATGCTGGTGCAGCTTTGTCTTGGAGAGGGCACGTCGTACGCCGTAGTAGTTTTCCTTGATTTGTGCTTGTGAGTAATCACGTCACGTAAATCATACGAAGGGTATTTTACCTTTGCATCCTCTTTGTGAGTCCAGTTATCTCGGGCACACAGATGCGTAGGTGCTGTCTTTGCTCCCTGGCCTGGGGTTCGTATACGAACTTGCTTCGGGGTACTGATGGAAGGCTTTTGAGACTGGCCCTGTCCGTTAGTCCATGTGGGCTAGATGCATGAGTCAGTCTCATACAATTGTCTATCAGAGGCTGGCATAATAACTAGCGATGCCTGTTGGCGGACGGTCGTATGAGTAGTTGCTTGAGCTTGACAGGATCAAACTGCCATGTACTTTCTCATCTTAGCTACCGCAGGCGCGTAGTATGAGGATTCCAGCTTTAGGTTTTTACCATTCTAAGTAGGTCGTATAGGATCTGCGCCGCAGGAGATACGATAAAAAATAGAGGTTCTGTCGCGGTTGTGAGCTGATGTTGCATGGGCAGGCTTATGAGGCCTTATCCTTGGCTGCATAGAAGCTGTCTCAGCACCAGGATGTCGGGCATCGTAGTATTTTTCTCTGCTAGAGTAAGGGTGCTGAACAGTTTCTATGTCAGCCCTGGATGCCACATAGATATGGACATTATGGGTGTTCGTCCGACAACCGTCATTGGCAACAGAGTGGGAGGATGGAGGCATCTGCTTTGCAGCTGGCTGGGGCACAACGGCCTTGGCCACCCACGTTCTACGGGTCCTCGAGTAGGGGGCACCCTTTTGGCTGGAAGAGGCTGCCACATAGACAGTGGCTGCATGATGTATGGTTCCTGCGGTTAGGAGAGAGACGGGGAGCGCATTCTCTATAGTTGGGTGAGGCTCAGCGACCTTGGCTACCCATGTCCTGCGGGTCTTCTTGGGCTTTGATTGCCTCGGAGAAGGACTCACAATATCCCCAGAGAGCATGTCCTCGAATACTTGCTGGTTGAAGCAGAACACTAGCATCTTTTGTGTCGAGCCAAGGTTGGCCGTATCGGATTACGTCACCGACTTCTCAATAGAGAAGAAGGAATTCCTAAGCAGAGTGGATACCGTGTTTGCCATTCAATATCAAAACGAGAACTAGGAGAACTAGATTTGATTAAACAAACCAAGAAAGTGCAAAGAAGAGTCCTAGGAGATAATCTAAATACAAATTTATTTTCTGGGGGGTGATGATGGAGGGTTAGGAGTGTAGCAACTCTCTTTACTCCGTGGACGATCCAATGCGAAAGCTCTTCTCTCTCCCTTGAGTGTTGATTCACAAATAGCTAGCTAGCCCTTTGTCCTGGTCTGGTACCCTAATATTTATAGTCATATATGTGGCCGTATAGATTTTGGGCCTCATGGATGGCGGGGTTTGCCACCTGTCCCCTCTCAACAAAAGGGTGCTACAGCTATCCACGGAAATTCAGAATCCGCTGCCATTTGGTCATTTGTTGGGATTTTCTTGTTTGCTGAGTATCTGGACGGTTCTCAACTATGGAGGCATAATTTAGTCAAATGGACATGTGGCCTCTATTTGGTTGGAGAGGACCACTCAGTTGTAACAGCAAGACTTGGTCTACGTAGAATCTGGAACACATGTGGCCAAAAAAGCATGAGACGCATAGAGTGTGGAACACACAGGGCCAGAGATGCATGGACCCATGGAGTCTGGAACACATGGGCCAGAGTCACATGGGCGCATGGAGTCTGGGATGCATAGGCCAGAGACGCATGGACCGCATGAAGTCTGGGAGGCATGGTCCAGAGCCACATGGGATCTTTTTGTCGTGTTGTCCACGTGGTTTCTGTACTATCCTTGGGACTTCTGCCTCTTAGTGTGTTCTTGTCCTTCGAGGCGATCAGAAATAATATTTTTTGTCAATATTTTGTGTCAGGCGCCATCTTTTTTGTCAAAATATCATGTCAGATTAGCCTGCGGCCACTTGTCAGGACGCTTGTTTGGATCGCATGGGTGTCCCTTTTCTGGGCTGCATGATGTCTATGTGGTCAATCATCTGTTAAGTTTTATTTGGGGCGCATGGACGTTGGGTGCATGGATGCATCTTTTCCATGCTTCTACAATTATAAATATATACTGTTTTCCCAGTACGGGCATATTAAGCGAGTCAACTACCAAAGCGTGGCTAGGATATTTGATTGAGTGAATGTTGTATACACACTTGGGTGAATCCAAATTTGACTTTCATGGATTTGTACCTAGCATGTCCGTACTTTGTACGATATCGTAAGAAAAATTCTCATGTGACCATGCCTTGAGATTTCAAACACAACATAGGGCTAATTAGGTAACTAAAAGTTGTTTTAACATTAGAGGGAACAGTATCCCGAGATCATGCCATTGAACCTTTCCATAAATATTCATTCTAAGTACGTTGTGGGCTGGCCACCACAGATACTGTATATCATCTGTCTTAGTGGAGTGGAGTATCTGACCTATTATCAGCAGATGTTTGAGGTTTAGAATTAAGGATGCAGATGCCGGAGTCTTTAATAAAACCCTTGGAGAGCCCTACCGTTGTTACAATATTCGGAGCCCAACATCAGTCCATAAATTCCAACAGATTATTGCACTCTTGACTTGACATGCCAATTTAGGTGCTGGATTTTTCCGTCACTCAAAATCATAATTCCTTGTGCTCTAATTTAATTGCACAACTATTCATAACCGAAATCCATATTTAATCATGTGTCGCACACTTGTGTCGTTGCCATCAAATTTGAGACACCAACTCAACCCGTTGAACCGGACCAATTAAAGGGCCCAAGACTAACACCAAGCCTACATTATTCATGACCTTTGTGTCACTCCCAATTGAGATCCCATGTGCCCCCATTTAATTTAAGAGCACATGATAATTTATTCTAATTAAATTGGAGATACCAACTTTGACTAATCCTATTTTAATCCCAATTTAATTCCAATGTCCCTTTAATTAAGCCCATGCAAAACACAAAATATCCCCTCACCCTACAAAACACCAAATACCATTTCTCCCATAAATTTTACATCATTTTATGTGTTTGTACAAATACCCAAAATTAAGGGGCTTATTTGCAAATATTGTAATATGTGTCATAACCTCATTGGTCATGACCAATGAAGAAGCCTCACCCTCACTCATTGACCGGTCAAGCCCCTCCCCCACTCTTTCTTTTGGATGCTCATGTTAAATCTTCATCATCCATTCAAATTGGGGCTCATCCACACCACCCATCCCTCTCACACACCCCTATAAAACATCTCTTCCTATACTCTTTCCCAAGCAGGCCCTAATTCCCAAACTTGGGAAACCCTACCCCCTCTCTCTCTCCTCCCTCTCCTTCACCAACCGTAGGTATATTACTTCTTCTTCCTTTCTTCTTCTTCTTTATCTCTTCTCCTTCTTCACAACTCAAAATCGAGCCTCCCTCCACTCCACTGCTACGGCCAAGCCAACCCCGTACCGACTTCACACCGGCCGAGCTTCCCCCTTCGACCACCGGCTGCTACCACCACCACCACACACCAACGCCACCACCACACACCGCCATCCGCCATTACCACCACCTCCACAGAACTTCCTACCACCACCATCGTCTTCATCAACACCATCTTCGGCCAGTCGACCGCCTCACTCGGCCGACCCTGCACCTCCTCCATCCCGCTGTCACCGAGCACCTCTTCCATCCTGCTATCACCGAGCACCTCCTCCATCCCGCTGTCATCGAGCATCTCCTCCATCCCACTGTCACCGATCACCTTCTCCACCCGCTTCCCAATATCTCCACGGCCAAGCTTTACCCTCGGCCAACTTCTCCCACTCAGGCTGAGCTCCTCCCTGACCTCTGCACAACACTACAACACCTTCACCACCTCGACTCCACCACCTCAGCCAACTCCGGCCAGATACGGCCACCACACCGCCAAGGTGAACTCTTCCCTCTCCTTGTGTAGTATAGCTTTATATTTTATTTATGGTTTATATGTGTAACTTACTTAGTTAGGGTTATGATTATGCATTGAGTTAGGGTTTAAGAAGTTGACATGAGTTTTATGATTTTGGAAAGCATGGATATTTATGGTTCGATGTTATAAAATATATACAAGTGGTAGTTAAACGCTAAGGGGATACTTAGGGTTCTTGTAGGCTATATTGAGTTTAGGGTATTTAAATATATTGAGTTTAGGCTATTTGATTACATTGAGATTTTAGGGTATTTTATTTAAATTATGCGTATTGTTTATTGAAGATGAGAAGTTTAAATGGTTGTGAAAATGATATTGCGATACTAAAAATATGGAATATTACTGAGGTGCAGATTTAATTGTCATAGAATACTATTGTGATATCAAAGCATTAGTTAATATTGAGAGCTAATATTTAATGATGAATATATTTGAGAAGTGGCTACTCGCGGTGTTTATAACCGAGGGTTTAAATAATTATTAATAATTATTTACTCGAGGATAATTATTTTGTTTGAGGATGATATGTGTAACGTGCTTGATAATGTCTGTGAAGACCAGGGTAAAATTTGAGGATTTGATCATGGCTTGAACTACTGAACACCGGGATGAGATATAAGAATTGCGAATTTGTTGATGATATTGTATAGGTGATTAATCAGATTTGACGTGACATACCCTTAGTCAACCTTGGTCAACCCTCTAGCTTCGTGTCCATGTAGCTTGTAATTAAGGTTGAATATATGATTAGACGTGTGTCACATCTTATTTCAGTTTTGTGATAGTCTATTGATCGATCTTGTGTCTTGTCTCTAGGTACTACAGGACCTGCGGACTTGGACGTTGTACCGGATCCCCATCTTCAGCAGCCGAACGCAGGCAAGTGTTCCTTGCCACCCTGTATTTCAGTTAGCAGATATTTGTTATTTCATTATATACATTGTGCGCATGTTTGATTAAGATCGTTACTTCATGTTCGGATTACAACCGGGTGCAGACGTTCGTCGTAACATCTTGTAACGAATGGTAGAAGTTCGTAACACCTCGATGTACGTACCTGTATATATCGTCACCCTAGGACAAATTCATATACTGTTATCGTGCCAGATTTCCTGTACCCTGATACTGACATCATGACTGGAGACTAGAACGAACTTAGGGTCGCGTTTGTTGATAGTTACTTCTGTGCGAAGAGACTGCAAGATAGAGGTTTAGGTTCAGCGCACAATCGTTGACCGCTTGGGAAAGGAAAGACAGCTACTAGACGTTTGGGCTCCTCTGCACGCACTTTATATATATATATATATATATATATATATATATATATATCCTGTTGATGTAGCGTTCATGTATCCGGAGTAGTAGTATCACCCGTGTGTCTCTGTGTTCGGAGCTATAGTTTTATTTTAGACAGCCCACACGTCGAACTTTGTCTTCAAACTTTGTCTCACTTAGGTGATTATGCTAGATTATCTCGTCGTTGCACTTGTACTTTCTGTTATACTTGGCATACTATATTTTTGTACCTTGTTACGTCTCTTTGAGGACCTGGTCCCTGCCAGTTTTGCAGCATAGACGATTACGGAGCATTTGGAGTTGTTGATGGAGTTTCTTGTCTTGCGGGCATTGGTACCAGGTACTCATATCATTTCTACCGGTATTTTAGTTACTTATTTCATATTGATTATTCATCTGCTGTTGTAGCCTAGTTTTTGTAGACTCATCTCTTCTCGAGTCTATTCGAGTTTATGTGTTTACTGGGTGGCCGACTGTAGCACATATAGCTTATTCTTGTGTATTCTGGTTCATTGTGGATTGAGGCATAGATGTTTATATTTACTGGATTATTCAGATAGTGACCATTTTTATTATATCTTATACATATTCGAGTCAGACCAGAGTCTGGTCGAATGCGTAGCTGGCGTATCGCGTATTCCTGATCCTATGTATTTTGGGACTAGGGTGTAATAGAATCAAATAAAACAGTAGCAGGTACTGATCCAACATTAATAATACCTGTAATAGCCTCTTATTCAGTCTCTTCTCCTTCCTGAGTCAGTGAAAACACCTGTCCTTGCCTCTGCCCTCCTGCCTACTGTTTGGCTCTCTCGAACTACACTACCTGTGGTGCCAAGGGTGGTCCCCTCTGCTGGCATCCTGGCACAGGTAAATGAAGCACTCCTCCTCCTCCTTGGTTGGTTTCTCCTGGTGCCGGTATTGCTGGCTTCTGGCCTTTAAATTGAATAATAGCTTTACGCTGCGGACAATCCTGAGCCTGATGCTGTCCAGATCCGTAGATCATGCAAGTTCCTAGTTTCTTCCTGCATTTTTTTTGCATGTGCCCCTTCTTACCCTAGAAATGGCAAGTCAGAGGTTCTCTGAGCAGGTAGGGCCATGTCCTCTATTACTGTTGCTGCCCCATTGGTCGTCTAATAGGCCCTCTTTGTTGCATCTTTGCTGGTCCTTACTGAATTCTCTATTGGTTTCCTTTCCCCTTGCTGATGGCCTCCTGAACCCTTGCTTCTGTTAATACTTCAGAATAAGAGATCTGGGACTATGAGCTGGTATAGTACTGAAGCTTCTGAGTCAGCCCATGATGAAATCTCTTAGCTTTCTCTACGTTATTGGGTATCAGAACGGCACCATATCTACTGAGGCGGCTGAAGTCTGAATCAAACTCATTAACCATCTTGTTCCCCTGCTCTATATGGAGGAACTGGTTGTACAATACATTCTTCATAGTAGCCGAAAAGTATTTTTTCTCGAAGTACTCCAAGATTTGCTCCCAAGTTTGACGTGTACCTAATTGGCGCTCTATCAATTCCCACCAGTGATGAGCGTTCCCTTTTAACTGAGTCCTCACGCCTGTCATCCATAGATTCGTAGGCAACTGTGATGCCTCCAAAAGCTTCTTGGTCCGGGTTATCCAAGTTATGGTCTTCTTTGGGCTCTCATTATCGTTATATGGCTTGTGGTTCATTTGTACAAAATTCTTTACAGAACCAACATGCGCTTGTAGCACTGGAGCTAGTGCCTGGGCTGGTATGGGTGCTGGTACAGCCATCCTCTCAAGTGTTGTCAGGAATCCATGCCTCATCTCGGCGTCTTCCCGCCTTTGCTTTGCCGCTTGTTGCCTCTGTTCGGCAGCCACTGTGACAGCCTGCTGTCTCTGTTCCTACATCATCATTTGGAAGAATTGGAACATCTGCGTCTGGCTGTCCTGTAGTACTGCTGGAGCTGGGGGAGCTCTATTAGGCACTACGGGAGGAGCTGGTGGAACCGAATTATCAGTCTGTCCGTCCGGTCCTGGAAGTTGAGGAATTATCGAGGCCTCTCCTGGTGATTGGCCATCGACCCTTGGAGACATTTTGCCCCGGTGGTGGAACGTCTATTACACAAATTTATTTCTCTATAAGAGATGGACGAAGGATTGGGAAAAGTACATGAATCAACAAAGATTCGAACATTTATTTAAGTAGAACGAATTGGAAGGAAGGCGAGTTATAGTTAATGTGTGGATGAGATCTAAAACTCTAATCCTAGGTGCAAGCCCGCTTGGTACAGTTAAGTAACCAAAACGGCTAACTCGACCTACATGGGCCACCATTAAAATATGTCATGCCCCAGTCCCAAAATACGTAGGACTAGGTATACGTACACATGCAAGCTGTACGAACAAGTATAGGAATCCAATTTAATGGACCTAACCAATCACAGTACGCTATAAAATATATCTAAGTCACAGTATCATAGGCAGATAAAATATAGTCTCATCCATAAATATCACCGAGTAAGACTGAATGAATAGATAAGTCTCAGAATCTACTACAAAATAAAATCTAGTGGAGAACAATCCATGAAAAATTAGTACAAAAGAATACTGAAAGAATATAACTAAGCAATAAAGAAATAGTCCGAACGTCAGCTAACTAGATAAGGACACCCAAGATACTAAACAACTATCATCCATAGCTCAAAAAACTCTTGTGGCTCCACCTCAAGATCCTTGTCAGTAAAATCTCCAGCTCCATAGTCCGTCGGGTACAAGTTCTCGTCTGGATCTAAAAAAGGTGCCAGGTCCTCATAGGAACATAACAAGTAGACAAGAAATCGACATGCATAAATGTAAAGCACTAAACAATAAATATGGTAACTAAACTATCTATGTTAAATGCACTCGAGTCATCTATAGTGGTGCATGAGGGGGGAGAAATAGAAGAACCAGTCATCCCATCAGGCGTTCAACAGAACTCGGGGTACACCATTTATATCCTTTACACAGTAAGAAATAAAAATCCTATACACTCACTAGTAGATTCATCTTTCCCAATGTACTACCCAAACCGTGTACGCGGTACATAC
Source organism: Iris macrosiphon (assembly GCA_036927795.1). NCBI lineage: Eukaryota > Viridiplantae > Streptophyta > Magnoliopsida > Asparagales > Iridaceae > Iris > Iris macrosiphon. The sequence continues at coordinate 145,062,096 of JAYESA010000013.1, read as the reverse complement.
GTAATGCAACGACGTCAATAAAATCTAGAAAACTAGTCCACACACTAACTACTAACACAAGACGCGAACTCACGTATCGATGTACGGTCGACACGCTAGTCCATGCACTTACTCACTCAGTGAATGTGTTGAACAAGTGTTAGGTCAGGAGATACCACATACCTTCATAATATACCAGGTAAGTCTGCTACTCTAAGACGTGTGCACACAACTAGCAAATAAAAACTAGGCATAATGTAAACTGAATAATACAAATAAGCAAGGTGTACTTGCTTTCCAAGCCAAGATGCGAACAAAGTAAACCTGCTCCTCAGTCCTCAACCGGATAGTCTTGAGCTCCTATAAATGTATATATCACACACAAATTAGATGCTACACTAAGTTGCTAATATTACATTATTAGCCTTATCTTTGAGCTACGTTGATGGGTTAATAATTAGGTAGTTAGGTTTAATAATTTCTCATGCAAAGGTGACAACAATCTCATGCACATATCGTAAATTATTCAACTATATGAAATCACAAAGCTCTAGAATTTGTACAACTCGTCGAACTAGTTATTGAAAAGTAGCCTTTTTTGTTTACATACTTAAAAACTTGCAATCTAACATGGTTAATTTATAATGATAATTCTGGAATTAATTATAAAAATAAGAAAATTAATGGTTTCTATCCCACAAGGGATTTCTATAAAGGTTGGCAACTAGTCATGCAAATGTGGGTGCTAAATAGGGTTTTCCTGACATACAAGTTCTCAAAAGATAAATTCATAAAAAAATGTTAAATTCTGAAAATAATTCTAAAATATTAGAAAACAATTATTTAATGTTTTCCTACATGTATATTTATTAATTCTACTTATTGGTCTTTCCGTTGGGCACATACTAGTCTTCTAGCAATAGTGTCGGCAAAATTTTGCCATTATAACCCTACTATTAGACTTTGCATGAAAATCCTAAATCATATTTAATTCTGAAAAAATAAATTTTAATCATAAAATAATAAGGAGAATATTCATATATGGCTAAAGAACAAGTTACAATAGGTTTACATGTAAACTATGTCAACTATGTATCTTTTTATGCATAAAATTACTTAAATCAAAAGTAATATTTTTCAAAAAATATTTTAAAAACTAAATTTAATATAGTTTATTAACATTCTATTTTAATTATTTACAAGGTTTTAGAAGGGTTTGATGCGGGATTTTGGATAGAACATTAAACTAGGTCACCCTATACATTGTACATGCAATTTATTCCAAAATAAAATTTTTAACTAATATTCTGAAATAAACAATAAAAATATGGATAAAAAAATGTAATCATCATATTCCTCTATTCTTAACATGGTTTAATCAAGGTTTCTACCTAGGGGTGCATACATGCATTCATGGGTTCAACTTTACAATCAACAACATAGGTTTAAACATGCAATACATTTATCAATCCACCATACTATATAAATCTTGATCCTTGAAACATCATAGAAAACTTAGTTTATCATTAACCAAAAGAAGATTAGGGTTTGGCTCTATATATATATTATCGTGGAAATTATGGTTTCACTATAACATGGAAAATAAGGTTTACATTAATCATATAAATTAGGGTTTGCATCAACATGCAAGTTAGGGTTTTTTACATTAACATACAATTTAGATTTTTATAATAAATCTATGAAAAGGAAAATGATTAAGTGAAAGGAGAAGAGGAGGATTTAAGAAAGGACTTACTAGAAAGTGGAGGAGGAAGATCTAGGGCTCTTGGATGGGGGAGGTGGTCGGCCTTGGGCTTGTCCACGTGAGGGGGTCGACGGCTTGGAGGGATGGGGTCGGCAAGAGGGAGGAGGTGGAGAGGAAAATTTTATTTATTAGGGTTAGGGTTTGGAGTTTATATATATATATATATCTCCAAATTAGAAAACCTCCAAATTAGGAAACTCTCAATCATATTCCTATCTTCCCTCAAACCTGCGACCTCCATACCTATGTGCACCCTATAGGCCGACCCCCCCTTCTCGCAGGTTTGAGGGAGGATAGGAATATGATTGGGAGTTTCCTAATTTTGAGGTTTCCTAATTTGGTTGTTAGTTAGTCAAAAAATAATAAAATAGGCTATTAATGATTAGGATTTGATTTAGGATTCTATAGGATTAAATAATAAATAAATAAATAAATAAATCCTATAAAAAGAGAAAAGTGGCCTAAATTGGCATGGAGGGATTATGAGTTTCTTATTGAAGAAGGTTTGGATTGAAAAATAATCACAAATAAATTTTATATATAAAAAATCTAAATATTAAACACAAGAAACTACGATTGTTACACTAGTACCATACTAATGCTAAATGATCGAATTTTGTGTCTCGGAAAGATCTTACAAGTAATGTCTTCAGTGTACGCTACTTCTACGAAGGACGTTATTGATTTTGGGGTCGTCCTATGTCACTAATGTTCAAACTAGGTAAAGTATTCTAATACAACAATTGGATTTAAATTGATTAAAAAATAATCTAAAAAAATAAAAATATATAAAATATACACAAAATATCTATTTTTGGATGAAGGGGTTTACAAATACCGAGGGGTTCGAGAGGTACTTCTTGATATTGTCAAACACTCATTGGCATTCTTCGGTCCAGAAAAAGGAGACTCCCTTCTTCATACGCTGAGTGAAGGATTGGCAATGTCCAGAGAGATTTGATATGAACCTCTGGATGTATGCCAATCTTCCTTGAAGGCCGCAAAGTTTCCTGAGGTTCTTTAGAGGATAAATTTCAAGGATTGCTTTGGTTTTGTCGGGGTTGATGTGGATACCATTCGAATTTATAAAAAACCCAAGAACTTGCCGCTGGAGACTCCCATGAAGGATTTGGTTGGGTTCATCTTGAGCTGGTGCACCCGTATTAGATCGAATATTGTCCTCATATCATGAAGATGGTTATCTTGGAAGAAAATTTTGATGGTAATGTCATCAACATAACACTCGACTGTCTTGCACAGATATTCGCGAAAGATGGTGCTCATAGCTCACTGGTATATCGTAACTGTATTCTTTAGACCAAAGGGCATAACTGTGTAGCGATATACCTTTATCGGCATTTATAATGGTGTATACTTATTGTCGTGTAAAAATATCTTAATTTGGTTATATCCCGAGTATTCGTCCCCAAAGGACATACACTCAAAACCACAAGTTTGTTGATCATTATGTCCATGATTGGGAGCAAAAATTCGTTCTTTGGGCATGCCGCATTCAGATCACAAAAGTTTATACAGATTCGAATCTTTTTGTTCTTCTTGATGATCGACATGATGTTGGCTATCCAATCCGGATGTTGCCCCTCGTGGATAAAGTCGCTTGCTATCAATTTGTTCACTTCAGCCTTGATAGCGTTCATGATGTCCGAACGAAATTGTCATTATTTTTTCTTCACTGGCTTAGCATTCAGCAAGATGTTGAGATTATGTACCATAATTTAGGAGTCTAATCCTGTCATGTCTTCATATCTCCAGAAAAAGACATCGACATACTCCCTAACGAGCTATAGCAGGTATTCACGGTCTTCACTGAACATAATTTTTCTAATAAAGATAGGTTTTGGGGAGGATTCATTGCCCAGATCGACTTGTACGACTTCGTCTTTAGTGGAAGATTTTTGTTGATCGAAACATAACTCCTATTGCGAGTCTAAGCGTTGTTCCCATGGTTCTAACTCAAAGAGGTTGGGCGACTGGTCATCATATTCTTTTGAGTGAACGGACACCATATTGATAGACAGTGTTCTCTTAAGCATATCTCCAATACTCGTATCAGAGTCCCAAGCGGGGGATCCCGAAGAGTGAGAATACAATCCTTCTTCCTCTTTTAAATTTTTAGGAGTTAATGGTGGTGTGAAGTACCCCAGACCGTGACGAGTTCGCTAGTAGTAGGCCTCAGATTTTCCTGCAGGGGCGAGGAGACGCAAAGGCATATATTGGCCTTTGCCATAATTTAGACCTTTGTCACTCTTCAATTCATAGCCCATATTCTGGATGATGCACTTGGTTTGTAAGTTGTAGCAGTATAGCTGTATTTTACTGCTATCACATTCTGGTTCTTTTGTAGGGAAATCTCAAAGACCCTCTATATATCCAAAGATGATAGGTTTGTCACCCCTCCTTGTGGCTGATACTATAAAGTAGGCACATCAACTTGGGAGAATCTGGTTCGTGACGTAGGTGGTATTTACTTGTGCGTGTAGTTGTAACCCTAGACCATATTCTAAGAGATACATTGTACTTAAAGGTACTATATTAGAGTAGTTCAAAGATAACCCGTTATTGATAAAGTTTGGTATCTTGTCCATGGGGATTATATCATCAAGGGAAGGAACGTCATGATGAACATCCATGTATTCTGCCAGTTCATTTTTCTCGACTTTCGCTTCCAGTGTGAATGACGGCTTCAGAGGCCTTTTGTGAAACTTTATGACAAGAGGTTCAGAAGCAATAACAGGTGCTTGACCCTCTTTTGGTGGTCAGCTCGATCTTCATAGTCGAACGACTAGAGGTTCTGGTGCCTTCTTGTAAAGTTTTACTATGAGAGAAGGGGCCGTGTTAGGGGCACATCCTTTGAGGCGGACCTTCAAGGCTCATCTAGTGTGGTTCTAGCCTCCGCTTTATCATCAACGTCTTTACCACCTTCGTCTTGGTGGACTTGCTTATACAGGATTAAGTCAGAGTAATATGCCTCGACTCCTTTGAATGGATCAATATCTGCAAATTATATCCTGAAGATGATGTGATCATCGACATATTTTATGCATTGATACAGAATTGTTGGTACAATCCTATATTCGTGTATCCATGGATGCCCCAATAAGACGTTGTTGGATACGTCTACGTCTATGACATAGCAGGTGACCTTTGTTCATAAGTCGCTGATCTGACACTTCAGGTGAATCTTTTTCAGAGGGTATCTTCTTCCAGTATTGAAACTGCTGATAGTAGTATTGGTTACTACCAACCGATACATTAGGATTCCCAATGTCTGAAGTAGACTTCGTGGGATGATGCTGAGAGATGAACCGGGGTCAATGTGCATCTGGTCCACTTTGATGGCTCCAATATACCCTTTAGAGTACAGAGGGCTGTCGTGCTTGTTATTCTTCAGCAATATATCCTATTGCGAGAACATGATATTCGGTATTGCCTCTATCACATTATTATAGTGGGGGCACACAACGTATCCTTATCCGACGGCTTTACCTGGGCCAGGTAGGTGTCGACGTTCTGCAAAGAGTGATAATTTAGCTTGAGTATTGGCTAGTTGTGCCCATATGTCATAGTTGTAGGGTTTCTCTATCCCTTGAGATATATTCTTCCGTAAAGGTTTGTCAAAGCGAGTCTCCTTCTGCTTTTGTTTGTCTACTGTCAGGGGTTGGGATAGACCCAGATCAGATTCAGCAAGTGCGGTGGTTGGAGGTGTACAGTCATTTGGCGCATTATAGTTGCGGTGGTAAGCTAGACCCGACCTCGTTGCCCCCGCTATGGCTTATTCAATGGAGGAATAAACCATATGGCAGGCTCTAGAATTTTTCTTTTAGACTTAACGGCGGAGGGAGTGGCTTGCTTTATCAAGTCTGGAGCAAGATCTGGGTGAACCCACATGATCTCGTCCCATAATGTGCTAAGAGGTAACAGCCCGGGTGCTGGGTTGTGAGCTGAAGGGAGATTAACAATCTCTATTATTTCCCTCGGGATCGGGACAACACCATCTTGGGCCTTTGTTACTGGAAAGTCACCAAACTGGAGAGACGCCATGTTGGCAGTGACCGTCTTGTCTTCAAAGTCCAAGGTATGGGATTTGGAATCAAGCAGATACTGGATACATTTTTTTAATACGTAGCAATCCTGTGATGGGTGGTGGATGTACCGATAGTAGTTACAGTACTTGGGGTCATCGACCTTGTCTGCCTTATCAGGACATTTAATGTGGGGAAGCCGAAGCTTGTTGCCCTTCATTAGTACGACAAAAATTTTCATGACATTATCGTCGTTGAAAGAGTAAGTCTTTTTTAGTTTTGGAGTTTAAACTGGCTTCTAATCAAGCGTGGCAGGATTTTTGGATACGTTGACGGTAAGGGCCTGCTTCCCTTTGCCGTCACGGCCATTATTGTCGCTATTGTTGTTGTTGTTGTTGTTGTTGTTTTTGTAAGGATGCCTTCTCCTATCATCAATGACAGGGATCTTTATTTCCAGCAGTTGGGAGTCCTTCACGTTCTTCTCAGTAGCGATAATACTTATGATAAATGTCGTCCAGTCTTTGAACTAAGTGGCGCCCGTCCAGAGCCTTATTGCTGGAAGTAGATTTCTCCGGCATGTATCCATTAGCGTGGGCTCAAGATTGTTGAAGGGTAGTTTAAGTGAAGATTATCTGTATTATTCTATGTATTCCCGTACAGGCTCTTTTTCTCCCATCATAGAACCGGGTAAGGAAGAGACTTTTAAGATCTTCAAGTAAAGAGATACAATTGTCTTGGAGACTGTAAAACCAGTCGAAGGCTACTCCGGACAATGCTCGAACGAAGAGCTTGGTGAGAAGAGTGTTATTTTGAGGTGCCCTGTTGCTGTCTAAAAATAACTCATATATTGACGAGAAGATATTTTCCCCTCAAATTGAGTCATGGAGAAGGCTTGTATTTGGGCAGGTACGATATATTTTCTACTCGAGAGGATATGGTTGTCGTATCCTAAGGTCGCGTAGTATGTTCCGAATGTCTATTAAGTCTAGACTGGCTCAAAGTTCTCGTATTTATCGTATTATTTCTCGGGCCTTATCTACTGTCGAAGGAGAAGACAATCCTAGAAGAGTGTGATTGGCATCAGCGGGTCGAGCGGTTGCATTCGAGTCTTCTTTGGTCCCAGGATCCTGGATTGCTTGCACAGAAGTTCTTGGTGGTTGTAGGTTTTACGACCCAGTCCCAAAATACACAGGACCAAGCCACGGGGTAATGGCCAGCTAATACGACTCCAAAGGATTTTTTAATTTAATGGACCCCATGAAGCGTACTACATTGTCCTAAAATACTATCAAGTCTAATATGCTAACTTGCAGCAGATAAATGTCTAATCTCATCCACAAAATATAAATAAGAAGTGCTGAAATAAATACTAAAAATAAATACGGAGTCTGAATGTCATAATACAATCCAAATAAGTCTGATGGGAACAAACCTACTACAATACTGAAATAAGAGTACGGAAAGACAAATAAGAGAACTAGGCTAGAACATCGACTAACTAGATAGAGATGCTCCAGCCCTAAGCAGAAGGCCTACTAGTGATCAGGGAAACTCCAATGGTAACACCTCAAGCTCCTCCTCGATCGCGTACCTCTTCTCTTGTCCGGGCCCATACACGGTCGGATAGTATACCTCATCCAAATCTGGAAGGGAACCAGGTCCTCAAAGGGACGTAACAAGATACAAAAATACATACCGAATATAAATACCGAATAAGTAAAGGGGGTGTACTATCCATCTAAGTGAATGCAATATGAGGACAACCTTGGTACATATGGGTAGGTGTAGGCATAATGTCCAATACTCCGAACAGCGTAGTATCTATACATGTAACGTCCATCATTCCGAAGAATAAGATATCTGCATATATATATATATATATACATACGTCTGTAACGCTCCGAAGAACGCGGTATCTGAATATAGGAAGTCATTAGATCCGTGGCTCCTATGGACACTACGGATTCCAATGTGTGTATCACATATGCCTACCAGTTGTCCTCCCCGCCCAATATAAATATACAAGTTGAATACACGACGTGCATACTACATAACTATATGCCAGGTCTCAAATAACTAGACTAATCTGACTACGCACTAAACCGTGATACATGTCACACGCACCGATAGCTAGACGGGTACACCTACTCGTATTCCAACATGAGTTTGTCATCGTGATGAGTATAAAAAGTGTCAGGGTCTTGCAATATATCAAAATATCTTCACAACAGTAGGTGAGTCTGCTAGTGACTAAGTCATTACACTACACATCGACGCAATCGTCGACTGCACCTGAGTCATTCTCAGATGCGCACAGTTATATATATATATATATATATATATATATATATATATATATATATATATTTGCAACAACATCTCATATAATATTTAATAACTTGAATTTAAACAGTAAATAAGGCAAGGTATACTTGCCCAGATCCTTAAGCTGCGAATACTAAAATCTTGCTCCCGAAGCCTCGCCCGAACGATCCAACGATCATATATATATAATATAATGTAATAACCATCAGTCATTCTACTAGTACGCAAAGAAATACAACTACAGTGCACTTAGAAACTAACGCAAGTAGGGGTTATAACCGGTCATCTAGCAGGGTCGAGTGTGCACGTGACTAAAATGCACAAGTATCATATCCTTTTAAACGTACATTCTCAAATATTACAACCATGGTCGACTAAGGTTCAAGAAGGTGCTAAGTTTTTATCCAAGACAAGTTTGATAGTGTTAACTATCTAGGTCTCCATGTACGAGTATGTCATATGTCCTCAAATACTGTGCACAAAAAGATAGTTAGCTACCAATACATTTACATCTCCAAATATCGTGTAACACTATACACGTGTCCTAGCTAATAGGTTAGGGTGCAGATATGATAATTTAGTCTAAGCACCTAGGTACTATACAAATATGTCATACTAACAACCTAACCCATAAAATATACTAACTACTATTCCAACACATGTATATATATACTAGATAATAGGGTTCACTAAAAATATTGGTTCATGCAACAATAACAAGAAGAAGAAGGAGGAGTGAATATGCATACCTAGGGTTAGCTCTAAACAGGGAGGGGATGCTCGGCCCGCGGCTCGAGGGTGACCAGTCTCCGGCGGGTGGAGGTGCTCCTGCGGCTAGAATATACAGCCACAGTAGTAGCAAAAGTGGCAGCCACACAATGGGGTATGGTGATGAGGTGATGGTGGTCGCGGGATGGCTGTGGTGGTGATGGTCGTGGTGATGATGGCTATGGTGATGAGAAGAAGGTGGTGGTAGTCGTGAGAAGATGTTGCAGTGGTGATGATGGCCGTAGAGATGATGGTGGTGGCGGGATGGTCGTGGGGATGAGGTGGTTGTCGACGACTGTAGAGGAGGTGGTGGCGGTCGTGGTGATAGCTATGGTGGTGATGGATGGGGGGTGGCTATGGTGGTGATGATGGCGGTGGTGATCGTGAGGAGAAGGTGATAGTGAGGCTGATGGTAGCGGTGGAGTTTAATGGAGGAGGTGGTGGTGATTGCTGTATTGGTGATGGTCGGGGTGATGGCTATGGTGGTGATGATGGCGATAGTAAAGTGATGGTGATGGATGGAGTTGGCCGTGGGCATGATGGTGGTGGCAGGATGGTCATGGAAAGGGAGGAGGAATGAGGTGACAAGGGTGTTGTTGGTGGTGGTCGGGTTCGTTGAGGGGAGGGAGAAGAAGGAGGATGAAGAAGAAGGCTGTGGTGGTGTTGATGGCGGTGGTGTTGGCTGTGGTAGTGGTGGTCGTGAGAAGAGGGAGGAGGAAGAGGAAGGTGGTGGCGTTGGTGGTTGGTTGGAGGAGGAAGAAGAAGGAGGTGATGTTAGGGTTTCGGGCACATGAAGATGGTAGTGATGGCTGAATTTTGGAGAGAGGGAGGGAAAGTTAATATAGGAGAGAGAGAGAGAGAGAGAGAGAGAGAGAGAGAGAGAGAGAGAGAGAATGAGGGCATGTGGATTAGGGTCGGCCATATGGCTATTTCTAGTGATGGGGGAAGCATCCTCAAGAAGAAATGGGTGGTTGGGATGGAATAAATTTGAATGGAGGGTGGTGATGGGGTAGGTGTAAAGTGGTGTGTTGTACACACAAAATAAAAGAGAAAATTATGGTGACTGGTCAAAGAATAGAGGGAGGGTTTCTTCATGATTTTGCTCCAATGGGAGGTAGACACCTAGTTGCTTATTTGCATAAAAGTTCCTTAACAATTTAAAAATTGCACAAACAAGGGAGATTGAGATTGGATGAGAAAAAATAACATATTTGGTGTGATATAGTGGAATAAAATAGTGTATGTTTAGTATGAACCTTTAGGGTGTGAGTGGGGGTTTGGGTTGGTGTTGGGTCTAGTTTTGCGTTAGGTTGAGTCATTACCCCAATTTAATTAAAATTAGTGTCAAATGTGTTCTTCAATTAATTGGAAGTGCATAGGATTAAAATTGGGTGGGACACAAGTATCATGGACGTAGTAGACTCAGAATAAATTATTGTCATAAATTGGGTTGTATAAAATAGGACGAGGTTGTGTCTCCAATTTCGATTGGAACGGACAAAGAAGCAAAGTTAGATTTATTTGGATTTAAGAATAGACATTTGTAACAAATATTATGCGACTAAAATAAAGCACAAGTGGGGGTATTTATGAGTTACACAAAGATCAGAATGGAAGGCTGGCACATCTAGGATAAGTGTGTAAAATTTATTTGAAAGAAAAAGCTAGTATAGCGCTCCAAATATCGAAATAACGGTAAGATGAACTAAGTGATACGAATATTTGTACATTAATCTAAAACACTATATTTTAATTCTAAATGGCTCCAATCTAACCCTAGTCTCTCTATCTAAGCCAGGTAGATCTAAATTTGGTCGAGGAAATTTACAATCTATCCTCCTTAGAGTATTTCATTCTCAAAATTAAAATAGACATATGGTGAAAACTATTGACTGAAATTAAATGCTACTACATACCTAGGCCTTCAAAGAGATGGGGAAAACGCTGTCGGATATCATCCTCTCGTTCCCAGGTTGACTCGTCTAGTGTATGATGCCTCTATGTGACACGAACTAGAGGGATAGTCTGACCTTGCAATACCTTCTCGCTCCTTTCCAAAATCTCTACAGGCTCCTCCTGATATGACAAACTCGGCCCGACAGTGATTTCCGAGTGTTCAAGCACATGACTCGGATCTGGCATGTACCTCCCTAACTGAGATACATGAAAGACATCATAAACTCCTTCTAATGTCTGTGGCAATGCTAATCTATAGGCAACCTCTCTGATGCGCTCCAACACATCGAATGGTCCGATGAACCTCGAACTCAGCTTTTTCCTGCGTCCAAACCTGATGGTCCCTCGGGTAGGCAAGAATTTTAAAAACACATGATCTCCAACCTGGAACTCTAGGGGTCATCGATGCGTGTTTGCCCAATGCTTCTGTCTGTCCTGTGTTGCTCGCAGGTGCCCTTGGATCTTCTTTACCTTCTCCACTGTACGAATAACCAACTCTGGTCCAAGAATCTGCCTCTCGCCCATATCACTCTAGCACACTAGGAACGACACTTTCTGCCATACAATGCCTCATAGGGAGCCATCTGAATGCTCGCTTGATAGCTATTATTGTAGAAAAATTCGACCAAATATAAATGGTCCTCCTATGATCCACTGAAATCAAGCATGCACGCCCTCAACATGTCCTCCAGCATCTGAATGGTGCGCTCGAACTGGCCATACGTCTGCGGGTGATACGATGTGCTAAAATTCAGGCGGGTACCGAGAATCTCTTGCATACTCCGTCAAAAGTAAGATGTGAACCTCGTATCCCTTTTAGACACTATACTGACTGGCACCCCATGCAGTCGCACGATCTTTCTCATATATATATCTGCTAAGACCTCTTTAGACTGCCCAACTCTGAAGGGTAAAAAGTGAGCGGACTTGGTGAGTCGATCCACGATTACCCACACCGTATTGCGACCACTAGCACTCCTCAGAAAGCCCGTAACGAAGTCCATAGTGATGTGCTCCCATTTCCACTCAGGTATCGGGAGTGACTGAAGTAAACCTATAGACCTCTGATGCTCATCCTTTAACTGCTGACACACCAGGCACTTCGCCATAAAGTAGGCTATCTTCCTCTTTATTCCATGCCACTAATAGTACTGTCTCAAGTCTCTGTACATATTTGTGCTTCCTGGATGAATGGAGTATGTTGAACTATACGCCTCCGACATCATCTCCTGACGAAGTTCTTTGTTCGGAACATAGAGACGATCTCCATATCTCAAAGTCCCATCCTCGTGTATGCGTAATCATGTCTGCATTCCGGCCTCTGTTCTCTATCGAAGCCTCTAGAATCTGGCATCTGTTGGCAAGGCAGCCTTGATCCTCTCAACCAATATCGATTGTACCTGAAAACTCGACTGGCCGTCTACTTCGGGCATAATAACCTCTATGCCCAACTTCTCCAAATCTCTAAATAGGTATTGCTGGGTAGTCAAAAAGAATGCCATGGGCCTCATGCTCAATGTGTCAACTACCATACTGGCCTTTCCCGGATGGTACTGTAGCTCAATCTCAAAGTCTGTCATCACCTCGAGCCAACGTCTTTGTCTCTGGTTCAGGTCCTTCTGAGTATAGACATATTTCAGGCTTTTGTGATCTGTGAATATCTCTACCCGCTCTACGTATAGGTAGTGCCTCAAAAGCTTCAGGAAAAAGATCACTACGGCAAGTTCCAAGTCATGAGTGAGATAGTTCTTCTCATGGGTCCTCAGCTACCTAGAGGCATAGGCTAAAACTTTCCTATCCTGCATCAAGACACATCCTAATCATTTCCCAGATGCATCGATGTAGATCACAAATCCTCCGGGTCCAGAAGGTATAGTCAAAATAGGTGTCGTAGTCAGACGCTCCTTCAGTTCATCGAACGTCGTCTGACACTTCTTTGTCTAAATGAACTCCTGCTCCTTGCAGGTTAAGCGGGTTTTTGGCTCTGCGATTCTCGCAAAGTTCTCTATAAACCACCGATAATATCCGACAAGTCCTAGGAAACTCCTCATCTCCGAGACGTTGGTAGGGGTCAGCCACGTCTCTACTGACAAAATCTTTGCTGGATCTACTGAAATACCATCCCTTGCGATAACGTGTTCGAGGAAAGAGATACGGTCTAGGTGGAACTCACACTTGCTCAACTTGGCATAGAACCTCTCACGTCTCAGCGTTTCCAACACTAACCTCAAGTGCTCCCTGTGCTCCTCATGGATTTTTGAATACACCAAGATGTTATCGATGAAGACTACCATGAAGTGGTCCAAATACTGGTGGAAGACTATGTTTATCAGGTTTATAAATACTGTAGGCGAATTCGTCAGTCCAAAAGGCATCACCAAAAACTCGTAGTGGCCATAACGAGTTCTGAATGCCGTCTTTGGAATATCTTCTCTCCGCACCTTCACTTGATGATACCTCGATCTCAATTCAATCTTTGTGAACACTACTGCTCCTATCAGCTGGTCGAATAAATCATCAATCCGAGGTAGGGCTACTTGTTCTTGATATTCAAAGCATTAAGGTCTCTGTAATCAATGCACATACGAAATGTCCCATCCTTCTTTGGTACAAACAACACTGGTGCTCCCCAGGGTGATGCACTAGGATGAACAAATCCCTTGATCTGCAACTCCTCTAAATGTAGCTTCAGCTCATCCAGTTCCCTCTTCGCCAATCAGTACATATTTGAAGATACCGATACTGCTCCGGGTACCAACTCAATAGTGAACTCCACCTCTCTATCCGACGGTAGGCCTGGCAACTCCTCCGAAAAATACCTTAAACTCTGTAACTATTGGTGGGGGTGCCGTTTCCATAGCCATGTAAACTCCAGATGTCTGGCCTACTCCTTGCTCGATGGTCCCCGCATGTACTCAAACTCTGGGTGATCTGACGATCTAAAAATAACACTACCACTCTGACAATCCAGTACGGCATTATACTGGCTCAACCAGTCCATAAACACAATATTGAAGTTTGGCATTAGGATTACTAAAAATTGAGCTCTCCTCTCCCGCTCACACACGACTACAGAGCATATTCTAATAGTACTGGTAACCGTTACGATACCTCCTTCGGTAAGAATCTTCCAACTCTTAGGTAAGAAAGAAGTAGCTACTCTATGCATAGGTACGAAACTACTAGATATAAAAGATAGTGTAGCACCAGAATCAAATAATGCAGTCGCAGGTATTGATGCAACTAAAATGGTACCTATGATAGCTTCCCCTTTTGGTTCCTCCTCAATCACTGCTAGTGTAAAGGCCTGCCCGTGCCTCTACCCTCCGGCCTACTGTCTGGCTCGATCAAACTGTGCCTCTTGTGGGTCCAGGGGAGGTCACCTCTGAAATCCACTGGGTGTAGGTAGACGTTGACCTCCTGTCTGGGATGGTATCCTCTGGACTGGTGCTACTGGCCTATGTCATATCTGCGGTGCTGCATCCATATGCTGTGGGCAATCTCTGGCAAGGTGTTGACTCACTCCATAAATCATGCACAATCCAAGCTTCTTCCAGCAATCTCTGATAACATGTCCCTTCTTGCCACAATGGTGACAAGTTGGAAGCTTCTTGTGCTGGTATGGTACTATCCTCTGCTATTTTTGTGCTCCCGGATGACGGATCGGTCCTCCCGCTCCTTTCTGAGCTATGGCTGGTACGGTCACGCTGGGATGCCTTGATCCTCTGCCAATAGCCTCCTAGATCCTAGCCTCTGACAGAACCTCCTCGTAAGAGATCCTCGCCTGGGGGGTAGTGTACCTCTGTAGCTCGTAAGTCAGACCATGATGGAATCTCCTGGCCTTCTCCAGATCATTGGGTATCAAGGCGGCATCAAATCTACTAAGTCGACTGAACTCCGTGTCATACGTGTTTACGGTCATGTTCCCTTGCTCCAGGTACAGGAACTGGGAGTATAGTATATTCCTGACCGTAGTCGGGAAGTACTTCGCATTGGAGTACTCTAGAAACTGCTCCTAAATCTACTTCTTGCTGATGCTGCACTCCATAGAGTCCCACCAGTGATAGGCATTGCCCTTCAATTGAGCCCTCACTGCGGTCATCCAAAGGTCCGTAGGCCGCTGAGAATCCTCCAGCAGCATCTCCGTGTTGGCGACCCAATCGGAGATCTCCTCTGTGGTATCGCTGCACGAAAAGGTATCCAGGTCCATCTGACAGAACCCTCAAATAGTACCAGCTGGCTGAACAGGTGTAGTTGCCGTTGTGGATGCTGGGATAAGTGTCCTCTCCAGAACTACCATCAAGCTCTGTCTTATAGTCTCGAACTGATGCCACTGCGCCTGCATCATAGCTTGGAAGAACTCAAATATCTACGGTTGTTCCTTTGGATGTGGCATCTGAGGTGGAAAGGGTGGAGGTGGTGGCAATAGGACCTCCGGCTGTACTGTAGGTATCTCCTGTGATGTCGACCTCTCGGGCTGCGGCATCGGTGTAGCCCTCAAAGTCTTGCCCTCGAGGTGTTGCGTAGGGACAGTATGTGAAGTCTGTCCCTCGTGCTGATAAGTCTGGCGCCAGTGTATCAACGTGGCCTATGGGATCATCGGGACCTGTGGTGGTGGCTGCTCTCCGGGTTGGTCCCTGGGATGTATCCTTCCTCTGTGCACTGGCGGATGGCACAATGGCACCGTATTCCTCATGTCCGCTACACAAGTTCATCTCTTTGTAAGAGCTAGAACTTCATTAAAAGAGTATAAAAATAAACAAAAAGGATGCAGATATTCAGATAATTAAATACGAAGGAGGTTCAAAGACGGTAGTCAAGGTGGATAAGATCTAATAATTTCTATCCTATTACAGGCTCGCTAGGTATGATATCATACCACAAGTGATAAACATAGAGAGACCTGTATGAGCCACCACTAAAACCATGTCATGCCCAAGTCCCAAAATATACGAGATCAGGCCACGTGGCAATGGCCAGCTAATACGACTCCGAAGAATTTTCTAATTTAATAGACCCGACGAAGCGTACTACGCTGTCCTGAAATACTATCAAGTCTAATATGCTAACATACAGCAGATAAATATCTAATCTCATGCACAAAATATAAACAAGAAGTGCTGAAATAAATACTGGAAATAAATACGGAGTCTGCATGTCATAATATAATCCAAATAACTCTGATGGGAACAAACCCACTACAATACTGAAATAAGAGTATGGAAGGACAAATAAGAGTACTAGGCCAGAACATAGACTAACTAGATAGAGATACTCTAGCCCTAGGCGAAAGGCCTACCAGTGATCAAAAAAAACTCCAATGGTAACACCTCAAGCTCCTCCTCGGTCGCGTACCTCGTCTCCTGTCCTGGCCCACACACGGTCGGATAATATACCTTGTCCAAATCTGGAAGGGAACCAGGTCCTCAGAAGGATGTAACAAGATATAAAAATATATATCGAATATAAATACTGAATAAGTAAAGGGGGTGTACTAACCATCTAAGTGAATGCAATATGAGGACAACCTTGGTACGTATGGGTAGGTGTAGGCATAACGTCCAATACTCCGTAGAGCGTGGTATCTACACATGTAATGTCCATCGTTTCGAAAATAAGGTATGTATATATATATATATATATATATATATATATATATATATATATATATATATGTCCGTAATGCTCCGAAGAACGTGGTATCTGAATAAAGGAAGTCATTGGATCTGTGGCTCCTCTGGACACTACGAATTCCAATGTGTGTATCCCATAAGCCTACCAGTTGTCTCCCCCGCCCAATACAAATATACAAGTCGAATACACAACGTGCATACTACGTAACTACATGCCAGGTCTCAAATAACAAGACTAACCTGACTACGCACTAAACCGTGATGTATGTCACACGCACCGATAGCTAGTCAGGTATGCCAACTCGTATCCAATATGAGTTTTTCATCGTGATGAGTATAAGAAGTGTCAGAGTCTTGGAAGATATCAGAATATCTTCACAACAGTAGGTGAGTCTGCTAGTGACTAAGTTATTACACTACACATCGATGCAATCTTCGACTACACTCGAGTCATTCTCTGACGTGCACAGTTATATATAATATTTATAACAATATCTCATTCAATATTTAATAAATTGAATTTAAACAGTAAATAAGGCAAGGTATACTTGCCTGGAGCCTCAAACTGCGAATACAAAAATCCTGCTCCCGAAGCCTCGCCCGAACAATCCAACGATCCTATATATATAATATAATATAATAACCATCAGTCATTATACTAGTACGAACAAAAATACAACTACACTGCACTTAAAAACTAACGCAAGTAGGGGTTATAACCGGTCATCTAGCAGGGTCGAGTGTGCACGTGACTAAAATGCTCAAGTGTCATGTCCCTCTAAACGTACATTCTCAAATATTACAACCATGGTCAACTAAGGTTCAAGCAGGTGCTAAGTTATTATCCAAGACAAGTTTGATAGAGTTAACCATCTTGGTCTCCATATACTAGTACATCATATGTCCTCAAATACTGTGCACAACAAGACAGTTAGCTACCAATATATTTATATCTCTAAATATCGTGTAATACTATACACGTGTCCTAGCTAATAGGTTAGGGTGCACATATGATAATTTAGTCTAAGCACCTAGGTACTACATAAATATGTCATACTAACAACCTAACCCATGAAATATACTAACTACTATTCTAACACATGTTTATATATACTAGATAATAGGGTTCACTAACAATATTGTTTTATGCAACAACAATAAGAAGAAAGAGGAGGAGTGAATATGCATACCTAGGGTTTGCTCTAAACAGGGATGGGGTGCTCGGCTCGCGGCTCGAGGGTATCCGATCTCCGGCGGATGGAGGTGCTCCGGCGGCTAGACTGCACAGCAGCGACAATCGCAACAATGGCAGCCATGCAGCGGGGTTGTGGTGAAGAGGTGATAGTGGTGGTGGGATGGCTGTAGTGGTGATTGCCGGGGTGATGCTGGCTGTGGGGATGAGAAAGAGGCGGTAGTAGTCGTGAGAAAATGTTGCAGTGGTGTTGATGGCCATGGGGATGATGGTGGTGGTAGGATGGTTGTGGGGATGAGGTGGCTGTCGACGACGGTGGAGGAGGTGGTGGCGGTCATAGTGATAGCTATGGTGGTGATGGCTGGAGGGTAATGGCTATGGTGGTGATTGTTGTGGTGGTGATGGCTGGGGTGATGGCTATGGTGGTTGTGGTGGCGGTGGTGAAGTGATGGTGATGGCTGGATATGGCCGTGGGGATGATGGTGGTGGCGGGATGGTCATGGAAGAGTGATGGTGATGGTTGGAGGTGGCTGTGGGGATGATGGTGGTGGCGGGATGGTCATGGAGAGGGAGTAGAAAGGAGGCGACGAGGGTATTGTTGGTGGTGGTCGGGTTCGTTGAGGAAAGGAAGAAGAAGAAGAAGAAGAAGAAGAAAGAAGAAGGCTGTGTTGGTGTTGATGGCGGTGGTGTTGGCTGTGGTGGTGGTGGCCGTGAGGAGAGGAAGGTGGTGGTGTTGGTGGTTGGTCTGAGGAGGAAGAAGGAGGTGATGTTAGGGTTTCGGGCACATGGAGATGATGGTGATGGCTTAATTTTGGAGAGAGGAAGGAAGAGTTAATGTAGAAAAGAGAGAGAAGGAGGGCATGGGGATTAGGGTCGGCCATATGGCTATTTCTAGGGATGGAGGAAGCATCCTCATGAAGAAATGGGTGGTTGGGATGGGATAAATTTGAATGGAAGGTGGTGATGGGGTAGGTGTAAAGTGGTGTGTTGTACACACTAAATAGGAGGAAAAATTATGGTGACCGATCAAAGAATGGAGATAGACACCTATTTGCTTATTTTCATAAAAGCCCCTTAACAATTTAAAAATTGCACAAACAAGGGAGATTTGGATTGGATGAGGAAAAATAACGTGTTTGGTGTGATATAGTAGATTAAAATGGTGTGTGGTATTTAGTATGAACCTTGAGGGTGTGAGTGAGGGTTTGGGTTGGTGTTGGGTCTAGTTTTAGGTTAGGTTGAGTCGTCACACCAATTTAATTAAAATTAGTCTCAAGGGTGTTCTTTAATTAATTGAAAGTGCATAGGATTAAAATTGGGTAGGACACAAGTATCATGGACGTAGTAAACTCAGAATAGATTATTGTCATAAATTGGGTTGCAAAAAATGGGTCAAGATTGTGTCTCCAATTTCGATTGGAACGGACAAAGATGCAAAATTAGATTTATTTGGATTTAAGAATAGACATTTGTAACGAATATTGTGCAACTAAAATAAAGCACAAAAGGGGATATTTATGAGTTACACAAAGGTCAGAATGGAAAGCTGGCACGTCTAGGACAAGTATGTAAAATTTGTTTGAAAGCAAAAGCTAGTGTTGTGCTCCAAATATCGAAACAACGGTAAGGTACACCAAGTGATACGAATATTTGTACATTAATCTAAAATACTATGTTCTAATTCTAAATAGATCCTAACTAACCCTAGTCTCTCTATCTAATCCAGGTAGACCTAAATTTGGTCGAAGGGGTTTACAGTAGGGCAAGACTTGTCCTGAGTTCCAGTACCGTCAGGGTTAGAGACTGCATCGAGGCACTCATGGTATGTATCATAGCCTCAAGGGTCTCAAGGCGCTGTCGATCACTAGTACCTTTATTGTCCTCCCCAACTATATATAATATCCTTACATGGGGAGAGATGAAAGGGACGATGGACCTCTCACTTTCTACCTCAGATTCTTACATCGAATAGTCCTCAGGAAAAGTTGGTTGCATTGCCTCTTCTTCAGATTCGGAGGGAACACTGCCCCTAGCGATGGAAGGTGTCTCACTTCCACGAGGGTGACTAGCCCCAGGAATCTCAACCTCTGTTTCTTGAGAATTATTGTCTCCTTGGAATGACGGGTTGTTATATGGCTCTAGAGGATTTCCACCCCCCATCTTGTAGAGTCATCTGGGGTCTTAAGAAAATACTACCCACAGATATTGACACTTTTGTCTTCAAGCGGGTGCCCAAGAATACTTCTTATGTAGGTACCGCTGCTTGCTTACTCCTTCTCGACACGCTGGCTAAGAGTGGATGATTGGAGGTGCTGGACTTTAGGCCTCCCTTCGTGGAGGGAGATCTCCATATAGAACAACATGAGACGAAAGAAAACTCCTCCTCTGGTATTTGTACGTATTTTTTGGTATTCTGTCGGATGAGTTGCTTTGGTTGCAGTCGCTAAAATGATGACTGCCTATTTGCAGGTACTGCCACTTTAGCACAGCAACAGTTGATGACGATGTTGGAACAATGATGTCCGGGAGGGGACGTCTCACATGCCATAAATATTTTCCTCGTTTTGAATTTGTGATTTACTATATCGCACAAATCAAAAAAGAGATGATTCACCTTTACACCCTTCTTATGAGCACAGGTAAAATGAACACATGGGATTATAGGTAATATTTTTGCTCCGTGACCTGGGGTTCATACAAGAACTTTTCTCAAGTCATCAGTGGAAGACTTTTTAGACTGAAGCTGTCACCATGCCAATGTGGGCTTGGCACATAGGTCAATCTTATATAACTTTTCATTAGAGGTCCACATAGCAGTTAGCGGCGCATGCTGACAGTCTATTAATTGAGTAGTTGCTTGAGCTTGGTGAGCTAGTACTGCCCTAGACTTTCTTATCCTAGCATGCACTAGTTCATAGTACAAAGAGTCCAAATTCTCTCTTTCGTCCAAGTGGCGCATCGATTCGACGTTGTAGGAGATTCAGTCGAAGACAGAACCTTCATTGTTGTCGGTGGCGCATGCAACTGTCTCCATGTGCCTGGAGTTCAGTGCCGCATGCATCTTCTTCTGCGCCCCATGCTATGTGCGCATGGACTATGCATCAACCCCAAACTTCTGCCATTGTAGTATTTTCCTCTGCTAGAGTCTAGGAGCACTCTTTCCCTCGGACGTGGCTGTCGTATAGACAGCCTGGATGGACGTATGACGTGCGTCTTCAGCAACTTGTAGAGAGACAAGGAGTGCGTGCTCCACAGTTGGGCGAGGCGCACTGGCCTTATCAACCCATATCCTGCGATTCTTCTTAGGCTTTAATAGCCTTGGACAAGGACTCGCACTGCCCTCGAAAAGTATTTTCTTGAAAGCTTGCTGCTCAAAGCGTACAACCACCATATTCTGGGTCGACCCCAGCTTCAATGAGTCAGACTGCATTAATATCTTTTCACTAGTGGAAAAAGTTATTCCCCAGTAGAGTCTCCACCTTGTTTGCCATCGACTAAAGTTGAACAAACTTTGTTGTATAAAAAATAAAAAAAGTATAGAGAAATCCTAAACAGAAAATCTAAGTACAATATTTTTTATTCTAGGGAGTGACGATGGAGATCGAGTACTACAGTTAAATCCTTTACTCCGTTGATGGTCCGATGAGTGAATAAGGATGTTTTTTTACCTCTCTCTCTCTCTTTCTCTCTCTTATGTTTGTACGTTCCTGGTGGGTATGCAATCCTACAATTTATAGCCATCATGCCTACAGACTATGCGTGCGCATATGCTGTGCGCACATGGATTCTAAGACTGCCACGTATTCCATTCTTACCAGAACGGTTGTAGACATGAACGCATGTCATAGTTTAAGCTGCAATGTGGCATCTTAGTGGGATTTGTTATTGTTGGACCCCTTGTTTGTTCTTATTTTGTGTACGTGACTTTGTTAGCTTGACACCCGGTTTGCACTTGGTTATAGAGAATATCTTCAGTTGTAGCAAAAAGATTTTGTCTCAGGGAGTAATGTCGCATTGGGCGCATAGAGTCTGGGACGCATGCGTCCAAAGACGCATGGAGCCTGGTACGTATGGGGCCAAAGACGCATGGAGAGCTTGACTCATAAAGGAGTTGACTTATGTGGAGCTTGGCGCATAGAAAGCTTTGTCATATAGAGAAGTTGACTCATGGAGAGCTTGACACATAGGTAGCTTTGTCGTGTGTATACGTGGCACATTACAGCTGTATACGGTCAAGGGTAATCATGGCAATGATGTAAGTGATAACGACCACTATTAGCATTAAAACCGAGGCATTCAGAGCTATTATTGTTGTCAGAGTCATAAATGTTGTGACTGACATAACTGACATCATGCGTCAGATTCGTTATGCACCTGGGACCTCTGCCGCATGTTGTAGATGTGGCATATGCCCTTTAATGCATGTATTCTTTATAATATGAATGCATGGTTCATTTTTATGCTTCTACAATGCATAGTAGAAATATAAATTTTAATTAATATGCATTTTTATGTAATTTTTTCTCCTTTATAATTAATTATTATTTTGTTTAGTCCACCAGAACCTGTTGAAAAGGGATTACGACATACGATTCGGTCGGGAACACCACAAA
Organism: Iris macrosiphon; assembly: GCA_036927795.1. Lineage (NCBI taxonomy): Eukaryota > Viridiplantae > Streptophyta > Magnoliopsida > Asparagales > Iridaceae > Iris > Iris macrosiphon. The sequence goes on along the minus strand of JAYESA010000013.1, from coordinate 145,039,822 downwards.
ATAAAATTACATATTATAATATATTTTTAGTATATAATTTTATTTTTGTACTATTTTTTATGTTTATATTTGAGGTTGACTCTCCTCTCTTAAATTTTTACGTTGCCCCTGCCTCTCCGGTCCTTGTGTCATTTTGTACACGGTTCACCAAAGCCCTTGGCTCCAATCTTGATAAGGTATGTAACCTTTGTTACTCACCGGATTGTGTTCTTTCTTAGAATGGCTTTCTTTCCATGTATTTGCTTCATATGTTGTTCTTGTTTTCAACTATTATGCCATTTTGTACAGGATTCTAACTTCTATGCCATCCTACAAATTCCCTTATAATGAAATATTCTATTGTAAATAATATATTACATGTTAGTAAGGTTTAAAATCTATATTTCTTCTTGGTAGTATTATACCCCCTTCCATATGTATATTTATATTAGCATTTTTTAGTTATGGGTTTAAATTATCAAGTTTCAGCACTTTCAAGTTAAAAAATTATTTAAACAATAAGCAAAGTTGTTACACTTTAGGCATAATATTATGTATTATTTATGTAAATTAGTGTTATTTTTGATGAAATAATGATCAAAATCCCTCAATAACTGTCAAATAATTTATGCATAGTAGAAATGTAAAATTTGAGTTAATATGCATTTTTATGTAATTTTTCCTCCTTTATTATTAAGAATTATTTTGTTTAGTCCACCAAAACCTGTTGAAAAGCGATCACCACATACGATTCGGTTGGGATCACCACAAAATAAAATTACATATTATAATATTTTTTAGTATGTAATTTTATTTTTGGACTTTTTTTATGTTTACATTTGAAGTTGACCCCCTCTCGTAAATTCCTACGTTGAACCAGCCTCTCGGGTCTTATGTCTTCTCTCAAACAACTTGAGCTACCAAATCTTGACTTACATGGGTTGGATTGTGATTGAGTGAGTGATATTAAAAGGTGGTAGGGACTACACCTTTTTATCTCAATCACCCAATCCAAATCCAACCTATGTAACATTAGAGTTGTCAAGTGGGCCGGACAGGACTGGTCCGGCACGAATTTGGGTGCCGGAACGGGCCTAGGTCGGACCTCTCAAGCCTATGCACTATAGTGGGCCGGACCGAGTCTGAGGGTGGAAATATGAGCCCAACCCGACAGACGACCCACGAACAACAAAGTAATACTCAGTGTGGACAAACATCTTCACCTAGCAGAGCAGCATCACTTTCTTTCATTGTATTGTAGTGGTACAAAAAACAACTAAGCAAAGATCGACTCTCTTAAGAAAGAAAGGAAACCAACAGTGTCTTGGATCCAAAGTCTAAGCAAGTAAGTAGTGGCGAAGCCGTATGAAACTAATGAATAGGTCACAATTGAAAAAAAAAACTATCGTACTCCTTTTGATAATTACTAATTACAAGCAATGGATACAAAGTAATACTCGGTACAAAATATTTGAATTGCAACCAAGTAATACTCAGTGTCTTGATCCAACAGTATTCCTTTGCGTGGCCTTTTGAATGTTGATCAAGCTTTGGCTACAAAGTGCAAAACATTTTTTATTTACATTACTTAGTTACAGTATTAATAAATTTTAATTGAAAAAACATCTCACTTATGTGCCAGGTCGTGTCGGTCTGGGCCGGGCCTGGGATCGGGACGGACCTGGACTTCGGGAAGTGTCGGGCCGGGCCTCTCTTTGGGCCGAGATATGCGGTCGGGCACGTCCTAACATACTGGCTGGGCCATCCATGGCCCAAGAATATTCGGGCCGTGCCAGCACATGAGCCATTTTTTTGACTGGGCTCTAGAGCCTCTATATATATATATAAGATGGTTTCATATTATGGAACCACCCCCCCCCCCCCCCCCCCCCCTCTCTCTCTCTCTCTCTCTCTCTCTATATATATATATATATATATATATATATATATATATATATATATAACATTCATAACAACTCCTAGTATATATATTGGAATTTTATTTATAAAATAACATGTTACAAACTAGTTTCCTAAGTCGGAAGGTCTAGGACCCTTACATCGTATTCAACGTTGTCAATAACTCCTATACTAGAGTTGTTAACACCTCAAAAATGTGTCTATTGTGCATTTTCCATACATGCCAGACTTTGGATGCCAACCTCATACAACCTTCACCGAACCACTTATTCCCTCTTCCTAGTAAACTATTTATCGCTTCTATGATATCTGAAATCTTTTGTTGTCCCCCATCTTCCATTAATAGCTTGTCACTCTGATGTAGCCAAATTAGCCATGTGAATAGACATTGAAACAACAGATGCCCCAGTGATTCACTATCATTGTTGCACAAGATGCAGCATTGGCCTCCAATGTGAATTCCAAACCAATCAAGCAGATCAAGAGTTAGTAGCATTCCCAAGTTCACTTTGTACGTACACAACTGCATTTTCTGGGCTATACCCTTCGTCCAAATAAACTCAAACCTGGGTATGTGAGCGTGTTTGACTATGAAACAATCATATGCCACTTTATGATCAAAAGAGCCACTTCTAGACCCATCCCAATACCATGCATCCGATGACATGTTGTTGTCCAGCCGCACTTGATGTATGTCGGCGCTGAACCGCCTAGTAGTCGGATGAAGATCCAGTCTCCAAGGGCTTCTCCGAAGAATACAAGTCACCCGCTCCTTCCTATAAAGCACTCCATATACATCCCAAATGGTCTTCTCTACTAAACTATGGTGATTAGTCCAAGGATCTAACCATAGGTTAGTTGCCCCCCCCCCCCCCCCCCGTCCCGCATGATACAAGAGATTAACTGCTTCAGCTTTTCCCGATATTATAAGATTATTTTAAATATGACAGTCATTGTTATTTCGAAATTTCGCCCAAAAGTTTTCCACTACTAGAAAAAGCGGTATTAGCAACGTATTTTAGCGACGCCAAAAGAAACGTCGCTAATAATATATAAATTAGCGACTCCTTATAAAAACGTCGCTAGACGTCACTAAATGGCGACATTTAGCGACATTTAGCGACTTTTATTAAGATTTTAAAAGATAAGTCGCTATAAGTTCAATTAAGGTCGCTAAACGTCGCTAATATGTCTAATTTAGCGACGTATATAGCGACATTTATATTAAAAATATTTAGCAACGTGTTTAGCGACGTCATTGACGTCGCTAAAATTTAATTTAGCGACATTTTTATTGGACGTCGCTAAACGTCGCTAAAATATGGTTAATTAGGGCTCGGTTTCATTTTTCCCCATCTGTTGAAATTTCGAAAGGAAAAAAATCCCCCCCCCCCCGCTCCGTCGACCGGCTCTCCACCGCGACTACTCCGGTAAACCCTACTCTCTCTCTCTCTCTCTCTCTCTCTCTCTCTCTCACAGGACACATGTGACATTGACACAAACACGACACACACACAAACACTGACACAGATACGGCACACACACACACTGACAAGACACTGATCAGGACCTAGGGTTAGGGTTAGGGTTAGGTTTTTTGACGTGGGGTTAGGGTTAGGGTTAGGGTTAGTGTCGACTGGCCCAAGTCGACGAGAGAGGTAACAGCAGCAGTGAGCACTGCTTACTAGCAGTGAGCAGGGGAAGACTTGAGGCACATCAGCCCAATGTGCAACAGGCAACTTGGGGAGGCACTGCACAGCTGAACATAGTGTGCATTAAGGTTTAGGTGCATTGTAGTTGGTTGTTAGCTTCTGCAGGCAGGTGTGAGGGGGTCCTAATACAGTGTAAACACTGCATCCTTGTGCAGCAACTTACTGAGCCAGTCAGCAACTAGTGCAAGGCAGGATGTGGATGTGTTTGAGATGGGATTTAAACTCGTATGATTTGAAGGACATGAGGGCAAGTGTCAGATATAACACCAACATCTGAGAGAAGATTGGGTATTCATAGTGATACTATAGTGCAAACATGAGTGTGTGGCTCGGGATAAGGGGTAATCAAATATTGAGGAAGAAGGTAAGCAGTAGCAGTGGGTGACTGATTTAAAGAGGTGTATTAGTCAGGTGTTTGAGTGAATATATGTGTTGAAGAGAATAAGTAATAGGTGTGAAGGTTGAGCATTCATATAGGTGTATCCCAGATCTGGGAGTATAGATGGAGTGTTTATATGAGTATAGATGGAGTATTTATATGAAGTATAGAATTTAGAGTACTTAATAGGTGTTGTTGGTACCAGGTGAGTTTTGATTACAGAATTCTTAAGAGTGTATGTGTGTATCAGTGTGCCAGTTTGGGGGGTTAGGTTTTTTTTACTAAAGGGAGTGCAGTAATCTGCCGGTAATTGTGAGTGAGTACAGCCACAATGCATGGGGTTATCCATTTCATAGATCAATAGCCCGTGTACTTGGGAAACTTTTGATGCAAAAATTGTTCAAGCACCAGGTGCCTTAGTGCAATGCCATGACTGCTTTTCCCATAACGGACACTGACCTAGGAGTGTGATTAGGGGCAGCTGCAGTTCTATAGTATGACACACTATTTGTAGTGTGTTGACTGCACACTTATAGTGCAGTTCATAGTACTATGGGGTTGGAGGCAGCTGCAGTTTTGATAAATTAAAATATGTATTATATCGGTTATGATTTTTATAGTACGGTTAATTTTGCATGTAATGATTTATATGATACATACTGTCAATTTTGCAGAAGTTTCTAGAAATGGATATGAATTACTATCTGCATCATCATTCGTGGATGTACAACCGTCATCCTGATGACATGTGCGGTGTGCGGGATGAATTCATTGAGGGTGTACAGCAGTTCCTGCAGTTCGCCAAGGCGTTCCCTCAGTACATGGACGGTACCAAAATTAAGTGTCCGTGTGTGAGATGTCGCAACAGAAAATATTATCCAAAAGTGGAAGTTACATATCATTTATACTCGAAGGGCTTTACGCCGAATTACTATCAGTGGACCACGCACGGAGAACTTGTATCTCTAGCATCGGAGTCGAAGCCCTATGTGGAGCCGTATATGGATGTCCAAGACCACGATGCTTACGACGACGGGTTGGTGAACATGGTTTATGATACAGCGGGCCCTAGTTTCAATCCTGACAATTATGATACGGCGGGACCTAGTTTCAATCCGGACAATTATGATGCAGCTGAGGAGGCACCGAATGCCGATGCTGCAAAGTTTATGGAGTTGCTTGAGAATGCAAGGACTCCACTATATCCTGGTTGTGAGGATCATTCACCGTTGGAGGTGGTTACAAGATTATTGAGCATCAAGTCCGAATTTAACATGTCGCAAGAATGCTATAATCGACTGCTCGATTTGATTATAGAGATCTTGCCCGAGAGATTGTGGAGTTGCTACTAATAGGACGAAAGCTCTCAGAAACGACGACGCATATCAGGAATCTAATGATGCAATACTCAAAGTATTCAATGCATCCGGAAAGCCTTCGAGAAAAATGAAGAAGAGATATTTGAATGACGATGAGCTAAGGGCTGCTCAATTGTATATATTACTCAATTGCGACGAGGATGAAGTGGAGAAGCTAGAGGGGTAAGTAATTAATACGTCCACGTTTACATCATCTCAATGTAATAGTATAAGATACTATTATGCTACTAATCAGCAGTTGCTTCATTATTTTTCAGCACATATAATGATGAGTTGAGGTCAGTTAGACCCTACATAACAGACGAAGAAGTAGAACAAGATATGAGATGCCATTTTCCTTCTTGGTTGAGCGCATATGTAAGATGCTTGGTAATTACTTTTTATTTTTGCACTTGCAAAACAAATAACTTACTATCGCTACTTTGGTATTTAGGTCGATCGTCTAATATCACCCGAGACTGAATCTATTAGGACTCTAGCCAAGGGACCAATTACTGCCGTAAAAATATGGCCAAGTTTCTGTGTGGATGGGTTCAGGTTCAAGTCAACAAATGCTCCTATCAGAGACAGCTTTCTGGATCTTGATTCCACGAAAAACAGTGGTTTGTGTATCAAATCTTCAAACTATAAAGACGTCAATCCGGGCAATGATTTTTTTGGCATCTTACGAGAGATTATGGAGTTGACATATAATTATGGCACAGAACCTGCTAATATTGTGCTATTCAGGTGTGAATGGTTCGATCCGATTCAAGATCAAGGTTGGAAAATTGACAAGCATGGCCTTGTGGATATAAACTACAAGCGTAGATATCAAGGCTACGAACCATTTGTCCTATCAAGTCAGGCTCAGCTCGTGTACTTCACAACTTATCCTAGACGGGGGACAGCGAGGTCGGATTGGTGGGCAGTATGTAAGATTAAAGCTAGAAATACCTTTGACATTGACGAAATAGCTTATCAGGAGGACGATCTACCTCTTATAACAAATATTGTAGATGTGGACTCAACGGAAGTTACTCATTACACGAGTAATAATGTAGAAGATGTAGAATTATCCGAAGAGAACGATGAAGTAGATGAAAGTGAAGACGAGGAAGAGGAAGAGCAGGACGACGAAGGCGAACAAGATGAATTTTCTGAAGATGATTGAAAATAAAAAATATTGCATGTAGAATGTAACTATATTTGGACTGTAAATATTGCATGTAGAAGTAGATGTTGACATTAACGAATATATGTATTATATTTTGACTGTATAATGCTTTGAGATATGTATCACATTTCGACTATAGAATGTAGTATATATTTGTGTTTCTCTATATTCATTATATGTTGTTATCAGATATGACAGGACGACGCGGAGGATTCGGCAGGTCCCGAGGTAGACAGAGTGCCACTCCGGTACTGCCTACTGTTGGTTCTGGATCATCGTCGCCCAGTACTCCAGTATATCGATCAGTCACATCTTCGACTGCGACGACGTTGCGTGGCATCACTCCTGGGACGAGTAGTTACAGGCGTAATAGTACTCCCTCGTCCAGCGTTCCTCCTGCTGACGGAACCATGGAGACAGATGAGCATATAGAGGAGGTCGTGCCGACGTTGTCCCAACATCAGCAAGATCCTCCATGCGCACCACTGGAGGAGACGAGGACAGAGATTTGGGCCGACGGTACAAAGTAAGTCAATTATATGGTTTAGTATATATTTGTGTTTCTCTTTATTCATCGTATATTAACTTTTTCAGTAATCTAAATTATTATCTCTGTATAGATATCGTCCATCGTCGGTTCAGAGACGCCTGGGCCAATTTCTGAGGAACAACTAAGGTGGCCCTTAGATCAACTACTCTGAGGCTCCGGAGGAGAGGAAGGCGTTCTGGTTTACGCACTTCCAGGTAAAAGTATATTAAATAAATCCTCTAATTTATGCATATTCGTGATGCTAACTTAATGAATTATTTATTGTAGCAAACGTATTTTTATCCTCCGTACCGAGCCGAGTTGATCGAGCGGCTCTTTCCTACCGTTGTCGCCAAGCTTATCCGAGATGCTCTGGATGACCAGAAGGCTCGTGATCGTGCTGAAAAACTGATCTAAGGTTGGATCACGCCTGAGCAGTAGACTGCGATGAGGGATAGATTCGACGATCCGAGCTACAAGGAAAGGTCTAAGAAGGCCAAGGCGGCTAGGCAGAATGCTGCCAAGTGGTGTGGTGGCTCGATTCCGATGACGGAATATTTCCGTCGTTTGGTATGTTTTTTCTTTTAAAATATATTATTTTAATATAAGTACCATAAAATGGTACTTGGAAAAAATATTTAAGTTTAGTAATAAATAATAAATTTTTAACAGGTACAGAGGGGTGAGGATGCAAACATGGTGACCGTCTTCTTGGCCACCCATCGCAAGGACAAAAATCTCATTGATGAGAGGGCCTCACAGACCTATGTAAGTATTACTTTACTTTGTGTTTATTTTAATATAACTTAGGCAATTATTGAGTTTCCAAACCTTTTCTAGGCCGAGTATCTTAGGCTTCGTGAGCGGGCGACTGCTAGTGCACCTACACCTGGAGAGGCTGGTGCTTCATCGCAGCCCGATCCATTTTCGTCGGCGGATGACCTGTCGGTGACCGCAGCTGGTGGTCTCCAGAGGGGTACGTACTACGGTACGGGCTCCTATGGCGTCCTGGTTGTGACGCAGTCATCTAGGGCCTCCCCGACAGCTGCGCATTCCACACACCCCTCGCAGTCGCAGCCCTCGCAGTCGTCGGCCAGAGTCCAGGACGCCGTCCAGGAGGCCGTTGACCGTCAGATTGCGTCTCTCCATGACGACTTGCTACGAAGTATGGAGGACCAGTCCCGGTCCCAGCCGCAGGCGGACGATCCGATGCTCATCGCACGATTGGATATGCTCGACCGCAGCATGACGGAGCTACGGGAATTGACAAATTATATTAGAGCCTCCAATGATCGCAACATCATGGAGCTGCAGGCGTCACAGCTATCGATGGGCGAGAAGCTGACGAGGATGCAGGATTCAATGGGTGATAGCAGTACAAGGCTGTTATCTACCCTGGATTCTTACAACCAGCGACTCACAGACTTGGAGCGGGCACGACCTCCACCGACGTCACTGCCTTCTCCATCGACATCGGTGTCGATTCCACGGGACGAGTATGAGGAGTTCTTATCCTTTAAGCGCGCCGATGGTCAGCCTCCTTCAGATCCGTAGTAGTATAGTTATTTTTATTATTATTTAGGACGCGATTGTATATTATGAGTTATTGATACTTCAACAATAGACATGATGTATGATGCTTCTTGTGGTCTTTAATTTTTTAGTTAATTTAATTGGATTATATAGTTATCCACATTTAATTGGTTTGATACTTCTTGTGGTCTTTAATTTAATTGGATTATATAGTTAACTAGATTGAATCATGTTGGTGTGTATGATGAAGATGATGTAAAACTGCAGGGAATCACCAATGTTTGCTTCTGGACACTATTTTTTTTTTAAATTAGCGACGTCATTAGCGACGTTTAGCGACGTTTAGCGACGTTAAGTTACGTCGCTAAATACGTCGCTAATTAGCTATGCTGTAAAAAGTCGCTAATGACGTCGCTAATGACGTCGCTATACGTCGTCAATTGCTGACATGGCAGTATAGCCAGGTCATTAAAGACGTCGGTGTAACGTCGAGATAGATGTCGCTAATCATCGACGTTTAGCGACTTTACTATACGTCGCTATTTAGTGACTTGGCGTCGCAAAACGTCGCTAAATTTAGCGACACATTAAAGTCGCTAAAAAACGTCGACATAGCGACGTTTAGCGACGTTTTTTGTTTTAGCGACTTGGTTTTTTCCGACTGCTTTAAAACGTCGCTAATTACGTCGGTAAACCAAATTAGCGACGATTTTTGGTTATTTAGCGACGTTTTTAGACGTCGCTAATTTGACTTTTTCTGGTAGTGTTCCCCTTTAAATACTTTATCTTTATCCATTGGGCCCACAATGAGTCTTTTGTAAGGAACTTCCATGTCAGCTTTATGCCTGCGATATTGCGTAGAACGTGTTAAGAACGTAGGCCCACACCCCTTCCTCTCTTAGCCATCACAATGTCTCCCATACGATAGTATGAATGCCTCCACGCCAAATAAAGTTTGCACAGATCTTCTCAATTTTGATGACGGTGGCCATCGAAAGCATTACCGACAGTAACGAATATATTGTAATGGTTGTAATAAGAGACCTAACCAGCTCGATGCGACCCCCAAAACACAAACTTTGGGCATGCCATCCTTCCACACTCCGTTTTGCAGACTCAATAAGGCTTTGATAATTGCTCTCTCTAGTATAATTGATAGAAAGAGGGATACCCAAGTATTTGACTCGTAGCTCTCCTAGTTTCACCCTTAAGAGCATCGCCTTATCTTCTTTATTCAGACACTGTGAACTAAAATACACTTTACTTTTATTTCTGTTTAAGTATTGTCCAGATTGTGTGCCGAATACTTTCATAATCTGGGCCAACTCTGATAGACCCTCCATTGTTGGTTTTATAAAAACCAACAAGTCGTCAAAATAGATAAGATATGACACGTGCGACTGAACCTTCTTCTGCAGTGGAACAATTTTTCGACTATATACTACATAATCCATGAGGTAAGTAAAGTACTCCATCACCAAGGTGAACAAGTATGGCGAAAGCAAATCCCCTTGTCGGAGACCACTATTACTACCCAAGAAGCCATATGGTTGACCTTGGATAAGAATAAAAAAGGTTGGCGTTGAAATACACTCATGTACTCTGTCCACCCAAACACCATTGAACCCAATAGCGAGCATAGTATGGAAAAGAAATTCCCTGTTGATAGTATCATAGGCTTCACGAAAGTCAAGTTTAATACAAGCCTTCTGCCCTCCCGGCCTACTGAAGTCCCTGACCATCTCTTGTGCCAGTAGGTTGTTGTCGGCAATTGATCTGCCCGTAATAAAAGCTGCTTGATTAGGCGAGACCAAACCCTGTATAATGGTCTCCATGTGACGGCACATAAGATATGTAATTAACTTGTACAAATAGTTGCAACAAGCTATAGGCATGTAATCTGCAAGTGACGTCGCTCCCTCCTTCTTTGGAATAAGTGTGAGGAATTTATGATTCAACTCTTTCAACAATATACCATGAGTGAAAAAATTATGTATCACATCCATGACTTAATGCTTGATCTCCCCCAATACTTCTTATAGAACAAACTTCCAAAGCCATCCTGGCCAGGGGCTTTGTTAGGATCTATATTTCTGACGATGGCTTCCACCTCCTCCATTATTACTGGCGCCATGAGCTTTTCGTTGCCATGTGAAGTAACCAACCTCTTGCACACCAACTCGAAAAATGTAGTGATATAATCTTGTTGAATAAACAAGTCAGAATAATACCTGATTGCTTCATCTTGTAACTCACTTGCAGACACAACCTCCTTTCCACATGGGCCAAAGAGCTTGGCAATGTGATTACGATGTTGTCTCATCCGGACGACATCATAGAAAATTTTGGTGCACATGTCTCCCTCCTTCAGCTAATTGCACTTAGCCAACTTAGCCATCTCCACCTCCTTTTGCAACCGTAGCATATTAAGCTCCCTGACAAGTGACTGCTCTGCCTCTGCCAAATTTGCATCGTGTATGTCCGACTATAAGTAGTTTTGAATCAGCCACGGGAAGGTCTTTGCCTCCCCTACACTGCTCGACGGTTGACCCTTTATCCAAGTATAACCACAATTTTTTACCATAAGGGTATTTTAGTAATTTTGCAAGATTGATAATTTTACTATATTATTTTACATTAGTGGTTGGTTTAGAATTAGTTATTGTTTCCTAGAATTATTAATGTTAGTTGTTAAGCTAGCTAATTAGAATTAATTATGACAAGTGTCATGAAGCAAATATTATATTAGAATTAATTAGATGCTTCCCATAACCAATTAGATTTTTTTTTCTCTTAATTCAAATTCAAATTTAGAGGAAAGAATAATAATTAGTCACGTGCACCCACAATTAAACCCACCATTGGGGGTCGACCATTTAGACCACTCTATTCAAATATATTTTCCTTCAAAACACCTACTTCTTCTCCAAGACACTTCAGATATTAGTCATTTTATTTCCCACCAATTTCTAGATCTAGAATTTGACTTCAAATTCTAATTTCCTACCAAAATCCCTCATTCTTCTTCCATTGGAAAGCAAGGATCTTGGAGCATAAGAGGAAGCTTGAAGAGGAGTCCAAGCATTGAGGATCATGTCTGATCGTCTTTCTCGTGTCCAAATTCGGAGTTCTTCAAAGGAGACACACAAAATCTTAGTAATTCTCTATTTTTCTTTCAATTCATGGTTAGGAACCCCAATTGGACCTATAAGAACCATTTTATGGTTGGAATTTTCTCTCTATTGCTATATTTAGGTATAGAAACCTTCATTTTGCTAGATCTAGGTTTTTCTCTTGTGGAATATTATTTTGTGCTCAAATTTGGGGAAAATTATGAATTTGGGCCACCAATTGTTTGTGTGGTGTTTCTTTGTTATTTTTAGTGTCTAATTGTGTCTATGGTTGTGTCATTAGGCCAAAATTGGATACATAGAGTCCGTATCATGATACGCCATTATACTTATAGGTGGATTTGGTTAAATTGGGGGTCTTGAATCTATTAGTATAAATTCTTATTTATTTGCATGTTAATTAATTATTCTTAATTGATTTGATATGCATATATTGTGTTCATAGAATTTTGGGTTGGTGTCATGATTGTGTTGGTGTACTATGGTGTATGAAGGGTGTATCATGAGTATATAAGTTTTATGCACTAGGTATTTTATATTTTGTCTTATGCTAGTATGTGGTGTTCTGTTTATGTTTAATGTGTGTGTGAGCCTGTGAATAGGTGAAGGGTATTAGTGGGTTGACAGTGGGGCAGGCTCGGGTAGGAGCAAAGTTCAATGTAGCATTGAGTTGTGTTGCAATACTTGTGAGAATGTTGAAGTTCAGATTTTGTGTGTAACTCATTGTGTGCCAGTGTCTGTGTGGTCGAGTAGGCACAACAGTAGACTACCTATTTGTTTTTCAGTGAAGACTGCAGTGTCTCACTGCACCTTGGTTCAAGCAGCAGGGTACATTGTCCTGTAAGCAAGTATGCACGTAGTGTGCTGATGAGGGGGGTTCGGGTCTGCAGGAAACTGCATTGAGCAGTAGGTATTTTTGTGTATTCCAAAGAAGAGTTGCAGGAAAAAAACTGCACTGAAGCAATTAAGGTAAGCTGCAGACTTGCAGATGGGTTGGGGGGATTAGAGTTAGATGTGGCACCTACAGCAACTATTGTAGTAGTAGTAGGTGTAGGAGTTGCTGTGATGAGTAAGGGAGCTAGGATTATGTGTGAGGGATAAGTTGGATATCTATATGGGTGAGTGTTCTAGGTATCAGTTGGGGATTTGGAGGATATCAGTTGGTGCTCCATGTACCAGTTATCAATATGAGGTTGAGGGAAGTTGAGATGATGAGTGTATGTGGGTTAGTATGTTAGCATGAGTATAGTATCATAGTGTTTAGAAATGTATTCTTTAGATATTTAGAGTTGAAGGTAGAGTCAAGATAGCTAGGTCGAGTTTGAGGTAAGCTTTGGTATTAAGTTAGATATTGATATCTAGGTATTGAGATACCAAGGTAATCGGTAAAGTATTAAGTCATATATAGGATATTGGGTAAATAAGCTAGTGTATATATATATATATATATATATATATATATATATATATATATATATATATATATATATATATATATATAGTATTGATCTAGTATTAGCTAGTATAACCTAGTATGACTTAGAATACCTAGAATAAGTCTAGTATTAACTAGTATTAGTTAATATAACCTCATAGACCAACCTTATAGGTATTTATGAACCCTAATTTAGATATTGACCTAGTTCACCCTAATTGACCTAGAAATGACCTAAAACCCTATAATAACATTAGTTAAGCTTGTTTGACTCCAAAACACTTATTGACATTGATAATTCATGTTTAGGTCACTTGGACTCCAGTTGGGACACCGACTTATATTCTTTACTCAGTACCATAGACGAGTACATCTCTCTGTTAGTTTTTATTTACTTGATAGTGTCTATATCACATATTCTAGCAATGTTATACTTGATTTCCGATACGATAGTACATGAACATGTACTATATGGATCTTAATTAAGAGATGTTACTTATTATATTATCGTGTACACCGTGCTCATTGTACTCATATCTATATTTGTGTACAGTAATGTGTCATGATTAGATCCATGAGTATTAGTTGGGGCGGGAAAGTAGAAATTTGTTATGTGATCAAACCTTTAGCATATTCGTGTGTATGTAAATTATACAATTGATATAATAATTGAGTTATCTTAGTATATTCGTGTGCATTCCTAATTTGATCACATAACGAACTTGTACTCTAAATCACTTAGTTAGTATTTCTATTTCACTTTGATATGTCTCATACCATGATTACCATGCATATACTTGTTACTTCAGTTACTTTACCATGATTACTTGTCCATGACAGATATATCACCATGTTTACTCTAGTTACCTGTACATCATGTATATATTTCTATTACTTGTCATATATGCTCTACCATATATTTGGAACTTCTTTAAGAGTTTTGTGTTTCGCTCCAATCCTGACTTGACAATATTTTAAGGGATCAACTTGGACGACTGGTATCCTACCTATTACGGACCCCAGGAGGGTGAGTTAGCTAATGATGTTCCAGTTGCTCAGGAGGAGCAGGTTATAGCTGATGGAGAGGCTTAGTTAGAGTTAGCTAGTTCTCTAGTACCTTTTATTTCAGTATCGAATTTGTCTCCGGCAGATACTTGAAACTTTGGGATGTTATATTGAGTTAGCTAATGACTTGATATTGCCATGATTATATATTGTCATCTTGTCCTCCTTATGGTATTGAGATATTATTGATAGGTTGTGATCATATTATTATATAAGATTGATAGTTAGATAGTTTTGACCTAGACAACGTTCTACCGTCGATGCTACGGCGTAGGCTAGACGTACCCACGGCTTATGCCCAATTTTCGGTTACGGGTCGTGACACATTTTTATGGTGGCCCATACAGGTCCAGCTTCACAATTAGTGCGATGTTGTAGTAGTACTTTGGTTAGAGTACTATTAGGATATAGGACATTATGATAAGAGAATACTCAATCACAACTAGGAATTCTACTGATTAATTTTGCTAATATTGATTCATTCTGAATACCTTGATATTTTGATAATTACTTTCCTACTTTGATCATATCTTATCGTGTGCCATATAGACTTTATTTTATTTCAATATATCTTCAGGATGGCTTCGAAGATCAGGGTACGTCACTCGGGAGCAACTGCATCTTCCGAGAGGTTAGAGACTTCCCGACAAGCTACTCGGGGAGCGACTAGCGTTGTTCCTCCACTTTCACCAGTTTAGGAGGCTCTTCAGCTGCTTCAAAGAGTCTTCCCCCTCTACCACCATTTATATTCCCTGGAGGCATGCCCACGGATGGGGCACAACTACTTGCACTAATCTAAGGCATGATGGATGGTCAGAGGATGCAGGTGGAGGCTCAGCGAGCTCGGGCTGAGGCTTAGAAGGTGCAGGCCGAGACATAACTAGCTCAAACTCTATTGATGAGGGAGGGCCTGGAGAATGCCCCTCAGGTGGCTTTATAGGCTATGGAGAGAGTCACTCAGCAGCAGCCCCCTCAGCAGAAGAAGTCGGACACTATTGTGGACTTCAAAAGGATGCTTCCTCTGGAGTTTAAAGGTACCGAAGGGATCCTCTATGATAACGAGTGGCTAGAGGATATAGAGAGGATTGTGCGTGTGGTCCAGATTACTAAGAGCCTGCAGATCGAGGAAGTAGGTTGCCAGCTTTTTGATCTTGTGCTCACTTGGTTCCTGATTAAGCTGGAGGACCGCAGTACCGGGCCTGACTTGGAAGACTTTCAAGGGTCTCTTCAAGGAGAAGTTCTTTTCTGAGGTAGCCCAAGGGGTTATAGAGAGTCAGTTCCAAAACCTAGTATATGGGAGTATGTCTGTAGACAAGTACATTGCAGAGTTCAGTATGCTGAGCCACTTCGCAGAGTACATAGTCAGGGACCTTGTGCACTGAGCCCGCAGATTTAGAAAGGGTTTGGCCAGAGATATCCGAGTACACACTAATGTGAGCTATACCACTACTTTTGCTGATATTGTGGGAGAGGCTTAGATAGTAGAGGAAGACTTGGACTTCAAACCCAAGAGAGGCAGATATGCTTTCGGTGGAGGTAGTAGCACTGCGGGACCGATGAATCGTCCTCAAATCCAGCATCACAGTTTCCAGTAGCAGCAGCAGAGATAGACTCAATAGCCTCTTACTTATCCTTTCTGTAAGAAGCCAGAGCATGGCTTGGAAGTCAACAGGAAGAGGTTGGGTGTGTGCTTGTTCTGTGGTTTGGTGATACACCAGTTAAAGGATTATCTTCGGTCTCCAGCTCGTTGAGCTCAGGGTGGTAGACCTGCTCAAAGAGGATCGGATAAAGCACTTGTAGCACTATAGCCAAGAGACCTCCACTTTCGATCCAGCAGCAGTATTTTTCTTAGCACTAGAAGAGGGGTAATCCTCAGGGCTGGGTATTTCTATGACGGTCGAGGAGACCGAGCCCATCTGAGGCATGATTGCAGGTTCTATTCTTCTTGATTCTATTTCAGCTTTAGCATTATTTGATTCTGATCTTACTCATAGTTTTATATCTATATCTTTTGTGGTTAAGCATCATTTAGTTGTTGAATTTTGGGTAGGAGTTGCAAGATCATGACTAGAGGTGGCATTATCCTAGTCAGTAATGTTTGTAACGCGTGAAGAGTTTTTTTGGGAGACTGAGATATGATTGTGTGCTAACTCATAATACAATTTTTGATCTAAAATATTATACTCGGGATGGATTGGTTGAGTACGCACTTTGCTAGAATAGATTATCTTGGAGGTAGGGTGTTATTTCTTCCTCTAGGAGAGCCAAAGTTTGAGTTGTTTAGAGAAGAAATAGAGCACGGTAAATGCATTCTTTGTGGAGCTATAATAAAGGATAAGGAGTTACCTCATCCACTTATAGCAGAGTTTATAGATGTATTTTCAGAGGAGTTATCGAAATTATCACCAGACATGGATGTCGAATTCTCTGTAGACTTGGTGCCAGGAGCAGAGCCAATATCACAGTATGTCTATAGGATCAACAATAGTGAGATGATATTGCTAAAGAAGCAGATGGATGAGTTATAGGACAAGGGGTTCATCATATCTAGTTTATCACCTTGGGGAGCTCCGGTATTATTTGTACCGAAGAAGGATGGCACAGTGAGGATGTGCATCGACTATAGGGATTTGAATAACCTCACAATAAAAAAAAATACCCGTTGCCGAGGATTGATCATCTTTTAGATCATTTGAGCATCGCAAAGGTATTTTTATATATTAAATTGAGGCCTGGCTATAATCAGGTGAAGGTGAAGGTGAAGAAGGAAGATATTTCGAAGATTGCTTTTTAGACTCATTATGGCCAGTACAAGTTTATGGTTATGCCATTTAGGTTTATTAATACCCTGGCAGTATTCATGAACTTAAGAACAAGGTATTATACCAGTACCATGACAAGTTCATGGTGGTGTTCATTGATGATATTCTTATGTACTCGAAGATGCCAGAGGAGCATGAGGAGAACCTGAGGATTGTATTGGAGACCCTTAGGAAGGAGGTATATGGGAAGCTCTTGAAGTACGAGTTTTTATTGGGCAAGATGGAGTTTCTTGGACATGTGGTGACGAGAGATGGTATTTCAGTGGACCCGAAGAAGATTACATCAATTGAGTTGTGGGCTACATCGAGTTCAATTGTAGAGATCCAGAGTTTTTTGGGTTTGACAATCTATTATCGGAAGTTCGTAAAGGATTTCTCGAGGATTGCAGAGCCAATGACCAGACCCGCCAAGAAGGATGTAGAGTTTGTATGGACAAATTATTGCCAAGCGACGTTTAAGAAGAGGTTGACTAAATCTCCTATCTTAATGTTGCCATCAGAATTTGAAGGTTTTTCCATATAAAATGATGCTTCTCGGAAAGGTTTTCGCCAAGAAGATGATTGCCTATACTTCCAAACAATTATGGCCTCATGAGAAGAACTATCATACCCATGATTTGGAGTTGGCAGCAGTCATATTTGGTCTAAAATTGTTGAAATATTATCTGTATGGAGAGCGTGTGGAGATCTTTACAGACCACAAGGTCTTGAT
This sequence comes from Iris macrosiphon, assembly GCA_036927795.1. Lineage (NCBI taxonomy): Eukaryota > Viridiplantae > Streptophyta > Magnoliopsida > Asparagales > Iridaceae > Iris > Iris macrosiphon. Next base: position 145,022,070 of record JAYESA010000013.1, on the reverse strand, counting down.
GTATATTTTCACACAGAAGAAGCTAAATATGAGGTAGCATCGGTGGTTGAAAATGATGAAGGATTTGATATATCATTGCAGTATCATCCAGAAAAGGTCAACGTAGTTGTCGATGCCTTGAGCAGGTATCCGGTAGATATGTACTTAACGACAGACCAACATTTATTGTCAAACTTGGAGAGATTGGGCATTGAGGTTGTGGTTTATGGGGTTGAGATGCAGATATTAGGCTTGCAGATTCAGTCAGAGTTGATGGATAGGATCAAGTCGACACAGAATCAGGATATGACTGAGGATTATCAACTCTCAGGTGCAGACATGATGGTTCTTTGAGGCCCGATACTAGGTTGTGTGTGCCGACTAGAGGTCTTTGAGAGGAGGTTTTGCAAGAAGCATACCATTCTCAATACTCTATGCCACTAGGTGACAACAAGATGTATAGATCTAAGAGAGCACGTGTAGTGGTATGGTATTAAGCGGTAGGTGGCACGCTTCGTATCCAGATGCTTAGTGTGCCAGCAGGTCAAGGCAGAGAGGCAGAGGCCAGGTGGATTACTTTAGCTATTACCTATTACATAATGAAAGTGGGAGCACAACACTATAGTTTTTTTTTTGGGCTTCCAGGTTCTCTAGGAGGAAAAGACGCAATTTGGGTCATCGTTGACAGGTTGACCAAATATGCCCACTTCTTACCTTTCAAAGTAGGTTTGTCTATATAGATGCTGGCAGAGATGTATGTAGGGAAGATCGTCAATCTATATGGTGAGCATAGTCTCGAATCGGATAGTCGATTTATATCCTACTTTTAGAGAAGTTTACATGCTAGCTTGGGTACTAAACTCAACTTTAGTACCGCATATCACCCTTAGACGGATAAGAAGTCGAAGAGGACTATTCAGACACTCGAGGATATGCTTATACATGTGTATTAAATTTTGGGGGCTCATAGAAAGACCATCTCTATTTGGTAGAGTTTGCTTACAACAACAACTACCACGCCAGTATAGAGATGTCACATGTTAATGCTCTGTTTGATCAGAGCTGTCGTACTCCATTATCTTAGGACAATGTTGGTAAGAGAGCTTTGTTGGGGCCTAAGATAGTTGTGGATATTGTAGAGAAGGTAAAGTTGATCAGGGATAGACTTCGGGTGGCACAGGACAAACAACAAAATTAGGCTGATAGCCACCAGGGACCTTTGGAGTTTGAGGTATATATTTTTTTTGTATTTGTGATTGTTTGTGCTTGTAGATTATGTGTTAAGGCTTTGTTTTGTATTCTAGGTTGGCGATATGGTATCCTTGAGGATTTCTTCCACACGGGGCATGATTCATTTTTGTGCAGATAGGAAGCTTAGTCAATGATTCATTGGATCTTTTAGTATTTTTGAAAAGATCGGTGCAGTGGCCTACCGACTAGACTTACCGCCTACACTGGAGAGAGTGCATAATGTGTTCCATGTGTTACAACTGAGATGGTATATGGAAGATCCTAGTTATGTATTGGACCACTCAAAGATTGAGGTAGGCCCGAGTCTCAATTATCCTGAGCAATCGGTGGATATTCTGGATCGCAGGAAGATGGTGATACGAAACCAGACGATTCCCTTGGTTCGTGTCGCATTAAGGCATCACTCTTCGGGTGAGTCTACCTGGGAGAGGGAGGATGAGATACGCGAGCAATACCCTTATCTTTAAGAACCATGAGGTATCTTACTTTCTTCTTTCTTATTGTGATTATTGTTTCCTAGTGCTAGTTGTTTTTAATTTTGATGACAAAATTATTTTAATGGGGGTAGATTTGTAACAACCACTTTTCACCATAAGGATATTTTAGAAATTTTGTATGATTGTTAATTATACTATATTATTTTACCTTAGTGGTTGGTTTAGAATTAGTTAGTGTTGCCTAAAGTTATTAGTGTTAGTTGTTAAGCTAGCTAATTAGAATTAATTATGACAAGAGTCATGAAAGAAATATTCTAATAGAATTAATTAGATGCTTTTCATAACCAATTATATTCCTTTTTCTCTTAATTCAAATTCAAGTTTGGAGAAAAGAATGATAATTAGTCAACTACACCTACAATTAAACCCACCATAGGGGCCGGCCATGTGGACCACTCCATTCAAATATATTTCCCTCCAAAATACCTACTTCTTCTCCAAGATACTTCACATATTAGTCATTTCATTTTTCACCATTTTCTAGATGTAGAATTTGAATTCCAAATCCAATTTTCTACCAAAATCTCTCATTCTTCTTTCATTGGAGAGCAAGAAGCTTGAAGCACAAAAGAAAGCTTGAAAATGAGTCCAAGCATTGAGGATCGTGTCTGATTTATCTTCATCGTGTCCAAATTCAGAGTTCTTCAAAGGAGACACACAAAACCTAGATAATTCTCTATTTTTCACTCAATTCATGGTTAGGAACCCCAATTAGACATATAGGAACCCTCTCATGGTTGGAATTTGCTCTCTATTGCTAGATCTAAGTGTTAAAAGCCTTTATTTTGCTATATCTAGATTTTTCTCTTGTGGAATGTTATTTTATGCCCAAAATAGAAGAAAATTATGAATTTGGGCCACCAAGTGTTTATTTGGTGTCCCTTTGTTATTTTTAGTGTCTAATTAAGTTTGTGATTGTTTTCTTGTATCCAAAATTGGATACGTAGAGACCGTATCATAATACGTCATGATACATATAGGTAGATTTGGGGGATTTTGAACCTATTAGTGTAAATTCTTATTTATTTGCATGTTAGTTAATTATTCTAGATATATTATATTAGATTTGATATACATATATTGTGTTCATGGAATTTTGGTTGGTGTTTTGATTGTATTGGTATACTATGGTATATGAAGGGTGTATCATGAGTATCATAAGTTTTGTGCACTAAGTGTTTGGTATTTTTCCTTATGATAGTGTGTGGTGTTGTGTTTATATTTAGTGTTTGTGTGAGCCTATTAATAGGTGAAGGAGATTAGGGGGTTGACAGTGGGTCAAGCTCGGGTAGGAGCAAAGTTCAGTGCAGCTTTGAGTTGTGTTGCAATGTTTATGAGAGTGTTGAAGTTCAGATCTTGTGTGTAACTCAGTGTGTGCCAGTGTCTGGATGGTCGGGTTGGCACATCAGTAGCCTAGCTACTTGCTGTTCAGTAAAGACTTTAGTGTCTCACTGCACCTTGGTTCATGCAGTAGGGTACATTGTCCTGCAACCAAGTATGCAGGCAGTGTGCTGATGGGGGTTTGGGTTTGCAGGAAACTACATTAAGCTATAGGTATTTTTGTGCAGTCAAGAGATGAGTTGTAGGAAAAAACTGTACTGATGCAGTTAAGGTAAGATACAGACTTGTTGATGGGTTAGGAGGAATTAGAGTCAGATACAATAGTTAAAGCAACTGCAGTAGTAGCAATAGGTGTAGGAGTTGTTGTGATGAGTGAGGGAGTTAGGATTATGTGTGAGGGAAATGTTGGATATCTATATGGGTGAGTGTTCCTGGAATCAGTTGGGGATTTGCAAGATATGAGTTAGTATTCTATTTACCAGTTATCAATGTGCGGTTGAGGGAGGTTGAGATGATAAGTGTATGTGGGTTAGTATATTGGCATGAGTATAGTATCATAACGTTTAGAAAGGTATTCTTTAGATAGTTAGAGTTGGAGGTAGAGTCAAGATAGCTTGGTCTAGTGTGAGCTAAGCTTGGGTATTGATATCTAGGTATTGAGATACCAAGGTAATGGGTAAAGTATTAAGTCATATCTAGGATATTGGGTAAATAAGCTAGGGTATTGATATTAGTATATATATATATATATATATATATATATATATAGTATTGACCTGATATTAGCTAATATACCCTAGTATGACTTAGAATACCTAGAATAAGTATAGTATTAACCAGTATTAGTTAATATAAGCTCATAGACCAACCTTATAGGTATTTATGAACCCTAATTTAGGTATTGACCTAGTTTACTCTAATTGACCCAAAAATGACCTAAAAATATAAAATAACATTAGCTAAGCTTGTTTATGACTCCAAAAATACCTATTGACATTGATAATTCATGTTTATGTCACTTTGACTCCAGTTCAGACACCGACTTATATTTTTTGCTTAGGACCACATGCGAGTACATCTCTCTGTTAGTTTTTATTTACTTGATAGTGTCTATATCACAAGTTCTAGTGATGTTATACTTCATTTTTGACACGATGGTATACAGACTAGTACTATATCGATCTTTATCAGAAGATGTTACTTATTATATTATTGTATACACCATGTGCTCATTGTACTCATATCTATATTCGTGCGCAGTGACGTGTCGTGATTATAACCACGAGTATTAGTTGTGGTGGGGAAGTAGAAGTTGGTTATGTGATCAAACTTTTAGCATATTCTTGTGTATATTAATTATACAATTTATGTATAATTGAGTTATCTTAGTATATTCATGTGCATTTCCAAGCCGATCACATAACGAACTTGTACTCAAAATCACTTAGTTAGTATTTTTATTTCACTTTGATACTGTCTCATACCATGATTACCATGTACTTGTCATTTCAGTTACTTTACCATGATTACTTGTCTATGACAGATATATCACCATATTTTCTCTAGTTACCTGTACATCATATATTCATTTCTGTTACTTTTCATATATGCTCTACCATGTATTTAGAACTGCTTTCAGAGTTTTGTGTTTCACTCCAATCCTGACTTGCTAACATTTTTAGGGATCGACTTGGAGGACTGGTGTCATACCTATTACGGACCCCAAGAGGGTGAGATAGCTAATGATGTTCCAGTTGCTCAAGTGGAGCAGGTTCTAGCTGATGGAGAGGCTTAGTTAGAGATAACTAGTTCTCTAGTACTTCTTATTTCAGTACCGGATTTGTCTCCAATAGATACTTGACACTTTGGGATGTTATATTGATTCTTGACTTGATACTTGTTAGACTTGGATTTATTTCTCTTGCTTATATAATATCTTGTCATTATGCTCCTACTAGATTCTTGTGATTGAGTATTGCAATGATTATATATTGTCATCTTGTACTCCTAATGGAGTTAATATATTGTTGACCGTTGTGATCATATTATTGTGTGAGATTTATAGTTAGATATTTTTTTACTTAGACAGTGTTCTACCGCAGATGCTGCATCGTAGGCTAGATGTACCCACGGCTTATGCCCAATTTTTGGGTGTAGGTTATGAAATAAAGCTTTAAGGTCGTCCTTGACCCCCTTCAGTCGAGCAACCGGTTTGTATTACGGATTGCCCGATACTACCTTCGACAAACCCCTAGAAACCACCTAGCCGTAGCCCTCCATCAAGTGCCATTTTTTTGTACCAAAATGGAGGAGATCGAGATTGACTGCTGGATCCCACCACAAAACGTACACAAAGTGGTAAGTGGTCACTTGTACCTGCCATGAGGCCTTCCACCTTTGTCTAGGAATTTGTCGAACCATTCACGATTTTTGAGAGCCCGGTCAAGCTGACATGCACCCTCTTCCGTATCGCCTTATTATTCCAAGTCCAGATATGCCCAGTTCTTTCAATGTTTTCCAGCCCGATTGGAGAAGACATTATTGGAAATCCTATAAAATATTATTTGGAACTACGACCTCCTACTTTCTCATGTCAATATAGCAATGCATTAAAATCACCCATGAGTAACAAAGATACCTTATGATGTAAATTTGCAAGAGTGCTTAGATGTACAATCTCCTACCAAAGAGCTTCCCTCCGTCTGCGATCGTTGTGGCCATAAACCGCTCCGTACGAGAATTGAAGGCCTCATTTATTAGAAAATATGATTTCTATAAGTTGGACCGAACGATGTAGGACCTGACCCTCCCAACTCCTACTGTCCCATCGGACCCAGATACACGCCATGTGAAAAAGCTGTAAATTTTGTATCTGCTTCCAATGGTGGTTCGTCCTCTGACTTAACATCCTTTGTGATTTGATTTTTGTTTCCAATAATGCACATATGCTGACTTGCCCCTTCCTCATCACATCATTATTTTCTCTCCATCTTCCAACGAATACGCCCCTCTAACATTCTACATAATGATAGACATTTATGGATCAGAGATGTCTCCAGAAGTACCTCGAGCACCATCTTTAAGGTGAACAACATGCTCGTCAACTTTATTTTCTATTCCTTCATCCTCTCCCGTAGGTGGCCGAGCATCCTCCCCATGAGCGGTAGTCCACTGTGGATTATCTATGTATACAACATCTATGCCCCCTCTCGCCTCTTGTTCTGACCTGTAAGCATCCTCCCTCAAAGGGCCAGCATGTCTTATGTGACTGGTGTTCTCATTAGATGGTTGTTTGGTAGAAGTGGTCCTCTTCCCATTAGCCCCCCCCCCCCCCCCCCCGCCCTTCACCCGCCAAGCCTTCTCCTTGTTACTCAAACTAAGACCATATTTCCTCGTGTCCCTCCTACGCATCACCCAAAATAGGATTATCGGAGTACTTCTCGCTTCCCCGGAGGGCCCACCTGAGCTTGTACCTATTGTGTTGCAATCTGAAATAAAGGCGGTAAAAATACCTTACTCTGGCACAGGGATTTTATCATGGCCTATGTCAAGTACAAGATCCAAACCTTTATTTTAATCAACCCTAGGAGACACAAGTCGAGAGTATTTGTATCCATATCCGATGCACCGTGAGCATCCATATTACCCATAGTTGTCCCCTCGTCTTGTCCCTCTATGTTCCTTTTAATATTTTTAGCCTCACATTCCTTGGGGTGATGCCTAAAGTAATTGCAGTGTTGACACACCGGCAACACCCACTCTTATTCAACCTTCTGAGTATATACCGCTCATGAAGGCACGTCATACTCTACTAATGTAGGAAGTTCTCTACCAGCTTCTATCTCGATGAATACTCGCGCATACCATACCATCGATCGCTTCATTGTAGCTTCATCCGCTTTTATTGGCTTTCCGATAAGACTCGCAAGCCGTATCCAGGAAAATGTACCCAGACAGGCACTGAGTGAAGCACTTCTTTTTCGTATCTGGATTTTGGCATCCATTCTTCATGATGATAAGTCATCCATCAAAAGCCCATGACCCACCTTGAAGTATCGGATCCATATCAACGGGCATCCCAAATCGGACATAATAAAATCTATTTTTTTGTGTAAAGAATTCCATGGTGCCTTTAGGCTTCCATATGCGGTTTGCATATGCGCAAATCTGCCCATAAAAAAGGCTATTGCTAAGTACATAGAGGATCACTGTGTTTTTCCAATACTCAATCGTCTCCGCCAACTCCTCTGCCGGGAATGATGCTCGTATTCACGTACACCGGTTTTGGGTCAACGAATTTCATCTGTATATTGTTCTAATCCGTCGCAGAATGGCATATGTTCGCCCAGGACTTGCTCCTAGGCTGCTCCCTCATGGGGGCTTTGTCTTTGCTGTTATATAGAACCGCTCGAGTTAGGAGGAGTCGTGTCCCCCCCCACCGATCACCACTACTGGGTTAGCCGCTCTTCCCCCTCTCCATACCTGCATCCCTGACTCTGGATCCCACTGCGTGATGACTCCCCTCGGTGAGGTGGTGCGGTAGTCCTTAGTCTCGGCCACTCAACCCGTCCGGTTGGAACAAAAATAAATCGCGCGGTCATCCCATGGTCTCCTTGATGTGTCTTTCCAGTCCTACAATTCCATTTTCCATGATGGACGGTGGTCCAGCTGTCACGCCCCGACTCTGTAGAGTAGGTAATCGTCAGGCGTGATACTATGCGAGTCTAGATTGCACTCGTACAAGTCAAGAAGATAAACATAATAGTTTTCATAGAAAATATCGAGTCACAGCAGAATATTTATAGAGTCATAATGAAAACTCAGATTATGCGAAACTAAGCTCTTTTTATTCATAATTGTAGTAGTTTCAACGACTTGAATAGCCCCTTTGAATATGCCAAGTCGGCTTACAATACTCTTTTATCTCTCTTGTTCACAAAGGATTTCTACCATTCCATACATCACGTCTTCGTATATCAAGCATGTATCAGAACGTTGCCGAACCTGAGCTTCCAATGCCTTTGGTACATCCAAGCGATCTTTCGTACCTGGGGGGGGATCAATAAGCATCTTATACAGGTAAGCAGGATAACAAACTCGCTTAAATCGACACTAAGTGATCATGTAAATCTTGCAGATTATATAGAGATCTTTCTATTATAACTTAGATAAAATTCAGTTCATGTTGAGGCATGCCTCGAAAGCAGTAAATAATGATCGCATATAAACTTTGAAGTTATGAAAACATATTCGCATATATAGCATTGAATTCACTTAAGCAGACAAGAATGTTATACTCGATCGCATCGGTAAGTAAACTTGTTATATTCGGTCGCCTCGATCGCTAAGCATGTTATATTCGAATTGCATCGTTAACTAAGCTAGCCATACTTGTATAACGTGTGCAATACATAAAATAAGTTGAATCGCCTTGCTCAATAGCGACTCTGAATATATAGCCGATGTACACAATCTTGCTCGACGCAAAGCGATATTTATCCTCCTGGATTAAACGTTCGATAGCCCACCGCAACTTATCTATATGAAGGCTACTGACGACACAAGTGTCATATTGAGCTTATATTATCTTAACATTGTGCGCAGCCCTTTCAGCCCACAGTGCTAGTCTCGCTTGAGGTCCGTAATGCCGACATTGGTGGCGCTTTCTCTCAGTCCGAGTCAACCTAAGGTCCCCAATGCCCTTATACCGAAGAACGAATCTTGATATGCGATGTCTCATTTAAGCGCTGGGTAGCAAGACTACCTGAAATCCTTGCTATACCATGCTAGGAGAGCACTGTCAAATTCCTCCTAGGCCGAACGATTTCGGCCAACCCCTGGTATGCCGGGTCAAGTCCATCTCGTTCGAGAAATACTAAGCCAGTGCACGGGCAGCCCATGACTATTGATATCCATACAACATTTCGATAATATAAGTAAGACGAGGTACGAGTCTTCTCGCCCCACTTAATACTAGCATCGCTTTACTTTGTAAGTATGACGCGAAGGACCATGAGGCAACTTAAGAAGGGGTGAATAGAGTACAACAGAATAATCTATCTAATTTAATATTATCAGAATGAAGACAGTTGCTAACTAACAGTGTATATAGAGACAGTAAAGTAAAGCAGTAAAGTAGAAAGAGAAAGCAAATGCAAATACCAAGATGTATACTGGTTTTTCTATGAGAGGACTAGTCCACTCCCGAGAACTCAAGATCGGAGTTTCTCCACTATAATCACCAATAGTGAATCACAAGCTTTGATCCTAAGGCTTGCCACATCTTTACACCACGAGGATTGATCTGAAGTTTCGCAACTTCACAGCTTAGAGAGAGAGAGTAATTGATGGAACAAAGCTCTTTACAACTCAGAAGACTTATAGACCGATATCGCACTTGGCACTAGGAAGGCTCGGGAGTTACTCTTTAAGATGGAAAAGTTAAGGATTTGGAGGTTTGCTCACAATAGGATAGAAGACTAAAGAATGGTTAAGTTGTTAGGAATAAAAATTTCAATCCTATTTATAGTGTGTAAGCATGGGTTTAATTCAAATTTTCTACTGTTGGGCCAAAAAATCAGGAGCTTATCGAACTGGTTGATTTCATACCAAAAGGGTAACCGAGTTCGGCACGAGTTCGGCCCGAGTTTGGCCCGAGTTCGATCTCTTAGTATGGTAGACTTTGTAAATAAATATGGCCTAATTTTGTGGATGGGTTCTTTGGTTTATTTGAGTGGACTAGGTATCTGGGTATATGTACTTGGTTTTGCTAGTGCGACTCAGCTTACATCAGTCCTAGACTCAAATAAATAAAAGATTATATTTGAATAGACGCAATACAGACGATATGTAATAGCAGTGTTGAGGCTTTAGATCGCGATATATCAATGCATGGTTTAGTTAAATATCGAAATCAAGTTGACTGAGACCGGATGGGCCAACAATCTCTCACATTTTGATAATTGAGAAACTATGAATGATACTGCAAGTCTTTGATATGCAAGGCTCTCCCGTAACTGTGGAGCAGTTGATATACTGAAGACGACGTCTATCAAGTATCATCTTGTATGCTAGTATCATGTATATCTTTTTTTCCCGTTGTCATTTGATCGAAATGGCATGCTCCCCTAAAATCTGTGAGATGACAAAAAAAATAAGAGAGTAAAGTGTATACAGGATAATATATAATGACAAGAAAATTTGCATTAAACTTTATTCATTTGAAAAAAAAATATACAAAAGCAGATATGTAGTGGAAAAATTATAGTAGAGCATATAAAAGTTAATTTTTAAATATTGAAATCTATTGTGTAACTAGCTACCATTGACTTCATCTTCATTATCAGGTTCAACTATTCTGTTTCGATCGAAGAAGGCATCAACTGGATCCAAATTTCGTTGAACATAGGGGTGATCAATACGAAAACCATGTTGATACGAATTCCAGATAATCGAAAAAGGTCCGGCTAGGTATTTTGATAGGGTGTACTGGATATCTATCAAAGTGTTGCCAAGAGCCTGAGTCTGAAGAGTTTGGCGATGATCAGTAGTATGATTGCATATGTCATCTGGGTGGAAGAGAACATGCAACAGATTACAAATAAACTCTAAGGTTTGTAGTTTTTCATCAACATGAGGAATGGTGTCAACAGGATGAGTATTGGAGTTTGATGATGAGTTATAAGGTAAAATTATAGTTGGCAAAATTCTCTGAATTCGATTGAGGTATAAAGGTTCCTCAAGATTTGGACAAGTATCCAATAAAATGTCAAAATAGCTGAAAATAGTTGTCAAGTACATGGCATATAGTAGTGGACGCATTTTCTTGCGACATTGAACCATTTGAGATAAGATGGTCTGTGGAACATGAAGTTAATGCCGAAATGCAAGTTTTATAAAGCTAACATTTCTAGATAAGAGACTTCATCAAAGTAAGTCTTCTTAGGTAGAAAAAATAAAAAGATAATATGATGCATTTCAAAGAAGTGACCATTAAAATATCTAGCATAAAATTTTTCAGGTGGACATTTAAGAGGGTGACAAAGGATATTCTTGAAAGAATCTAAAGTTAAGCCATAGTCAAATTGAACTTGCGTTATGTTGACTAAGGTTTGTCCATCAGCGAAAATGAGTAGGATTTCACCTAAGTCGTTTGTATCGAATTCAATTGGAGAACCACAAACTCTAGATGAGATAGTGTCATGTTCATATGTTAAGTTATAGTGTCATGTTCATATGTTAAGTTACAATAGAATATTTGAATAGCATTGGTGTAAATGTTGGTACGGGTTATAACAAGTTTTTCTAGTTGGAGTTTTTGAAGAATAGATAGATAGTCTTTGTATTGGGAAGAAAAATCAATAGGATGGCCAAAAAAGATGTGTCTCTTGGAGAAGTCATTAAACCAATTCTTTAAAATTTTGAGGCTTCGAAAAGTGAAACCATCGAATTCACCTATGTTTGGCATAATGGGACATAAGAGAGAGTCAGAAAAGGAATCTAGTTTCCTTTTAGGGGCCATTGGGAGAGGATATAGGAGGAAAAGCTAAGGTTATTTATGGAGGAGGGATGATTTTCATTGGTCTGAATAAATGAGCAACGAAATGATCTATATATAGAGTAGCAAAAACCTAAATTAGGAAGATAATTAAATGACATAGCATATTCTGGAAAAGCTAACCGAGTTCGGTCCGAGCTCAGCCCAAGTTCTATCCGAACTCTATTGACATTTATCTTCAGAATCTCAATATAACTTTAATCAATATTATATATTTCTTAACTTGATATAAATACAGAATAATAAATGCTGAACTAAAATCGTACGTTTTCAAGAGTTTAAATCATCTCAGAGTAGTTGTAGGGGCCGGATCCCAGCTAGTAGTGGTCCGAAGACACTTAAATACTGTGTCGCTTAGGTTATTTACACCTTTTTGACAGAAGGGCCCTTTCGGCTTGTATCCAAAAAATTTAAAACTTTAAAAAGTGTGACAAAAAAAAATTGTAAAGCATCTTATGATTCTTATATTTTATCATGATCCAAAAGACATAATTCTCGATGGATAAAGTTGAATCGATCTTCAGCTAAAGGTTTAGTAAAGATGTCTGCTAATTGATGTTCTGTGTCCACATACTCTAAACAAATATCTTCGTAATTGATAATCCCTTAGAAAATGATGACGAATTTCTATTTTCTTAGTGCGTGAATGGCATACTGGATTTTTGGTGAGATTAATGGTGCTAGTGTTATCATAGAAAATATGAATGTTCTTATAGTGCAGATTAAAGTCTTCTAGGGTTTACTTCATCCACAAAATTTGAGCACAACAACGTCCTACGGTGATATACTCTGCTTCAGTTGTTGATAATGCAACAAAATTTTATTTCTTGCTAAACTAGGAGACCTAAGACTTTCCTAGGAAATGACAGGTACCACTGGTACTTTTTTGATCGACTTTGCAACCAGCAAAATCAGCATCCGAGTAACCAGCAAGGTCAAAGGACGTGGTTTTGTGATACCATAAGCCTGCCGATAAAGTCCCTTTAAGGTATCTAAAGATTCACTTAACTGCGCACAAATGTGATTCCTTAGGATTAGCCTGATATCTAGCACAAAGACATACAACAAACATAATATCTAGGCATCTAGCAGTTAGATATAACAAACTATCAATCATACCTCGATACTTACGTATGTCTGTTGGTTTACTACTATCATCAAGGTCAAGCTTAGTTGATGTTGCCATTGGAGTTACGATAGGCTTTGCATTGTCTATGTCGAACTTTTTGAGCAAATCCTTCGTGTATTTAGCCTGATGGATAAAAGTTCCTTGTGACTCTTGTTTGATTTGCAATCCTAGGAAGAAAGTCAGTTCTTCCATCATGCTCATCTCAAATTCACTCTGCATACACTTAGCAAACTCGTTACATAGCATCTCATTAGAAGATCTAAATATGATATCATCAACATATATTTGCACTAGTAACAAAGAATCAGCAGAAAATTTTATAAAAAGTGTAGTATCAATTTTTTATTTGAAAAACTGTTTCCAAGTAGAAAGAAGCTAAGACGTTCATACCAAGCACGAGGGGCTTGTTTGAGTCCGTATAGAGCCTTTCGTAACTTGAATACATGGTCAGGGAATTTAAAATCTTCAAAAGCAGGGGATTGTTTGACAAAAATATCTTCTTTGATAACACTATTTAAAAAAGTACTTTTAACATCCATTTGAAAAAGATTGAAGTTATGAAAACTAGCAAAAGCGTAAAGCATTCCGATAGATTCAAGTCTAGCAACAGGAGCATAAGTCTTATCGTAGTCAATACCTTCCTCTTGGTTGTATCCTTGAGATATGAGACGTGCTTTGTTACGTGTAACTGAACCATCCTCATTAAATTTATTTCTAAAAACCCATTTAGTACCAATGATCAGATAATCATTAGGTTTAGGAACGAGTTCCCAAACTTGATTACGTTTAAATTGGTTGAGTTCCTCTTGCATAGCAGAAATCCAAAATTTATCAACAAAAGCTTCATTAGTATTTTTAGGTTCTATTTGAGAAATAAAAGTAACATTTGCAATGATATATCTATTTGAGGAATGTGTACTTACACCTTTCGATACATCACCTATTACCAAGTCCTCAGGATGATCTGTGGAGAACTTTAGTCTCATTGGCAGACTTTTCCGGATGACTTATACTGTTTGTATCTTCTGATGTCTTATTGGTTGTGGGTTGACTACCTTCATCGTCGATGTCATTTTGTGCTTGAGTGTTGTGTTCATCAAATGTAATATTGATTGATTCTTTAACAGTCAAGGAGATTTTGTTGAATACTCTGAATCCTTTACTTTTGGCGGCATAACCTAAAAAATACCTTCATCGGCCTTGGAGTCAAATTTTTCTAGATTATCTTTGGTATTAAGAATAAAATACTTACCGCCAAAAACAATAATGTAACTAATTGTGGGGATTCTACCAAACCAAAGTTCATAGGGGGTTTTCTTCGATATAGGTCGAATAAGCACCATATTCAAAACATGGCATGAAGTACTTACAGCTTCAGCCCAAAAGTATTTTGGAAGTTTATACTGATTTAACATAACTCAAGCTATATCGCCAAGAGTTTTAATCTTCCGCTCAACAACACCATTTTGTTGTGGAGTTCTAGGACAAGAAAATTTATGAGAAAAACTATTTTTATTGCAAAATCTTTTGAAATCACTATTTTCGAATTTGCCTCCATGATCACTTTGGATACGAGTAATCATGAAACCTTTTTTATTTTAAACCTTTTTGCAAAAAGTGACAAATTTAAAAAATGTTTTATTTTTATTTGCAAGAAAATAAATCCATGTGTATCTAGAAAAATCATCAACAATAACATAAGCATAAAGCTTATCGCCAAGACTGTCGACTCTACTGGGTCCAAACAAGTCCATATGCAAGAGTTGTAGAGGTTTAGAGGTACTTACAGAGTTGATTGATTTAAAAGAAGATTTAGTAGTTTTATTCTTTTTACAGTCAGCACATAGCATATCTTTCTTGAAAGTAATCTCTGGTAAGCCTTTTACGAGTTTCTTTGTAGATAGTCTTGCAATAATGTCTATGTTTGCGTGTCCTAGACACATATGCCATTACCAGCTGTCATCTTTGTTGGCGTATAGACATTTGCCTGTATTGTCAGTGTCTTTTGCAAGATAGAATATATATATATATATATATATATATATATATATATATATATATATATATATATATATATATATATATATATATATTGTCTTCCCTGATTCCTTCAAAGATAACCTTACCAGTAGATCTTTCATAAATAGAACATTTATTTTTAACGAAGTTAATACCATAACCATGGTCAGCTAGATGATTGATGCTGAGTAGGTTATGTTTTAATTTCGTTACTAGATAAACGTCTTTTATGATAGGATAGAGAGAAAAACCTATATTACCATTACCAATAATGTATCTTTTGAGGTTATTGCTGAAGGAGACATAACCTTCTTTCTTCATCGATAGTGTTGCAAATAGTTAGCATCACCAGTCATATGTCGTGAGCAACCACTATCGAGAAACCACTTGCTTCTAGCATGAGAGGGTTGGTCCACCTATAAAATGAGTTATAGATGTAACCCTTGGTACCCATTTCTTTGAGGGTCCTGCTGTGTTAATTTTTGGTATCCATGCATAAACATTCATATCTACTAACTTTTTTGTTCTACAGAATCTAGATATATGCCCTTTCTTATCACAGTAGTGATATATAGTTGTGTGATTGATGCTTGGTGCAGCATGATAGATATGATTATGTGAAGCATATCTTTGTGGTCTATGTTGATATAATGTATGATTGTGTTTGACATTTCTTTGTGGTCTTCGTGGATATCTATAATAGAATACATGATTATGTTTGGTTCTATGTGCAGGATGTGTTCTAAACATATCATTGCAATAACTATTATGCATGTGGGTAGGATCATAGCTGCCTGTTTACCCAATATAATCTTTAACTTTTTAGAGGTAGCATATACTTCATCATATTTAGCAGTGAGAGCATCTATTCTACGTGCAGCAATGGAGTACTTCTTCTTTTCAGATTCAAGTTCTTTCTTAAGTTTAGCGTTCTCCTGAGAGCTCTTGTCAAGACTGGCAAGTGTCTCGTGGAGGTTAAGCTTAAGTCTAGAATTCTCTTCTGAATCGCTTGAGGTATCCTTTACTTCATTTAGTGGATATGTTAGTCTCTCTATTTCAGTTTGACATTCTTGAACATCTTTCGTAGCATGCTTGTATTTATTCCTAAGTTTCCTAAAATAATAAAGCAAATTACTAAAAGCATTACCTAGTTCATCAAAGGTAAAATTATCATAAGAATCATTATCCGTTACCTGATCAGCTAACACCATGAAGCATAGGTTTGCTGCTTCTCGAGGATTCTCTTCTTCAGATTCACTAGCTTCACTTTTGTGCCAAATACTAGTATTTGCATATTTCCGCGATGATGTTCTTCTGGATGACTAATTATGGCAATTTTCTTTTCTTAGGGTTAGACAATCTTTCTTTATATGCCATGTCTTCTTATAGTTGTAGCATATAGGCTCTTCATCACTGTTGTCAGTTGGCTCCTTCTTATTTGATTTCTCAAACTTTAGAAATTTCTTGAAGTTTCTGGTGGTCAGGGTAACTTTCTCATATAGAGACTCATTATCTTCGGAGTTATAGTTGGTGAATTTTTATGATGTGCCTTAAGTCGTCTTCTCATTGGGAGTGGGTTCTTCAAATTCCTTGAGATCCAGCTCGTGAGTCATCAGCTTACCCATGAGCATCTCGAGGGTCATCGTGGTAAGATCATTCCCTTCTATGATTGCAGTGGCATTTGGATTCCAATTCTTGGTGAGTCCCCTAAGTACCTTGTGAATCTTCTCGTGATTGCTGTACTCCTTGCCAAGTGATAATAAAGGGTTGACGATGTCGAGAAATCTTGTGAACATTTGAGTGATCGTCTCATTTTGCTTCATCTTGAATGTTTCAATCTCTTATGTTAAATGACTTTTTTTTATTCCTTCACTTGGGAGGTTCCTTCATGAGTGACCTCAAGAAGTTTCCATACTTCGTGCAAAGTTTCGCAAGTAGAGACCCTATTAAATTTAATTCTGTCTACAACCCAAAATAGAGCGTTAATAGTTTTAGCATAAAGACTAGCTTATTTTTTTTCGTTGTATGTGTACTTATCATGAGACTTCTCTACAAGGTTACCATCTATAACTATTCTAAGTGGCTTCTTGTATCCTTCTACTACTACAGCCCAAAGGTCAAAATCAAGTGACTTTAGGTAGAAACTCATACGTGTCTTTCAGTACGTGTAGTTAGTACCATAAAATAGGAGTAGCCTATTTATGGACTGGCCTTCACCATTATTGGTATGGATAGATCTAACAGTTTTTATAAGTCTCTTAGGATGTTAAGCCAAATATCAAGAGAACTAGCTCTGATACCAATTGAAGGACCATGAGGCAACTCTAGAGGGGGGTGAATAGAGTACAGCGGAATAATCTACCCAATTTAATATTATCAGAATGAAGGCAGTTGCTAACTAATAGTGTATATAGAGACAATAAAGTAAAGCAGTAAAGTAGAGAGAGAAAGCAAACTCAAACACCAAGATGTATACTATTTTTTCTCTGAAAGGACTAGTCCAGTCCCGAGAACTCAAGCTCAAAGTTTCTCCACAATAATCACCAATAGTGAATCACAAGCTTTGATTCGAAGGCTTTCCACTTATTTACACCACGAGGTTTGATCTGAAGTCTCGCAACTTCACAGCTTAGAGAGAGAGTAACTGATGGAACAAAGCTCTTTACAACTCAGAAGACTTCTAGACCGAGATCGTACTTGGCACTAGGAAGGCTAAGGATTTTCTCTTTGAGATAGAAAAGTTAAGGCTTTGGAGGTTTGCTCAGAATAGGATAAAAGACTAAAGAATGGTTGAGTTGTTAGGAAAGAGAATTCAAATCATATTTATAGTGTGTAGGCAAACAGAATTCGGCCAAAATTCGGATGGGGTTTAATTCAAAATTCTAACCGTTGGGCCAAAAAATTAGGAGCTTATTGAACTGGTTGATTTTATACCAAAAGGGTAACCGAGTTTGGTCCGAGTACGGCACGAGTTCGGTCTATTAGTATGGTAGACTTTGTAAATGAATGTGGCCTAATTTTATGTATGGGTTCTTTGGTTTATTTGAGTGGACTAGGTATCTGGGTATAGGTACTTGGTTCACTACTAGAAAAAGCGGGATTTGCGACGTATTTTAGCGACTCCAATTAAAAATATCGCTAAATTAGCGACTCCGTAAAAATCGTCGCTAGACGTCACTAAATTGCGACATTTAGCGACGTTTAGCGACTTTTATTAAGATTTTAAAAGATTAGTCGCTATAAGTTCAATTAAGGTCGCTAAACGTCGCTAAAATATCTGATTTAGAGACGTTTAGCGTCGTAATTAGCGACGTATCTATTGAAAATATTTAGAAACGTATTTAGCGACGTCTTTGACGTCGCTAAATTTTATTTTAGCGAAGTTTTTATTTGACGTCGCTAAACGTCGCTAAATTTTGGTTAATTAGGGCTCAGTTTTCTTTTCCCCCATCTGTCGAAAATTTTGAAACTTTTTGATTTCCCCCTCCCCCCCTCTCTGGCGACCGGCTCTCCACGGCTGCGGCTACTCCGGCATCCCCCTCCTCCTCCTCGAGCTCTAGGTAATCTCTCTCTCTCTCTCTCTCTATCTCTCTCTCTCTCTCCCTCTCTCATGTGACACTGACACAAGACATACTTGACAGACATGACACACGCATACAGACACGACACACGCACACAGACACTGATAGACACACACGACACATATGACACACACACACAAACGCAGACATACACACACACACACACATACACAGTCACACTGACACTGACACTGACACTGCCACAGGCACGACACACACAAACACACTGACACACACACAATATTTGCTCTATTGGATGTGTCCATGTGAATTGAGAGTTGGTATCATGGTGGTGTAGTGTATGGAGGATGTATCCTAGAGTATCTTGGTGTTGCACACCAAATGTTTGTGAATTGGACTAGTGGTTGTGTGTGTGTGTGTCTATTTATGCCTTAGAGTATCATATGATATGTATATGTAAATTAGTGTATTATCTATTTGCATATGAGAGAGTGTATGCATATATAGGTATATCTCGATATATATATATATATATATATATATATATATATATATATATATATATATATATATAGTATATATATATAGGTATATAGCTACTGTTATCTGTGTTGGTGTTCATAGTGTCTTCTAGTTGTGCTTGATGTGGGAGAGGGTAGAAGAGTCCAGTTGTGTGTGGGTGTCACTACTGAACTATGAGGCTTCAGGAACAGAACTCAATTCAGTTTGGCCTAGTGCATTAGGCAAGCTGGCAATGTGTTGCAGTGGTGTCGGGTTGGCACTGTGAGGAGGGGATTGGTTCCTGTCATCTTCTGCAGTGGGAGAGTGTTGGTGCACACTTGAGCAGCATCAAACACATACATGCTTGAGCAATGGCAAGGCAGCAACAAGCACTTGTTGCATGCCAATACAATCCTTAACTGGGATTTTACAAATGATATTAGAGCCTCCAATGACCGCAACATCATGGAGCTGCAGGCATCACAGCTATCGATGGGCGAGAAGCTGACGATGATGCAGGATTCAATGGTTCATAGCAGTACGAGGCTGTTATCTACCCTGGATTCTTACAACTAGCGACTTGCAGACTTAGAGCGGGCACGGCCTCCTGGTGTGCCTACATCGACACAGACTCCACCGACGTTACTGCCTTCTCCATCGACATCGGTGTCGATTCCACGGGACGAGTATGAGGAGTTCTTATCCTTCAAGTGCGCCGGTGGTCAGCCTCCTGCAGATCCGCAGTAGTATAGTTAGTTACTGGATATTTATATTTTTTTATTATTTAGGATGCGATTGTATGGATATAAATTTGTCATATTCTTTATTTTTACGATGAGATTTGCTGGATGCTTTCTTTTCTTCAAATTTTATTATATTATTCATATTTTGGTTTACAACTGATGACTGATACTTGGCCTGTATTTACCCAGTGTACTAGAATTTTTTCCCTTGGTGCTGCTACTGTGTTCTTTATTCAATTATTTCTACTACCATCATATACCTGATAATGAACCTAAGGGGGCTGGTAAACCCAGAAATGCAATTTTTTTATTTTTTTTGAAAATTAGCGACTTTTTTAGCGACGTTTAGGGACGTTTAGCGACATTCACTTACGTCGCTAAATACGTCGCTAATTAGCGATGCTGTAACAAGTCGCTAAATACGTCGCTATACGTCGCAAATTGCTGACATGGCAGTATAGCCAGGTCATTAAAGACGTCGGTGTAACGTCGCTATATAAGTCGCTAATCAGCGACGTTTAGCGACTTTAATAAATGTCGCTATTTAGTGACTCGGCGTCGCTAAACGTCGCTAAATTTTATGACACATTAAAGTCGCTAAAAAACGTCGGCATAGTGACTTTTAAAGTTTTTTTCGACAACTTTAAAACGTCGCTAATTACGTCGCTAAACCAAATTAGCGACGATTTTTGGTTATTTAGCGACGTTTTTAGACGTCGCTAATTTGACTTTTTCTGGTAGCGGTTTTGCTAGTGCGACTCAGCTTACATCAGTCCTAGACTCAAATAAATAAAAGACTACATTTGAATAGACGCAATATAGACGACATGTAATAGCAGTGTTGAGGCTTCATATCGCGACATATCATTGCATGGTTTAGTTAACTATCAAAATCAAGTTGACTGAGACCGGATGGGCCAACATGACGAGGTACGTGTCGACTTGCCCCACTTTACCATACTCGTGGCACCGCTAATCTTTCGATCGATGTCCGGTTGGGCGACCCGTAGGTACCAACAACTAAGTCACCATGCCGCTTCTCGATACAGTGTTCCATAGTATCCTATCACTGAACGATAGTTCCGTGGCACCATTTTCCTTCCAATTCTTGAGATATTGTATCCCTTCTTGAGATATCTTTATCCCGTTCTTAACAATTTCGTAGTCTTGAACCACAACTGTCGGCTTCACTTATGAATCTTTCTTATGATTATCGTTCTATACTCGTGTGCTTGATGTATGCCTCGATATACTTTGTTTCAATATTCTATCTTAGTGTTCAACTTATGTTATAACTTATATTTCTTCGAACCACGCTCATAGGACATATGATATCGCTAGCGCGTAACTGATGTATTTTATTAAGCATGAAGAAGTAGAGGAGAAGGGTCAGGGTTCGCCCACCTTATACTCATCTGCCTAGCCGTTTTGCCGAGTTGACATAGTTTATCGCTCCACCTGAGACGATACAGCATATCCCTAATTTTTGTGGTCTGATACGAAGCACAATTTACATAACTGGTATAACCGTGCAAGCAGGTCATGCTTCTCAATCATCTGATCCGATCAGATTCAAGGAAGACTGCACCATCGCTAAGTCTCGCTATTTCTGCACTGCTCTGAACGAATCTACCGATTCCCTTGCACGATGTATGACTTCGTGCATTTGTCTGCATCGAGACGATAAATCTATCTCAGAAAGTCCAGCGTAAAAGCATGCAAATGAAACCAATATCTGAATCAATACTCGTTCCCAATTCTGACTTATTGCAATGCAACCAACCCAAATGCTTTGTGCCAATCCGACTCAGCGCAATACACCGTGCGAAGCGGGACATTACACCAGCCGCCGTCTTCCCGCGTCACTGTACCGCTCATTCCGCCGCCTTCATCGGGAACGCCAGGGTCTAAACCACCCGTAAACCCTAGATCGCATAGGGCACTAGATTGCGTAGCAGCCATTATATATATATATATATATATATATATATATATATATAGTGGTGTGTTATAGAATACACACGCCAAAAGGCTTAACTGGAGATGTTGAAGAGGTCGCCAAATTAAAGCATCTTATATATGTATTCTTGTTGCATGATGTAGGTCACATGGTCCCAATGGATTTAGCCAAAGGCTTAATTGGAGATGTTGAATAGGTGGACTCAAGGGACACTTGTTGACGCTTTATATGATCCTGCTATGGCCGTTTTCCTACAAAGAAATTTGTGTTTCTTTAATTTTTTTCTAAAGATTGTGAAGAAAAAAAAAACAACACATATCTCAGTCCCACTCGCCTGTTTTCAAGATTTTATTTTTGCCTAAGCTTCAGAAAAACAAATAAAAAATAAAAAAATTCCTTAACCGTCTATAGTTGGGTCGCTTTATTTTTTTTAATTCTTGTTAAAGAAAACTTCAAACAGCCTTAATAAGGACATTTTGGAATTAAATTTTTTTTCTCTCAAACGTGCAAAAAAATTAAATAAAATTAAAAACGTCCTTACTAAGGACATTTTTGGTTTGATATTATTTTAAAATTTCGAGAGAACTGAAACGCCCTTACTAAGAGTGTTTCAGTTCTCTGATTGCAAATTTGCTAAACTTATTTATTTTTCCGTAATTTACGGAAACCTTGATGCTCTATACAAAATTTTCTGTTAAGTAAACTACAATTTGTGCTATCTAGATTGGAATAAATGAAGAGTAGAGAGGGTAACCTACTTATGCTATATAGATTGGAATAAATTTCTTATTCGATATTTGTTTCGGTTTTGGGTTTCGGTCCAAAATCAAATATAACTTATGCAATTATATAAATATTCTCAATTCTTTGAATATTTTAAGATTAAAAATGTTATTGTGTGTATATTTTGAAAACAACAATTCTATGAATGTGTTTTTAAGTCCAATTTTGAACATAACTTCGATATATAATACAATAAATGTGTGTATAAAAATTATAATCTCTAATACAGTTCAATCATGATCCCAACTTTAGGTTCGATCCATTAAATAATAGAAATAATTCAACTGAACAAACTGAATAAACCGGATCAATTATTCTGTACGGTTTCGGTTATAACTAATTTCGGTTAAGTTTTGTTTTTAATGTTTAGAATTTTAGTTTATTCAATTTTGACTATTTCGATTCGGTTGAAACGGAATAAACCGAATGCGCTCACCCGTAGAGACCGCTGACTCACTTTGTTTATGTCCCTCCACTCATATTTTCCGACTTTCTCAAAACAAGTTGACTTTTACACATTCTTTTTAGAGTTTTATTTGTAATTCTTTACAAGATTTTATTTTTAAAATATAAGTGCATATATGAAAATTTCTATTCCAAAAAAAATATAAAAATAAAAAAATAAAACAAAATTACAATATAACGTTTATCAAGGATATCTTAGATGCACAATCAAATTTCATTCTTCTATCAATGAGATTTTCTACTGTTAGTGGTACTACAGTAATTTACTACCTTGTCATATTCGGTGGCTGTAGCAATTTCCTACCTCATGTTGATTAAGTGGCTGCAACATTTCGGTACCACACCATTAATGAAATATACATATATCAGCATAGTGGATAGAAGGAACCAATCTCGAAGTTGGACAGTTCGTTGCAACGTTGGCGACCGTGATGGTGTACGCTGCCGGCATGGAGGTCTTCGAGCGGATTTGCAATGCCGGTTGATGTTAACTGTGTTTGAGGAAAAGCTTAATTTTCTTTTTTCTTTTAGTCCCACATAGGGTGGACCACTCTTTTCTTGTATATATACAGGGGCGGAGGCACACTGACCTTGCACTGGGCTGTAGCCCAGTGCAAAAAAAAAAAAAAAAAAACGAACTTTTTTTTTTATATATATATGCTAAGTCTGGTAAAAAAAAAATAGCAAACTTTTTTTCATATATAAGCTAAGCCAGTGGAAAAAAAAATAGCAAACTTTTTTTTATATATATACTAGTATAGGCTTATGGTCCACCCAATACTCCATAAAGCTCACCATTTATACCAATCAACAGATGTGAAGAGTGAATCATTTGAGTCCAGAGACCTCAGACCCCGACTCTCTCACTCTCTATCTCATAGTCTAGGGTTTATTATACAATGACCCGCAACCGATGACCGGAGACTCGCGAGGCCGCGACCCACGACCGAGATGTTTCGTGTGCTCCCCTTCTCCACACTCCAGCCCAACCGGCGACCGGTGACCAGGACGCTGCAGCCCCTCGGCCCCCTCCCGCTCTCGGCTCTCCTAGTCTCCCTCTTCATCTCCTTTGGTAAAACCCTATCATCATCACCATCCTCCTTTGAATTAAATTTTTGTAAAATCCTAACCCATAAATATTTTGTATTTGGTTTGATTTTAATTCACTATTTAATAGGCTTTTGGAATATAATGAAAAATCAAGGAAACAAGAGAAAGAAAAACCATTTTTTTAATTCTTTAAACCAAGGGGTGAAACATAAGGAAGTGAAAGTCTTCCCCTCCTTCGAATGTTAATGTTTCAACCCCAAGGGTTGATCATAGGGATGAGGTTATAAGTGAATTAAATTCTCTTGAATGAGATCGTACGGACGTATATCAAAATGAGTCTATATCAGCCAAAATTGACAACATTTCCACCGTCTTAGTTCGGAAAACAGTTTCGTCGATTTCAATACTCTTGGTTCCAACAATTTTATTGGATAGAGTACTCTCCTTCAAATGATGCAACATTTTATTTTTCACGTTATCTTTTGGAAAATGATAATGCTCTCCATTGCACATTGACTGTCGATGGGTTTAAAAATTGGAAGAGAGTTAATGAGGGGAGTCGATGTCCGTTTTTGACACACATGGGAGGACCCAAATCTACTCATAGATATTTCATGAAAGCTATGGAAGATTTATCAAATTTTACTCAATGTACTTATCTTTAGTAGTTATATTTAATTGACATACAAAGGGAATATAGTTTGAATTGTTAGTTACAACTTCAGATTTTGAAGGAGGTTGTATGCAGGAACAATCCATGTGTTTATTAGAATTTGAAAACTTGTTCAAAATTTAACTGCTGTTAATTCAATTTTTCATTATATTTGTATGTCATTTATTTTTACTGTCTCAGAGTCTTAAAATTGTAAATATGAATATGATTCCTAGTAATGAATTGAATCATTTTACCTATATGTCTAGGCTTTTTTATGGTCTAAGAAAAATATTTTAAGTGTGTTGTTTCTTTACATAAGCTGTTTGGTTATTTCTATAATTTTAATCTTCTATATGAAATCAAGTCTTTATAGTTATCTTCTTGAAACCTATTGCAAATGGACCTGATAGATTTATATGTACTATCTTCTAAAAGCTGATCTTATATATCTTTCCAGGTTGCTTCGTTGTTCAAGTAAGCTGCTCAGTTGTCACCTGAAAATGCAAATGTTCATACCTCAACTTGGAGTGCAAAAGTACTTTTTCCTCAAGGTTTTGGCTTTTATTTTCAGATTCTTGCTTCCTAGTATTCTTTTTTGAAATACATAGTATATCTTTGGAATAGATGGAAGCAATTATATTTGGTGAAAAATTATCAATTAGTAAACATTACCAAAATTTAGGCATAAATTTACAAAAAAAAAATATGTCGAATAATCGAATTTACAAAGAAAAGTCTGTCGAATTTTTGGCATAAATTTTTAGAATCTTATAGGAACTACTAGCTAGCCCACCCTACTATAAAATTATGGCTCCGCCCCTGTATATATGTCACGTCCCAGTCCCAAAATATCGAGGGACTGAACACGTGATAATGGCCAGCAGCACGCACCGATGGACAAATCCAATTTAATGGATCCATCGGGGCATACTTAAGCTGTATTACAATGTTTAGGGTTTACTAATCTCATCCACATAACAGCATGAACTAAAAAAAAAAATGGAATAAATTCTGAAAGTAAAGATACTGTCGAATATCCAGCAAGAAATAATACTAAGTCGGGTGGAGACAAATCCACTACCAATAAATAGAAAAATAGAGACAAGAAAATATAACTAAAACATGCTAGAAAGTAACTAAGTATAAGCAGGGCCATCAACTGCTATCGTACCCTCGTCTGGTGTCGGTCCGTAAAGTCGCGGGTACTCCTCGTCTGCTAAATCTGGAGAACAAAAACCAGGTCCTCAGCGGGACGTAACAAGATACAAAAGAATATGATCCAAAATACAGTAAATGAACATGCAAGATAGACCAGAGATTAAACACAAGGGAAGCATATAAGCCACAAGAAATTTTTACATCTAAGACGGTGGCATGCCAATGATGCTATCAAACATGACTACAAGCAATCGGGATAACCGCAACTCAATGGGAGATCACGGTCCTATAGAAAGTAGGCCAATGGGGACTCCCAGTCTATAGTAGCTCTTTCGCAGCCCAATGGGAGCTCACGAATGAGGTAGTCAAATGAACAAGTCTCTATTGCAGTACAATGGGTACTCATAATCGAGGATGCTCAAGTATAGTCAATGCCTGATAACGATCATCTAGGAACTAAAGAAATCAATCGAGTCAACTCAAGGAACGTAGAGTAACATATACCATCACAATATGACTATGAAACAAATAGTGATCCATGGAAAAGAGCAAATAATGTACATGCACGCAAAACGAGAAAATATGACTAGAGCAGCAAAAATAAATCAATATGAAAAACGCATCAAGAAACTATATACGACAAAAAGTAACAACTGAAAAGGAAAGCATGCAAATAACGTGCAAGAGTTGGCAAGCTATCTTGCATGAAAATGTATAAATAAGTCAAGGAAATAAGTAGCAGAACTGCAGGATTTGGCAAGGTATACTTGCCTGGGATTCTGGTTCCAACTGTAGCTCTGACTTCCGTGGGTTCTGCAGGCAGTACTCCGGTTGCTGAAACAAATATCACCATCAGATCCAGAAAATATTAATCAGCTAGAAACGCCTGTCCTTGAGTCCAATTTGGACACAGGGGCGAAAATGACATTTCAGGGCAAAATGGGGTCCAAATGTGGGCCGCTTTGCACCGAAAAACGTGTCAGGGTCAAAGGTCTCCAAATCTGTCAAACTTAGTGTCAACAGGTCAGGAACGATGATACGAACCCAACGGAACTTCCAGAATTGGATTCCGATGAGCCGGTCACAAAATCGCCCGTCAAGTGGAGCTTGTGGGGCCACGATACGCAATTTTGTCAACGTTCTCAGGATCGAACCAAACTTGGGTCACAGGACCAGGGTATTGCTACGAGTCCGATGGCGCAAGTTTCGTTTCGATCCGACGTGTGTACACTAAGTTATAGCGAGAACCAGAAAGTACGGATACGGGGCACTGTTGGCGGATACGCGTTGATTCCGGTGTGCACGAACTTCCGAATCAACTTCTGCGAAATCTCGCACGTCCGTATCAACGACGCGCACATATCGGTGAAGACCGCACGCGACCAAGTCGTCCCATTTGGCGGGGCGTACTCAGTTCCGGGGTGAAACAAAGCATTGGTTTTCCTGTTTTTGGATCGTGGTTCGCGATCGCCACAGGTCGCGATGCACCGAGCGGTTTGCACGGGCACCGAGGGGGTCACACAGCCTACGCGTCACAACTGACGGAATCGAAAATGGGTAAACGAGCAGAGAGAAACGGGTACCTGAACAGGGCTCCAGAAAACCGAGTTTTCGTGTCCGTGTCGACACGAAATGGGCCGTGTCCTGACGGTTTCTGCCCTAGGGTTAGGGTTAGGGCTAGGCTGACGGAGCTCAGGCGGCCGGAGGTGGGCCGGAGGGAGGTCGGGGGCAGCGGGGGAGGCTCTGCCGGAGGCGATCGCGCGCCGGAGCGGGCGGGTGACGGCGGCGCAGGGCTCAGGCCGGAGTTGCTGCTGGGCTTGCTGTCGGGGGAGGAGGAAGGAGAGGGAGGCCAGCGTCGATCCTGGCCGGAGAAGGCTGGCGGACAGCGGGGGCGATGTCGTCGGCGAGGCGGTGGAGGCGTCGCGGCGGGGTCTAGGGCGGAGCCAGGGTGGCGGAGAGGAAAAATGGGGTCGGGTCGAAGGCGGGGCGGCTGCAGGTGTTTAAATAGGGCGGAGGAGGAAGACGACGGGGTGGCCGGTACGGGGAAGAGGGAGGTGGAGCGGTCAGGGGTTCGGAGGGACGAAGGAGAAGCGTCGCCGGCAGCCACGGCGGCGGAAACGGCCGCCGGAGGGAGAGGAATCGGGGAGGGAAGAAGAAAGGGTTAGGGTTTAGTTCGGGTCGGGTCGGGTCTCAAGCGGGTCGGGTCTGACCCGGATCCGACCCGTTAAGGGGTTTGGGTTGGTTCGGGCAGACCGGCCGGTCCAGTTCGGTCTAATATTGGGTTCGGTTTGGTTCAGATTAATTTGGTTTATTTAATCAATAGTTTTTAAGGCTTTAAAATTGATTCCGGGGTCCAATAAATTTCCGAAAAATTATCCTATGTCTGGTTTTTCATTTTACACCATAAAATATTATTTTCATAATATTTTAATATTATTAAACCTCATTTAAAAATTATTTAATAATTAAAACACCTTAGTTTAATTATAGAAAATTCTCAGAAAATTCTAGAAAATTGTGAAAATTTCCAAATTATAAATTCTTGAAAATCAGGGGGTTTACAATCTACCCCCCTTAAGAGGATTGCGTTCTCGCAATCAATGAATAACCGGTCAACAGAGATGACACGGTTGCAAACATTGTTCGAGGCACATTACTGTCAAAGTTGAGGGTGTAAGAATAACACATAGAGAAAATTATTTCCCTAAGTGATGGAAGTTATAAAATTTCCCGGATGAAGAAAATTTAGAAAATTATAGTTTTTAGAAAACCAGGTTATCTTTCAAAAACATATCAGGTTATCAGTTATAAAATATTCTAGGTTATTTAACAAGTTCAAAATCACTATGTTATCCCTAGATTATCTATTATTAGCAAGTTAAAATGGTCAGTTTAAGTCTAAGGTCACGAACCAGCAGGCACGAACTAAAGCTATACTAGAAACGATAGCTACGAAAACTTACGCGCATTTGCTACTCCATAAATTTACACGTCCTCCAAAGTCAGCGCAAAAGTTTGTCCGCGTCCTTGAGGTGGTGCCCTCTGCTGTTGTTGGGCCTGCTGGAAGAGTGCTGCTAGAGGTGCCAAGGGTGGCCTTGGTTGATACCCTCCTGGTGCTGGTAGAGCTTGTTGGTTAACCGTTGGTGCTCTTTCTCGACGCTCAGGGCATTCCCTCAATAAATGCTGACTGGATCCGCAAGCTAAACATAATCTCTTTTTGCGTCTGCACTGGTCCTCAATATGGCCTCGCCTGCGATAATATGGACAGACAGGTAGTACTTGCGGAGATGCTTCTGGTGGCTGGTGCACGTGAGGTCTCTTTGCAACTTCTTCCTGTGGTGCTCCGGCTGGTGCTGATATGGACGATCGCTTCAGACTGGTCTCTCTTCTGGTAATGTGCTCCATGCGTCGGGCTGCAGCAAGGACGTCCAGGTAGGATGTGGGAGCAACGGATCCAATTAGTTTATGTAGCTCAATGTTTAGTCCGTCGAAGAACTTCTCAGCCTTCTCTTCTTCTGTCGAAATCAAGGTTGGGGCGAAGCGACTTAGACGAATGAATTCCGCGTTGTACTCTTCTACTGTCATACTGTCTTGAGTGAGATGATTAAACTTGTCCCAAAGTTCTGATCGAGCGATAGCCGGAATGTACATCTCCTGAAAGAGTCTAAAAAACTCTTCCCAAGTGACTCGGTCTGGTCCGAGCCGCGTCTCCTCGGATAGCCACCAGTGATGAGCATTGTCTGTCAATTGCGTTCTAACGGCAGTCATCCAACGTTCCCTTGGAAGTTCAGCTGCTTCTAATTGGTGTTGAGTGTTGGTGAGCCACTCATGAACTTCTGTGGGCTCCTCCTTGCCTGAGAAGGTACGGGGCTTCAGCTGACGGAAATCGGTAATAGAGCCCGTCGGTTGCAGTCGAGTTGGTAGATTTGCCTGCTCCAGTACAAGTGCTAGCCTGCGACTCAAAGTCTCTTGTTGAATCTGCTGTTGAGCTTGCATCATTGCGTAGATCATTTGAAATATCTATTGCCCGTCCATAGCTTGCCCTTGTGGAATTACGGGCATTGGTGGAGTAAATTGCGGCGGAGGTGGAATGTCGTCTTGCCGATCTCTTGAGGTATCTTGACTGTTTTGTTGTTCTAGTTGACCTCCACCAACTGGTGTCACTTCATCTTTATAGGTGACATCTGCAACTTGTGATGTTCTTGTGGGAGTCTCGTTGCGTGCTGGTGAATCCATTGCTCTGCATCAAAATAAACTATAAGCGACGCACAGGAATCAAGGCAAGATGCAAGTCAAAATATTGATTCGAATTCGACATAGATATCAAGAACGATTCAAGCAAGTGGATGAGATCCTAAAAACTTATTCTATCTTATTGCAGGCCTGTTCGGTCCCTAAGTTGAAACCGAACAATTTAGTCATTGACCTGCATGGGCCACCACAAAAATTATGTCACGCCCCAGTCCCAAAATATCGAGGGACTGAATACGTGATAATGGCCAGCAGCACGCACAGATGGACAAACCTAATTTAATGGATCCATCGGGGCATACTTAAGCTGTATTACAATGTTCAGGATTTACTAATCTCATCCACAGAACAGCATGAACTAAAAAACAAAACTGGAATAAATGCTGAAAGTAAAGATACTGTCACAATCCGCACCCGGATATTCGGACACGAGTACGTGAGTACGTCCAGCCTACGCCGCAGTGTCGGCGGTAGTACGCTGTCTAGGTCATGTTTGGTCGGGCGGACCCGACCCGACCCGTTATGGTGGGTGGACCGTGGGTTCTGGGCTGGGCCCAATGGGCCGGTTTGGTGGGCTGGGCCGGGGTTACGGGCTGGGCTCAGGTTAGGATTTAATAATTAAATAAAATAAATAGATAAATAAATAAATAAATGAATAAATAAATAATAATAGTTTTTAGGTGATTTAAAATAGGTCCGGGGCCCGATAAATTCCAGAAAAATTATCCTAAGTCCAGTTTTTTATTTTACACCCAAAAATATTATTTTTATAATATTTTAATATTATTTATTATCAATTAAAAATCATTTAATAATTAAAATCCTGATTTTAATTACAGAAAAAATCCCAAAAAATTCCAGAAAATTGTAAAAAACCATTCTAGTAGAAGTTCGAATCTGTTCTCTTCGGATATTGCTCGGTCTTCTTTTGACATGGTTTACGTCTTACTGGTTCCCGGAAGAGTCCATTTTTCTATTAGCTAAACCCTTTCTTACCCTACCTTTGGACTCTCCCTAAAGGTCGCCTTGGTCTCTTTAAGCTAAAAACCAGATTCTTGATCCTAAGCAACAACTCAAGAATCCAAATTTATAATTCTTGAGAAATCAGAGGGTTTACAATCTACCCAACTTATAAAAATTTTGTCTTCGAAATTAAAAATTAAGCCATAATCTGCTAATCCTTCATGTACATAAGGCAAGTCAATCGCAATCTCCTTGCGATAATTAAAATCCTAATCATATCCACTGCAATCACTTCAAGGTTAAGATGACTACTGTTCCGATCAAATTTTAACCTATGGTTATTACTTCTTACTTCCTCAAATTACCCACAGGCAAATTTTAAATTAAGTCCATATAACATCTTCAAGATTTGCATACGCTTATAAATTTGCCTCACGATTCTAACTATCATAATTTTCTCTAGAAGTGATTCGAGTCCAATAGTATTCCTATTCTTTTATTCCATTCACATCCTCAATATTCCAACTAGGTAGTCCAACCATCAAATTTTAATTCTTAATTCAATCATCAAATTGAAAAATAATTTAAATGTAGTCCACAAATGTTCAAGTCTGAAATTCTATATTTTTATCCTCTAAATTTTCAAAATTAGAATGGCTTGAACCTCTCCCAATCTAATCTTACTCGGTCACAAACTAAAATTTTTTTATCTCGAGTTGACAATGCACTGCTACCCAACTTAGAATTTACCCATCAATCACATAAGGCTATATACCTTAAGAAAATATTCCTTAATTTATTTACTCATGTCCTTCAATCCTCGAAACTTCAACGCCGATCATATCACATATGATATGTTCTTAATTACGAAAGGATAATCCTCAAGTATGTGATCGGCCTATGGGACATATCTAGTATTGTCTATATATCAAACTTATATCAAGCACGAGATTTTATCTTTCCGAAATAAGGGAAGACGGAGATCAATAATAAAGAGTTTCAAGGGCGAGGTAATAGATTAGAAGTATCGAAATCAAGGCATTTAAAGAATTCAATTGGGAATTGTCAAAGCAGTTATGGATTAAAATCCTATTTTGGTAATCCTTTGTTTGCCTGCTCGTATTAGTACAGTTATGTAACCGATACGATATGTCAGACATGTCTAGGGCAAGTATATTCGTCTACTAATCACTACCTATCTCAATCCACGTAAAGTAGTTATACGAAGGGCGAACCAAGCGCACTATGGTTGATCAGACCGTAATACACTGATTCTGAAATATATTATTGTGGGCCTCCCCAATAATGTCACGACCCGATTCCGTAGAATCGTTTGAGGCGTCCCCCGAATCGTGACCGCCGTGCGGGCCTGGAGTTGCGCCCGCACAAGGCTTTAATGATTTGCATAGCAAGCACATATTCAGAGTACGCAGATAAATTAAAACACAGATTTAAAACAGGAAAAGTTCTCTTTATTGATAATGAACATCTATTACAAACTCCTGAACGAGTCAGCTAATATGCCGAACGGCTTACAAAAGAGATGACTCAAAATGAGATAGCAGTCCTGTACATTACATCCCTTTATAAACTCAAAATAATAAAGACCTCCAGGTTGGAGGATAGCTTTGCCACGAAGCTGCATTTGTGTATGAAGAGTTGCAGCTTCGGACTTTAAAAGGCTTCAGGGGGCGCGGTAAAGATGCGCCAACAGCTGGACTGGATCGGGTAGACGACTTCGGCTCCTCGCTCGGTTCACCTTAGTACGGAGAACCTGTTTCAACGAGGGTCAGCATATCGAAATATGCTGGTGAAGGCGAGCTAGTCGAACTATACCAATCAACACGTTATTTTTAATGAAGCATGCATATTTGTAGGTTTCTATCTTGCCTTAGTTCATTTACAAGTAAGCAGCATATAGAATTTACTGAAAATGAACGTGCCACCGTTCGGTGGATTTTACCTGCATAATACTTACCATGCCTTCCCTGCCACGAAGACACAAGTTAGTATGCAACAGGTTTAAATATACACGATGATCACTGGCATAGTTCCATAATGGACTAGTCTGAGACAAGGATAGCATGCAACGATAGTACACGAGGCGTTGCAAGCCATCTTGTCCCGTACACGATGACTATACATGAGTTCCGCCCGGATCGAATCGGTGCCAGTGCCCCAGCGACCGTCCGCAGAACTATACCTTGTGCACAAGTTGTCCATGATCGAACACGATTAACAAGTTAACAATTCATGCAGTTGAGGCAACACGATTGCAAGAACACGAGTGCACGACAAGCAGTAATGCATGATTCATTTAGCATAGCCTTCCTGAACAATTATGCACAATACAAGGTGTGTGTCATACTTAGCATAATTCATAGAATATTTGTACGAACAAGCATACGATAAGGCAACAATTCACCGGTTTGATTAACAAGCATAATAACCAAGTCTATTATCTTTTATCTTGGTTTCTTTTATTATTATTTGGTATCGTTTGATCGGGGCAAAGGAGTGAAGCTTGGAAGCAGGGCTAGCTAATCGGGTTGGTAGCCACTCACTTGGTTGGAAGGAAAGGAGAAGGAAAGAGGCGCTTCACGACTCCGCTCGCAAGCCGCCTACTGCTCGTTCACCTGCACACGAACAGCTCGATTAATACTTCTTTCTCTCTTTCCAATCTCGGAATAGAAGTGCAGTTCAATGAATGAAAACAATGAAAACCATCGAAACCGTTCAAGGAAAATAAGCAAATCCCAAAACCAACTCAAAGCACGAAAGCAACAAGCGACATCGAAAACCAAGGCAATAAAAGATAGCAGCGGAGAGGTCCCTCCTGACTCTGCCGCTAAGCCGATCCTTGGGGCACAGTCCACTGAATATGGAAATCGATTCCGAAGAAACAAATTCATAACGAGGACGAGTTCTTAATTCAATCTATCCCGATCGAACGATACCGTCTTGTGTTTCTTAGCCGCGATCTCTGCACCGGGAGAACGGGGCGCTACATCCTACCCAACTAATTGGAAGTTTCGTTCCGAAACTTAAGAATAGGACCTACCGTTAGGGAGCATTTCGTTGGGGACGACGATCAGGAAGGTTCGGACAGGAATTAATGGCATGGCCTAATTGTCCACACGCTAGGCATAACCCAAGTCTCAAGCGACAATTGTTGGCTGTGTGCCCACGCTTTTTACAGAAATTACACGATGGCCCTGGATTTCCTCTTTGGTGCCCTCCGTTGTTAGGGCACTTTGTAGCAGTATTTCCTCTGTCGTTGCTTTGGCGTTTGTGATTGTAGGTATGCATAGCGCCGGCAGGAACGTGAGGATAGTGTGGCTCAAGCGATAGGGCATGATTTATGACTTCACGCATTGTACGATACTGATGAACGGCTACGTGCGAATGGATGACAGGGCGTAGTCCACCTTCAAACCTTCTAGCTCGACTCGCTACATCAGGTAAATAGGCCCTAGCGAATTTGGAGAGTCGGTTGAATCCGGCGGCGTACTCCTTAACTGTCATGCTGCATTAACGCAGCTGCACGAACTCGTTTTTCATTTGACGTTGTACTGGAGGGGGTACAAACTCCTCTTCGAACGCGGCACGAAAAGTCGTCCACGAGATCGCCTCCTCTCCGTGATCAAATTGGAGAGATCGTCGATGCACGTCCCACCAATCGTGTGCGTTGAGGCAGAGCTGTAGTTGCGGGCAGGCGACGCGCTTATCTTCGGGGACCTCTAGCAGAGCGAAGTGATCTTCAAGTTCGGCCAACCAATCTAGAGCTACGACTGGGTCCTCAGTCCCGTTGAATGGGGTGTTGCAGACTTTCTTGAAGTGGCCAAAGTCGAAGGCAGTCACGTCCCTCGTCCTTGGAATTTGTGGCCTCTCTACTTCAAGCACGGGCTGTTCTACCGGAGTCGCTGGCGTTGCCGCGGACTGGTTGGATGCCAAAGTCTGAACGATCTGCTGCAGGGTATCTACCTGCTTCTGTTGGACTGAGAATCGTGCTTCTATATTGTCTTAAAACTTGAGCTGACTCTCTTCCGCTCGCTTCTCGGTCCGTTCATAGCGAGCCTCGTCCCTTTGTTGGTTTGCCTCCAACATCTGCAACATTCGTTGGACGGGATCGATGCTTGGCATGGCTCGCTGGCTCTCTGAACTTCCTGAAGTACCCGAACTACTTCCTTGGCCTTGCATTTCGTCCGGTGTTTGCGCTGCAGATTACACTGGAGCCACTCCTTCAAAAGAAGGTAAATTACATTAGGATCATAATGTATTATGGACTTATTGCATGAACGTATCTCATTTTGGCCTAGCGAGTTCAAGAGTTCGCACAGGAATTTGATCATTTAAAGGAACTTTTCCAGCACGAAGTCTAAGGAACTTTGAATCTGTGCTCTGATACCACTATGTCACGACCCGATTCCGTAGAATCGTTTGAGGCGTCCCCCGAATCATGACCACCGTGCGGGCCTGGAGTTGCGCCCGTACAAGGCTTTAATGATTTGCATAGCAAGCACATATTCAGAGTACGCAGATAAATTGAAACACAGATTTGAAACAGGAAAAGTTCTCTTTATTGATAATAAATATCTATTACAAACTCCTGAACGAGTCAGCTAATATGCCGAACGGCTTACAAAAGAGATGACTCAAAATGAGATAGCAGTCCTGTACATTATATCCCTTTATAAACTCAAAATGATAAAGACCTCCAGGTTGGAGGATAGCTTTACCACGGAGCTGCATTTGTGTATGAAGAGTTACAACTTCGGACTTCAAAAGGCTTCAGGGGGCGCGGTAAAGATGCGCCAACAGCTGGACTGGATCGGGTAGACGACTTCGGCTCCTCGCTCGGTTCGCCTTAGTACGAAGAACCTGTTTCAACGAGGGTCAGCATATCGAAACATGCTGGTGAAGGCGAGCTAGTCGAACTATACCAATCAACACGTTATTTTTAATGAAGCATGCATATTTGTAGGTTTCTATCTTGCCTTAGTTCATTTACAAGTAAGCAGCATATAGAATTTACTGAAAATGAACGTGCCACCGTTCGGTAGATTTTACCTGCCCGTCTGAATTACCTGCACAATACTTACCATGCCTTCCCTGCCACGAAGACACAAGTTAGTATGCAACAGGTTTAAATATACACGATGATCACTGGCATGGTTGCCATAATGGACTAGTCCGAGACAAGGATAGCATACAACGATAGTACACGAGGCGTTGCAAGCCATCTTGTCCCGTACACGATGACTATACACGAGTTTTGCCCGGATCCGATCGGTGCCAGTGTCCCAGCGACCGTCCGCAGAACTATACCTTGTGCACAAGTTGTCCATGATCGAACACGATTAACAAGTTAATAATTCATACAGTTGAGGCAACACGATTGCAAGAACACAAGTGCAAGAACACGAGTGCACGATAAGCAGTAATGCATGATTCATTTAGCATAGCCTTCCTGAACAATTATGCACAATACAATGTGTGTGTCATACTTAGCATAATTCATAGAACATTTGCACGAACAAGCATACGATAAGGCAACAGTTCACCGGTTTGATTAACAAGCATAATAACCAAGTCTATTGTCTTTTATCTTGGTTTCTTTTATTATTATTTGGTATCGTTTGATCGGGACAAAGGAGTGAAGCTTGGAAGCAGGGCTAGCTAATCAGGTTGGTAGCCACTCACTTGGTTGGAAGGAAAGGAGAAGGAAAGAGGCGCTTCACGACTCCGCTCGTAAGCCGCCTACTGCTCGTTCACCTGCACACGAACAGCTCGATTAATACTTCTTTCTCTCTTTCCAATCTCGGAATAGAAGTGCAGTTCAATGAACGAAAACAATAAAAACTATCGAAACCGTTCAAGAAAAACAAGCAAATCCCAAAACCAACTCAAAGCACGAAAGCAACAAGCGACATCGAAAACCGAGGCAATAAAAGATAGCAGCGGAGAGGTCCTTCCTGACTCTGCCGCTAAGCCGATCCTTGGGGCGCAGTCCACTGAATATGGGAATCGATTTCGAAGAAACAAATCCATAACAAGGACGAGTTCTTAATTCAATCTATCCCGATCGAACGATACCGTCTTGTATTTCTTAGCCGCGATCTCCGCACCAGAAGAACGGGGCGCTACAAATAATACATATGTCATGAACAAGCTCGATAAAGAGTAAGCTTGCAAAACTAGGCTATAAAATAGCAGCATAAGTCAAGGTAATATATAAAATATAAGTACGCTAGATACTGATGAAAGGAGGTACAAATTATTCAAGTTCACAAAACAAAAACAAAATAAGCATCATTAATAAAAGACTCTACAATCTCTACAGTTATCAAATATAAAAGCATACCAGGTTATTTAGCAAGCAAAATTACTAGGTTGGGGCTGAGGTCACGAACCAATAGGTACGAGCTAAACAATACTAGAAACGGTATCTACAAATCACTTACGCGTATTAGCTACTCCAAGAGTCTGCGCGTTCTCCACGGTCATCGTGAGGGCTCTCGAGGTATGTTGTTGAGCTGATTGTCCTCTATCCACTGGTGTTACTTCATCTTCGTTGGTTACCACAGCATCTCGTGGTGATCTTGCAGGAATCTCGTCATTCGCTCGTGAATCCATAACTCTGCAACCAAAATAAACAATAAGAGGCGCACAGGAATCAAGGCAGGATGCAAGTCAAGGAATTAATTCGAATCCGAGATAGATGTCAAGAACGATTCAAGCAAGTGGATGAGATCCTAAAACTTATCCTATTCTTTTTGCAGACTTGTTCGGTCCCTAAGTTGAAACCGAACAATTTAGTCGTTGACTTGCATAGGCCACCATAAAAACGTGTCACGAGCCGCACCCGGATATTCGGACATGAGTACGTGAGTACGTCCAGCCTAC
The DNA here is from genome assembly GCA_036927795.1 of Iris macrosiphon. Lineage (NCBI taxonomy): Eukaryota > Viridiplantae > Streptophyta > Magnoliopsida > Asparagales > Iridaceae > Iris > Iris macrosiphon. Next base: position 144,984,320 of record JAYESA010000013.1, on the reverse strand, counting down.
GCCGCAGTGTCGGCGGTAGTACGCTGTCTAGGTCATATTCACAGGTAATTTAAAATCTAGCTCATCCACAAGAATAAATAGGCAAGGATAATAACAGGAATAGGAATGCTAAGATTTTATAAGACAAAATGTGACAACAAATCCACAGTTTATTACAGAACCAGAGGATAAATCGGGGACAAACCCGAGTATTATGCTGAAAGAAAATACTAGCTAACTGGCTATTACTCCTCAAAAGTAGTCTCCTGAGTAGGAACCGGCTCCTCAAATGTATCATCTGCTACCTCATATGGGCCATAAAAGGTGGAGGCATAGTCCTCATCATCGCCTAATATCAACGGATCCAGTCAGGAAAGGAGCAAAGTACCAATACACAACAAAGTTTAAACTAAATATTTATGACAAGTAGTGAAAACTGACTAAGTATCATGTTAATAATATGCATAATAAGTAGTAAAATTAACTAAGAGTTAATTGCTGTAAATCAGGGATATGAGTAAACAGAAAATATAATGAGACAGGAAAATGGAACTACAACAAGACAAGAAACTATGTGTGTGAAATTGTGTATTTAGAATACATAGTTGGCATGTAGGGGTTTATAAGGCTAATAAGGTCGTCATAGACGACTAGCAGTCAGGAATAATCGAGTATAAGGCTGATGGTACAGTCGCGTACCAACAGCTAGCAATCAGGACAGGGGGAAGGGTAAACTACATGCCTCCTAGTATTCTCCCTCCCGACACGAAAAGCAAGACATGAAATCCAAATTCTAACACTAAGTGTAAGCATCCAATGGTACTAGTAGAGCAAAGAACTAATTATCATAATATAAAGAATAAACTTGAAGTGCAGGTACTTGCCTGATTTTTGGATCCCAACTACAGTTCTGTTCTCGGGAAATTTCCAGAAATATCTCCGGATGCTGAAATAAATATTACAATCATGCTTAGAAGATATCAAATAGCTAGAAACGCCTGTCCTTGAGTCCAATTTGGAGACAAGGACAAAAACGATAATTTTGGGTCAAAACGGGGTCCACATGTGGGCCCACTTTGCACCAAAAAACGTGTCAGGGTCAAAGGTCTCCAAATTCACCAAACTTAGTGTTAACAGGTCAGGAACGATGATACGAACCCAACGAAACTTTCAGAATTAGATTTCGATGAGCCGATCACAAAATCGCCCGTCGAGCGGGGCCTGTGGGGCCCACGACACGCGATTTCGTCAACGTTCTCAGAATCGAACCAAACTTGGGTCACAGGACCAGCGTATTGCTACGGGTCCGATGGCACAAGTTTCGTTTCGATCCGACGTGTGTACACAAAGTTAGGGCACAATCCAGAAAAGTCAGATACGGGGCGATGTCCGCGGATACGCGTTGATCCCGGTGTGCACGCACACCCGAATCGACTTCTGCGAAATCCCACACGTCCGTATCGACGACGCGCACGTATCTGTGAAGACCTCGTGCGACCAAGTCATCCCGTTTGGCGGGACGTACCCAGTTCCGGGGTGAATCGGGTCGTTGTTTTTCCTGTTTATGGATCGCGGTGTGCGATCACCACAGGACGCGATGCCCCGAGCGGTTTGCTCGGGCACCGAGAGGGTCATGCAGGCTTCACAACGCAAAAGACGGAATCAGAAACGGGGTTACGAGCAGAAAGATACACGTACCAGAACAGGGTCGGAAAAACCCGAATTTACCGTGTCCGACACAAGGAGAATTAGGGTTAGGGTTTGGGGGTTCTCCGGCAGCCGGAGGCGGAGCTGGCCGGAGGGAGGCCGGGCAGCGGAGGAGGCGGTCAAGGGCAGCTGGGGGCGAGCGGGGACGGCCGGCAGCGGCTGCCGGAGGCGGCGCAGCCGCTGCTGTTGCTGCTGCTGCTGGATCGGGGCGGAGGAAGGAGGAGGAGAAGGAGGCCGGGCGAGGCGCTGGCGGCACGGCGGCGCGGCGAGGAGGCACGGTGGCGACGGCGCTGGCGAGGGTTCCGGTGGCTAGGGCGGTGGCGGTTCGGCCGGAGGGAGAGGGGAGAAGGGGTTATATAGGGTGAAGGGGAGCGGGGGTCGGCCGAGCAAGGCGACGGAGGAGGCGGAGTCGTGGGGCGTGGGCCGGGAGAGGCGGAGCGGGCGGAGCGGCGTCGAAGCCGGGCGAGGCACGGGCTGAGCGGCGGTGGACGAGGGCCGAGGGGTCGTAGGCGAGCTGGTCTGCGGGCCCGCGGGTCGGGTTCGGTCGGGCGGACCCGACCCGACCCGTTATGGCGGGTGGGCCGTGGGTTCTGGGCTGGGCCCAATGGGCCGGTTTGGTGGGCTGGGCCGGGGTTACGGGCTGGGCTCGGGTTAGGATTTAATAATTAAATAAAATAAATAGATAAATAAATAAATAAATGAATAAATAAATAATAATAGTTTTTAGGTGATTTAAAATAGGTCCGGGGTCCGATAAATTCCAGAAAAATTATCCTAAGTCTAGTTTTTCATTTTACACCAAAAAATATTATTTTCATAATATTTTAATATTATTTATTATTTATTAAAAATTATTTAATAATTAAAACTCTGATTTTAATTACAGAAAAAATCCCAAAAAATTCCAAAAAATTGTGAAAAATCCAAATTTATAATTCTTGAGAAATCAGGGGGTTTACAGATACTGTCGAATATCCAGCAAGAAATAATACTAAGTCGGGTGGAGACAAATCCACAACCGATAAATGGAAAAATAGAGACAAGGAAATATAACTAAAACATGCTAGAAAGTAACTAAGTATAAGCAGGGCCATCAACTGCTATCGTACCCTCGTCTGGTATCGGTCCGTAAAGTCGCGGGTACTCCTCGTCTGCTAAATCTGGAGAACAAAAACCAGGTCCTCAGCGGGATGTAACAAGATACAAAAGAATACGAGCCAAAATATAGTAAATGAATATGCAAGATAGACCAGAGATTAAACACAAGGGAAGCATATAAGCCACAAGAAATTTCTACATCTAAGACGGTGGCATGCCAATGATGCTATCAAACATGACTACAAGCAATCGGGATAACCGCAACTCAATGGGAGATCACGGTCCTATAGAAAGCAAGCCAATGGGGACTCCCAGTCTATAGTATAGCTCTTTCGCAGCCCAATGGGAGCTCACGAATGAGGTAGTCAAATGAACAAGTCTCTATTGCAGTACAATGGGTACTCACAATCGAGGATGCTCAAGTATAGTCAATGTCTGATAACGATCATCTAGGAACTAAAGAAATCAATCGAGTCAACTCAAGGAACGTAGAGTAACATATACCATCACAATATGACTATGAAACAAATAGTGATCCATGGAAAGAGCAAATAATGTACATGCACGCAAAACGAGAAAATATGACTAGAGCAACAGAAATAAATTAATATGAAAAATGCATCAAGAAACTATATACGACAAGAAAGTAACAACTGAAAAGGAAAGCATGCAAATAACGTGCAAGAGTTGGCAAGCTATCTTGCACGACAATGTATAAATAAGTCAAGGAAATAAGTAGCAGAACTGTAGGATTTGGCAAGGTATACTTGCCTGGGATTCTGGTTCCAACTGTAGCTCTGACTTCCGTGGGTTCTGCAGGCAGTACTCCGGTTGCTGAAACAAACATCACCATCAGATCCAGAAAATATTAATCAGCTAGAAATGCCTATCCTTGAGTCCAATTTGGACACAGGGGCAAAAATGATATTTCAGGGCAAAACGGGGTCCAAATGTGGGCCGCTTTGCACCAAAAAATGTGTCAGGGTCAAAGGTCTCCAAATCTGTCAAACTTAGTGTCAACAGGTCAGGAACGATGATACGAACCCAACAAAACTTTCAGAATTGGATTTCGATGAGCCGATCACAAAATCGCCCGTCAAGTGGAGCTTATGGAGCTCACGATACGCGATTTTGTCAACGTTCTCAGAATCGAACCAAACTTGGGTCACAGGACCAGCGTATTGCTATGAGCCCGATGGCGCAAGTTTTGTCTCGATCCGACCTGTGTACACTAAGTTACAGCGAGAACCAGAAAGTACATATACGGGGCGTTGTCGGCGGATACGCTTTGATTCCGGTGTGCACGCACATCCGAATCAACTTCTGTGAAATCTCGCACGTCCGTATCAACGACGCGTACGTATCGGTGAAGACCGCATGTGACCAAGTCGTCCCGTTTGGCGGAGTTTACTTAGTTCCGGGGTGAAACAGAGCGTTGGTTTTCCTGTTTTTGGATCGTGGTTCGCGATCGCCACAGGTCGCGATGCATCGAGCGGTTTGCACGGGCACCGAGGGGGTCACACAGCCTACACGTAACAACTGACGGAATCAAAAACGGGTAAACGAGCAGAGAGAAACGGGTACCTGAACAGGGCTCCAGAAAACTGAGTTTTCGTGTCCGTGTCGACACGAAATGGGCCGTGTCCTGACGGTGTCTGCCCTAGGGTTAGGGTTAGGGCTAGGCTGACGGAGCTTAGGCGGCCGGAGGCGGGCCGGAGGGAGGCCGGGGGCAGCGGGGGAGGCTCTGCCGGAGGCGGCGGCACGCCGGAGCGGGCGGGCGACGGCGGCGCAGGGCTCGGGCCGAAGTTGCTGCTGGGCTTGCTGTCGGGGGAGGAGGAAGGAGAGGGAGGCCGGCGTCGGTCCTGGCCGGAGAAGGCTGGCGGGCAGCGGGGGCGACATCGTCGGCGAGGCGGTGGAGGCGTCGCGGCGGGGTCTAGGGCGGAGCCAGGGTGGCGGAGAGAAAAAATGGGGTCGGGTCGAAGGCGGGGCGGCTGCAGGTGTTTAAATAAGGCGGAGGAGGAAGACGACGGGGTGGCCGGTATGGGGAAGAGGGAGGTGGAGCGGTCGGGGGTTCGGGGAGACGAAGGAGAAGCGTCGACGGTGGCCACGGCGGCGAAAACGGCCGCCGGAGGGAGAGGAATCGGGGAGGGAAGAAGAAAGGGTTAGGGTTTAGTTCGGGTCGGGTCGGGTCTCAAGCGGGTCGGGTCTGACCCGGATCCGACCCGTTAAGGGGTTTGGGTTGGTTCGGGCAGACCGGCCGGTCCGGTTCGGTCTAATATTGGGTTCGGTTTGGTTCAGATTAATTTAGTTTATTTAATCAATAGTTTTTAAGGCTTTAAAATTGATTCCGGGGTCCAATAAATTTCCGGAAAATTATCCTATGTCCGGTTTTTTATTTTACACCATAAAATATTATTTTTATAATATTTTAATATTATTAAACCTCATTTAAAAACTATTTAATAATTAAAATACCTTAGTTTAATTACAGAAAAATCTCAGAAAATTCCAGAAAATTGTGAAAAATTTCAAATTAAAAATTCTTGAAAATCAGGGGATTTACAATATATATATTAGTTCTTCTTCATTGCTCTCTTCGATATGTTGTGTGGAGAATCCCTTGAGCCATACGTGCGCGCCACCGGACGGCACACGTGTCCATACCTACGGGTGCCGTCGAATGCGGATTTAATTTACTGTTCTTCTGGGATCCAAAATTTTTTTTGTTCCTTTTTATTTTTTGAACCGATTTGACTCATTCAAAATTTGAACGTTGAGGCTCTATGTCCAAGTTCATTGAACACTTGTGACAGCTTCTGTAACAGTTCATTTGACAGCAATTTATCCATGTTTTTTTCCATTTGTAATTGCTACTTAAAGACGTGTTTATGAGCCATTTACTATCCTGTCCGTGGCTATATTTAGGGACTACATATATATTGTGGTCTCCTCCTCAATTTTTTGGAATAGAAAATTATTCTACATGAAAGTTCTCTCTCATTTCTCTCTTGAGCCACATTATATTCTTTTATCAATTTCTGAAAAATAATATATATATATATATATATATATATATATATATATATATATATATTAACAACAGTTGTTTCAACGAAGAGGAGATTTTATTGTTGATGTAAGATTTTGATGTTATTTAATTATAACTATGAAATTGTTAATGATATTTGTTGCAGAAAAATTAGACAAGATTTTTTTTTTGTTTTTTTTTGTTTTAGTGGCCAGTTAGCCAGTCACCAGCTCATTCACAAGCTGGCATCGTGTCGAAGCTACTCAAACAGATCGCAAATGCATGACCATTAGCATTGTTACTAATTAAAATGTATGCTTCTGGCTGCTGCTTGCATGGTAAATTGTGCTAGTAATCATGGTCACAAGTTTGTAATACCAAAAATCTAGAGAAAGATTCAAGCAAGACGTGAACAGATAAATATGATATGTTGTAGCAGATAAATTCAAAGTCAAAGACATAATTTTTATAATTTACAATGTATTTGTCTTCTATGTATGCATACCGATTTTTTTCCGTGTATATTCTAGAACGTCCTCTGTATATACTTTGTTTGGACGTTGAAAACTCGATATATACGACGTGTTCTTTGATCTCTTGGAAATGTTCAAGAGCAGTTGTTAATAAATATATGCATTTAAAGTCGAAAAGTGACGAGGACTGGAGAATAATTGTCTCAGGTTTGTCAAAAGGAGGAATGAAATTGGTCACAAAAGACATGGTCCCGTTTCTAATGCTAGGTATAAACGGAACCCACATGCCTCGTGCAAAAATATTGAAGTGCAAACCCCGCGGAGACTCAACAAATTGGTCATACACATGATCGTTACGATCCCACATGTCATTGGAATTAGAGCAGCGTAAATAAACTTGTATGAGAATATATAATTATATCGTGTTGGACGCTGAATTAATTATATGATATTAATGAAAACCGTTCTATTGGGTATTCTATTTGTCGACATTCAAAGTCAAAAGTTTGAACGGGAATGGACGGAAAGTAGCAGCCACGTGCCTCCAACAGCAGAGATATATATATATATATATATGTATATATTTGGTTCCTCGTCACAAGAACAACATATATAGAGTAACAAACAACTGCGAGTCTACAAAATACAAATGGAGTCCGTTCAATGCATGCAAGCGTTACTCGTGGCCATTGGATTTCTTCCTCTCTTCGGCGTGCTGTGGATCTTCTGGCTCCTCCCACTAAGAATGAAGCTCAGGCTACAGAGTAGCGGCTTCGATGGTCCTCCTCCTGTGTTCCCTTTGGGGAACTTGAAACAAATGAACATGATAGGAGAGGGAGTTGCTTCTGACCCCCTATCTCCATTAAGCCATGACATCCATTCCACAGTGTTCCCTTACTTTGCTTCATGGAGAAAATCCTACGGTGAGTTAAAATGCTTACTAGTATGCAAGTTACAACATAGCCAATGTGAGTATCTAAAAGCTTCCGAAAACAGATATTTATTGGTAGGACACGTTTAAAATTTGGAGAGCCACTTGACTGTATTTTTCATGTGTGAACAAAGTCCACTGCAGACTTAACTAAAGAAAAAATATTTTTTTAACATGTATTCTACAGACACATGTTAAGAATAATTAATACATAATTTTTTTTACTTTGAAAATTGTTATCAACATCCAATAAATATTAGAAAAATTATTTTTTTATTGAAAAATTATTTTATTGGGTCTTGATGACATTTTTCAATACAAGAAACTATTTTTTTTAACGTTTATTGGATGTTGATAACAATTTTTAAACTAAAAAACTATTTATTAATTATCCTCAACATGTGTCGTAAGGGCAAAAAATATATGTTAATAAGATCCAATTTTTTTTTTGCCTAGATATTTACTTATTTTGGGCATTGCGTAATATTTTCAGGAAAGGTTTTCACGTACTGGCTTGGCACTGAACCGTTCTTGTACATCGCGGAACCGGAGTTCCTAAAAAAGGTGACCTCAGGAGCACTGGGAAAGAAATGGGGGAAGCCGAACGTGTTTAAGCACGATAGGAAGCCGTTGTTTGGGAACGGACTGGTTATGGCCGAAGGGGATGATTGGGCTCGTCACCGCCATATCATCGCACCGGCGTTCTCGGCTACAAATCTGAACGTAAGCCAAACTTTCACTACTTTCTACTGCATGGTTGTAGCACGTCAAATGTAAATATGTAAGTGGTGACATCACGGCGGGACGTAAGTTCGAGGAATTTGTAGTAAAGTGACTTTAGCAATAGTGTAAGAAAAATGGACTAATATGCATAAAGTTTACTTACGAGAGGTTGAAGTTTTCTTTAATATGCATATGCATTCTGAACCTCCTAAATGTATTCTGGCTGATATCCTTCAGGATATTGCCAATCAGACATTGCCTAATGATTTTTGAATGAAGATTATTTAAAAAATAAATAAATAATAATATTAATGAATGCATGCTAGGCACGTTGAAAACGTGATGATATAAACTGTCACTTAGACTTAGGGTTGTAAATTAATCCACCGTCAAAATATTGAGTATTTAAGTGCAACTTTGCCTTAGATTAAAGTGTCAACATTCTGTCACTATAGAAGAAAACAGTAATTTGTATGTTCAAGTGTTAACGCTTTACATAGCCAGCCAGTCCATGTCAATTAATGTTGTACTATGTTTTCATGCAGACAATGCTAAAAATGATGGTCGAATCCACCTCGAAGATGCTTGAAGACTGGGACCATCAGGTGTCCACCAGCAACAACCACCAGATCGACGATGTCGAGAGGGACATCGTCAGAAACGCGGCAGAAATCATCGCGAAGACGAGCTTCGGGCTGAGCCAGCACAACGGCAAGCTCGTGTTCGAGAAGCTTCAAGCCATGCAGACGATGCTGTTCAAGACCAACCGCCTTGTCGGCGTCCCGTTCAGCAAGCTCTTGTATCCGACGCAGACCCGGGAGGCCCAGAAGCTAGGGAAGGAGATCGACCGGCTTCTCCTCGCCATCGTCGATTCTAGGAGGGAGGAAGTGGCATCTGGCTGCAACCAGAGCACCGACCTTCTTGGCCTGCTGCTCGCCGCCGACCAGGACAACGCGAGGGTAGAGAGGAAGCTGACGAAGATGGAGCTCGTGGACGAGTGCAAGACCTTTTTCTTCGGCGGCCACGAGACCACGGGCCTCGCGCTCACCTGGACCTTGTTCTTGCTGGCCTTGTATCCGGAATGGCAGAGGAAACTCAGGGAGGAGGTTGCGGACGTCACGGGAGGGAAACCATTGGACTACACCATGCTCGCGAAATTGACAAAGGTGAGTTAATCAGCCCTCCGTCAAGTCCTTAAAGTTGATACAACAAAACTAAAGCTAACAACAAATACATTAGTCCTCCATCAAGTCCTCAAAGTTGATAGGATTGGTTGGTATCGGATGAATGAAGTGCCAGGATCTCTTGATCATTCTTGAATCTTGATTATTGCTGCATGATTTTGGTGGGGACATGAGTGGTTAGGCTTCCCTTGTTAGGATATAAATATATAAAAGTTTACAGGGTTATGTTAATATGTGTCCTAAGACACCTAATATATTGATATAACGTGTTATCGTGTGTTCTTAGGACACATGTTAACATAATCCAAGTTTATATTCTTAAATTGGAGCATGCAAGATTGGAATCCTCAGACACAAATTAATGTTAAATTTGAAAAAAATAATACATACGGCTATGCTAATCCTCTCTATCCAAAATGGACTTTCAATTTTGTAAGACATTTTGGATTATGAATATATAATCCTTAAACATCATCAAAACACCTATATATTTAATTTGGTGCAATATATATATATATATATATATATATATATATATATATATATATATATATGGGAAGTTTACACTCCCTCCACATGAATGCAATCCATTTTAGAAAAAAAAAAAAAACTAAAAAACTCTTCTATCATTCACAACTTATTATCTTTCTGTTCCTTATATATGCAGATGGAATGTGTACTAAATGAGGTCCTTAGGTTGTACTCTCCAGCACCAAATGTCCAAAGACAGGCAAGAGAAGACGTTCGAGTCGGAGGCATCGTCATCCCCCGGGGGACCAACATGTGGATCGATGTCGTCGGCATGCACCATGATCCGGCACTATGGGGCGATGATGTGAACGAATTCAGACCAGAGAGGTTCAAGGAGAGCCTCTCTGGTGGATGCAAGCACAGGATGGGATTCTTGCCGTTTGGCTTTGGTGGCAGGCTATGCGTAGGGAGAAACCTCACGGCGATGGAGTACAAGATAGTGTTGTGCCTCATCCTTCGCAAGTTTTCGATGTCTATGTCACCTGAGTATTTACATTCTCCCAAGATTATGCTCACTTTGAGACCTTCACATGGGATGCCTCTCATTCTTCAACCGCTAGATGGTACATCAAAGTGAGAGAGTTCGATTCATGGATATTGATGACTTGATCCCAATATATTCTTATTTCTCCTCCAGATTAGACAGCAGAATCTATGTAATTAGTCTTACAACGTATCACAGACACCATCTAGCTAGGTCGCATTTCTTAACTGGGAGAAGATTCTTTCAAATGTATTCTTATTTTTTTTTTCTCATATTCTTTCAAATGTCGAAAAACATAAACTACATACTCTGAAATAAAGCATGGTACAAAGAAATAAAGGAAAATCTTTCATGTAATATCTAAAATATTTTTTATTTATTTTTGTGATTCATTCAAAAAAAACAAGTTTTGAGTAAGGATAAAACCTTAACTAAAATATGTTTTGAGGAATAGATAAGTTTTAATAATAATAGAGATGTTATCAAATTAGTTAACATTTGATTGATTAAAAGGAGTCCTGTATATTAGTAAGTCCTTTGAGGGAAGTAGAACTCCCATAACCTCAGAGAAAATGAGAGTGCATAAGAGAAATGGAGGCATCAAGGAAAAGAGAATTTTGAAAAGAAAATTAGGTTGCCCCAATTTTGACTGATATATATAAAACAATATGTTCTTGGAAAATAAATTGGACTAAAATTTTCCTTCATACGCACTAAGGACCTAAAGAAGTTTGGATATGAAAATCAGGTCACAATGTCACCCCACATGAACTCATTCATGTCTATACCATATATTCGATACATAATAAGTAATATATGATCCTCATCACACTCGTAAATGGCTGTTTTTTTACTTCAAATGATTTAAGGATCGATCTATGTTCATAATAGTTCTAATATATAAATTGTCATGCCCCGCTCCCAAAATACGGTGAGTCGGATACGTAACAAACATCTCCAAGATTCGGGACATACGAATACCCTAGTACTCAAATTCGCGATTGTCTCTTGTAGGATTCTAGAATAGGTTTATTACAGGCCATATATTACAGGAATTAATACATAATACTTCTGGATAGAGGACATTCTAAAACTATAAATTAGAAATGGATTATTCTACCAAATTACAACTTTTATCACAATATACAAATAACCCATTTATATCTTTATACATGCTGAAAATAAATTCTGGTTCCAACTCAATCATTTGCGACAAATCATTCTTGTTCTCCAGCTTCTTGTCAAGGTACAATAGTAGCTTCCTTGAAAATATTTCTACAATTCTAGTGAACAATACTATATCGTCAAACGATATGCAAACCCTCAGTCAATGACGAAAAAAATAAATAAAATAAGAATCTGAAATTGATTTCATTCTCGAATTACATGATAGAGAAATATAATAGTAAATTTCTTAGACACATTTTAGTGCAATCATGAGACAAGGTCTTCCAGCTCTAGTAATGTAACCAAGAAACAGGGTATTCCAACTCTTATCAAACCCTATTCTACTAGGTGTTCAAATCACAATCCATAATCACAATAACAAAAAAAATTTCTATATTCAAATACAATTTATAGAACGCTTTTGGATCACAGCATCACCTATTAACTCAATAAGAATCCTATATACCTGGTATCATGTATATTTTCTTGATGGGTGGTGCTTAGAATTCCAATCACACAAGTTTTATTCCCATAATTTCACATAAATGTAAGAATTAATTGGAAATTATATCAATTATCGAATTACTTGAGTCGTGCTAAAGAATCCATCATAACAAGAGTCAATTACTTGAGTTGATCTCAAGAATCCATTATAACAAGTGTCGAATTACTTGAGTTGAATTTTCTATCCCACACAATACAGATTTACAAATTTATAAAACATTTCTATCTAACATACAATTTCTATCTAACATACAATTTAAGTTTAATTACAGGTTCGATTCCTGTCTCGTCTCGTGTGTCAGCAACCACACGCTTTACGAGGATACTGTTCGGCAAGATATTTTGTCTTAGCAAAATATTTAATATTCAGCCATATATCCCGTTTCGTATGCTCATGGCATCACGTTTAAACGGTAACATTCCATTTTGTAGGACAATTCCGAAAACATGAAAATTAGTACTCCTTGCCTTGGAATGTGAAACATTAAAAATTTTGTTGCTCTTTCGTGCACGTGTAGGTGTGTCATACGCGTCCTATAGTCTAAATCTAGAATTTAAGGTTTTTAGAGTTTTATCCTAAATCAATTAGCCACTAAATGGTTTGAAATAGAGACTAACCAATTATTCGAATCTTTTTAACAATTATTCTCTCTAGATTTTCTTAAAAATTTCGGCAGAGTCTACTTTGTATTCTGGAGCCCAAATTTTTTCTTAATTATATAAAAGACCCGACAAGAAATTTTTAGAGTTTGATCATAAATCAATTAGCAACCCTTCGTAAAATTATTCGGGTTCGCCGACCCCTTCGGTAGAATAACTCAACACTGGTAATCACATGCAGTATATATTATGAATTTAAAGTTCATAAAGCAAGAAATTTTCTCATTTCTTACCTAGCAAGCATGCTTAGCATTCTTACCAATTTGCAACGATGAGTAATTACCATTAGTTAGCGTTTTGGTACTCTATCACAAGCACAAGTAGAACTAGGATTTCTCATTAGTAACATAATTCACGAAAATAAATTAAATTCCAAGTCAAATTGAATATTACCTATATTGCATATTGATCTTTTCAAAATTCTATTTCACATTCTATTTGAAGTTAAAAAATAGTGCTATTAACAATATATATGGTGCTATCTATCTATGACATTCATTCCTCATATGCAAATATAGATACACACAAAGTGATACTAACATAATCAACTATTTATTCTTCAGATGTATCCTCTTCACATGTATCCATACTAACTCATTTATGTGTCCATTTTGTGTCATATATATATATATATATATATATATATATATATATATATATATATATATATATATATTCATTTAGGTTATTAACTTCAAAATAAAAAAAATTAAAATATAATTCATATAAAATCTGTTTATGACAAGTTATGAAGTTTTGGAAATTTTAGGACTTGCTTTCTCTTAAAGTCCCTTTGATACCATACTTGTATTCCAACTTCCAAGTATAATATGTTTGTGTCAAGATCTATGAAACATAGTCTGACATAGATAAACCTATAGGCATCCTCCATTCAGAGGTTCCTTGTAAACTTTTCCTAAGAACATATTTTAAGATCTATAGCTTAACCTATAAGTATCTCCAAAAGCTTAGCCTGAATCCTATACTTAGGTTTTCTAAATGTCGAGACTTGCATCATATCATGGGTTCTATATCTTTCGAGACCTGTATAGGCCACCACTAAAAGACACGTCACATCCCGCTCCTAAAATACGGCGAGTCGGATACGTAACAAACATCTCCAGGTTATGCGACATACGAATACCCTAATACTCTTATTCGTAATTGTCGCCTGTAGAATTCTAGGATAGGTTTATTATAGGCCATATATTACATGAATTAATACATAATACTTCTACATAGAGGACATTCTAAAACTATAAATTAGAAATAGGTTATTCTACCCAATTACAACTTTTATCACAATATACAAATAACCCATTTATTCCTTTATACATGTTGGAAATAAATTCTGGTTCCAACTCAATCGTTTGCGATAAATTCTTCTTCTTCTCCAACTGCTTATCAAGGTACAAAAGTAGCTTCATTGAAAATGTTCCTATGTTTCTAGTGAACAATACTAAGTCATCAAATGACATGAAAGCCCTTAGTCAAGGACGAAAAAATAAATAAAATTAGAATCTTGAAATGATTTGATCTCGAATTACAAGATACAGAAATGGAATAGTAAATTCTTTAGACAAATTTTAGTGCAATCATGAGGCAAGGTGTTCTAGCTCTAGTAATGTAACCATGAAACTAGGTATTTCAACTCTTATCAAACCTCATTCTACTAGATGTCCAAATCATAATCCATAATCACGATCACAATCACAAATAATTTTTTATATAAAAATGCAATATAAAGAACATTTTTGGATCACAACATCACTTATTAACTCAGTAATAATCTAATATACCCGGGATCATGTAAATTTTCTTGATGAGCGATGCTTAGAATTTTAATTCCACAAGTTTTATTTCCATAATTTAACATAAATGTAAGGATTAATTTGAAATTATATCAAGTGTCAAATTACTTGAGTCATGCTCAAGAATACATTATAACAAGAGTCGAATTACTTGAGTTGATCTCAAGAATCCATTATAACAAGTGTCAAATTACTTGATTTGATCTCATGAATCTATTATAACAAGTGTCGAATTACTTGAGTTATGCTCTAGAATTGTCACTACCACATTTTTAGAATAGGGCTTTATTGCCAATTGCCATATTTATTTTATTGTGTTAATATAATGTATGATATATTTATTATATAAATTGTTTGGTGTTCTTAATTGCATAGGTTAATGGACTAGACCTAAGAATCCACTAGTTAAACCCTTTGACAAATCCCTATATTAAATTAGCATCTAGTTTAAACCCTCAATGTGTGACTAAATCCCTTTAATTAATTAGTTCCTCATGACAAGTCATGAAGGGCAAATTAGACTCTTTGCATTAGAAGCCCTAACCCTAACCCTAGTCCTATATAATTAGAGGGAGCCTCCTTCAAGCCTCTCTTCATTCATGAAGAAAACCCTAAGAATAGCCTCCATTTAGAAATCATCTTTCCTTCCTCAAATTTTAGGATTTCTAGCCCTAGAAACCCTCATTTCTTCTCCATCAAGAGAGACCTAGGAGCTTGGACCAAGGAGGCTTGGAGAAGGAGAAGCTACATTAGGAATACATCTCCCAATAGGTAAAAATCCAGAAAAAGCTCATTTAAATTATGTTTTAATTGTTTGTTTGGCCATTAGGAGCCCACCATTTGAATTAAGAATGACTCTTTTGGTTGCATGAGGATTTTCCATGGAGTCATAGGTGATTTAGGGGTTTTGTGATCATATGATGCATTTTTTTTCCAATTTTTTGTAGCCCTAATTATAGATATATGTATTCTTGCATGTTTGCATCATATACGCAGAGGTTTGATTTTGATTTAGGGTTTTAAGCATGGGTATTCATGAGTATCATGTGAATCCCAATTTTTAGCACACTAAGTGTTTGTTGATATGTTTAGTAGGGTGAATACCTATTTATTCTAATCTAATCTTACATATTTTGATATATATATATATATATATATATAACTATTGTTCTGATTATGTCATTTTGGAGAGGGGAATACACCATGGGGAGGTCGTTGTTGTGCAGTCGGGATTCTTCACAGTGCTGTGGTGTGCAACAGATAGGTTTGTACATTAGTAGACTATGGTGCATAGTTTTGACACTGTGAGTTTAGATACTTGTGATCCTTGGGTTGAGTTCAGTGAGTTTTGGTGTATTAAGTATAAAGGAGTTGGCATAGGTGTTGGTATCAGTCGGGTTTTCCAAGTTCTGGGTATCCTGTGCATCGGTTCAGTTACTGAAAACTGTGTGTGTCAAGTTTTTCTGCGTGTGTTGTGTATCAGCACAACAAGGGAGGGGATTTGAGTATCGGGTATCCACTGCTGTGCAGTGGTATCTTCATTGAGAGAGTATCGGGTTGGCAGTGAGTAACTGTGTCTTAGTGAGTGTGTCAGTGAGTGTCTATGCGTGTGTATTTGAGTGATTAGTGAGTGTATTGGTGAGCATTGATACCCAGGGCAGTTATCTGTGTATCACGGTTGCTGTGTACACTAGGGAGATTCAGTGTGTATGTCGAGTATCAGTTGTTTGAGGCTTGTGTGTGTGTGTGTCGATCGAATATCAGTGAGTGAACTATGAATTGTGTCTCCAGGTGATCACTGCAAGAGGGTATCACACAGTGTCAATCCCAGTGTATATGAGGTGACTGTGTTTAGTGTCAGTGGTAGTGTGAGTGAGAAATTCAGAGCAGTATGATACTTGTGTAGGACTACAAAGTGTAGCTCCACCTTGAGCAAGCAGTAGTGGAAGAGGTGTCAGTATGTGGGGGAAATCTGGGAATAGTTCAGTTGTGCACAGGGTGGTTACAACACATTAGTGAGGGTGTATTGGTGTACTAGTGTCCATGTGCTAGTGTATCAGACATGAGGAGTGCTAGGTACTGCAGTGGGTTGGTTGTAATTCCAGTACACTGCAGTAGGGAGAAGTCAGCAGCAGTAGTAAGATTTTAGGTGCAATTACATCAGTGAGCTTTGTGCAAAAGGAAATCTGGGTATATCAGTAAGTTAAGGATCGGGTGCAATAGCTGCAAGAACCTGTGCAGAGATGTACTGCAATCCCGATATCAGTATGGTATAGGTAGTAGTGTGATTTGAGTTCTAGATGTGTGTGGGTCTGTGAGTGTGTATCAGAGTGTCTCAATGAGTGAGTTGTGACACTGGTACTGTGGTTCAGTGTATCAGTGTCAGTGTGGGGGGCTATAATTCAGTGAGTGCGGGTGATGTATTTAAATACCAAGTAGGGTATCAGCCTTAGGTTATGTTCAGAAATAGGTTTCAGTATCTGGTATAGGTGTGATATCTGTGCAGTGATGCACATCGTACAGTCAGGTATGTGTTATATTAGTTGGAGTATCAGTGAGTGGTTGGGGGTAACAAATCTTGTAAGCTCGGGTAACCTGGGATGTGGAACTGTTGTGTTGGGGCAATTGCTACTAGTAGCAGTGCCTTGTTGGTGTGAGCATGAAGCTCAGTTCTGAGGGGATGGCTATGTACCCGTTGGTCTAGAGGTATCGGATGACTGATGCTAATATCAGTTAAGGGGAAACATACAGGTAAATAGCAAGTGGAGAGTGCAGATAATGTTGTGGTATATTCATATGAGGTACTGGTGTGTGTGCTTCAATGGAGTAGTGTCTGTGCAAGTATAGTATAGGTGAGGGTGTGTAGGTATTGGTTTATGCTTGAGTGTCTAATGGTGTTGTTTGTGGTATTAAACGAAAGAATGAAAATATATTCAATATGGGGTTTACACGGAACCCGCCTTCTTTTGTTTACAAATAAACTTGTACAATTTGATCCTATACGAGGATATGGGAGTACAATTTATTTAATCTGGGTAGATATTGCTATAGGTGTCTGATCTACAATTGATAACTTTAGCCCTTGGATCACACGATGCTGAAGAAGTGCCGTAGAAGACAGGAAGTAGCTTCGAAGGTTGCAGAAGAGGGTGGATGCAAGATGCCAAAATCGTCGATCCCTACTCTTTGCCTGAGCTCCGAATTCTTCTCTCTCTCTCTCTCTCTCTCTCTCTCTCTCTCTCTCTCTCCTTCTTTCCCTTGACCTCTGGTTCGATCTTTCTTGGAAGTTCGACCCTGGGTCTGATATTGGTTTCTTGACCAAATTTTTGACCTTCCAATTTGTCGACCTTTGATCTGATATTGGTATTCTTGACCAATTTTTTGACCTTGTTCCTCATTGATAGAGGTCTCTATTTATAGAGTTTTAGTGACAGTGACCACTCCGTCGGTGTAAAAACTGAGGAGTGGAAAGTACAGCACCCTTTTACACAACGGTTAAAGTAACCAATGCCTGCGTATAGATGATCCTTTGAATGAGCGTGTGACGCAGGTCCAACTAAGGGACAAAATGCATATAATCGCTACAAAGATCACGGCGTAGAAGCCATGTAGGTAGGTATCCATTGCGTAGAAGAGGTTGGCATAGAAGCCAAATGTCTGTCACCATGGCATAGAAGTCAAATAGTTATCAAACCGGCATAGAAGCCGAACAGGCGTAGAAGCTGAACATGCATAGAAGCCGAGTGGTCGCAGAGGCCGAACAGGCGTTGAAGCCGAGTGGTCATAGAGACCGAGCAGGCGTAGAAGCCGAGTGGTCGTAGAGACCGAGCAGGCGTAAAAGCCGAGGGGTCATAGAGACCGAGCAGGCGTAGAAGCCGAGTGGTCATAGAGACCGAGCAGGCGTAGAAGCCGAGGGGTCATAGAGATCGAGCAGACGTAGAAGCCGAGTGGTCATAGAGACCGGGTGAGCACAGGAGCTGGATGGGCGTAGAAGCCGCTGCGTACCGTGCCAGAGTGCTGATGGGGACGTCTTAGCCGGAATTACGGCTTTTGAAGATATAATCAAATCTCCTGCATTAAATGCCGAGATTTGCCACCATCCTGTGCATTAAATGTGGAGGCGTATCTTTGATGGTCTGAAACCCCTTTCTGCGCATCAGTCGCAGAGACATGCCTTGAGAAACTGTCACCGCTCTGTGCATTAGACGAAAAGACGTGCCTCGAACCCTGTACGGAGTGCAGCTTTTGGCGTGGCAGGCGGTTTGTCTACTGCAGAACGTAAACAGCTCGTGTTTTGCCTATGTGAAACAAGGCAGCGTATCCCTTCGTGCTTGTAAAAGCAGTTTACGCAAAGGGGATGGCGGTATTTGACAGCCTGGGTCGTAGTGCTGTGCCATCATTATAGCCGTCGTCTGGGTAGTCGAGCCGTATCCCTTTGTCAGAAGTCCAGATGTCAGGTTCATTGCAGGCTCTGACAGGTTCATTGCAGGATTTGACAGGTTCACTTCGGAGAATACGAAGCGTCTCTTGTACACCTCAATGCTGCGTATGAAAGGGGATGAGTTTTACGCCCTGGAGGCGATGAAGCACCCTGTTTACGCTAAAGCGGCTTGGACGTACTGCCTCACGTGGATGGTCCTTCGATCTTTCATATTTTATGCTGCATTTTAGCGGAAAAGGCTCTGTTGCATGCTTTGATGGCTCTGAAGGCCTCTGCTTACGCTGTTCTGCACCAATATGCTGCGTATAGTCATCCGACGTATTTTTTATGCTTCTACAAGACCCCCTTCAAAGCTTTCAAATTCCTCGGAATTTGGAACGCTTTGAATGAAGCATGAACCGCTCCTCATGACTCGAAACGTTTCTGAATGGAGCGTTGAAATGGTCGATGCTGACTTTAGGGCGGATTTATTGGGGACCGGTGTGACCCCTTTCGCCTATAAAAAGGCTGGGGGAGTTAGCCTGTTCTCCCCACATTCCCATCACCACGCGGAGATGATCGCCGGAGTTCGCCGGGTCGACCTGAGGAAGAAGGAGATCATGTTCTTCCAGCGTGTAAGGAGCCAAAAAAGACGGCGTCTTTGAGCAAGTGTCCACTGCAACGATGGATTATGGAAGGATATCTTAGCCTTCCTTGCTCGGGATAATCAGCAATTTTATGTGGTGGTTCTTCGGGAGAGACGAAGAATTGTATTTCACCACGCTGCTTGCAAGTGGCGCCCTCTCCAGTTACCTCTGGTGACGAGAGGCAGACAGACCGGCTAGAGTGGCGATGGTCTGTAGGAAAGCAGAATTGTCCTGCTTTCCTTCTGTTGGAGGATGGGTCATCTGCCCAGTTTTGTATCCTCCTGCCACTGATCATCTTCTTGGAAGAAGAGGAAGACCATCACCAGCGCGAGACCCTGTCAGAGCGGCTTCTCGGTGTGATCTTCAGACGATGGGGAAATCCTTTGTAGACGGAGTTTTCCTCAGATGTAATCATAAAAATGAAAAGAAAACCCTTGTAGATTGGATTTCCCTCATATATAATCATGACTTTAATCTTTTAATAAAATCATCTTTCTTCTTCATATGATCGTCTTGCCATACGTTGCTGTGAAGTCTGAATATGTGTAGCTTCGACACGTCTGATTCTTTACGCCGACTCTGTTTAGAAAGAGGGCTAGGTCCTGTCTTTTATGCATAGCAAATAGTCCATAGAACGCTGTTGAGCACTTAGAACTGTCCCGTTGCTAGGACTAAGGAACCGCGTAGAGCTCTGAACTTCTGATGAACAGAATTTTTATTCAGACTTTGTCTTCAAGAATGACTTCTCGAAAATCCCTTGGAACAGGGTCGAAAAATGGCTGTCTAACTGAGTTGCCATCTTGATAGACTAGATATTCAGACTGGAGTCTGAATGAACCTCCATTTGACCCGAGAAGAGTAATTTCTCAATGTTTGAACTTTGTATGCTTCGGGTACTTGGGATATGTTGAGGTCAAGAAGGAGTATCATCTGTGTGAACTCCTGTAATCGACCGTCTTGAGTTCGGATATGCGGAAAGTCAGAGATCCGTAGTGTAGATGAGCTAAAAATCCTGAGTTCGTAGGCCTATTGAGCGTAGAAAGCCACCGAGCATGAGATCATCGATTTGGAGCTACTGAGCGTGAAGTCGTAGGTTTGTAGCCTCTCGAGCGTAAAAGCTACCGAGCACAAAGGCATCCGGGCATAAAACCATAGACTGATAGCTTGCGAGCATAAAACCGTAGATCTGTTGCTGTCGAGCGTAGAAAGCTCCTTAGCGTAGAACTGTAGATTTGTAGCCTGTGAAAAAGAAAGAAATCTTCCGTGCGTAAGGTCTTGGATCCGTTGCCTCCGAGCGTAAACTAAGCGCCACCGAGCGTGAGATCATCGATTTAGTATCCGCTGAGCGTAAAAGTCGTAGGTTTGTGGCCTCTCGAGCATAAAAGCTACCGAGCACAAAGGCATCCGGGCGTAAAACCCTAGACTTATAGCTTGCGAGCGTAAAACCGTAGATCTGTTGCTGTCGAGCGTAGAAAACTCTTTTAGCATAGGAACCGCTGACCTGCTTTCGCACGAAAAACTCTTCGAATTTGCTGACTGTCCGTCTTTCGAGAGTAGTGGGCTGACGTAGTACCCAATCATAACCAAATATTTAATTTGTGAGATTTGGTTGGGGTTTCGAGGAGCCCGTCTGAGGATTCGGGGAGTCGATCCGAACTCTATATATATCCCAAGCTTTGTAGAGAAAAACTTTTTATCCGTCTTCTGCGAGAGAGAGCTTTGATTGTTTGAGTTTTTTTTCCCCTCATCCTTTCTCCGAGCACTCCGAGTTTCCAGAAATGGCGCCGAAACAAACCCTCTCCACTAAGGGAAAGAGTATAGGATCTTCTTCTCGTTCTTCTGCTCCGACGAGAGAGTCTTCGGTCGGGCGAGGCGAACTCCCTTCTGAGCGAAGCATCCCGCCGACGAGTAGCGCACCCGGCCTTAGAGGTATAGCCTTTGGGAATGACAAGGAACGACGAAAAATCCTTCGCACACGTTGAACGTGACCGCGCTAGGTCGTCTTCTGTGCTGATAGCCTCTTTGAGGAAGATGACGCACGGAGACGTTTTTATCTTTTACGTCCATATTTCTAATGTGTCAGCGTAAAAACTCCATGTCTTGGCAGTTATGAGTGTAAAAGCTCTGGCTGCCGAAAACTTGGTACATACTATAAAATTTTAGTTTTACGCCTCCGGCGTAATAATTAGAATTTTGGCAGTCTGGCGTAAAGCACGGACCGTATACCGCCAATTATGCTTCAGGATGTGACTTCCGGCGTAAAATGACCAAATTTTGTACAGTCTTGGCGTAAAGCACAGACTGTCGTTTCTTGGTCTTTATGTTGCAAGGTTCGTAATGACGTGTTTTCCTTGCGTTTTTGCAGTCAACTTGCATGAGTCTCCACTGGCCGAGGTGATAGGATCCGCTGCTGGGATGCTGTACTCGAACTATTTGGAGGATCTGTCGCATGTGACATTTTCTATCTCCGGACCCCAGTATCCCGAAGGAAGGGGGATCTTGATATCGGCTCAGGGCGAGCGAATGCTGCTGAGTATGATCAACGGGGAGCCCCTAACGTACGTAGACGGGGAGTAGTACATCAAGCCGGCCTTCCTCTTTGGGGACATGATAGACAAGCAGTCCCAAACGAAGCCCAAGAGAGAACCCTAGGTTTTCCCTGCCGAGAGCGTGGTCTTATATCTGCCCACGATGCCGAGAGATTATTCCATCTCGGCTTTCTTCCATGCCACACATCGCAGGAGGATGTCGTGGATGCTGACTCCCGATCTTTACGGGAAGCCGGGGAAGATCTTTCATCTGAAAGGAGCCGACCAGGGGTCGTTTGTCAGCCGCCCTTCTGGCGTCGTGACGTTGTTCAGCGGAGTATGCCCGGGCAGCGTCCCGAGTGAAGATAGTTCAGTGATCCAGCCAGTGCAATTGCCGACTTTCTGCAATGACTTCATGGTGCGAGGGGGGGTATACCCCAAGGAGAATCCTCGGTGCAATGGGTGGATCACCCCAGCAAATCTCCGATGGTCCTGCCTAGTTGACTGGGCTTTGAATCATTTCCGGAGAGAGCTGGAGGTCATCGGGCTGTATGCCACCGTGAGCGTGACGAGTGTTGGGTTGCCTCCCAATCCTAACCTGTTTCTGGCACTGATGGAGGGATACATTTCGCTCACCGGGACCTTCGCCACTCCACTGGGGGAGTTGGGGTTGGCTCTCCACGAAATGGCAGCGATCTCGAGACTGCCGATGGGGGATGCTCTGTATGAGGAGTATGTTCCCACCAACCGAAAGTTGGAGGACTCGGACCCTCGGGTTGTGGAGGTGTATCAGGAGCTGATGTGCCACTACTTCGCGTGCACTGCTTTTTATAATGAGCCATCTGACTTGGCTCACACCACTAAGTGGATGTCCTACCTCTTCTTCCACAGGGCCAGGGCCGTCAAGTCGGTGAAGGTTTCGGGGGACAAACATGAGCCCATGAACTGCTTGGGCGTGCTCAGTGCCCAGGTCGTCGAGGATCTTATGGAGGAGGCTAAAGCTCCAGATCAGTTTCTCAATAACGGGATAGGAAAGTACCCTGAAGGCACTAAGGCCTATAGTTACTTGAGGCGCTGCCGTAGGCCTTTGTTTGAGGAAGCCAAGCTGGCTGGCTTTCTCTCCCTATGGCTGCGTCGAGTAGTGGTGCCTGCACCGCGTCTACGGACCGCATTCATCGGAACATCCTGTGGCCTGCCGTCCGTCTGGTGTTCGGGACAAGGCTGGGCTTGCTTCCTGCCATGGTGTGCCGTATACAGGTTGGACTGAGAGCCATGACTGACGGACTGCTCGTCGATGAAGCTCGACGTGATAGCTTTCCCCGGGTAGAGTTACCATACCTGTATTTGATGAGATGGCTAATTCTCCACAACCCCCGGGTGATGTCTCCCGGCCCTGGTAGCAGCGCGGGGGGTAGTTTCTTGCTGAACTACAAGGACTTCCTGTGGAACGTGAACACAGTCGTGGACTGTCGGCTGGCGCTGAGCCTCGGTCATTGCTGGAAGCTCCTCTGCACTGTCCCTTCTGTACATCATAATCAGTCGGGGATTAGGCTTAAGGATTTAGGCGGAGAAAAGACCAATCTTTCTCCGGAAGCTTTTAATTGGTTGGTCTGCATCAGACCCTCCCATTTGCTGTACAGAAGCAAAGATCATTGCTTCTTCGAGCCTTACTTGCCCAGTCGGTTTGCCAGGCAGTTTGGGTACCATCAGTTGCACGTGGGCAATGCCATCACCAGCTTCAGGTCCAGGGGCGGACTCATTGATGGAGCCAGAGGATGGCGGTACTTCATCATGGGCTGTACGGGAGAAATCTTTATCGTGCCGGTCGCCACCCTCTCCATGGAGCTGCAGATCCTCCATTCGTACGCTCAGTTCTACGTGGTGATCAACACCCTCCATCACGATTTTGACACGCGTGGAAGCTTCAGGATGCCTTCTTCCAAGCCTGGGGGAAGAATCGAAGTCCCCTCGGTTTCATCTGACGAGGGTGAGGAGTCCGTCACTCTGGATGAGCCTCTGGTGTCGGTGCCGAGGTGCGAAGTGCCTCCGTCTGCGGGGGCTTTGGCGGTCTCTAAGAAGCGAAGGGATCCTGCTTCGAAGCAGACTTCCCCTCGCAAGAGGAAGAAGAAGACGGTTGATCGCCCTCTCTGGATTCCTGGCATTAAGGCTCCTAGAGAGGAACCTGCTGCCTCTCCTGTTGGGGATGTCCCTTTGATTGGCGGAGCGGGACCTTCAGTTTCGGCTGGCGGTGCCGGAGAACTCCTGCTTGAGGCTGCCGTTGTTGCCACAGCCTCCGGTAGTGGAATGAAATCGCCTGCGTGGCCGAGGCAAATGGGAGAATCTTTCCCTGGACCAGCAACGGGTGAAACTCCTGCCGCATCCGTGAGCATGACCAACGAGGTTCCAGCTGACGAACCTCGACCACGTCTCGGTGAAGGCTTGGTGGAGCTCCTGGCGATGTCGGTTGGCCCACCTCATTCTCCAGGTATGACAGTCCGTATTGCGTCATTAAGGCGCGGTATAGCTACATCGGCTGCAGACGCGACATATATACCATTGGTTACGGGTAAAGGTCATCTTTGTGTCTCCTTTTAGAAAGATTACTATCATATTGATATCAACTTTCTTGTCCTCTTCTCAGGAGATGGCATCCACGGGGAGTATAGTGTTGAAGCGCATTCTGGCTCTGCTCGGGCTCCTGACGATGATACAGAGGCGTTCGACTTCGAGGAGAAAATGGCTTCGGGGGCCAGCTCGCCCGGAGTAGTTTCGTCACCTCAAGAGGAGGACGAACCCGTCATCGTGACCTTGTCTCTTGCGAGTATGCTGATGACTTCGACCGTCGTTGCCGCACCTTCTTCGGTCGCACCACCTGTCGAGGCGGCGACTGTGACTACCAATCTGCAATCATTTCTGGAGGGAAACTCGCCAATATCGTGGCCACTCCTGGTGTCCAACCAGATCTGGTTGCGCTGACCGAGCTGTATACCAGCACCTTCTACACCAATTTGAACACGCTGATATCAATGGTGTTGGCGAAGAATCTGGATTTTGAGCGACTGAAGAAGGCTTTCCAGTTTTCGAT
The DNA here is from genome assembly GCA_036927795.1 of Iris macrosiphon. Taxonomy (NCBI): domain Eukaryota; kingdom Viridiplantae; phylum Streptophyta; class Magnoliopsida; order Asparagales; family Iridaceae; genus Iris; species Iris macrosiphon. The sequence goes on along the minus strand of JAYESA010000013.1, from coordinate 144,959,360 downwards.
TGGGGCTGTCAGAGAGTTCGGCGATTCCGGGGTAGCTGACGCCCTGGAGGCGATGGTTAATGGGTTGGAGCAACCTATTAACGAATACTTACAGCTGAATTGGGGTATTTTTGAAACTGAGGTGCAGGCCAGATATGACTTCATGACTGCGCGGCTTACCAAACAGCTGGAGAGCCTGGATAACTCTATCAAAGCACATAAGCTGGAGATGGATAAGAGAAAAGCTGTCGTAGAGGAGGCTCTTGCTCTTGAGACAAAGTGCCAATCCGAGCACGAAGGGAACGCAGCGAGGGTTCGCAAGTTGAAGGGGAAACTCGCTATGGCAGAGGAGTGGGCTTCCCAGTCGCTGGCAGGTCTAGACGTAGCGACTGGTCGACTGAGCACCGCACGACGGGACCTGGAGCGTGCAGAAGCTGTCCGAGCTGGCTCTCTTTGGGCAAGGGCCGAACTGTCCTTCACGAACAATCCCGAGGCACGGCTGGAACAGGCTCGCGCTGATGCCTTGGTTTCCAGGGACGAGAAGGTAGCTGCACTGGCGAAGCTGATTCGCGATCTGACTGCTCCCCCACAATGAAGTACCCTTTCTTCTTTTTGTTTCCCCAATATAATTCTGCTCTTTTCGGGAATAAATAAAGCAAATCTTTTCTGACTTTGTGGACCCATCATTTCGGAATATAAATGACAGGTTTGGGTGAGAGTGATATCAGAGGTAGTATGGACGTGATAAACTCTCGATAAACTTCTAGCAGGACATACCCATTCAGAGGTCATACTGACATGATAGAATTATGACCTAACTAGTTTCATTTTGGAAGTAGTTTTGTCAGAATTGAGATTCTCGCTATATCCCACTTTGGGGTAGAGGAGGTTAAGCATAGTACCTTTTCAGGAATTTACCGTTGATAGGAGCCATTAACAGGTCTCCATTAGGCTGGGCTAACCTGTAAGCGCCGTTCGAGAATGTTGTCTCGATCACATAAGGGCCTTCCCACTTGGGCTGAAATTTCTCTTTACTCCTGTGAGTGAGAATCATCGGCCTTCTTACGGCTAAGACTAGCTCGCCGACTTTGAACACTCTTTCCTTTACTTTATGATTGAAAGCTCTGGAAATGCGTGCTTGGTAGAGCGTGATGCGCTGTTGAGCTTGGAGGCGTTTCTCGTCTAATCCTTCCAGCTCTTGAAGCCTTAGCAGGTCATTCTTTTCTCGAGTCAGCTCATTAGTCACGACTATCCTGAACGACGGGATCTGGATTTCAATGGAAAGAACTGCTTCGCTCCCGTAGACCAGTGAGAATGGGGTACAACCTGTCGGTGTCCGTACCGTTGTACGGTATGCCCAGAGACATTCGCCCAGCTTCTCATTCCAGTCTCTTTTGTTTGAAGAGACGAACTTCTTCAGGAGTTTGATAATGGTTTTGTTGAAAGCTTCCGCCAAACCATTAGCAGCTGGATAATATGCCATAGAGGCAATATTATGTATTCGATTTTTATCGCAAAATCGATAAAATGCTTGGCTGATGAACTGAGGCCCATAGTCATGGATTATCCTTCGGGGAATCCCAAAGCGATAAATAACGTGATGCTTGATGAAGCTGATTACGTCAGACGCCTTTACCTCAGCAAGAGGGATCGCCTCTGCCCATTTGGAGAAGTAATCCGTGATGGCCAGTATGAACCGGTGACCTCTGGAAGAAGACGGGTGAATAGGACCAATGATATCCATACCCCATGCTTCGAAAGGCCAGGATGCAACCGTAGGATGTAGATATTCAAACGGTTGATGTATGAAGTCTGCATGAACCTGACAGGCTCTGCATTGTCTTGCATAGTTGATCGCGTCTGTGATCATAGTGGGCCAGTAATAGCCCATTCTCCTAATATGATCCTGTAGCTTAGGACCGGGCTGATGCGCTCCGTATACGCCGTCGTGAGCTTCCCGGATAATCTGCTGTGCTTCATTGTCTGAGAGACATCTTAATAGCAGTCCGTCGTAGGTCCGGCGATATAAGCATTATGAAGATGCATCAAAGTAGAAGCGTAATGATCGTCTTTTGACGGATACTGCTTCTTTGGGGTCCTCCGGCAAGATTTCGTATGCGACAAAATCTATGAAGGGACTTCTCCAGTCTCTTCTAGGGGGATCCGCGTTCACAGCGTAGCTGTGTTCTATGTGAAAGTTGTTTTTCACGCAGAATAAATCTCTGTTAAGAAGGATTACCGAATCCTGCCTTCTTATAGGAGTGGCTAAATCCGCAGCTAGACTGGCTAGGGCATCAGCTTCCAGATTTTGAGATCGAGGCACATGCTCTAGGAAGAACCCTTTGAATGTCATGGCTATCTCGACCGTTGCTTGGTGATAGTGGATGAGGTCTAGATTTTGGACTTCATATATTCCTCTGACTTGATTGACGATAAGCAGAGAATCACCGAAAGCTTCTAGGGACTCGACCCCCAGCTCTTTAGCGACATGGAGCCCGATTAACAGAGCATTGTATTCCGCCACATTGTTGGAGCATGGTTCGTTAAGAGAATATGCCCGGTAGATGACGAGTTTATCAGGAGTAACCAGGACGATTCCTACCCCTGAAACCACGTTTCCCTGGGGACCAATCCTGGAGGAGCCGTCGAAGAACAGTTGCCATGTGTCACTTTCCATTGCGGAATTATATTCTGCAACTTCGTTGGGAATATCTTCGTATAATTTGGAGGTCTCCGGGATCGGATGAGCAGCTAGGAAGTCGGCCAGCGCTTGGCCTTTGATGGACTTCTGCGGGACGTATACCATGTCATATGGTGTTAACAGCATCACCCAAGTTGTGAGTCAGGAATTAAGAACACTCGGTTTGCTCATCAGTACTCGAAGAGGGTTGATCTTGGAGATGATATGGATAGTCTGGCCGGTGACATAGTGCCGTATCTTTTGGATAGCGAACATCAGAGCCAAGCATTCTTTCTCCACTGGGTTGTACCGGTGTTCGGCTTCGACCATCATCCTGCTAAGGTAGTAGATAGCCTGTTCATGCCCCACATCGTTCTTCTGTGCGAGAAAAGCTCCTAGCGAATGATCCATCGCTTGGACGTACAGCAAGAATGGTCTTCCCATGATGGGAGGCACCAGAACCGGCGGACTGGTGAGGTAGTGTTTGATATCTCCGAATGCTTGCTGACAGGTTTTGTCCCATACGAAGGATACACCTTTCTTCATGAGATGCGAAAATGACTGACATCTTCCCGAGAGGTTGGATATGAATCTCCGGATATAGGCCAGACGGCCTTAAAATCCCCGGAGTTCCCTCAAATTGCGGGGCGGTCGCATTTCTACGATGGCCTGAACCGGCCTCAAGTTGGCAGGACCGACGTTTGAGCCATGGCAGCTGTGTGCTGAGTTAGCATCATCTGGTGCATGTTCTCCATCATGGATTGTATTTATTTCAGAGATGTCTCCAGCACAGTGATGCGTTGTTCCGCGTTTCCTGACGGCGAAGCTTCTTCGCGTTCATCTTCAACGGCGTAGACTCCTATTTCCCTGGGCGTCATCGAAGGATTAGTATAGGTTGCTGCAGAAGTCGACTCTATACTCTCAGCATCTGATCTGGGAGATTGGTGACCCCCGGCGTCGGAATCAGATGAGTACGAAGCTGGTTGCTGTGACCTTGCACGGGTATTTTGGAACACCCCAGCTTCAGTGTTCCTGAGGAGGTCTTCGAATCTCCTTCGGCTCGGAGGCCCAGAGGGATGACGTCTTGAGCCCGACCCTCCTCTAGGTATGTGTGAAGCCATGTTCACGGATGCATGCGCGGGCTCTTCTTCCTGGAAAGACTGAGAGTAGCTCAATCGGTCGAAAACTAACCGTTTTGCTTTAGAACAGCAGCAGTCAATCACAATTTTATGACTATTGCAATATTTCTCTCTAGGGGGCGTAATAGACATGTTGGAAGGTCCCCTCTCCTTGCGCTTCTGGATTAGATATTCGCGCAAGTCAGGAGGAGTAGAGGAAGAAGACGACGGCTTGTTCCATCTGTTCCCATCAGTGGGTATGCGGAGATTGGGTACCATGGTTTTCCCTACGCCACCTGTGTACAACAGTTTGGCCATCTGGATGGCGGACAATCCCCGGGGAGGGTGCCTTCTTGCAGCCTGAGCTTGCTTTACGTCGTGGGACTTTGTCTGGCGTAATTTAGAGATTTGCTCAGACTAGCGTAAAGCTGAAGAGGTCCCCAGTCGGCTGTCGGCTTCCTGCGTAGTCCGGAGGGTAGGCAGATTGCTTCTTCGCTGGCGCAACGGCCGAGGAGTTGAGTACTCTGCTGCTTGCTTCCCCTTGCAAAAATCACGGCGCTCATCTGGTTCCCCGTAGAGGTCAGAGGTCGTCTTGCACATGGAGCGTGATTTGTACTTCCGACTTGGCGCCGAGGCATCATCAGAAGTTTGGTCTGTACCGCGCATAGCGGGAGACTGGTTTCTATGCGTATAGCACAGTGGATACTTCTGAGTTAGCGCTGAGGCTTTGCCCGAAGTTTCGTCTGTACCGCACGTAGCGGGAGACTGGTTCCTACGCGTAGAGCATAGTGGATACTTCTGGGTCAGCGCTGAGGCTTGGCCCGAAGTTTCGTCTGTACCGCGCGTAGCAGGAGACTGAATTTTACGTGCAGGACACGGAGGGAACAATGCTACAACCTCATTGGTCGGAGAGGTCGGAGAGATCGGAGAGTCCACAGGAATGGTAGAGGATGTCTTGGGCATCCAGACCTTGTGCAGCTTCCTGTTGTCTTGGACGGAGAGAGAGTGAGAGCTACCCCCGGTTCGAAGCATGTCTTCGTAGGCAGACTGGTCGAATTAGACGACCTGTGTCTTCTTCACGGATCCTACGGATACCGTATCGTGTTGAGTAATTGCTTCCTCATCAGAAGAGAAAGATGTCCCCAACAGAGTCGCCACCTTGTTTGTGGTATTAAACGAAAGAATGAAAATGTATTCAATATGGGGTTTATACGAAACCCGCCTTCTTTTGTTTACAAATAAACTTGTACAATTTGATCCTATACGAGGATATGGGAGTACAATTTATTTAATCTGGGTAGATATTGCTATAGGTGTCTGATCTGCAGTCGATCACTTTAGCCCTTGGACTACACGATGTTGAAGAAGTGCCGTAGAAGACAGGAAGCAGCTTCGAAGGTTGCAGAAGAGGGTGGATGCACGATACCAAAATCGTCGATCCCTACTCTTTGCCTGAGCTCTGGATTCTTCTCTCTCTCTCTCTCTCTCTCTCTCTCTCTCTCTCTCTCCTTCTCTCCCTTGACCTCTGGTTCGATCTTTCTAGGAAGTTCGACCCTGGGTCTGATATTGGTTTTTTGACCAAATTTTCGACCTTCCAATTTGTCGACCTTTGATCTGATATTGGTATTCTTGACCAATTTTTCGACCTTGTTCCTCATTGATAGAGGTCTCTATTTATAGAGTTTTAGTGACAGGGACCACTCCGTCGATGTAAAAACCGAGGAGTGGAAAGTACAGCACCCTTTTACACAACGGTTAAAGTAACCAATGCCTGCGTATAGATGATCCTTTGAATGAGCGTGTGACGCGGGTCCAACTAAGGGATAAAACGCGTATAATCGCTACGAAGATCACGGCATAGAAGCCACGTAGGTAGGTATCCATTGCGTAAAAGAGGTTGGCATAGAAGCCAAATGTCTGTCACCATGGCATAGAAGCCAAATAGTTATCAAACCGGCATAGAAGCCGAACATGCGTAGAAGCCGAACAGGCGTAAAAGCCGAGTGGTCGTAGAGGCCAAACAGGCGTTGAAGCCGAGTGGTCATAGAGACCGAGCAGGCGTAGAAGTCGAGTGGTCATAGAGACCGAGCAGGCGTAAAAGCCGAGTGGTCGTAGAGACCGAGCAGGCGTAGAAGCCGAGGGGTCATAGAGACCGAGCAGGCGTAGAAGCCGAGTGGTCATAGAGACCGAGCAGGCGTTGAAGCCGAGGGGTCATAGAGACCGAGCAGGCGTAGAAGCCGAGTGGTCATAGAGACCGGGTGAGCACAGGAGCTGGATGGGCGTAGAAGCCGCTTCGTACCGTGCCAGAGTGCTGATGGGGACGTCTTAGCCAGAATTACGGCTTTTGAAGATATAATCAAATCTCCGGCATTAAATGCCGAGTTTTGCCACCATCCTGTGCATTTAATATGGAGGCGTGTCTTTGACGGTCTGCAACCCCTTTCTGCGCATCAGTCGTAGAGACGTGCCTTGAGAAACTGTCACCGCTCTGTGTATTAGACGAAGAGACGTGCCTCGAACCCCGTACGGAGTGCAGCTTTTGGCATGGCAAGCGGTTTGTCTACTGCAGAACGTAAACAGCTCGTATTTTGCCTGTGTAAAACAAGGCAGCGTATCCCTTCGTGCTTGTAAAAGCAGTTTACGCAAAGGAGATGGCGGTATTTGACAGCCTGGGTCGCAGTGCTGTGCCATCATTATAGCCGTCGTCTGGGTAGTCGGGCTGTATCCCTTTGTCAAAAGTCCAGACGTCAGGTTTATTGCAGGCTCTGACAGGTTCATTGCAGGATTTGACAGGTTCACTTCAGAGAATACGAATCGTCTCTTGTATACCTCAATGCTGCGTATGAAAGGGGATGAGTTTTATGCCCTGGAGGCGATGAAGCACCCTGTTTACGCTGAAGCGGCTTGGACGTACTGCCTCACGCGGATGGTCCTTCGAGCTTTCATATTTCACGCTGCATTTTAGCGGAAAAGGCTCTGTTGCACGCTTTGATGGCTCTGAAGGCCTCTGCTTACGCTGCTTTGCACCAATATGCCGCGTATAGTCATCCGGCGTATTTTTCATGCTTCTACAGGTGTACCAGGGTATGTTAAGGTAATAGAATATGTATATAGTGTCATGGATCATGTAATACTAGTACAATAAGATAGCATCTTATAACTATGCACAAGGATTTTATAACCTACTAGTATCTAATATAGCTATTAATAGCAGATGTTGGTAGTTATTTTCTTATCTTAGACCATTATGATATAGAATCAACTAGTGGACCTAGTTAACCTAGTTGGGTCTTAGACATGACCTAGAAGCCTCGTATTTAAATAGTTAATCATGCTCATCCTTTAATTCATTATTTTGACATTGATATTCCATAATTAGGTCATTGTGATCCTGCCTTGGGCATTGATCCTCACACCTTCCTCAGTACCACAGACGAGTATATTCTATGACAGTTTTTATTTTGTTGATTAATTCTATAATTTTAGTTGTATAGTATACTTGATTTTGACACTGTGGATACACGGGTTAGCATCATAGATACTTGTCATGAGGAGTCATGACTGGAATCCATCGTGCAAGCTGGGGATGGGGAAATATTAGCAGATTATGTGATCATACCCTACCTTACATGCATCATAGCTTACCCCACATATCACGTTGGGTGTAGCTTAACCATTTACATGCCTCATAGCCTGTTATATATGATTAGCCTGACTATTGCTCGCATCATAGCTAACCAGATGGTTAGTCTGACCTCATATGTATCAAAGCCAATCATATATAATAAGCCTGATCTCGTCCCAAACCGATCACATAATAGACTGATATTTTAAACACATAGCCATATATTTTATTCTTTATTTTAGTTTACTTGTTCTAGCATTCACTTATATTTCTATTCATTGCTAGATGTACTATTGCTTATTACATATTCTTCAGTACTCCATACTTCCAGTATTACTTTCATCTTGTATTTTCTTATACTGATTTTATAGTTTTATCAATATAAATGAAACTGCTGTTTAGTGTTTGTGCTTCGCTCCAATCCTGACTAGATAATATTTTTCAGATGATTTGGAGGACTTCTGTCATACCCACTATGGCCCGGGCGTAGAGGGAGATTTTGTACCAGAGATCCTAGAGGAAATCCTCGCTTTAGAGGAGGCACCAACAGCAGGCATTTAGATTGTCCTATTTATGTATCATTGTTCTAAAACTGAGACTTGGGTTGTATATTTTGTTAAGACTTTTTGGTGGACAACTAGACTCTAGACTTGTGTTGTATTTCGTTGTTGTGCTTGACTTATGTCAGTACTCTTTATCCTTATATCTCGTCGTGCCATTTATTTCCATAGTCTTTGTGATTGAGTATGTATATTTAAAATTGTTGATCAATATATTATCATTATCCTCCCTATGGAGTTGAGATCATTGACAGGTTATGAGTTATGTTTGGTAGTCTTGAGACCTAGACAACGTTCTACTGCCGATGCTGCAGCGTAGGCTAGACGTACCCACGGCTCCTGCCCAAATTTTGGGTGCGGGTCATGACACGTTTTTAGTGGTGGCCCATGCATGTCTAGATTCGTATTTAGAGAGATATCGTAGTGGTTCTCGCTTAGACTATTGCTACGAGCCTGCTTTAGGAAATAGGATTTAGGCTGAGAATATGCTCTATCATAATTAGAAAATTTTTGATCCTTATAATGCTATTCTGAATAGAAGTTTCCTTTAAATTTTACTGTCCTTCCTTGATGATATCGTATCTTTTGCCTTAATTGTTTCTTTCGGTCTGTCTTCAGGATGCCGCCGAAGACTAGGTCCTTGAGATTGGGGCCATCAGCATCAGAGAGGTCTGCCACCTCTCGACCTGATGGACAGACATCTGTAGTTCCTCCTACATCTTCTGTGCATGTGGGAGTATCTGCACTTTTCGGGGGTCCTCCTCCCCCACCTGTTTCGAGGGTTGTCGTAGCTGTGACGAAGCCTCTTCCACCACCACCACCGACTCCGTTTCCAGGAGGTATGCCCGTTGATGGGGCACAGATGTTTGTGCTGATCCAGGGCATAGTAGATGCTCAGAGGATGTCAGCGGAGGCCATCGAGTCCAGGCTGAGGCTCAGAGGGTGCAGGCGGAGGCACACCAGACATAAACAGAGCTGATGAGGGAGAGCATAGAGAATGCTCATCAGATGGCTCTCCAGGCTATGGAGAGAGTTGCACAGCAGCAGCAACACCTTGGCCAGCACCACCAGAGGTCGAGTACTATAGTTGACTTCAAGAGGATGATGTCTCAGGAGTTCAAGGGTACCGAGGGGATACTCTACGCCGACGACTGGCTAGAGGATATAGAGAGAAACTTGCGTTGGCGGAGATTCAGGAGATTCTTTAGATCGAGGCCGCCGGTAGTCAGATGTTTGACATCGCGCTGACGTGGCTTTGTACTGAGCCGAGACTCATTGTTGGGGGACTTACTTAGGAGGCCTTCAAGGAACTCTTCAAGGAGAAGTTCTTTCCTGACGTAGCCCTGGGAACCTTGGAGAGTCAGTTCCATGACTTGGTCCAAGAAAGCATGTCAGTCGACGAGTACGCCGCAAAGTTTTGTCGTTTGAGTCAATTTGCGCCATCGATGATTCGAGACCTAGGAGACAGGGCCCGAAAGTTCAGAAAGGGGCTGACAAGGGAGATCAAGTCTCGCACTTTGGGATGTCGTACTGCTACATTCGAGGGCAATCTGATGGATGCCCAGATTGCTGAGGATGACTTGGACCTCAGGCCCAAGAGAGGACGCGATACTTCAGGAGGAGCGAGCGGTAGTGCGGGACCGATCAAGCGTCCACACTTTCAGCAGCAACAGAGGCCGTACCAGCAGTAGCATCAGCTGCACCAGACACCAGCCTGAGGACATACCCAGTAGCAGCAGCCATAGAGGCAGACTCAGCCCTCTGTCCAGTATGCGTACTGCGAAAAGGCATGACACACTAGGGATATCTGCAGGAAGAGGTTGGGTACATGCTTGTCCTATGGATCGTCAGCACATCAGCTAAGGGACTATCCATCTATTCAGACTCATCCAGGTGGTGGAGCAGCCGCTCAGAGGGGACCAGCCAGGGTACCTACTGTCACGTCCCGATCCCGAAAGGGTCGGTCGTCCTCGCTTGATCCTTTACGGAACTGATTCGTCCTCGCTTGGGGCGTGATACCGTACGAGCCTGGAATTTGCGCTCGTACAAGGCAAGAACTTGCAGTTATAGGAACCCATTTTGAAACACAATTTAGAAAACACATTTACAGAGATTTGAACACAAGTGCAGGAAGAAACATGCTTTTTCATTGATAAATCAGAGTAATTTACATAGAGTTTACATTGATGCGCCTCTCGGCTACTTGATTTGCATTACAAAAGATAACTCAAAAGGCAGGGCGCGCTCCATCAGATAGTCCACGTCGTTCATACATTACGCCCTTGTATAGGTTGAAAGTCCAAGTCTCCAAAATGATCTGACTCTAACTATACTTCAAAATAGAGGTGCTCCTAACGCCTCCTCGTCTATCCACTAGCGTTGCACCGTCTGAGTGCCTGAAATAGTTGCCCACGACGTGGGTCAGTACTCAACTTGTACTGGTGAGCGGGATGAACCCACTCGACTAAATCGATACTAGCTTATTAGGGGCGAGCATGCATTAAGATGACTTCTATAAAGAGGCAAGTGAATTTAATTCATATCAGTTGCATGTTTTGATAGGAATAAAAATAACATAGAATCCAACCAGTGTCTCGATTGCTTACTCAACTGATGTACGCCTTCCCTGCAACGAAACACAAGTATACTTACCATCTGCACAAGACAATAATTAGCATGTGTTCTATTCTATGCGGTCATTGGTGTGATCGACACCTTAGGGACATATTCCAAGCATTAGCGGCACGCCCTATCAGCCCGGGTAGCAAGCCCTGCTGGAGGTCCCGCAATGCATCGTGACTAGCACGAATCAAATATTTTCCTCCGGATCGATACGGTTCCAGTGTCCCGGAATGCCGTTTCGAGGAAATGCCAAACCATGTGCACAAGTTGTCCCAGACCATGCGAATGCATGAACAATTCATATATCATACAATGTATCGAATTAAACAAAAGAAGTTAAGCAGCAACATATATCTCATGCAACAGTTCATATTTTTTCAATGCGGTGTTCCGATTTTGGTATCCCATAGTCTAAACTCCATCCGAGGCACTAGGCCGCCACCAACAACCAATTCCCTTTATAAATAACCTAAATTATAAGGTGTACAAGCATATAGTAAAATTAGTCTACAAATCCCATGTTCCTTTCGTAGTGGCTGGCATGTATTGTGGCAAAGGATTTCCTAGGCGTCCAACCGGGCATCATCGAGTGAACGTTTGAAACATTAAAGATGTTGGCATGAAGAAGTAGGAAAGAAGGGTCCAAACCACTCACTGGTTAAGGAAAAGGTAGCTGAAACAAAGATTCCCGCCTAGCGACGATCAAACGTCAGTTACGCGGACCTGTACAGCACGAGCACCAATTAGAATCTTGCCTATCCTTCCTTGCCGAACTCCCCAAGAATCAAAGCTCCAAACGATAAAACCAGCAGCGAAAACCAAGCAAATGGAAAGCAACACCAAAACAAATCCCAAAGCGGCAATCAAGAAAACCAAGCAACAAAACACGAAAACTATTGGACTTGTTTCAATAGAGGCCTTTCCATGAGTTGGAAAGGATTATCGCATTTCGTCCGTGGCAAGAAGATGCCGAAGTTCTAAGTTATAACTCAAACGGACTAGCCACAAGCCCAATTACGTAGTGCACATCCCGGTCGGATTGGGATTTGAGGCACTACATAATATACCACTAAGAAAAAGTTTCGACCCGAAACTTAAGAACAAGGCCCTACCTCCGACTGAATGAACAATGAAGGATACTTCTCCTTCATCTTCGATTCCATTTCCCAAGTTGATTCCCCAGCTGAATGGTTCCGCCACAGCACGTGAACCAAGGACATCGTACGGTTGCGAAGTACTTTTTCCTTACGATCCAGGATCTGCACCGGTTCTTCTGAGTATGACAAGTCCGCGCGCAGTTCCATCTGTTCGAAGCTAACCACATGACTTGGGTCATGCACATACTTTCGTAGTTGGGTAACATGGAATACGTCATGCACTTCTGCCAAGGCGGGAGGCAGTACAATCCGGTACGCCACAGCTGCCACTCGTTCTAGTATCTTGAAGGGGCCGACAAACCTTGGACTCAGTTTGCCCTTCACGCCAAAATGCATCACACCACGCATCGGCGTCACTTTCAAGAAGACATGATCCCCGACCATGAACTCCAAAGGTCTTCGATGTGCATCAGCATAACTTTTCTGTCGGCTCTGCGCTGTGCAGAGTCTTTCCCGAATCAAGCGAACTTTCTCAACTGCCTGCTCTACCAGCTCTGGCCCGAGTACCTGCCGCTCGCCGACTTCGTCCCAACAGATTGGAGATCGACACTTACGCCCATATAGTGCTTCATACGGTGCCATCTGGATGCTCGATTGGTAGCTGTTGTTGTACACAAACTCCGCCAAAGGAAGATGCGTGTCCCAACTAGTCTTTAAATCGATCGCATACAGCCGTAACATATCTTCAAGTATCTGATTTGTCCTCTCTGTCTGTCCGTCAGTCTGCGGGTGGTATGCGGTACTGAACTGTAGCTTGGTTCCCAAAGCAGCTTATAGACTAGTCCAGAAATGAGATAAGAAACGTCCGTCACGGTCAGAAATGATTGAGGCAGGTACTCCGTGTAATTGGACAAACTTATCTATGTAAATTTGTGCTAACCGATCGACGCTCCAAGTAACTTTTATAGGCAGAAAGTGGGCTAATTTGGTCAAACGATCAACTATGACCCAAATTGCATCGTGCCCCCGCGGCGTCTTCAGAAATCCCATAATAAAATCCATAGTGATGTTGTCCCATTTCCACTCGGGAATAGCGAGGTTCTGCAGTTCCCCGCCGGGCCTCTGATGTTCAGCTTTCACCTGCTGACAGGCCATGCACTGTGACACAAAGGTCACCACATCCCGTTTTATACCGTGCCACCAGAAGGTCCCGCGTAAGTCCTTGTACATCTTAGTGCTCCCAGGATGCAAAGAATACTTCGCGTAGTATGCTTCCGCCATAATTTCCCTCCGGAGTTCTAGGTCGTTAGGAACACATAGCCTCCCTTTCATCTGTAAGGCCCCATCTTCGCCTGCCACAAAGTCAGACGTCTTCCCCGCCGAGATCAGTCTGCGTACCTTCGCTAAGAACTGATCGCCCTCCTGAGCTGATTTGATTTTATCTCTTAAACCCAGTTCAAGATGGAGTGGTGCCAGCTGCACTCCTTGATGCCGAACTCGAAACTCGATGCCCATCGCCTCAAGATCTCGAAGTAAACGGTTGTCTATAGATAACGAGCCCATGTGCTTCCGACTCAGAGCATCAGCAACGACGTTTCCCTTGCCTGGTGTATACGCGATTGTTAGGTCATAGTCCTTAATCAGTTCTAGCCAACACCGCTGCCGGTGGTTCAATTCCCACTGGGTGAATAGGTACTTGAGGCTCTTGTGATCGGTAAAGATTTTGCAAGCAACACCATAAAGATAATGCCTCCACAACTTCAGTGCAAACATAATTGCCGCCAATTCCAGATCATGTGTCGGGTAGTTTTTCTCGTGCGGCTTCAGTTGCCTGGAGGCATACCATATTACCTTGTCCCTCTGCATGAGCACACACCCTAAGCCGAGTCATGAAGCATCGCTGTATATCTGAAACTCCTCTACCCCATCTGGAAGTGCAAGAATCGGAGCTGAAATAAGACGCCGCTTAAGTTCCCGAAAGCTGGCTTCGCAGTCATCACCCCATTCGTATGCAATCCCTTTCTGAGTAAGGCGAGTCATAGGCGAGGCCAGTTTAGAGAAATCCTTCACGAACCTACGGTAGTATCCCGCTAGGCCCAGAAAGCTTCGAACTTCGCTGGCTGACGTAGGTTGTTTCCAGTCCACCACCGCCTCTATTTTCGTCTGGTCTACGGCGACGCCTTCGGCCGAGATGACATGACCAAGGAATGCTACGCTGTTCAACCAGAACTCATACTTGCTGAGCTTAGCGAACAACTTATGTTCTCGTAATGTCTGCAGCACGATCTTCAGGTGTTCCTTGTGCTCTGCCTCATTCTTGGAATAGATTAGTATGTCGTCTATGAACACGACTACAAACTTATCCACAAACGGCCGAAATATGCGGTTCATCAGATCCATGAAAGCTGCAGGGGCGTTCGTCAAGCCGAACGATATCACGAGGAACTCATAGTGTCCGTAACGGGTTCTGAAAGCAGATTTTTGAATATCTTCTGATTTAATTTTCAACTGGTGATACCCTGACCTGAGATCAACTTTAGAAAAAACTGTAGCACCTTGTAGCTGATCAAACAAGTCATCTATTATTGGCAATGGGTACTGATTCCGCACGGTCGCTTTATTCAGTTCTCGGTAGTCAATGCACAGCCGCATGGATCCATCTTTCTTCTTCACAAACAGCACCGGAGCGCCCCACGGAGAAACGCTTGGACGAATGTATCCTCGGTCCAGCAGGTCTTGTAACTGAACCTTAAGTTCTTTAAGCTCTGCTGGGGCCATTCGATAAGGTGCCTTCGATATCGGTCGCGAATCCTGAAAAGTGTCAATACTGAATTCGATCTCACGATCAGGAGGTATTCCAGGCAGCTCGTCTGGGAACACGTCAAGGAAATCTGCAATGACTTCATCCTGAGCTGCATCTGCACATTCCTGCCTAGTATCTCGAACGGAAGCTAAGTACCCTTCACAACCCGAATGCAACATACACCTAGCCGAAATTGCTGATATCACCATTGCCGTCTTTGGTGCAGCACTGCACGAATAGTAAAAGTCTGCCTCGTCGGGTAGACGAAATATGACTCGCTTCTCCGCGCACTCGATTGTTGCATGGCAAGCACCCAACCAGTCCATTCTGAGAATAATATCGTAATCCTTGATGTCTAGTACAATGACATCTAAGGAAAGCTTTCTTCCTCCAATGCAGATATAACCATCCCTACAGATCGCATGGGCGGGCATGTCGACTCCCGAAGGGGTACTTACGCAGAGGTTCATATTTAAAGCAGTAGAAGCTAATTTATGCTCAACAGTAAAATCAGCAGATATGAAACTATGCGTAGCACCTGAATCGAATAAGACTCTAGCGGGCAATCCTCGGTAAAGTAGAGTACCTGTTACAACGGTGTCGGATACAGATGCCTCATCCCGAGTCAGTGCATAGACTCAGCCTTGAGCACCTTGGTGTCGTGGATTCACTAGCACAACATTGGCATCACTTGCTGGAGGCCCCCTATTCTGATTCCCGTTGTTTTGATTCCCGTTGTTTTGATTTGCCCTGCCCTCCCGGCAGTTAAAGTGCTTATGGTCCAGACGACCACATTTAAAACACCCTCTAGCTCGGCACTCATTAATTCGATGCCCTAATCTGCCGTACCTATGGCAGTGCGGTGCCTGAGATGGACCCCTGTTGTCTGATGTGTGCGGGCACTTTTGTGCTCCTGACCCTCCCGTTTCCTGAGGTCGTTTGCTGTTGTTGGTGCGGGGGGTTTGTACATCTACCTTTGGGGGATTGCGCCCAAAGATCCGCTCAATATTCAGGGCTGCTTCGTAGCATTCCCTATAGGTTTGACATTTTTGATTGATGACGTCCCTACGCAACTCATCATTCAAACCTTTTTGAAAGCGATAGCACCACGCCTGTTGGTTAGGCAGGAAGTGCCCTGCAAACTTGGCCAGCTTAGCGAACACAGAATCATAATCGTCCACAGACAAACTTCCTTGGACCAGATTGCTGAAGTCGTCTTCTTTTTGTTGCTGCACTGCTCGGGGAATATACTGCTCAATGAACGCAGATTTGAACATTTCCCAAGTAATTTTACAGTTGGGATTGGCATCATAAATCCCTTGCTTCGTGGCCTCCCACCAATCATGCGCACGCAGTTCCAGCTGAACTGATGCACAAGCCACTCGCTTGGATCCCCTGATGCCAACCAGGTTGAAGAGTCCCTCCAGCTTAGCAATCCACCCCATCACCACATCTGGTTCTGCTCGTCCATTGAACGTTGGCGGATGCATTTTTGTGAACTCTGCTGCACGGCAGGAGTTCCTTGCTGTAGGCTGAGTCTCTTCTGACTCGTCTTCTACCGCCACGGCCGGCGACGTGACAGGAGTCACTATGGCAGTCCCGTTGTTGGGTACCAAGGATGCAATCAGTTGCATCATGGTATCCATCTGCTTCTGCTGAGAAGCAAATTGCGCCTGCTGCGTAACGGCTTGTTGTTGCTGCACCTCCATGAGATGCATAAGCCGTTCTGCCATTCCGGTTAAACCCGCTCCTCCGGATTCTCCAGAGCTTGCTGGATCGCTCTGTATGGGCTGAGCACTGCTGGCAGTTGCAGTGTTCTTCTTTGCCATGACTATAAAAGAGAGTAGCTTGTTAACACTCCAAAAATGATAGATTTTGTATCTATGGGCTCATTGTATAGGCGACTCATCTCATGCAGCGGACGCCGAACGCAACTCAATTGAGAGGTGCATCAAACTCCTTTATAGTTCTTTAAAAATCCCGTGGAAGTAAAGCCTAAGCTCTGATACCAATATGTCACTTCCCGATCCCGAAAGGGTCGGTCGTCCTCGCTTGATCCTTTACGGAACCGATTCGTCCTCGCTTGGGGCGTGATGCCGTACGAGCCTGGAATTTGTGCTCGTACAAGGCAAGAACTTGCAGTTATAGGAACCCATTTTGAAACACAATTTAGAAAACACATTCACAGAGATTTGAACACAAGTGCAGGAAGAAACATGCTTTTTTATTGATAAATCAGAGTAATTTACATAGAGTTTACATTGATGCGCCTCTCGGCTACTTGATTTGCATTACAAAAGATAACTCAAAAGGCAGGGCGCGCTCCATCAGATAGTCCACGTCGTTCATACATTACGCCCTTGTATAGGTTGAAAGTCCAAGCCTCCAAAATAATCTGACTCCAACTATACTTCAAAATAGAGGTGCTCCTAACGCCTCCTCGTCTATCCACTAGCGTTGCACCGTCTGAGTGCCTGAAATAGTTGCCCACAACGTGGGTCAGTACTCAACTTGTACTGGTGAGCGGGATGAACCCACTCGACTAAATCGACACTAGCTTATTAGGGGCGAGCATGCATTAAGATGACTTCTATAAAGAGGCAAGTGAATTCAATTCATATCAGTTGCATGTTTTGATAGGAATGAAAATAACATAGAATCCAACCAGTGCATTGATTGCTTACTCAACCGATGCACGCCTTCCCTGCAACAAAACACAAGTATACTTACCATCTGCACAAGACAATAATTAGCATGTGTTCTATTCTATGCGGTCATTGGTGTGATCGACACCTTAGGGACATATTCCAAGCATTAGCGGCGTGCCTTATCAGCCCGGGTAGCAAGCCCTGCTGGAGGTCCCGCAATGCATCATGACTAGCACGAATCAAATATTTCCCTTCGGATCGATACGGTTCCAGTGCCCCGGAATGCCGTTTCGAGGAAATGCCAAACCTTGTGTACAAGTTGTCCCAGACCATGCGAATGCATGAACAATTCATATATCATACAATGCATCGAATTAAACAAAAGAAGTTAAGCAGCAACATATATCTCATGCAACAGTTCATATTTTCTCAATACGGTGTTCCGATTTTGGTATCCCATAGTCCAAACTCCATCCGAGGCACTAGGCCGCCACCAACAACCAATTCCCTTTATAAATAACCCAAATTATAAGGTGTGCAAGCATATAGTAAAATTAGTCTACAAATCCCATGTTCCTTTCTTAGTGGCTGGTATGTATTATGGCAAAGGATTTCCTAGGCGTCCAACCGGGCATCATCGAGTGAACGTTTGAAACATTAAAGATGTTGGCGTGAAGAAGTAGGAAAGAAGGGTCCAAACCACTCACTGGTTAAGAAAAAGGTAGCTGAAACAAAGATTCCCGCCTAGCGACGATCAAACGTCAGTTATGCGGACCTGCACAGCACGAGCACCAATTATAATCTTGCCTATCCTTCCTTGCCGAACTCCCCAAGAATCAAAGCTCCAAACGATAAAACCAGCAGCAAAAACCAAGCAAATCGAAAGCAACACCAAAACAAATCCCAAAGCGGCAATCAAGAAAACCAAGCAACCAAACACGAAAACTATTGGACTCATTTCAATAGAGGCCTTTCCATGAGTTGGAAAGGATCATCGCATTTCGTCCGTGGCAAGAAGATGCCGAAGTTCTAAGTTATGACTCAAACGGACTAGCCACAAGCCCAATTACGTAGTGCACATCCCGGTCGGATCGGGATTTGAGGCACTACACCTACAGCAGCAAGAGGCCAGCAGAGGGGACCTCCACTTCCACCGCAGCAGCAGAGGTTTGCTCAGCACCAGCAGCAGCAGAGAGGTGCACCCCAGGGACGAACATACGCCATGACGATCGAGGAGGTTGAGCCAGCCGAAGACATGATTTCAGGTTCAGTTCTTCTCGATTCTATTCCAGTACTTGCATTATTTGATTCTGGCGCCACTACCAGAAAAAGTCAAATTAGCGACGTTTAAAAACGTCGCTAAATGACAAAAAAATGTCGCTAATCACATTTAGCGACGTAATTAGCGACGTTTCAAAGAAGTCAAAAAAAGCAAGTCGCTAAAAGAAAAAACGTTGCTAAACGTCGCTATGCCGACGTTTTTTAGCGACT
Source organism: Iris macrosiphon (assembly GCA_036927795.1). Taxonomy (NCBI): domain Eukaryota; kingdom Viridiplantae; phylum Streptophyta; class Magnoliopsida; order Asparagales; family Iridaceae; genus Iris; species Iris macrosiphon. Next base: position 144,940,737 of record JAYESA010000013.1, on the reverse strand, counting down.
TAAATGTGTCGCTAAAATTAGCAATATTTAGCGACGCAACGTCACTAATTAGCGACGTTAATTAACATCGCTAAACGTCGCTAATTAGCGACTTATATAGCGATATTACAGCGCCGTCTTTAATGACCTGGCAATACTGCCATGTCAGCAATTTACGACGTACAACAACGTTTTTAGCGACATGTTTAGCGACGTCATTAGCGATGTGTGCTAACGTCGCTAATTAGAGACGTCGCTAAATGTCACTAAAAATGTAGCTAATTTTATAGAAAATAATAAAAAAAAGAATTCTGAATTGTGTCCAAACTATTATTCCTGCAGTTTATTAAATCACAATCAGTACAAATAGACCCAGAGCAACCCTTCGTTGAATATCTGGGTTTGCCAACCCCCTTGGGTTGAACACTCAACACCGATAAAATAATATATTTAATATTAATAATATAATAAAATTTTAAGAAAAGAAAGCATCTAGCAAATCTTATCGTAAATAATACGACAAATATATATCCATACAATCTCATCCTAAATAATAAAAAAATACAAATATCCAACAACTAGCTATACTACTGCGGATCTGCAGGAGGCTGACCACCGGCGCACATGAAGGATAAAAATAGCTCATACTGCTCCCGTGGAATCGACACCGATGTTGATGGAGAAGTCAGTGACGTCGGTGGACTCTGTGTCGATGTAGGCGAACCAGAAGGCCGTCCCCGCTCCAAGTCTGTGAGTCGCTGGTTGTAAGAATCCATGGTAGATAGCAGCCTCGTACTGCTATGAACCATTAAATCCTGCATCATCCTCAGCCTCTCGCCCATCGATAGCTGTGATGCCTGCAGCTCCATGATGTTGCGGTCTGTCGAGGCTCTAATATTATTTGTCAAATCCCGGAGCTCTGTGATGCTGCGGTCGAGCATATCGAATCGTGCGATGAGCGTCGGATCATCCGCCTACGGCTGGGACCGGAGCTGCTCCTCCATCCTTCGCAGTAACTCATCACGGAGAGACGCAATCTGACGGTCAACGGCCTCCTAGACTCGGGCCGACGACTGCGAGGGCTGTGTGGAATGAACAGCTGTCGGGGAGGCCTTAGATGACTGCGTCACAACCAGGGTGCTATAGGATCCCGTACCATAGTACTTACCCCTCTGGAGACCACCAACTACGGTCACCCACAGGTCGTCCGTCGACGGAGCTGGAGCGGGCTGCGAGGAAGTACCAGCCTCTCCAGGTGTAGGTGCACTAGCAGTCGCCCGCTCATGCAGCCTAAGATACTCGGCCTAGAAAGATTTGGAAACTCGATAATTGCCTAAGTTATATTAAAATTAACACAAAGTAAAGTAATACTTACATAGGTCTGCGAGGCCCTCTCATCAATGAGATTTCCGTCCTTGCGATGGGTGGCCAAGAAGACGGTCACCATGTTTGCATCCTCACCCCTCTGTACCTGTTAAAAATATATTATTTAGTACTAAACTTAAACATTTTTTCCTACTATTATTTTATGGTACTTATATTAAAATAATATATTTTAAAAAAAAATATACCAAACGACGGAAATGTTCCGTCATCGGAATCGAGCCACCACACCACTTGGCCGCATTTCGCTTAGCCGTCTTGGCCTTCTCAGACCTTTCCTTGTAGCTCGGATCGTCGAATCTAGCCCTCATCGCAGTCCACTGCTCAGGCGTGATCCAACCTTGGATCGGTTTTCCAGCACAATCATGAGCCTTCTGGTCATCCAGAGCATCTCGTATAAGCTTGGCGACAACGGTAGGAAAGAGCCGCTCGATCAACTCGGCCCGGTGTGGAGGATAGAAATACGTTTGCTACAATAAATAATTTAGTAAGTGAGCATCACGGATAAGTTATATAATATGCATAAATTAGAGAATTTATTTAATATACTTTTACCTGGAAGTGCGCAAACTAGAATGCCTTCCTCTCCTCCGGAGCCTCAGAGTAGTTGATCCAAGGGCCACCGTAATTGTTCCTCAGAAATTGGCCCAGGCGTCTCTGAACCGACGATGGATGATATCTATACAGAGATAATTATTTTGATCGAAAAAGTTAATATACGATGAATAAAGAAATATACGATATATATTATGCTAAACCATCTAATTGACTTACTTTGTACCGTCGGCCCAAATATATGTCCTCGTCTGCTCCGGAGGTGCGCATGGAGGATCTTGCTGATGCTGGAATAGCGTGGGCACGACCTCCTCGACATGCTCATCTGTCCCCATGGTTCCGTCAGCAGGAGGAACGCTGGATGAGGGAGTACTATCACGCCTGGAACTACTCGTCCCAACTGTCGGAGATGTGAGTGATCGATATACTGGAGTACTGGGCGTCGATGATCCGGAACCAACAGTAGGCAGTACCGGAGGAGCACTCTGTCTACCTCGGGACCTACCGAATCCTCCGCGTTGTCCTGTCATACCTGATAACAACATATGATGAATATAGAAAAATGCAAATATATAGTACATTCTACAGTCAAAATATGATGCATATCTCAAAGCATTCTACAGTAAAAATATAATATGTATATTCGTTAAAATAGTACATTCTACAGTCAAAATCTAGTTACATTCTACAGGCAAAATATTTTATTTTCAATCATCTTCAAAAAATTTATCTTGTTCGCCTTCCTCGTCCTCCTCTTCCTCTTCCTCCTCCTCGTCTTCACTTTCATCTACTTCATCTTCGTCTTCCTCTTCGGATAATTCTACATCTTCTACATTATTACTCGTGTAATAAGTAACTTCCGTTGAGTCCATATCTACAATATTTGTTACAAGAGGTAGATCGTCCTCCTGATAAGCTATTTCGTCAATATCAAAGGTATTTCTAGCTTTAGTCTTGCATACTGTCCACCAATCCGACCTCGCTGTCCCTCGTCTAGGATAAGTTATGAAGTACACGAGCTGAGCTGAACTTGATAGGACAAATGGTTCGTAGCCTTGATATCTACGCTTGTAGTTTATATCCACAAGGCCATGCTTGTCAACTTTTCAACCTTGATCTTGAATCGGATCGAACCATTCATACTTGAATAGCACGATATTAGCAGGTTCTATGCCATAATTATATGTCAACTCCACAATCTCTCGTAAGATGCCAAAGAAATTATTGCCTGGATCGACGTCTTTGTAGTTCAAAGATTTGATACACAAACAACTATTTTTCGTGGAATCAAGATCCAGAAAGCTGTCTCTGATAGGAGCATTTGTTGAATTGAACCTGAACCCATTCACACAGAAAACTTGGCCATATTTAAACTGCAGTAATTGGTCCCTTGGCTAGAGTTCTAATAGATTCAGTCTCGGATGTTATTAGATGATCGACCTAAATACCAAAGTAGCGATAGTAAGTTATTTGTTTTGCAGGTGCAGAATTAAAAAGTAATTACCAAGTATCTTACATATGCGCTCAACCAAGAAGGAAAATGGTATCTCATTTCTTGTTCTAGTTCTTCGTCTGTTATGTAGGGTATAACCGAAGTAAATATAGTGGAGTCCTTGCATTCTCCAGCAACTCCATAAACTTTGCAGCATCGATATTCGGTGCCTCCTCAGCTGCATCATAATTGTCCGGATTAAAACTAGGTCCCGCCGCATCATAATTGTCCGGATTGAAACTAGGCCCCGCCGCATCATAAACCATATTCACCAACCCGTCGTCATAAGCATCGTGGTCGTGGACATCCATATACGGCTCCATAGGGCTCTGACTCTGATGCTAGAGATAAAAGTTCTTCGTGCGCGATCCACTGATAGTAATTCGGCGTGAAGCCCTTCGAGTACAAATGATATATGACTTCCACTTCTGGATGATATTTCCTATTACGACATCTCACACACGGACACTTAATTTTGGTACCGTCCATGTACTGAGGGAACGCCTTGGCGAACTGCAGGAACTGCTATACACCCTCAATGAATTTATCCCGCATACCGCACATGTCATCAGGATGATGGTTGTACATCCACGAATGATGACACAAATAGTAATTCATATCCATTTCTAGATACTTCTGTTAAAATGACAGTATGTATCATATAAATTATTACATACAGTATGATTCTCTAAAGAAGAAGCTGACAATTAGTTGGCTAGGTAATCTATATTTGAAGTCACATAAAAGAAGCATGTTAGATCCTGTGCAGAGTGTGTGCACACCAGTGTAGGTATAATATTTTGTAGGACAACAGCATGCTAGATCCTGGTAACTATAACAAACCCAAATCCCAGCCTAGGCCAGGACAAAAGCTATGGTTTCTTTTTTGTTAGGCTTGGTTTGGGATTGATACCCCTGTTCTGTGGTTAATCCTTGATACACACATATTAGAAGAATATCTCAATGTTTCACTTATGAGCTTTGCATACCCGATGGTCACTTCTGTCGCACTATGCCTTATGGCAGAAGATTTGAGCAAAGATACTTTAGACTGGATGCTAACTGTGCCTAAGATTGGCTTAATCCATTGCCTTCACGAAAGTATCTTAACATGTTGGTTCTCAATTTTACTCGTGTGGTGGAAGTAATATACAAGCATGAAGATTCATACACCAACTCCGAGGACCAGATGAAAGATAACATTTCACTATTACTTGTTCTCCTAATTAATAATTGAGAGGTCCACTGATGTGTTTTTATTTAGGGCAACATCCTTATAATAGGATTAAGGCTAATTAGAAGATCTATATTATTTCAATAAATAGCATGGACGCTATGGCTTGAACTTTTAGTTAGAATCTTGGAATCCACTTCTCTATTATGCAAAATTATATATATATATATATATATATATATATATATATATTAAGAGAGCCGATCATGTCACAGCTGATATAGGACTACCCTCTTCCCGCGGCTAGAACAAGAATCATTTAGATTTTGAAATATAAGTCCAAACTGAATTTTGAAATTCACATTGAATAATTCCTACTAAATCTAATTGAACAGATTTAGGTAATAAAATATAATTCAGATATATGTAATTAAATCGAATTCGGATAAATTTATATTTTTAAAATTATATGATTGGATTTTACAATGCAAGATATCAATCTAACAATCCTCACCTTGGTTTTTATTCTCAATAGCCACCTTGGAAGTAAATACAATATGTATTAAGCATGTAGTTGTTCATTCACGGTACCTGCCACAACCCCTTACTTAGGTTGAGTAAATTCTTCAACACTGTAGTACTCTGGTGAAGCTTAAGTAAGACTTGAACTTCTCTGTAGGGATTGACTTTATGAATATAATCTCTATATATCTTCAGTAAACTAATCTTTCTTTCACCGATCTTCTCCCTTATTTTTTGACACCTTAACTCAATATCTTTGTTCTTTGGTGATATATTTGATTACTTGCCAAATGAATAACTACACTTCAACTTATAAAATAAATAAGCATTTTGTTGAGATATCCCAAACCTATCGATCGATACATTTAACCAAAAAGCTTCATTGTCTCAACTATTGTTATGTGCTTAGTTTATATTATTGGGACATATTTTATCCTTCAATTTAGACTTCCAACTTACTAGACTCCTTACGAATGTGAATACATATCCTTTGGTAGATCATATGGATCTTGATGCCATGTATAGTTAGCAATAACACAATACACAACTTGATATGATGTAACATTTTTTTTATAAAGTATACCAATTCTAATTATAACTTTTAAGCACCTTAATATCCATTTTACCACATTCAAGTGTTCCTTTTCGAGTTTGATATGAACATGCTCATAATACTAACTGCATATGTACACATGTCACAACATACATCAACGATCTAACTTTGTTGGTATATTGAGGGAACAAAAAAGAAGAAGACAGAATTTGCATATAAAGTTTTTTTCATCTTTTAGAAGGAGTCTCTTATAGAGACTTATCAGTGATAATATATCTATAAAATAATTAATGAACAAATATCACAAAATATAAGCTAGAATGCAATGAGCTAGAAGTATACAATATTTGGGTATCACCATAAAGATAATCATGTGTCCGTCATTTAGTGTTAAGAAAAGAAAGCTAAAAATAGACAGGACTTGAGCATCGTTACATTACTGTCAAAGAATAGAGACAATCAGAATTCTAACCACGTAGTTTTATAATAATTAATCAAAACCCTAACCCTAACCCTAACCCTAGGTCATGATCAGTGTCTGTGTCAGTGTGTGTGTGTCGTGTCTATGTCAGTGTCTGTGTGTGTGTGTGTGTCGTGTCTGTGTCTGTGTCACATGTGTGTCCTGTGAGAGAGAGAGAGAGAGAGAGAGTTAGGGTTTACCTAGAGGAGGAGGAGGAGGAGGGGGAAGGACTCGGCCCGAGGGGGGAGGACACGGCGGGAGGGGGGTCGTCGGGAGGGAGGAGGGGGCGCCGGAGGGAGGAGGGGTCGCCGGAGGGAGGAAGGAGGACAGTTTGAAATTTGGGAGAGGGAGAAGGAGAGATCGAAGAAAATGGAAGGAATCAGCCCTCAGTAAAAAATTAGCGACGTTTTAGCGACGCCAATAATGACGTTGCTAATTTAGAATTTAGCGACATTTTAGCGACGTCAATAACGAAGTCACTAATTTAGCGACGACTTAAACGTTGCTAATGACGTCGCTAAATGTCCAAAATATATACGTCGCTAAATAAAATATCGCTAAATAAAATATATTAGCAACGTTTAGCGACCTAAATTGAACTTATAGCGACTAATCTTTTATAAACTGAATAAAAGTTGCTAAATGTCGCTAAATGTCGCCAATTAGCGGCGTCTAGCGACGTTTTCACAGGGAGTCGCTAAATTAGCGACGTTTTTACATGGAGTCGCTAAAAAATATTGCTAATCCCGCTTATTCTAGTAGTGCGCTTTTCATAGTTTCGTGTCTGTATTTTATGCTCTTAAGCATCATTTAGAGGCGGAACCATTAGATAGAACTTGCAAGATCATGACTGGCGGAGGCATTATCCTAGTCCGTGATTATTGCAAGGACCGGAGGGTATCATTGGGAGGCCGAGAGTTGAGTGTGTGCTTACTCGTCATGCCACTTTTGGGATACGATATTATACTCGAAATGGACTGGTTGAGTAGGCACCATGCTACTATAGATTGTCATAGAGGCAGAGTAGTATTTTGACCACTAGGAGAGCTGAAGTTCGAGGTTGCCAGAGGAGCAGCGGAGCAGAGCAGAAGCACTTTTTGTGGAGCGAAGATGGAAGAAGAGGAGTTGCCACATCCTCTGTTAGTGGAGTTCCTGGATGTATATCCAGAGGAGTTGCCAGGCTTGCCACAAAACAGAAATATTAAATTCTCTATAGATTTGGTGCCAGGAGCGGAGCCTATTTTACAACACATCTATAGGGTCAACAACAGCGAGCTGGCAGAACTGAAGAAGCAAGTTGAGGAGCTGCAGGAGAAATGCTTCATCAAATCCAGTTCATCACCATGGGGAGCTCCGGTATTGTTCGTACAGAAGAAGGACGGCACGGTGCGCATGTGCATCGATTATAGAGCTCTGAACAACCTCACTATCAAGAACAAATATTCGCTGCCGAGGATAGATAATCTTTTCTATCAATTGAGCAGGGCAAAGGTGTTTTCAAAGATAGACTTGAGGTCAGGCTATCACCAGGTAAAGGTGAAGAAAGAAGACATACCGAAGATAGCCTTTCGGACCATATATGGCCAGTTTGAGTTCATGGTAATGCCGTTTGGTTTAACCAATGCACCGACAGTATTCATAAACTTGATAAACAAGGTGTTCCACCAGTACCTTGACAAGTTCGTGGTGGTGTTCATCGACGATATTCTTGTGTATTCAAAGGCCCCAGAGGAGCACGAAGAGCACCTGAGGATGAACTTAGAGACTCTCAGGAAGGAGGAGCTGTATGGGAAGCTTTCAAAGTGCGAGTTCTTCCTTGACAAGGTTGAATTTCTTGGACATGTGGTGACGGGTGACGAAATCTCAGTTAACCCAAAGAAGATTGAGGCAGTGGAGTCGTGGGCTACCCCCAGTTTGGTAGCTGAGATCAGGAGTTTTCTTGGGCTAGCAAGATACTACATGAGGTTTGTACAAGACTTCTCTAGGATTGCAGAGCCAATGACTAGGCTGACCAGGAAAGATGTGGATTTTGTCTAGACGGAAGATTGCCAGGTCGCATTTGATGAACTGAAGAAGAGATTGACGACAGCCCCAGTTTTGACGTTGCCATCGGGGACATGTGGTTTTACTATCTACAGTGATGTTTCAGGGAAGGGTTTGGGTTGCGTTCTTCAGCAACACGGGAAGGTAATTGCCTATGCTTCCAGGCAATTATGCCCTCATAAAAAGAACTACCCCACCCACGATTTAGAGTTGGCAGCGGTTATCTTCGTTCTAAAGCTGTAGAAATACTACCTGTACGGAGAGCGTGTGGAGATCTTCAAAGACCATAAGAGCTTGAAGTACGTGTTTACACAGAAAGAGCTGAACATAAGGCAGAGGAGATGGTTGGAGTTGATGAAGGACTACGACATCTCATTACAGTACCACCCAGGAAAGGCCAACGTAGTCGCCGATACCTTGAGCAGGTATCCGATGGCTATATACTTGACGATAGATAGACATTTGTTGGCTGATCTGGAAAGCTTGGGGATTGAGGTGCTAGTTTCCGGTATCGAGATTCAGATGTGGGTATTACAGATACAGCTGATGGACAGAATTAGAGCTGCGTAGTATGATGATGAGGCTCTGAGGAGTATCAGGGCACATGTTTGGACAGGATTGTCAGACAACTTCACTATTGTGGATGATGGGTCTTTACGGCACGGCACGAGGATGTGTGTGCCGAACGGGGAGCTGCACAAAGAGGTTTTGCAAGAGGTACACCACTCTCAGTACTCGATGCATCCTGGTGCCAACAAGATGTATCGAGATTTGAGGGAGCACGTATGGTGGTATGGTATGAAGCGTGAGGTAGCACGCTTCGTATCCCGGTGTCTAGTGTGCCAACCAGGTAAAGGCAGATCAATAGAGGCCAGGTGGGTTATTTTAGCCTTTACCTATCCCGGAGTGGAAGTGGGAGCACGTAACCATGGATTTTATTTCAGGGCTTCCACGTTCTCCAGGAGAAAAGGACACAATTTGGGTCATCGTGGATAGGTTGACCAAATTAGCCCACTTCTTGCCCTTCAAGTTGGGTACGTCGACGGAGAGGCTAGCAGAGATGTACATGTGACAGATTGTCAGATTACATGGGGTTCCTGTGAGTATCATCTCGGATTGGGATAGTCGTTTCACTTCCCACTTCTGGAGGAGTCTGCATGCTAGCTTGGGCACTCAGCTCAAGTTCAGTACCGCATACTACCCTTGGACAGACGGAAAGTCTGATTGGACTATTCAGACTCTCGAGGATATGCTACGCACTTGCGTTCTAGATCTCAGAGATTCTTGGGAGGATTATCTACACCTGGTAGAGTTTGCTTACAACAACAGCTACCTGTCACCATTCGAGGCTTTATATGGACGAAGGTGTCGTATACTGTTATCTTGGGATGACGTGGGAGAGAGAGCCTTGTTAGGACCAGAAATGGTCGTGGATGCACCAGAAAAGGTGAAAATCATCAGAGACAGACTGCGAGTGGCACAAGACAGACAGCGACATTGGGCCGACAACCACCGTAGACCCCTAGAGTTTCATGTATAGGTTTGTTATTATTCTGGCTTGTGATTTTTTTGTTTTAGATTGCGTGTTAAGACTGTTTTGTTCTAGGTTGGTGATCTGGTATTCCTACAGATTTCTTCGATACGGGGCATGATACATTTTGGTGGAGGCGGGAAGCTTAGTCCATGCTACATCGGACCTTTCGATATTTTTGCGAGGGTCAATGCAGTGGCCTATAGACTAGAATTACCACCTGCACTAGAGGGAGTGCATGACGTATTCCACATGTCGCAGTTGAGACGGTACATGGTAGATCCTAGTCACTTACTAGATCACTTGAAGATCGAGGTTGGTCCGACTCTCAGCTATCCTGAGCAGCCCGTAGAGATCTTAGATCGCAGAGAGATGGTGTTACGAAACCAGACTATTTCTTTGGTTTGTATTGCATGGAGACATCACTCTCCAGGTGAGTCGACCTGGAAGAGAGAGGACGAAATGCACGAGCAATATCCGTATCTCTTCGAGACTTGAGCTATAATTCCTTGCCTGATTTTGTTCTTGTTCTAGTTCAATTCAATTTCGAGGACAAAATTTTTTTTAGGAGGGTAGACTTGTCACTACCACATTTCTAGAATAGGGCTTTATTGCCAATTACCATATTTATTTTATTGTGTTAATATAATGTATGATATGTTTATTATATAAATTGTTTGGTGTTCTTAATTGCATAGGTTAATGGACTAGACCTAAGAATCCACTAGTTAAACCTTTTAACAAATCCCTATATTAAATTAGCATATAGTTTAAACCCTCAATATGTGACTAAATTCCTTTAATTAATTAGTTCTTAATGACAAGTCATGAAGGACAAAATAGACTCTTTGCATTAGAAGCCCTAACCCTAATCCTAGTCTATATAATTAGAGGGAGCCTCCCTCAAGCCTCTCTTCATTCATGAAGAAAATCCTAAGAATAGCCTCCATTTAGAAATCATCTTCCCTTTCTTAAATTTCAGAATTTCTAGCCCTAGAAACCCTCATTTCTTCTCCATCAAGAAAGTCCTAGGAGCTTAGACCAAGGAGGCTTGGAGAAGGAGAATCTACATTGGGAATACATCTTCCAATAGGTGAAAATTCAGAAAAACCTCATTTAAATTCTGTTTAATTGTTTGTTTGGCCATTAGGAGCCCACCATTTGAATTAAGAATGACTCTTTTGGTTGCATGAGGATTTTCCATGGAGTCATAGGTGATTTTGGGATTTTGTGATCATATGATGCATTTTTCCCAATTTTTTGTAGCCCTAATTATAGATATATGTATTCTTGCATGTTTGCATCATATACGTAGAGGTTTGATTTTGATTTAGGGTTTTAAGCATGGGTATTCATGAGTATCATGTGAATCCCATTTTTTAGCACACTAAGTGTTTGTTGATATGTTTAATAGGGTGAATACCTATTTATTCTAATCTAATCTTACATATTTTGATGTATAATATATATATATATATATATATATATATATATATATATATATATATATATATATATATATATATATATATATATATATTGTTCTGTTTATGTCATTTTGGAGAGGGGAATACACTATGGGGAGGTCGTTGCTGTGCAGTCGGGATTCTTCACAGTGTTGTGGTGTGCAACAGATAGGTTTGTACATCAGTAGACTGTGGTGCATAGTTTTGATACTGTGAGTTTAGATACCTGTGATCCTTGGGTTGAGTTCAGTGAGTTTTGGTGTATTAAGTGTAAAGGAGTTGGCATAGGTGTTGGTATCAGTCGGGTTTTTCAAGTTCTGGGTATCCTATGCACTGCGAACTGTGTGTGTCAAGTTTTTCTGCATGAGTTGTGTATCAGCACAGCAAGGGAGGGGATTTAAGTATCGGGTATCTATTGCTGTGCAGTGGTATCTTCATTGAGAGAGTATCGGGTTGGCAGTGAGTAACTGTGTCTCAGTGAGTGTGCCAGTGAGTGTCTATGTGTGTGTATTTGAGTGATTAGTCAGTGTATTGGTGAGCATTGATACCTGGGGCAGTTACCTGTGTATCAGGGTTGCTGTGTGCACTAGGGAGATTCAGTGTGTATGTCGAGTATCAGTTGTTTGAGGCTTGTGTGTGTGTGTGTCGATCGAGTATCAGTGAGTGAACTATGAATTGTGTCTCTAGGTGATCACTGCAAGAGGGTATCACACAGTATCAATCCCAGTGTATGTGAGGTAACTGTGTTTAGTGTCAGTGGTAGTGTGAGTGAGGAATTCAGAGCAGTAGGATACTTGTGTAGGACTGCAAAGTGTAGCTCCACCTTGAGCAAGCAGTAGTGGAAGAGGTATCAGTATGTAGGGGAAATCTGGGAATAGTTCAGTTGTGCACAGGGTGGTTACAACACATTAGTGAGGGTGTATTGGTGCACTAGTGTCCATGTGCTAGTGTATCAGACAGGAGGAGTGCTAGGTACTGCAGTGGGTTAGTTGTAATTCCAGTACACTACAGTAGGGAGAAGTCAGCAGCAGTAGTAAGATTTTAGGTGTAATTACATCAGTGAGTTCTGTACAAAAAGAAATTTGGGTGTATCAGTAAGTTAAGGATCGGGTGCATTAGCTGCAAGAACCTGTGCAGAGATGTACTGCAATCCCGATATCAGTATGGTGTAGGTAGTAATATGATTTGAGTTTTAGATGTGTGTGGATCTGTGAGTGTGTATCAGAGTATCTCAATGAGTGAGTTGTGATACTGGCACTGTGGTTCAGTGTATCAGTGTCAGTGTGGGGGGCTATAATTCAGTGAGTGCGGGTGATATATTTAAATACCAAGTTGGGTATCAGCCATTGGTTATGTTCAGAAACAGGTTTCAGTATCTGGTATAGGTGTGATATCTGTGCAGTGGTGCACATCGTACAGTCAGGTATGTGTTATATTAGTTGGAGTATCAGTGAGTGGTTGGGGGTAACAAATCTTGTGAGCTCGAGTAACCTGGGATGTGGAACTGTTGTGTTGGGGCAATTGCTACTAGTAGCAGTGCCTTGTTGGTGTGAGCATGAAGCTCAGTTCTGAGGGGATGGCTATGAACCCGTTGGTCTAGAGGTATCGGATGACTGATGCTAATATCAGTTAAGGGGAAACACACAGGTAAGTAGCAAGTGGAGAGTGCAGATAATGTTGTGGTATATTCATATGAGGTACTGGTGTATGTGCTTCAATGGAGTAGTGTCTGTGCAAGTATAGTATAGGTGAGGGTGTGTAGGTATTGGTTTATGCTTGAGTGTCTAATGGTGTACCAGGGTATGTTAAGGTAATAGAATATGTATATAGTGTCATGGATCATGTAATACTAGTACAATAAAATAGCATGCACAAGGATTTTATAACCTACTAGTATCTAATATAGCTATTAATAGCAGATGTTGGTAGTTATTTTCTATCTTAGACCATTATGATATATAATCAACTAGTGGGCCTAGTTAACCTAGTTGGGTCTTAGACATGACCTAAAAGCCTCGTATTTAATTAGTTAATCATGCTTATCCTTTAATTCATTATTTTGATATTGATATTCCATAATTAGGTCATTGTGATCCCGCCACGGGCATTGATCCTCACACATTCCTCAGGACCACAGGCGAGTACATTCTCTGACAGTTTTTATTTTGTTGATTAATTCTATAATTCTAGTTGTATAGTATACTTGATTCTAACACTGTGGATACACGGGTTAGCATCATAGATACCTGTCATGAGGAGTCGTGACTGGAATCCATCGTGTTAGCCGGAGATGGAAAAATATTAGCAGATTATATGATCATACCCCACTTTACATGTATCATAGCTCACCCCACACATCACGTTGGGTCTAGCCTGACCATTTACATGCCTCATAGCCTGTTATATATGATTAGCCTGACTATTGCTTGCATCATAGCTAACCAGATGGTTAGCCTGACCTCACATGTATCGTAGCCAATCATTTATAACAAGCCTGATCTCGTCCCAAGCCGATCACATAATAGACTGATATTTCAAACGCATAGCCAGATATTTTATTCTTTATTTTAGTTTACTTATTCTAGCATTCACTTATATTTCTATTTATTGCTATATGTACTATTGCTTATTACATATTCTCCAGTACTCCATACTTCCAGTATTATTTTCATCTTGTATTTCCTTATACTGTTTTTATAGTTTTGTCAATATAAATGAAACTACTATTTAGTGTTTGTGCTTTGCTCCAATCCTGACTGGATAACATTTTTTAGAGGACTTGGAGGACTTCTGTCCTAACCACTATGGCCCGGGCGTAGAGGAAGATTTTGTACCAGAGATCCTAGAGGAAACCTTCGTTTTAGAGGAGGCACCAACTGCAGGCATTTAGATTGTCCTATTTATGTATTATTATTCTAAAATGAGACTTGGGTTGTATATTTTGTTGAGACTTTCTGGTGGACAACTAGACTCTAGACTTGTGTTGTATTTCGTTGTTGTGCTTGACTTATGTTAGTACTCTTTATCCTTATATCTCATCGTGCCATTTATTTCCATAGTCTCTGTGATTGAGTATATATATTTAAAATTGTTGATCAATGTATTATCATTGTCCTCCCTATGGAGTTGAGATAATTGACAGGTTATGAGTTATGTTTGGTAGTCTTGAGACCTAGACAGCGTTCTACCGTCGATACTGCAGCGTTGGCTAGACGTACCCACGGCACCTGCCAAAATTTTGGGTGCGGTCGTGACACGAATTCTCAAGTGTAGTGAGCTAAGCCTCACCTCAAACCATCGCATGGCCATGCAGATGTTGGCACTACTGATCAGTTTTTAACAAGTGTTTGTTGCAAAGAATATGACGGTGTGATCCAAATGTTCTCTCCCACCCGATGCATATCTACAAATTCACAAACATTCCTATATTACATACAACTTAAGTTGAATTATAGGTGCGTTTCGTATCTCATCTCGTGTGTCATCAACCACACGCTTTATGAGGATACTGTTAGGAAAGATATTTCGTCTGAGCAAAAATATTTAATATTCAGTAATATATCTCGTTTTGTGTGCTCATGGCATAACGTTTAAATGGTGACATTTTATTTGGTAGGAAAATTCCAAAAATATGGAGCCCAAAAGTTTTCTTAATTTTTATAAAAGATCCGGAGCAACCCTCCGTAGAATTTTTTTGGTTCATCGACCTCTTCGGTGGAACAACTCAACATCGGTAATCACATGCAGTATATATTATCAATTTAAAGTTCATAAAGCAAGAATTTTTCTCATTTCTTACCTAGCAAGCATGCTTAGCATTCTTACCAATTTACAGCGATCAGTAATTGCCATTAGTTAGCATTTCGGTATTTTATCACAAGCACAACTAGAACTAGAATTTCTCATTAGTAACATAATTCACGAAAATAAATTAAATTCCAAATCAAATTGAATATTAACTATATTGTATATGTAGAGTATTGATATTTTCAAAATTCTATTTCACATTCTATTTGATGTAAAGAAATGATGCTATCAACAATATATATATATATATATATATATATATATATATATATATATATATATATATATATATATATATATATATATAAATTTAATAAATGGTGCTATCTATCCATGACATTCATTCATCAGATGCAAATATTGACACACACAAAGTGATGCTAACACAATCAACTATCCACTCTTCACATGTATCCATATTAACTCATTTATGTGTCCATTTTGTGTCATTTATATATATAAATAACCTATATATATATATATATATATATTCATATATATATATATATATATATATATGTTCATATATATATGGTTAGAGTGGGTAGGGTTCCCAACCTATCTGGAGAACACCACGGAGTGCGACGAGCGCCGTCTGTGGTCAGAGAAGTTCGGGGAGGCGACGAGAGCCATTCGAGAGGTCGAAGAAGCTCAAAAAGAAAGATGAGCAGTTGTTGTCCAGGGGGGAGACAGAGTTCAGGCCGAATTCGGTCCGAGTTCGGTGAGGGTGCTCCAGAAGCTCCAGAAAGCTATTGTCTTTATTTACTTGCAAATCACCGACTAGGACAAATTTGTTTCGAGTTCGGTTGGCGGGCTGGATGAAAATTTAGAGGTATTTTATACAACGTTTGATCGTTTCCTACGGTCGAGGATTTGTTACAGGATTAGTGGGTATATTTTAGGTTTTTCTAAACCCTAACCCTAAGATATCATCTCAAGAAAGAGGAGAAAAGGAGGTCAGAGTGCCATTACAACTTTGGGAATGAGAACAAATGTTTGGAGGCCATTTCAGAGGAGAAGATCAATTTTGGGTAATTTTTTATTGTCTTCTATCTTCGTGGTGTGATCTATTTTCAATTCCTAAGTGTTGTGGTAATCCGTGTTGGATTGGAAGGAGCTTGTAGAGGGTGTATTCTCTTTATTCTATTAGTGGAAGTTCTTCAGGGTTGAACTTCGATCGTCCCGTAGTTTTTTCTGCAAGAATTTCCCACGTCAAAAATCTCTGTGTCTGCATTGATTATTTTTTCTATGCTTTGGTTTGTGTGTTGTATTTCTTGGTTCTCTCACAGCTACTCTCTGGTTTGGGAGAAGGTTTTTGCGCTTCTTTCCCAATAGTGTGGTATCAGAGCCAGGTTCTCGAATTTCAGAAGGGTGTCAGGAGTTGACAAACAAACTAGGGAGGATAGATGGACACGTAGCCGGTACAAATTGTAAACCTGAATGGTACCAACTATCATTACTGGAGAAGCAAGATAAAGGATCTGCTATTTGTTAAGAAGCTGCATCTACTGGTATTTGCTTCCGAGAGGCCCAGTAACAAATTTAAAGAGGACCGAACTTTTGAGCATATACAAGTATATGGGTACATCATGTAGTTAGTTCACGAGAACGTGTACAACCACGTTGCGAGTATTGAGCATGCAAGAATACTGTGGGATAAGATAGAATCTTTGTATACGAAGAAGACCGGGGTAAATAAATTATTCCTGATCTGGATGATGATGGGTCTACGGTACAAAGATGGGGCATCTATTACGGATCACTTGAGTGAGTTCCAAGACGTGGTTGACTAGCTATCCTTGATGGAAGTCAAGTTCGACGACGAGGTTCAAGGACTATGGCTGCTGCGTACATTGCCAGACTTATGGGAGACTGTATGAGTGTCTATGATCGCTTCTGGTCCGGAAGGCCTGGTCTGTCTGGAGTTTGCTAAGAGTAGGGTACTGAAAGACGAGATGCAGAGACATTCTTAGGGCACTTCATCCATATCCCACTCAGAGGCGCTTGTTTCAGAGAGCCGCAAAAGAGGTAAAAACAGGGTTCCAGGTGGTGGCAGAGACAAAAGCAGGGAAAGGTCCAAGGGTCGGTATGAGGACTCAGAGTGTTACCATTATGGCAAGAAGGGTCACATCAAGCAGAACTGTTTCACTTGGATGAGAGAGAAGAAAGACAACAAGGAAAAATAAAGTAAGAATACTACAACGGCGACCTCGACACATGGAGGCGACATGATCATTATAGGTGATGAGGTAGTTATGAACCTCGCCTGCGATGACAACTTTTGGCTGGTGGACTCAGGTGCTTCAGCTCATGTATCTCACAATAGGATACTATTTGCTACTTACACAATAGGCTACTGTAGAGTATTGAAGATAGAAAATGGAGATGTATCAAAGGCGGTTGCCATTGGAGATGTGCATATGAGGGATGTCCGTCTTATCCCAGATATCCGTTTTAACCTGGTGTCTGTTGGAAGGTTAGATGATGAGGGTTTCTTCAATCTCTTCGAAAACAATCAGTAAAAGCTTTCTAGAGGTTCGATGGTGATTGCCAGAGGAAGCAAGAGGTCCGGACTCTACTATATGGAAGGGAGCGCATATGGGGTATACGAGGTTAATGTAGCTACTGATGCGTCTACTGAGTTTTGGCACAGATGGCTCAGCCATATCAGCAAGAAGGGAATGAGCTACTTGGTGAACATGAAGATGATTCTAGGGCTAAAATCTAAAAAATTAGAGAAGTACACGCACTGTTTAGTAGGAAAGCAAAATAGGGTATCTTTCCAAAGTTACCCAAGTTCAAGGAAGACGACATTGCTTGAGTTGATTCACTCGGATATCTGCAGTCCTATGAAGGTAAAATCTATTAGTAGTGCTTCTTATATTATAACATTTATTGATGACTATTTTAGGAAGGTTTGGGTCTATACCATGGATCAGATGCTGCCCACTTTCAAAGAGTTTCAGGCCTACGTTGAAAGAGAGATGAGCAAGAAGCTGCTATGTGTTCAGTCAGACAATATTGGCGAGTATATCGATCCCTTTGATGCTTATTGTAGAGAGTAAGGGATACGACACTAGAAGACTCCGCCAAAGATACCTCAGCTTAATGGTGTAGCGGAGCGGATGAACATGACAATGATGGAGAGGGTACAATATTTGCTGTCACAAGCAAACTTGTCGGACAACTATTGGGTGAGACATTTTACACAGCTGCTTATGTTATTAATTTATCTCCTAATACTTCCTTGCAGGGTGATGTGCCTGACAAAGTATGGTATCGAAAAGAGTCGTCATACAATCACTTGCGTGTGTTTTGTTGTAAGGCCTTCGTGCATGTACCGAAGGACAAGAGATCCAAACTTGAGCCAAAGATGAGGTGGTGCATCTTTGTCGGCTACGGTCGGAATAAGTTTAGCTATAGACTCTACGATCCAGTGGAAAGAAAGCTCTACAGAAGTAGGGACGTTGTATTCATCGAGGATCAGACCATGATCAACACTCAGGATTCTGGGATGCCTTCTGAGGCTAAAGAATTACCTGAGTTAGAGTCATTTTGTTTTGAGCAGTTTCCAGAGGACTTCGTAGAGGATCTAGTAATGGGAGAGCCAGTACATGGATTTTCTTCCAACCTTGATCATCAACCTGCTGATGGTGGTCAGGGTGACCCTCGGAAGGATAAGAATGCCGAGGAGGCAGTTCCTGGAGGGAAGAAGGCTATAGATATACAACCAGCACCAGTGGCTCCGTTGAGGAGAAGTGATAGAGAGCGTCGTCCATCTACGAGATACTCACCGGATGAGTATGTGCTACTGACTAACGCGAGAGAACCCAAAATTTTCCCAGAGGCTATGAAAGACGAACACGGGCATGAGTAGATGGAGGCTATGCAGGTGGAGATGAGTTTCTTGGAGGCCAACTCTACTTATGATCTGGTGCGGTTGACAAAGGGCAAGAAGGCTTTGAAGAATCAATGGGTGTTTAGAGTGAAGCAGACAAATGATGCTACTCACCCTCGATACAAAGCGAGGCTGGCAGTTAAAGGCTACAGTCAGCGAAAAGACATAGATTATGAGGAGATTTTTTTTCCAGTCGTCAATCAGTCGTCTATTCGGGTGGTACTAGATTTGGTAGCCAGTTTTAACTTGAAGGTCGAGCAAAATGGACGTGAAGACACTATTCCTCTACGGTGATCTTGAGGAGGAGTTGTACATGGAGCAAGAAGAGGGATTCTTTGAGAAGGGAAAGTCATATTTGGTCTGCCGGTTGAGAAAGAGCTTTTATGGTCTGAAACAGGGTCTGAGGCAGTGGTACATGAAGTTTGAGTCATTTATGGGGGAGCATGGCTATGCACGAACGACATCGAATCATTATATTTTTCTTAGGTACTTTGTCGAGGATAATTTTGTTATTTTGTTGCTTTATGTTGATGACATACTGTTGGTGGGTCAGAATGCCACTAGGATAATAGAGTTGGATCGCCAACTGGACGCGGCCTTCTCTATGAAGGATTTGGGTGCAACAAAGACTATTATTGGGATGGTGATTAGCTGAGAGAGAGAGAGAGAGAGAGAGAGAGAGAGAGAGAGAGAGAGAGTCAAAGCTACTACACTTATTCCAAAAGAAGTACATTCATCGGGTACTTTAACATTTTGGGATGGACGGGTCAAAGAAAGTGAGTAACCCCCTTGCGGCTCACTTTAAGTTCACCAAAGAGAAGTGTCCATCTACCAAGGACAAGAAGGAAGATATGGAGCGGGTTCCATATGCCTCAGCTGTGGGAAGTCTTACGTATGTTATGGTATGTACGAGACCAGGCATTGCTCACGCAGTCGACACAGTTAGCAAGTACACTTTCAATCCTGGAAGGTTACATTGGAGTGTAGTCAAGTAGATTCTACGATATCTTCAGGGCACTGTCGATTGGAGACTTTTATTTGGTGGTGACGAGCCAAAGCTGGTTGGGTATTCTGATGCTGATATGGCTGGAGATATAGACAAGAGGCGATCAACTTCGGGCTATATGATGATGTTTGCTGGTGGAGAAGTATCATAGCAGTCACGTTTGCAGAAGTGTGTTGCCTTGTCGACGACAGAGGCAGAGTACATTATGACGATGGAGGCTTACAAGGAGTTATTGTGGATGAAGAAGCTACTATAGGAAATATGGCTAAAGCAAGAGCAATATTCTTTGCTTTGCGATAGTCAGAGTGTTATTCATCTTATGAAGAACCAGACATTTCATAGCCGGTCCAAGCATATTAAGATCCGGTATCATTAGATACGGGATGCTATGGAAAAGAAGAAAGCGGCGGTTGAGAAGGTTCATACAAATGATAATATAGTAGATATGTTCACAAAGATTCTTGCAAGAGAAAATTTTGAGTACTGCAGGAAGATCGTCTAGATAATGATCCCCTCCATATAGTTGTGAAGAAAAAGATTTGTTGGAGTGGATGGGGTTCCCAACCTATATAGAAAACAGCCCGGAGTACGACGAGCACCGTTTGTGGTCAGAGAAGCTTGGGGAGGCGACGAGAGCCATTCGAGAGGTCAAAGAAGCTCGAAAAGAAAGAGGAGCAGCTGCTATCCAGGGGGAGACAGAGTTTGGGCCAAAATCGGTCCAAGTTTGGTCAGGGTGCTCCAGAATCTCTAGAAAGCTACTATCTTCATTTACTCATAAATTATCGCCTCGGGCTAATTTGATCCGAGTTTGCTCGGCTTGCTGGACAAAAATTTAGAGGTATCTTATACACCATTGGATCCTATCCTACGGTCCAAGATTTGTTACAGGGTTAGGGGGTATATATTAGATTTTCTAAACCCCAACCCTAAGATATCATCTCAAGAAAGAGGAAAAAGGGAGGCAAGATACCATTTCAACTTTAGGAAGGAGAAAGAAGGATCGATTAGAGGCCATTTTGGAGGAGCAGATCAATTTTGGATAATTTCTCATTGTCTTCTATCTTTGTGGTATGATCTATTTTATATTCCTAAGTGTTGTGGTGATCTATGTTGGATCAGAAAGAGCTTATAGAGGGTGTATTCTCTTTATTCTATTAGTGGAGGTTCTTCAGGGTTGGACTCCGATCGTCCCGTCAATTTTTTTGAAGGATTTTCTACGTCATATTTTTTTGTGTCTGCGTGGATTATTTTTCTGTAGTTTGGTGTTTAGTTTGTGCATTGTATTGATCGGTTCTTTCGCAGGTACTCTCTAGTTTGGAAGAAGATTTCGGTGCTTCTTTCCCAACATATAGGTTATTTACTTCAAAAGAAAATTAGAATATAATTCATATAAAATCTATTTATGATAAGTTATGAAGTTTTGGAAATTTTAGGACTTGCTTTCTCCTAAGTCCCTTTGAAACCATACTTATATTCCAACTTCCAAGTATATGTTTGTGTCAAGGTAAGACCCGTGAACAACATACACT
Organism: Iris macrosiphon; assembly: GCA_036927795.1. Classification (NCBI taxonomy): domain Eukaryota; kingdom Viridiplantae; phylum Streptophyta; class Magnoliopsida; order Asparagales; family Iridaceae; genus Iris; species Iris macrosiphon. The sequence continues at coordinate 144,919,339 of JAYESA010000013.1, read as the reverse complement.
ATATATATATATATATACACACACACACACACACACACACACACACCCCTTAGAATAATTTTGCTTACGCAATAAATTCATCAACACACACACACATGCATTTGTATACAATCATCAATATAGTACTAAGCATAAATATCAAATTTACACAACTACTCCATATTACCGACACAGCTCTAAACCATGTTTATAATTTTTATAAAATTCTAAACTACATGTCACATAGCGTCTAAACACTCAATTGATAACAAATTTTATCTTAGAAATTATAAACTAAACTATTATTACGGTTAATTTATAAAATTTCAAATGGAACTTAATGGAGTGGAAGAGGCTTGTACACTTTTGGTGTTTAATAAAATTTTCTAAAATAATAGTTGGAAGAGATATTTTGACAAACACTTTATAAGCATGAAAAAATAGAAGAAGAACTGTGAGTCAAGGAGGAGGATTTGCCTTGAAAAACTTTAGGTTTGTTTTCCCTCCTCCATATTCTTCTTCTTCATCTTCTAATTTTCTCTTCTTCCAATAGGAGTTAGGGTTTGGTTTGGTGAATAAGATGATAGTGATGATTGGTGATGAAGATGGTGGTGAAGAAGATGATGATGGTGATGGAGGCGGCCAGGAGGGGTACTGGCGTCCGACCGGAGTAGCCGACGTCGGCGGCCGCTGATGACAGTGGCTAGGGCCGACGGGTATAGGGAGAAGAAAGGCCATAGGGAGAGGGAGAGGGAGTGATAGAGGGTTCTTCTTTTCCTTTTTCTTTTTAAGTAAGAGAGAGAGAGAGAGAGAGAGAGAGAGAGAGAGAGAGTATTTGTATAGGTGGTAAAAAAGGGAGAGGGTGGGTTTGTTGAATCATGGTTTCGGTTGATGAGGGATTAAAACATAGTTACCTTATGTGTCTAGGTTAATATGCAAAAGAAGATTTGCTAGGGTATTGGTTGTACAAATTAATTTTTTCAAGGAAACTAATTTAGTATGGGAATTAATATGCAAAAGATAATTAATGAAATCATAAAAATAAAAATAAAAATAAAAATAAAAATAAAAATAAAAATAAAAATAAAAATAAAAATAAAAACAAAATAAAAATGTAATAATAATAATTATTATGTTACTAATTATCATCATCCGAAAATATACAAATTTAATTTACAACATTATTAAATGAAAATGTGGTTATTATACTTTACCTACCTTACAAAAATTTCGTCCTCAAAATTTAAAATTTAAGGATAAACTTTTTCAATATAGAGAAAACAAAATTTTCCACCTATCTTACAAAGATGGAGTGGTAATCTATTTTCAGAAGAAATATTCTAAAATTATATTCATTAAAAGTTTTTAAAATAAAGGATATCCAAAGATATTTAAATTATCAAGGATCTTCATATTTCATAGAATCAATAAAAATATCAGAATGTACTTTCATCCTATAACCGTGTAGGTCCTTTTTTATTCATATTTTCCTCTCCATTTTTTTCTGACATGACATAGTATACTTGTTCCACACCACAACGTACATGGTTGCAATCAAGATATCATTTTACTACAAGATTCATGGCTGCAGCTTTTTGCTACCATACCATTGATATCCTTAAATGAGTAGGAATTATGATTGTGAAATAGCGTCACAGGTTAGGGTGCCCTTAGTAATTCAAATAAAATTTAAAAATCAATACATAAATTAAAGCTTTCTAAATATCATCAACATTACTATATCATAGTATAAAAGCTAATACGTAATATTATAACATGAGATAAACTCATATATCTATATTATCAAAAGCACTATATGTTATTTTAAATTATTCAGGCTAGTGGTTTTGAAAAATCAAATTGAGGTAAAAACGTATTCAAAATCTAAATATCAAGTTTTGAAATCTATTGCAAGAAAATTATATCTTGATCACCGAATTCTTATTAAGTTCCTGAATTATATTTTCGAGAATATAGTGCCTGCTAATCTGGATGGCCAATCCTGATGGCTGGAACAACTTCTTTTTTCATGATCCAATCTGATTGACTGCAGGTCCTTCTTTATTGTCAAATCAGTTGATAAATTATCGAGTTCTTGACACAAATAAATAAATATTCATTCATAGCAAATTAAATCACATAAAGTCCAATAAGAATATTACTTTACAAGAAATTCAATGAACATCCAATGAGTAACACATATATGGATATTTAGGGGAAGGATAATTATTGGGATCAGGGATACTACTGATAACAAGGGGATTGAGAAGTTCAAGAAATTTGAAAATTTACGAAAAAAGGTTATATGAAATCCGACAAGGAAGAGAAACGAGTTAGGATTTTTAGAACTAATAAGATCAAGGGGGTCAAGAAGTCATATCTTAATAAACTATATATAGTATATTATACATATGCCTTAAGCAAGATACTACTAGTACTAGATTACCCAATAGTTCTTCTGAGTTATATTTATATATATATATACCCAATAGTTCTTCTGAGTTATAGTTGCATATCCCATGACAAGATCATAGAGAATGAGAGTGGGCTGACAGTTGCAGGAGATTACCAACAAATATACTGAGCTAAAGATTCTGGAAGAGTGGTGGCGATCATGGGGTGAGTAGCTAAAGCACACCCCCCACTTAAGTAGTTGGACGATTATCCTGGAGCAGAGGCAAGGCCTTTGATATGCCACTGTAGTATTGAGAGGTGTTATGGCCCCTTTTCATGGGTAAATGAGCTGTGAAATCTAGCTGCCTTAGGGGGAGCACGATCCCTTAACAAGCAAGATTTGGCCTGATTTGAATTATACTATTGATAGCTGTCAGTTAATACTGATGTGCTATTACCGTCTTCCGTAGGGTACAGTTCATTGATGATTTTTCAAATCAGGTATTTATAGTATCTTTAAGCCATTCTTCTGTAGGAGTCTATGGGGAATGGGCCTGACTTGAATTATCAGCTGGAAGAGAAATTTGGAATTATCTTCTTTTGGGGATATTTACTGTAGACTTTTTATGCTTCTACAAGACCCCTTTTAAAATTTTTTGAAGTTCTCTTTACTTCAAAATACTTTGAACAGTAGAAGCATGCTTGGCTTCAGAGAAGATGACTCTATTCAATAGGCATCTGTCATGGAACGAGGAAACCAGTAGTAAATCCTTAGTAGGGAGAGGAATGCTAGTAGAGCCTCGCTTTTGGGAAAGAGAAAGGGTCTGAGGTCCTGTTGGACAACTCGAGATATCAGCTTCCGAGGGTAAGACTAAATCTAAATAGTTACGATCCTATCAGTTTCTGAGCGCAGTCTTCACAGCTTTCTTCTGGACGAATAACACTTGGTACTTCGAAATACGAGCGGTTAGGGCAATAATTCACTGAATCCCCTAAAAATCTAAGTTGCTATCACGAGAATTGAATGGTCGAGGGATCGCTCATCTACCTTCATTGTATCCCTCATCTTCTATTCTCACAGATGACTGATGTCGCACAAGTCTTCCCCTTCATGGGAGAACTTTGATATGAGTAGGCTACTTAGGAGTCTGGTTCCCTCATCTTTGTAGGTACTTGTATATCTTTTTGTATGTAAGCTAAGTATCATTTTTTCCTGCTCGCAGGAGTTTTTTCGATTTTTTCTGGCGATGATGTAGCACGAAAGGATATCATAGGGCTCCTTATTCGGAGTGAATAAATAGATTATCCGAAAGATTGTCCATCATCTTCAAACCTAATTGGTTGTACATATCCACGAGATGGTGCCTACAAAATTGTATTAACGCCTGCTGCATCATTACAACCATTGGTAGGCTCAGAAAACCTGGAAGTGCTAATTGCTTGCCCTTCCTCCATTATTGCAAATCCTGGCTATTGTAGTATTTTTCCCTCCAACCTTTACCTTATTGGAATGGTTGTAGGTGTCAATATGCGGCTACCGAGGGAAGTCTTTGCATGCGCTCCTTCTTCAGGTCTACAATATTACACATGGTGTAAGCTTGAATACTAATGAAAAACTCTCATCTTATAATATGATTTTGAATATCGATGAAAAGCTCTTAGTTTATAATTATTGTAGTTTGACTTTAATAAAATGAGTTGCCTGCTACAACCCTTCCCTCTTTCTCTTTTTCCTTTTGTTTGATGAGAATATATGTACCACGTTGAGTAGACTTTCTTTTGGACTACAAAAACATCCAACTTGGAGTACTAAGAATGATACTTGAACACTTGTCAAAGCCATAGGATGACCTTTAGTGAGTCTACTATTCATAACATATATGTTGCTAGATACGAACAACAGAGGAGAGAAGTTTAAAGTGGGAGAGGATAATATGGTATAGTCTAGAAGTTTAGAATCTTGTGCGATTATGGTGGCTTCGAAAATCTAAAGTGTTGGTTGTTTAGAGATAGTGGGGATGTAAACAACCTTTAGATTGAAACCTTGATGAAAAGATTGACATTCCATGACTTATCCTTGAACAAAATATAATTGTACTGGAAGAATGAAAGTCAAGACTAACAGAGGTAAATTATGACATAATATCCTCTTCATTCCCAGAAGTTCATTATCCTGGAGGATAATAAGGTATAGTCTAGAAGTTTAGAATCTGGTGCGGTCATGGTTGTCAAGCCCCAGAACTAGAATACTGGAGAGTAGGGGCAAACAATGCTAACAACATATACCAGAGTACTCCAGTACCATGAAATACGGTCACAGCTGTAAATAGACATGGGGGTTAATACTACAATCCAACAGTAAATTATAGGTCATGCAATCCTAGTGTCTCAATCACAAGCAAGAATCCACAATATACAAGATATATGATCATCAGAAGCAAGATAGTAAAACATCTCAAACCATGTATACATAGATGATCATGAAGCTAGTAATACAAAATGAAGAACTAATAAAAATAATAGCCATACATGATCAACTCTAGCTATAGTCTAGAATACGGTAATTATGTCATGCCAGTAGGCGATATATCAAGTCCAAAATACTAGCTATACATGTGCTCGGGACCAAACGCCACAAAAGAATATATACAATAAGTGGGAGAACAAAATAGAATAAACTCAATCATTTTGGTGCTCCGAGTGGTCACTATCTACAAAAAGATACGAAAGATCCTCAGGCTCCGCTATCGAATCTGGCCAAGCAAAACCAGTGGGATCAGATCCCAAATAACAAGTACCACAAATGAGGCCAAACTATAAAATAAAACCAGCAAACAGTAAAATACAATATACTAAGAGTAAACAAGTAACTACCAGGTCTATAATAACAGGGTACACTGGCAATATAAAAAGAAAATTGGAAATATGCAAAGTAAACTAGAATCATAATCAGTACATGGTCATGAACATAGCAGGAGTAATATGTAAGTACCGGGTCATGAAAATGGAATAGGCAAGAAAAATTTAAATAAAATGAGACAAGATCACGTATAAGAGCAAGAACTACAGTAAATGGACTCCATCCGACAATCACGGTAAATCAAGAAGTACGACTTGATACTTTAACTAACTAGGGTTGTAACAAATCCTTGTAACTAACAAATGCAATACTGAGAATTTTTATGGTTGTATGTCCTACAGAATGTCCTGGTTATCTATACAATACTATTAAGTAGCTATAGTGGATATATGACCAATATGGTCAGAACCAAATTTGGAGGCTCCTCTCAACGGCGAGCTCATATATATGCAACACCAACGACAAGTTAAGTGGCTCCATACGATGGTGAGCTAAACAGTAATAGAAAGTAATAAATAGGTACATGTGTCCCACTCAATGATATACTAGAAATGTGCCCAACTCGATGGCATGCTACAAATCTATTCAGGCTGACATCAAGATAATATGACTGCATGCAACCTAAAGATTATTCCCTCCCGATGCTCTAATCATTAAAGCTAGTTATTAATCCTTAGTAGTTTATTTTAGAATTTTGGGTGTGGCATTCTGCAGAACCATCCTAGACATAATGCTCCTCTCAGGGATGAACTAGACTAGATAATGATTTGATAGGCACAAAGCAAGACTAACCTGGAATACAACGAAACAATTATAGACATGACGAGCGTGCGCTATAACAAGCCACAACATGTAATATACATGTTAGGTATCAGGAGTGCAATACTATGAGTCACTTTCAAGCATATAATAAACAATGATCAGGAGTGCACTACGATGCGTCAGTATTAGGCATGTACTGGTCAAGTATATAAAGGGTGGGAGTCCCCTAACTATACCAAGTAGCGGTTGGTAGCAGGTCTAGACATATGCATAAAGAGTAGGAGTCCCCTAACTATACACAATGTCGGGTCTGATAGGAGTATAAAAGGTAAGAGTCCCCTGACTACATGATGTCGGGTAAGGACAGTAAAGCATAATAAATATGTCAAGCATTATGCGCATAGGCGCCAGACAAAAAGTAGTAAAAAATGTAATAGAAAAGAAAACATATAAAAAATAGTACAAAATTAGTATATCGTCGGTATACCGTCGGTATGCCGTCCAAGATACAACAAGAAAGGCAGGCAAATCAAGTCAGGCAAATCGATATACCATCGGTATATACCAGTACATCGTCGGTATGTTGGTCAATAACACAGCAGGTTTCAGATTCCAATAAATCGCTATACCATCGAAATAGACCAGTACACCGTCGATATGCTGATTTAGATCACAACAGGTTTCCCGATTCAAAGTCAGGCAAAATTTGGTATACCGTCAGTATACATCAATATACCGTCGGTATGTCGGTTCCCGTAGGCAATTCTAGGAATAGTCCAAGGAAAGTCTATTTTTGGGACAGAAATTACGTCTAGAAACTCAGCAGAAACTAGTCTAACAAGATGTCAAAACTAAGGGTATGTCTGATATATCATATAGACTAGGTTTCATGAAAATTACTTTGGTTATCGTTGTCAACACCAAGTTTCCTATTGAGTAAATATCATGATTTCTACAGGAAAAGTCAAAACCAAGCTCAGACCAATTTCTAAAACATGCACATGGTTGAAAATCTCTAGAGAAACATATTTAAAAAAAAGTTCCATGAAATTCTGAGTAATCAAAGTCAAAGAAAATAAAAACGACAAAATAGTTTTGTTCAAAAGTTTGGCAAGATATACTTGCCTCAAGTCAAGCTTCCAGCCTAAACCTCCAACTGCACCACCAAGAGGAGTTCATAAACCACACTCTTAGGCCTCAAGACCAAGCTTCCATCTCTCGCAAAAAGAGAAGAAAAAATAAAGAAAGTGAAAAAAGAAAGAAAAGAGAGAGGAGAGAGGAGAGAGAAAATAAAAGAATATATATATAAGAGGTAATTTAATCGTGATCGTACGATATGCCACATCAGCGATCCAAGTCACGAGTCAAATCAATCTCGTCCATTCAATAGAAAATCAAGAAACTATTGGATAATAGAAAGTATCCAATACTATTCACAAAAATATCTAAATAAAAATATCTCAAAAGCAAAATAAATATTTGTCGGACGGTTTACCATCGATATGCCGTATTATACTGTCAGTATACCAGTCATGGTATAAATTTTCAATTTTAAGAAATTCCAAGATTCTTCGAGATCCAATAAAATATAGGAAACAGTATAAAATACTTATCCATATACCAATACAGATATTGTGAAACGAGTCTCACAACTCTCCCCTCCTTAGAAAAATTATATCCTCAAAATTTTAATAAGCCTCTAAATCAAACAATAAAATTCAAGAAATTATGTTATCAAAAACTAAACAAAAAACTCATATAAATACGAATTCCAAGCAAGTAAATGGAATATTAAATTTAAAAGCAACTACCTACAACAGAAAAATAATCACACACAAGCTAGGATAAGATATAGAGGACACGAATAAGTATACCTCCTGAGTCGAACAAATGAGGTTAATGAGCAAGGATATCATCCTCGCACTCCCACGTCGACTCACCCAGTGAGTGATGTCGCCAAGACACACCAACAAGTCGGATAGTCTGATTCTTAAGAACCTTCTGCCTCCAATCTAAAATAGATACATGTCTCTCCTCATACGATAGGTCGGTACCAACGACCAACTCAAAATGATCTAGGATATGGTTCGGATACAAAATATACTGACACAACTGAGATACATAAAATATATCATATACCTCATGAAGCAACGATGGAAGAGATAGTCTATAGGAGACATCTCCTACGCGCTTGAGAATATCGAACGAACCAAAAAACCTAGGACTAAGCTTTTACCGTACTCCGAATTTGATAATTCCTTGGATAGGTAAAATCCTAAGAAATACGTGATCGTCGTAGAGAACTCAAGATATCGTCGATGCAAATCTACCTAATGATACTGATGATCCTGAGCTTCTCTGAGATGCTCACTAATCTGCCTGATAATACCAATTGACTAATTAGTCATCTCGAGTTAAAGCATCTTCCTCTCACTAATATCATCCCAGATCCTGAGCTTCTCTGAGATGCTCGCTAAAGGTGATCTTTATCTCCGACCATATAATACCTCGAAGGGTGCCATCTGAATGCTCACCTGGAAGCTGTTATCGTAGAAGATTCTACTAATTACAAATGATCCTTCTATGAACCACCGAAGTCTAAAGTGCATGATCGAAGCATATTGTTTGTGGTATTAAACGAAAGAATAAAAGTGTATTTCAATGACGGGATTTATAAGAGACCCGCGCCCTTTGGTTTACAAACAAACTTGTACAATATAATCCTATACGAGGATGTGGGAGTACAATTTATTTAATCTGGGTATAAATTGCTATAGGTGTCTGATCTGCGGTCGATCACTTTAGCCCTTGGACTACACGATGTTGAAGAAGTACCGTAGAAGACAGGATACAGCTTCGGAGGTTGCAAAGGAGGGTGGATGCGCGATGCTGAAGGTCGTCGCTCCCTGTTCCTTGCCCGAGCTCTGGATTCTTCTCTCTCTCTCTATCTCTCCTCCTTGATCTCTGGTTCGATGACCTTGTCCGATCTTCGAGTTTTTTAGTTTTTCGACCTCCCCTCTCTCTCCCCATTGATAGGGGTCTCTATTTATAGAGTTTTGGTGACAGTGACCACTCCGTCGGTGTAACAACCGAGGAGTGGACAGTACAGCACCCCTTTACACAACGGTTTAAAATAACCAATGCCTGCGTGTAAATGACCTTTTGAGTGAGCATGTGACGTGTGTCCAACTAAGGGGACAAAATGCGTATATCTGCTACAAAGATCACGGCGTAGAAGCCACGTAGGTAGGTATCCCTTGTGTAGCAGAGGTTGGCATAAAAGCCAAGTGACTGTCACCTTGGCGTAGAAGCCAAAATAGGCATAGAAGCCGAACAGGCGTAGAAACCGAATAGGCATAGAAGCCGAACAGGCATAGAAGTCGAATGGGCATAGAAGTCGAATGGTCGTAGAGACTGAGAGGGCATTGGAAGCCGAGGGAGCACTGATCCTGAGCGGACGTAGAAGCCACTGCGTACCGTGCCGAAGTGCTGATGTGGACGTCTTAGCCGAAATTATGTTTTTTGAAGATATAATCAAATCTTCTACGGAGATTTGCCATCATCTTGTGCATTAAATGCGAATACGTGTTTTGAAGGTCTACAGCCCTTCTGTGCATCCGTCGCAGAGACGTGCCTTGAGGGAAACTGTCACTGCTCTGTGTAATTAGACATAGAGACGTGCCTCGAGCCCCGTATGAAGTGCAACTTTTGACGTGGCAGCGGTTTGTCTTACTGCGGAGCGTAAAATAGCTCATGTTTGCTTGTGTAAAGCAAGGCAGCGTATTCCCTTGTACGAGAAAGAGCGGTTTAAGCTGGGGGGACTTCCGTAAAAGACGATTTGGTGATATTTTAACCAAATCCTCTGCATTAAATACAGAGATCTGCCATCATACTGTGGGTACGTCCCGAGGGGTCTGCCATCATTTTCAGCCATCGTCTGGGTAGCCGTGCAGCATTTTTTTGTCAGGAGTCAGAGGCCAGGTTCACCGCGTGACTTGACAGGTTCATTTTGGGGAAGACGAAGCGTTCCTCGTACGCATTAACGCTGCTTTGAGAGCGACCGAGTTTTACGCCATGGAGGCGATAAAGAACTCTGTTTATGCTGGGGCGGCCTGGACGTACCGTACTTATGCGGATGGTCCTTTGAGCTCATATTTTACGCTGTATTTGGCAGAAGAGCTCTGTTGCATGTTCGACGGCTCTGGAGGCCTCTGCTTACGCTGCTCTGCATTAAGATGCCGCATGGATCCTCCCAGCGTATTTTTCATGCTTCTACAAGACCCCCTTCAAAGCTTTTAAATTCCTCGAAATTTGAAATGCTTTGAATGAAGCATGAATGGCCCCTCGTAACCCGAAATGTTTCTGAGTGGAGCGTGGAAATGGTCAAGTTTGACGCGTTCTTTCAGGCCGGTCTTGATGGCAGATTTATTGGGGGTAGGTGTGACCTCGCTTGCCTATAAAAGGGCTGAGGAGTTAACCTGTTTCTTCCCACATTTCCTTTCACCATGCTGAGATGATCGCCGGAGTTCGTCGGGTCGACCTGAGGAAGAAGAAGACCATGTTCTTCCAGCATGTAAGGAGCCAAAAAAGACGGCGTAGAATTCTGAACTGTTGCTTCTCTGATGAGCAGGATTTTGTTCAGACTTCGTCTTCAAGAATGATCTCTCGAAACTCCCTTGGAACAGGGTCGAGGTTTTTGGCTGTCAAATTGAGTTGCCACCTTGATAGACGGGATATTCAGACTGGAGTCTGGATGAACCTCCAATTTTGGACCCGAGAAGAGTAATTTCTCAATGTTTGAACTCTGTATACTTCGGGTACTTGGGATGCTCTGGGTCAAGAACGAGTATCTTCTGTGTGAACTCTTTGCAATTGATCGCCTTGGGGACTGTTCGGATATGCGGAAAGTCGTGGAGCGTGAAATTATCAGTCTGTAGCCTCTGAGCGTAAAAAATACCACCGAGCGCAAAATCGCAGACTTGTGGTTCCTGAGCGTGAAGTCGTAGGTTTGTTGCCTCTCGAGCATAAAAGCTACCGAGCACAAAGGCATCCGGGCATAAACCGTAGACTTGTAGCTGTCGAACGTGAAGCCGTAGATCTGTTGCTGTCGAGCGTAGAGAAGCTCCTTTAGCGCAGAACTGTAGATCTGTAGCCTGTGAGCGTAAGAACACCATCGAGCGTGATATCGCAGACTTGTGGTTCCTGAGCGTGAAGTCGTAGGTTTGTTGCCTCTCGAGCATAAAAGCTACCGAGCACAAAGGCATCCGGATATAAACCGTAGACTTGTAGCTGTCAAACGTGAAGCCGTAGATCTCTTGCTGTCGAGCGTAGAAAAGCTCTTTTAGCGCAGAACTGTAGATTTTTAGCTCCTGAAAAGAAAATTTCTTCGAGCGTGAGGTTTTGCAGATCTGTTGCTTCTGAGCGTAAACTGAGCGCCACCGAGCGTGAGATCATCGATTTGGTATTTGCTGAGCGTAAGGTCGTAGGTTTGTGGCCTCTCGAGCATAAAAGCTACCGAGCACAAAGGCATCCGGGCGTAAAACCATAGACTTGCAGCTTGCGAGCGTAAAACCGTAGATCTGTTGCTGTCGAGCGTAGAAAAGCTCCTTTAGCGTAGAACTCGCTGAACCGTCTTGCACGAAAAAACCTTTCGAATTCGCTGACTATCCATTTTTTGAGAACAATAGGCTGACGTAGTAGGTCTTGAAGACATCCCGCTGGGGGATTTTTTGGGTGGACTCATTACTTTTATGCGCACGTTAGTGCCAGTAATGAGTTTGAGGCGAATCCCGACCGAGGAAATATGACTCTGTGGGGAAAGCAGAGAGACGTAGTTCAGAGGTAATATGAACGTGAACTGACTTTTTCTCTGTTGGGGAATATGAAAATAGTTGGTGGTGATATGGACATAACAAACTCAGCTGGGGATTTTAGCTCAGAGGTAATATGAACATGGCTGATTTTGTGGACCCATCACTTTTTGTGCACCTAAGTGCAAGCGATAGGTTTGAGACAAGCCCTGCTAGAGGTAATATGGACGTAGCAGTTTTTGTGGACTTAACACCACTGGCGTACTTAGAATTAAGTACGGGTGCTAAGTTGAGATGACAACCGATATCAGAGGTATCATTAACATGATAATCAATAGTCAGACCAGGATGGTTTGTTCAGAGGTAATATGAACATAACAAACTCAGCTGGAGATTTTAGCTCAGAGGTAATATGAACATAACAAACTCAGCTGGAGATTTTAGCTCAGAGGTAATATGAACATGGCTGATTTTATGGACCCATCACTTTTTGCGCACCTAAGTGCAAGCGATAGGTTTGAGACAAGCCCTGCTAGAGGTAATATGGACATAGCAGTTTTTGTGGACTTAACACCACTGGCGTACTTAGAATTAAGTACGGGTGCTAAGTTGAGATGACAATCGATATCAGAGGTATCATTAACATGATAATCGATAGTCAGACCAGGATGGTTTATTCAGAGGTAATATGAACATAACAAACTCAGCTCGATATTTTAGCTCAGAGATAATATGAACATGGCTGATTTTGTGGACCCATCACTTTTTGCGCACCTAAGTGCAAGCGATAGGTTTGAGACAAGCCCTGCTAGAGGTAATATGGACATAGCAGTTTTTGTGGACTTAACACCACTGGCGTAATTAGAATTAAGTACGGGTGCTAAGTTGAGATGACAACCGATATCAGAGGTATCATTAACATGATAATCGATAGTCAGACCAGGATGGTTTGTTCAGAGGTAATATGAACATAACAAACTCAGCTGGAGATTTTAGCTCAGAGATAATATGAACATGGCTGATTTTGTGGACCCATCACTTTTTGCGCACCTAAGTGCAAGCGATAGGTTTGAGACAAGCCCTGCTAGAGGTAATATGGATGTAGCAGTTTTTTGTGGACTTAACACCACTGGCGTACTTAGAATTAAGTACGGGTGCTAAGTTGAGATGACAACCGATATCAGAGGTATCGTTAACATGATAATCGATAGTCAGACCAGGATAGTTTGTTCAGAGGTAATATGAACATAACAAACTCAGCTAGAGATTTTAGCTAAGAGGTAATATGAACATGGCTGATTTTATGGACCCATCACTTTTTGTGCACCTAAGTGCAAGCGATAGGTTTGAGACAAGCCCTGCTAGAGGTAATATGGACGTAGCAGTTTTTGTGGACTTAACACCACTGGCGTACTTAGAATTAAGTACGGGTGCTAAGTTGAGATGACAACCGATATCAGAGGTATCATTAACATGATAATCGATAGTTAGACCAGGATTGTTTGTTCAGAGGTAATATGAACATAACAAACTTAGCTGGAGATTTTAGCTCAGAGGTAATATGAACATGGCTAATTTTGTGGACCCATCACTTTTTGCGCACCTAAGTGCAAGCGATAGGTTTGAGACAAGCCCTGCTAGAGGTAATATGGACGTAGCAGTTTTTTGTGGACTTAACACCACTGGCGTACTTAGAATTAAGTATGGGTGCTAAGTTGAGATGACTACCGATATCAGAGGTATCATTAACATGATAATCGATAGTCAGGGAGAATAATATTTGGACAACAGTTCAGAGGTAGTATGGACGTGAACCAAGTCCAAAAAATTCACTGGAGAGTGATTTATTTAGTGGAGATAGACCTGAAGGTTGCTCCGGCTGGGGAGATGCAAATTGCCACGTTTGAAGTGATATCAATTTGTAGTGGCCGTCATTTGACTCATACATGCAAAGTGATAACTTTGGCGTCGATCAGCTCCTGGATATTCTTTTTTAATATATAGCATGCCCTCGTAGGGTGATGAACGTACCGATGAAAGAGGCGATATCCTGGATTATCGATCCCACCAGCCCTTTCAGGGTATCTAATATTGGGTAGCTGGAGCTTGTTTTCCTTCATCAATATATTGAAGATTTTAATGATGTCATCTTCATCGAAAGAGAAAGTGCCCTTCGGCCCTTTGGCTTTTAATGCCTGAGTTTTACGGTCTTCAGGGAAGATGGCCATAGTTGCATCATCTTCGGACACAGAGGGAACTCTACCCCCAGCTTTGGATGCTGCTCTGTCTTGTTGAGGGAGTCTACCCCCAGACTGGATCTTCTTTACGCCGCGGGGCCTCTTCTGGCATAATTTGGAGCTCTGCCCAGGCTGGCATAAAGCTGAGGAGGTCCTCAGTCGGCCATCCGCTTCTCGCGTAATTCGAAGGGCGGGCAGACTGTTCCGTCGCTGGCATAAAGGCCGAGAAGTTGAGTAGTCCGCCGCTTGCTATCCCTTGCGTAGAATGCAGGAATAATCTGGTTCCCCGTAGAGGTCAGATATCGTCTTGCGTGCGGGGCGTGACTTGTACTTCCGATTTGGCGCTAAGGCATCATCAGAAGTTTTGTCTGTACCGCGCATAGCACAGTGGATACTCCTGGGTCAGCGCTGAGGCTTTGCCCGAGGTTTTGTCTGTACCGCGCATAGCGGGAGACTGGTTTCTGCGCGTAGAGCGCAGTGGATACTCCTGGGTCAGCGTTGAGGCTTTGCCCGAGGTTTTGTCTGTACCGCGCGTAGCGGGAGGCTGGTTTCTGTGCGTAGAGCGCAGTGGATACTCTTGGGTCAGCGCTGAGGCTTTGCCAGAAGCTTTGTCTGTACCGCGCGTAGCGGGAGACTGATTTCTGCACGTATAGCGCAGAGGATACTCCTGGGTTAGCGTTGAGGCTTTGCCAGAAGCTTTGTCTGTACCGCGCGTAGCGGGAGACTGAATTTTACGTACGGGGCACGGAGGGAGCGATGCTACCACCTCATTGGTCGGAGAGATCGGAGAGTCCACAGGAACGGCGGAGGATGTCTTGGACATCCACACTTTGCGTAGCTTCCTGCTATCTTGGACGGAAAGAGAGTGAGAGCTACCCCCAGTCCGAAGCATGTCTTCGTAGGCAGACTGGTCGAACTGAACGACCAGTGTCTTCTTCACGGTTCCTACAGATACCGCATCGTGTTGAGCAATTACTTCCTCGTCAGAAGAGAAAGATGTCCCCAACAGAGTCGCCATCTTGTTTGTGGTATTAAACGAAAGAATGAAAGTATATTTCAATGACGGGGTTTATAAGAGACCCGCGCCCTTTGGTTTACAAACAAACTTGTACAATGTAATCCTATACGAGGATGTGGGAGTACAATTTATTTAATCTGGATATAAATTGCTATAGGTGTCTGATCTGCGGTCGATCACTTTAGCCCTTGGACTACATGATGTTGAAGAAGTGCCGTGGAAGACAGGATGCAGCTTCGGAGGTTGCAAAGGAGGGTGGATGCGCGATGCTGAAGGTCGTCGCTCCCTGTTCCTTGCCCGAGCTCTGGATTCTTCTCTCTCTCTCTATCTCTCCTCCTTGATCTCTGGTTCGATGACCTTGTCCGATCTTCGAGTTTTTTAGTTTTTTGACCTCCCCTCTCTCTCCCCATTAATAGGGGTCTCTATTTATAGAGTTTTGGTGATAGTGACCACTCCGTCGGTGTAACAACCGAGGAGTGGACAGTACAGCACCCCTTTACACAACGGTTTAAAATAACCAATGCCTGCGTGTAAATGACCTTTTGAGTGAGCATGTGACCTGTGTCCAACTAAGGAGACAAAATGCGTATATCTGCTACGAAGATCACGGCATAGTAGCCACGTAGGTAGGTATCCCTTGTGTAGCAGAGGTTGGCGTAAAAGCCAAGTGACTGTCACCTTGGCGTAGAAGCCAAAATAGGCATAGAAGCCGAACAGGCGTAGAAGCCGAATAGGCATAGAAGCCGAACAGGCATAGAAGCCGAATGGGCATAGAAGCCGAACAGGCATAGAAGCCGAATGGTCGTAGAGACTGAGAGGGCGTTGGAAGCCGAGGGAGCACTGATCCTGAGCGGACATAGAAGCCACTGCGTACCGTGCCGAAGTGCTGATGTGGACGTCTTAGCCGGAATTACGTCTTTCGAAGATATAATCAAATCTTCTACGGAGATTTGCCATCATCTTGTGTATTAAATGCGGAGACGTGTTTTGAAGGTCTGCAGCCCTTCTGTGCATCCGTCGCAGAGACGTGCCTTGAGGGAAACTATCACTGCTCTATGTAATTAGACGTAGAGACATGCCTCGAGCCCCGTATGAAGTGCAGTTTTTGACGTGGCAGCGGTTTGTCTTACTGCGGAGCGTAAAACAGCTCATGTTTGCCTGTGTAAAGCAAGGCAGCGTATTCCCTTGTACGCGAAAGAGCGGTTTACGCTGGGGGGACTTCGGTAAACGACGGTTTGGTGATATTTTAACCCAATCCTCTGCATTAAATGCAGAGATCCGCCATCGTACCGTGGGTACGTCCTGAGGGGTCTGCCATCATTTCTAGCCGTCGTCTGGGTAGCCGTGCAGCACTTTTTTGTCAGGAGTCAGAGGCCAGGTTCACCGCGTGACTTGACAGGTTCATTTCGGAGAAGACGAAGCGTTCCCCGTACGCATTAACGCTGCTTCGAGAGCGACTGAGTTTTACGCCATGGAGGGGATAAAGAACTCTGTTTATGCTGGGGCGGCCTGGACGTACCGTACTTACGCGGATGGTCCTTTGAGCTCATATTTCACGCTGTATTTGGCGGAAGAGCTCTGTTGCATGTTCGACGGCTCTGGAGGCCTCTGCTTATGCTGCTCTGCATTAAGATGCCGCGTGGATCCTCCCAGCATATTTTTTATGCTTCTACAAGACCCCCTTCAAAGCTTTTAAATTCCTCGGAATTTGAAATGCTTTGAATGAAGAATGAATGGCCCCTCGTAACCCGAAACGTTTCTGAGTGGAGCGTGGAAATGGTCAAGTTTGACACGTTCTTTCAGGCCGGTCTTGATGGCGGATTTATTGGGGGTAGGTGTGACCTCGCTTGCCTATAAAAGGGCTGAGGAGTTAACCTGTTTCTTCCCACATTTCCTTTCACCATGCTGAGATGATCGCCGGAGTTCGTCGGGTCGACCTGAGGAAGAAGAAGACCATGTTCTTCCATCATGTAAGGAGCCGAAAAAGACGGCGTAGAATTCTGAACTGTTGCTTCTCTGATGAGCAGGATTTTGTTCAGACTTCGTCTTCAAGAATGATCTCTCGAAACTCCCAGCCGAAAAAGACGGCGTAGAAGTATGAGGATTTTGTTCAGACTTCGGCTCTGGAGGCCTCTGCTTACGCTGCTCTGCATTAAGATGCCGCGTGGATCCTCCCAGCGTATTTTTCATGCTTCTACACATATACTCTAAAGTATGAATCGTATGCTCTGACTAGCTAACTTTCTTTGGATGGTAAGCTAAACTGAACCTCAAACGGGTACCTAAAATATGCTAAAGTCTCTGCTAGAAATGAGACGTATACTTGGAATCCCTATCTGAGACTATGCTAATTGGTCCTCCATGCAGTCTGATAATCTACCTTATATATATCTCAGCCAAACTACTCAGTGGATAGACCTACTCTGCTAGAAATAAAGTCCATGGTGCTATGCTCCTACTTTTACTTCGGATTCGGTAAAGGCTGAAAAATCTCGACCGATCTCTGATTCTCAGCCTTAAACTACTGACAGACAAAATATCGAGAGATAAACAGTATTATCTTCCTCTTCATCCCATTCTACCAGAAATGCTGACAAATATCATACTCCATCTTCGTCCCTCCTAGATGAACAGAATATTGAGGACTATGGGCCTCTGACATAATCTCATGCCAGATATCACCACACGACACACAAAGTCGACTTCCGAACCAAAGAGTCCCATCCTCGTGAATACTCAACTCTGCTGGGCGTCCTATCTCATATTCTGCTCTGAGTCACTGAAGCCTGGTATCACCTGACTCTGCTACCCTAATCCTGTCTACTATGGTAGACTACACCTGCAACACTGCCATCAAGCCCTTATTACCAGGTAATACTACCTCGATGTCCATTTTCTTAAGGTCCTCTAGAATGTGTCGCTAATCTGTCAAGAAATAAGCTCCTATACTCCTGTTCAAGGCGTTTGCAACAACGTTGGCCTTCCCCCGATGATACTGAAGATCAATATTGTAATCTGTCAATAACACCAGCTATATCTTCTTTCGTATGTTGAGGTCCCTCTGTATGAACACATACCTCAAGCTCTTATGATATGTGAAGATCTCCACTTGCTCAACATACAGATAATGCCTCCAGAGCTTGAGTGCAAACATAACCGCGACTATCTCCATATTTTAGCTCAGATAGTTCTTCTCATAGCCCTGAACCTGCCGAGATGCATAAGCTATCACCCTACCATGCTACATATGGACACACCCTAGCCAATGCCTAATGCATCACAGTAAACTGTGAACCCACCTGGTCCAACGGAAAGTGTTAGTATATGAGCTAAAATTAAACTATGTTTGAGCTTTTTGAAAGAAATCTGACAAGCATCTGACCACACAAAGCACACATTCTTACACGTCAGCCTTGTCAAGGATGCGAAGATCCTAGCAAAGTCTGCCACAAACCGTCTGTAGTAGCCTGCTAATCCCAGAAAACTACGTACCTCTAAAACTGTACGATGCACTGGCCAACTCTCAATAGCCTCTACCTTCTTGGGATCCACCTCTTCGCTTCCACCAGAAATAATGTCCCAAGAATGAGATACGATCCAGCCAGAAGTCGTACTTGCTAAACCTCTCATAGAGCTTATGCTCTCGTAGAGTCTGAAGTACTATGTGAAGATACCACTCATGCTTCTCCTCTGTCTGACTGTAGACCAGGATATCATAATAAATACTATCATAAACTGGTCTAAGTGAGGCATGAAGATATGATTCATGAGATCCATGAATATCGTTGGCACATTGTTCACTCAAAATGGCATTAAAAAACTTTCAATGGCCATATCTAGATCTAAATGTCGTCTTGGGTATATCTTGCTCTCTGAATCTGATTTGATGATACCCAGACCATAAATTGATGTTAGAAAATACAGTTGCCCCAATGAGCTGATCAAACAAGTCATTTATCCTGGATAAGGGATACGTATTCTTAATGGTCACCGTATTTAGTATATGGTAATCAATACATATATGCTATGAGCCATCATTCTTTTTAACAAGAAGTAAAAGGGCTCCCAAGGTGATCCACTAGCACGAATGAATCTCTTGGTCCTTAACTCTTCAATCATCAGGTACAGAATCTCAAACTCTGATGGTGACTTTCTGTAGACTCTCCTGAACCTAGCTTCGCCCCTGGAATCATATCAATATAAAAATCCATATTTGGGACTGAGAGCATGCTTGGAAGATGTCATGACCCGCACCCGGTATAGGGGCACGAGTACGTGGGTACGTCCAACCTACGTCACAACATCGGTGGTAGAACACTGTCTAGGTCAACAATACTATATAATTATCTCACACAATATATATAATATACCTATCAAGATATCTCAACCCCCAAATGTAGGACACTCTGATAATATGATAATGATAATCAATACTCAATTATAATATAAATCTAGAGGAAGATATATCAACCCCCAAATACAGAGTCACAATATAAACACAAGTCCAAGTCTAAAAGTCTATGCTCAAAATAATAGTCTCAAATATAATACATGCCATAATGTATAACTGTCAAATATAATAAAATAAATAAGGACAACTAAGCCTCCCGACTGCTTGCACTACTCAATAATGCTCTTCGGTGTTATTTTAACGGCCTCGCCATCCTGTGCTCGTAATACATGGGATATATCTCCTCTAACCAATCATCTGAATAATATATCCAGTCAGGATTGGAGCAAAGTACAACCCAATAACAGTTTCAAGTTAATTAATAATGACTATAAACAAAAATAGAGAATATAATACAAGAAGAGAAGAAATGAACAACATCATATTATGGTAGAAAATGAGACAGATAATCTAGAGCAATAAAGTTTAAAGTGATCACAATAAAATAGAAATATGGTAATAAAATAGAATATAGAGAAGCATTGTAACTGCACCAAGTGTTTAAAATACTAATTAGATATGTGATCGGTTTGGGTTATCAAGATCTACTATCAAGGCTATAACACAATCATATGATCATTATGATTGGATTTTGTCTACAAGTAACACGATCAATAACACAATTATTTAAGATTGGTTATTGTCTACGGAGACACAATCATACGTAAGGTATATGATCGACTGTTGTCTACATGATGCAATACAATGTTTAAGGGTTTGATCACATATTCATCTAGTATTTCCCCACCTCCGACTAGTACAATAGATCCATATCACGACATGTTATGACACGATAATCACTATACAAGGTCTACAATACAAGTATGATGATCACGGTCTATATAATTATGAGAAATATCAAGGCAATCATTAACAAGTAATATCTCATGGCAAGAATCCAAGTATACTAATCCATGTACCATCGTGTCTAAAATCAGATAAAATATTACTAAATACTTGTATTATAGTAATTATCAAATAATGGAAACTATCAAAGAATATACTCACCTGTGATCCAGAGCAATAAATATCAGACAGTGTCCGTCCCAGTGTCTCAAAGACCTAAATGTGAATTACAAGTCAAAAATAGTATTTTGGGATTATAAACATGCTAAACTAGTTTGAAACTAGGTCTCTATGCCAACACTAATTAGTACCTTACTAAACCAATCCTATTAGTTAATATTAGATAACACTAGCTATTACCTATATACTATATATCCTATATATAAAATAGACTCTAAGATATATAATATCTTAACCCAATAACCATATCTCACTAATTCCTAGTCCAATACCTTGGTGTTTACTTACCTAGGGTGTTGGAACGAGGCATATGGTACTTATGATACAAAAATAACATACACTCTTATGTATCACACTCTAGGGTACCACCTAACTTACCATATGCCTCGTTCCAACACCCTATATTCAAGATACTTCTCAACTATTTCTAGTACCTAGCACTACTTATACTACACACCCTTGAATACACATGTATCATTTCATACATGGATAAACCTACTGATATTATCTCAATATCAGTTACTAATACCACACTCACTAACCTGTGTACATAACACCTCACTATTCTAACACTCAAATTCTTAAACTCTTGCACATCTGAACCATACTTCTTAGGCTGATACTACACAACACAGGTTACACTAATACCCAAAAATCCAGACACATAAGTGTATATAGACACCCAAACCTATGCTCAAGTGGTGAACATTTGTACACTCCCTACAGTCACTTCCATTTATGTTGTTCTAACCTATAATACCACCTCTCTTACAGTACACAGATGCACACTGTACTTTATAGTACGCCCATCTGTAATTTTCTCACACACTACCTCAAGGATACTCAACCCTCACTCAACACTAGCTTCCCCAGATCAAGCACACTACTAATCACATAATAACATATGTAACACTCACCTACTACCTTCCCTATACACCCAGATCCCTGCTCTCGACCTCCTCACCCTGTTATACCTTGCTATTATTTCCTTACTCCTTTTACCTGATGCAATAAGTGCACCTACTGCAGCATCTCTCAATCCTTGCTGCAAGACCTGCAACAGGTTATAAACTGTTGTTGTCTCCTTGACTTATAGTGTATTGGCTTAAGCCTACATACGAGTCTGTTGCACATAGGTGAATTTCCTTCCTAAAATCTAGATATTCCTTCCTCCTTTACTGCCTTTTCAGGCATGGCTCTATCACCTTGGATACCCCTCATGCTACCTGAACGCTTCTATAATTCTGTAGTGCACAGTGTGCACTACACCACTCCTTAGTTACCCATATCTGGCATACCCGAGCCTCCAATGAATGCAACAATGAACTCACTTCACTCAAGGCTGGGCACCCCAAACCACCTGCAGCTCATGCCCCAATCTACACTCAAGATACACTTACATCCCTAAGCCACCTCCTCATTTGATACTTGCTCAAATACCTTGCCTGCAATAATAAGTCCACTAACTTGTTGTCTTTCCCCCCATTTCCCCCTTACTGACATTACACACTTGAGTGTATCCAACACCCAAACACAACCTGAACACTAGGCACATAAAAATATGAACACTAGTACACTCCCTAAACTAATACATAACACACACACTGATCAACAACACCTGACACCAAGCTACACTAGTCGCACATATAGCACTAATTATAACACACACACACACACACACACACACACACATATATATACACATATATAAACACACACACATACACACCCTTTGTATATAAATATAGATATACACTTTTATATATATATATATATATATATGATCTTCTAACACTTAGTTGCAAAAGCAACCCACACTCACAATGTATTGGCATTCCACCAAACATTGATGGACAACCTAGAGTATCATACACAAGCTATTGATACGCTTATAATACTCACCCCAAACTTCACCAAACCCTTCCCAAACTCTAACAACACACCAAAAATAGGTAATAAACTACGGAATGAATGAACACTAGCCATTCTAATTACAAATGGAGAAATTGACATGTGGAAACCCAATACGCATAGAAACTACCAACCTACACCACCGTATCATGAAGTATCATAATACAGATTCTTCGTTTTTATTTTTGGATACGTATACTCTCTCAAACCATGAATGACAACCTAAACTTACCTATGGGACATGTTTACAAACACCTAGTGGTCTAAATTTAAAAATTTTAAATTTGGCCACAAAGTCAATATAATTTTCTTTATAGGCCTCCTATGAACCTAGTTCTTATTCCTAAGGGTATCCCTTAGCTTTAGGTAGGTTCCTAATGGTCAAATATCATTTAAAACTGAAATAATAAGAGAAATATGGATTTTACCTATTGGAAGATAGATTTCCAATGCCACAAACTAAAGGGGACACAAAATCCAAGAAATGGCCACCTCCTTCAAGCTAGCTTCCTTCCAATGCTTCTTTCTGGCTATTCCAATCTCCTAGCCTCCTTGGAATTAGAATTTAAGGGAAATGGGGATTGATTTGTGAATGAAAGAAATTGGGGTTTTTTCTCAAATTATAGAAATATTTGGGGATGACTAAAATGGAAGAGAGAGAGGCTGTTAATAAACTAATTAATGAAATAGAAAGAGGCTCCTCCCTAATATATGTGGTCGGCCCCTAGAATTAGGGTTAGGGTTAGGTTTAGGTCTATTTGGTTTAGCCAAAATTCCCCTCTCAATCTCTCATGAATATGATCTTTTAATCCTTCAGAAAGAATATTCTATTCTTGAGTCTAAAAGGGTTTAATGGACATAATCTAGTCTTGACTAATAATTAATTAAAATATTGGGTCATGGGTCATATCAAGTCCAGTTGGGTTCATTTAGGCTCACTAATAACTAGTCTAACTAATGGCTAACAACTAACCATTGACTATATTGAATATATAATTATACATGTAACAATACCAAATATTATAAAATAAAATATAATCAATATAATTAATATAAAATATAAATATTAACAATAATACTAAATAGGAAAGGACAAAAATATTCCTCTCCAGAAAAGTGGTAGTTACAATCCTAGCCCCTTTAAAAAAAATTTATCCTCAAAATTTAACGTCTCGCTCCTCTCTCTTGGCCAGTCATAACCTATTCATCACAATTTCACTTTGGTCAAACACCAAACAATCATGGTCTAAGAAAATTCTATCTAAAATTATACAATATACATCCTTATGAAAAGAAAATAATATGCATGGTTATGGTCTCACTTGTCATAATATTGCGGTCTCTGAAAAGGATATACTACTAACTATACTAACTATATAGTATAAGCATCTATAAGATACTAAGGGATCAATCAAATCAATAGATAGAAAAGGACAAGAAAAAGGAACAGAACTTGCTAATCCATCACCTGTAGCGTCGGTCTCCTCGACCGTCATCGCAAATGTCCCACCCTGCCGGGGTGGCTACCTCTGCAGGTGCTGAGCAATCTGCGGTGCCACATGTGGCCTAACTCTACCTCTATGCTACTGATTTGTACTATAGTCTGAAACCTTAGGGTTGGCAGGGTAATCCCTTACTCGGTGCTCTGAAGATCCACAATACAAATACACCTTGAGCCTTCTCTTGCAGTCCTCCCAAACATTTCCAGGCTTCTTACAATAGTTGTAGGAGGGTCCATGTTGTATCTGACCCTGAGGTTGCTGTGTTGCCTGATAAACTGGTCTCTGAAATTGATGTGTCTGCTGAGCTGGTTCCCTGACTGGTACATGAATGAATAAACACTAGCCATTCTAATAACAAATGGAGAAGTTGACATGTGGGAACCCAATACACATAGAAACTACCAACCTACACTACCGTATCATGAAGTATCATGATACGGACTCTCCGTATCCATTTGTGGACATATATACTCTCTCAAACCATGAATCACAATCTAAAATCACCTATGGGACATTCCTAAAAATACCTACTGGTTCAAATTCGGATTTCTTCCAATTTTGTCACAAAAGTCAATATAAATTTCTCCATAGTCCTCCTATGAACCTATTTCTTCTTTCTTTGAGTATCCCATAGCCATAGATAGGTTCCTAATGGACAAATACATTATTTAAAACTGAAATAACAAGAGAAATATAGATTTTACCTATTGGGAGAAAGATTCCCAATGCTACAAACTAAAGGGGACACAAAATTCAAGGAATGGCTACCTTCCTTAAGCTAGCTTCCTTCCAATGCTTTCTCATTGCTATTCCAATCTCCTAGCCTCCTTGGGAATAGAATTTGAGGGAAATGTGGATTGATTTATGAATAAAGGAAATTGGGATTTCTTCTCAAATTGGAAGAATATTTAGGGATGAGTAAAATGAAAGAGAGAGAGGCTATTAATAAACTAATTAATAAAATGAAAGAGGGCTCCTCCCTACTATATGTGGCTGGCCCCTATTATTAGGGTTAGGTTTAGGTCTATTTGGTTTGACCAAAATGCCTTCTCTTAATATCTCATGAATATGATCTTTTAATCCCTAGGAAAGAATATTCCATTCTTGAGTCTAAATGGGTTTAATGGATATAATATAGTCATGACTAATAATTAATTAAACCATTGGATCATGGGTCATGTCAAGTCCAGTTGGGTTCATTTAGGCTCACTAACAACTAGTCTAACTAATAGCTAACAACTAACTATCAATTATATTGAATATATAATTATACATATAATAATACCAAATATTATAAAATAAAATAAATAAAATATAATCAATATAATTAATATTAAATATAAATATTAAAAATAATACTAAATAGGAAAATATAAAAATAACCCTCTCCAGAAAGTGGTAGTTGTAAAAGCTCCTCGGGAAACACATCCGGGAACTCGCAGACAACTCTATGAAACTTTACCCCATTGTCTAATCCCATCCTCAAGATAATCGACGGAGAATCCACCTTGCCTCTCAAAATTGAGAACTCCTCGCCGGGGACACGAAAGATAACCTTTTCAGTATGGCAATCTATCATCGTGTGTCGAGCACTCAACCAATCCATTCCTAGGAATACATCATAGTCGTCTATAGAAAACTCTATCTGCCTAGCAGAAAACTCCCTTCCTCATACTATAACTCGATACGAGATATAAACTCTATCTAGTCCCACAAGACTGTTACCAGTCAGTATATTCAACCTTACAGGTAAGGACTCAGACTCCAAACCAACTCGTGTCACAAATCATGTAGAGATAAACGAGTGTGATGCGCCAAAATCAAATAATATTACAGCTAAATGCAAGTGAACGAGAATGGTACCTGCAACTACCTCTCCAGCCACTAGTGCCTCCTTGTATGACTTCTCAAAAGCATATCCTTGCCTTCTGGGCATGGGTCCCCTCTGCTGCTGGCCTCTATGCTTGACCTAAGCCTTGGCCTGAGTATACTGCTGCAGCCTCTGCTGCTAGAACGTCTGGGACTGCATCGGTAAAGGCATCGGGCCCTGATGCTTTGAACTAGTAATGGTGCCCTGAACTGCGGAGCTGCTGACTGGACTGGACTGATGATGTTATATCTAGAGCCCTCCGAGTACAAGAACTCACCATGTGACCTGCTCTACCATATGCCAAACACAACCCTTGTACCCTATGACACTCTGAAAAGATGTGGCCTGACTTCCTATAGTGGAAATACCCTACTAAAGAAGTCTTCCTCTACTGATGAGGATGAGTCTGAGAAGACTGCTGAAATAATGCAACCGGGGCCACACTTCTCGAGGATCCAATCGACAATGCTCGAACTGCTATAGCTGGTGCTGATGACTAGGTAGAAGATTCTCTTAAAATATAAGGCTTCGTCTAGCCCCCAATCCTATCGAAGATCTCCTTAAAAAATAAGTCTTCTTCTGGTCTCCATGCCACTCTCATCATGGTGTTAAAGGAACTCATGTTGCTCCATCGCTAGAATGATCTCCAGATAGAGTCCTTGCTGTAACCTCCTAGCTCGATCCAACTCAGTCGTCACCAAGGTGGAAGCAAACCGACTGAGCCTACAGAACTCTGCTGCAAAGTCGTAGACGGTCCTACCTATCTGCCTGAGGTTGCTAAACCTCTCCTGCAAGTCATAATATGATACTGATTTAAAGTACCATATCTAAAATCTCTTACCAAAATTTGCTCATGGTATGGACGCCGTCAGTGAAACCTCCTGAGCAGCCCACTCGTCGTGGGCCAAATCTAGAACCTGCAGCCTAACCACTGTTACACGCTCCCTAGCCGGAACCCTTGCTACTTTAAGCATGACCTCAGTATCCTGGAGCCATGTATCGGACATAATTGTATACTTAATACCATAGAAGTATGGGTGATGGAGACATCTGAAGCTGTTCGTAGAATTAAATATCTGAGGACCACCTCGCTTCAAGGCTGTTCGAACTGACTGAGTGAGAATGTTACTCTACTGCTGATGTGTCATCATGAAGCCTGTTAGAACATCCTTTAATGCTCGAACAATATTTGGCTTCTCAGGTTAAACTAGTTGCACATATACTGCAGACTGATCGGGCTGAACATGCTGCTCTATCCTGGGATCTATCCTAGACCCTACCCCTGAATGCTGAGGCTGGGCCCCAAAAATTGGTTAGTCTACCGGACGTCGATCTGCCATCGTTTGAGCCTAAATAATATGATCAGAAGGACCACGAATAGTACCCCTGAAAGTCAAAGGACACAAGGATCAAATTGAGGTACAAGATAGAGCAAGGATGAAAGCGGATGACATGTCAAAGATTAAAGATATTGGGCATTACGAAAAAAGATTGCCACTACCACATTTTCTAGAAAAGGGTATTTTAGTAATTTTATATTTAATTAAATATTGTGCATGATAAATAATTATTTATTGTATTATATAATTATTGTTAGTTATTAATTATTTATTATGGAATTGTGTTAGTGGACCTAACTAGTTTAGTTTAGACTCATGGACCAACATGAATTAATTGATTAAAATGTAGCCTATTTAGAAAGCCTATTGTTAAGGAGATGGATTAAATTAATTAAACCATTAGACTAGAAGCTTCCTTCCTTAATTATTTCTTCATGAGAGGCCCTAAGGGGGTATATTGGACAATTCATAGTAGCTTGAAGGAAGGGAAAGAGGGGCCGGCCTATATAAAAGGAGGGGGGGAATTCTCTCTCCTCTTTTTATTTCAAAACTAGATCTAGAATTTTCCTCAACCAAATTCCTTCATTCCTACTTCATTTCCCTACCAAATTTTATCCCAATTTCTTCCAAAATCACCATTAGAGACTAGAGAAGCAAGGATCTAGAAGGAGAAAGCAAGGATCTACAAAGATGAGCAATGATCTACAAGTTGGAGGCCAATTTCATCATATTTGGAGATTTATTGGGAATCCATCTCCCAATAGGTATAATTCAATTTTTTCCCCTTAATTTAGGTTCTAAATATGAGATTTAACCATGAAAAATTAACACATATGCATAGGCTACCCATAGGATTTTGTTTTGTGTTCATAGGAGGCCTATTGAGAAAGTTATGGTGCTTTTTGTATCAATTTTGGGGAAATTTCAATATTGATATTTGTTGTGTGTGTCAATTGGTCCTATAGATCAATTTGACATGTACTTGTGTGTTTGGCGCTAGTGTCGTGTCCACAATTGGGTACGTGTAGGTCGTATCCCAATAATATGGTGATACATGATGATTTGGGGGTTTTCTCTCCGACACGGGACTTTGTACATGTCATATTTTGACACGGACACGTAGATCTATATTTGACTCTTCGTATTGTTCATAAATAATATATGTGACTTGTTCGTGTCCTTCGGGGTACGTTTGGATGTGTGGTGGGCCCGTGTCACATGCGTATCCTAGATCTAGTGGGATATGGTGTGATACTCTCCATGTATATGTACAAATTATATGTAGATCTATTTATTGTGTTCTTAATTCATGGAGAATGTAATTGTATATATATATAGATATATATATTATGGTATATATAATTATGCTTCTTGTGTCTTGGATCTATGTATTTATTATGTATGTTGTAAGTAGCTATTCTTATATATGTATGTATAATTATATATGTTAGCAAGTAAATAGATATAATGAGTTGTTATAATTATAATTTATAATTATATAATATGTATGGTGAATAATTATATATATATATATATATATATATATATATATATATATATATATATTGGATTATATATATATATATATATGTGTGTATATATATATATATATTGGATTATATATATATATATATGTGTATATATATATATTGTGTGTATATATATATATATATATATTTATATTTATATTTATATATATATATGGTAGATATATATATGTTATTATATATATATTATATATATACATAGGTTTCTGCGACAACAGGAGAGTGTCGCAACAGCAGAGAAATAGCAGCAGCGGCAACAGCTTTTCAGCGAGACCAGTCAGCGACAGTTGCAGGAAACTGTCGCTGAAACAACAGTTTATCAGCAAAGTATTAGAAGCTTCAGCGATAGTTTTTAGTGACAGTGCAGGAACTGTCACAAAAATTGCAGTGTATCTATATACACAGCAGCTTTTCGGCGACAATGGGCAGGGTATATAGCGACAGTTTGGCAGGTTTAGTATTAGATATATATATATATATATATATATATATATATGTATGTATATATATATATATATAGATATATCCATATATGCATTTGATAATTGAATATATATAAATATATTTATTTGCTAATGGTATTTAATACATACTATATGTATAATAATTATTGTTGTATGCTATATATATCTACGGGTAGATAGTATAACTAGCAATTGGGTATTACCTTGGAGAACCAAGGTAAGTACCAAGGTAATTAAGGATACCCAAGGTATTGGGTTGGGATGTTAAGATTATGGTTTTAAGTTGAGATACCAAGTTGGTTCAAAACTACGGTACCTATTTTAATGTTTGTAATTAGGATTCCATATTATAAATAATTGTTTGTTATATATATATTGATATTTTACCTTTGGATTTACGTATCCAAGATACGGTATCATAGTATCTTAAGATTTAGTCCTTGTGACTTAGACTTTAGTATCTTGACCCAATATTTTTGTGTTAAACTTGTGCAACCTATAAATAGGTATTTGACCATAGTTTGACTATAGTTAACCATTGTTGACCATAGTTTGACTATAAGTTGACCATAGTTGACCATAGTTTGACTTTTGACTTAGAATTGACTTATTGACCTAGAAGTTGACTAGTTTAACTTATTTGCTTTCCGAAATTTTGTATTGATGTTATATTCCCTATCTAGGTCTTCGAGGCACCATATTAGACATCTGTGAGGCTTTTTATTGGACTTTATGCGAGTACATTCTCTGTAGCTTCTCGTTTATGATATCCTCTATATAGTGTAGATATCCATATTTCTTGACACGATAGTTACACGAAATGGTATATCCGGATCTCGTCATGAGATATTATTCCTTGTATATGGTGTATCTTGTTAAGTCTTGTTTCATTGATTATCTTGTGCATGTACAGACACTGATTCTCGGGGAGATTTGCTACCTTCCTAGAGAATCCCATGCCATAGCATACCATTGTTGGATCTATTGTACCAGTCGGGGGTAGGGAGTACTTTAGTGTAGATATGTGATCATACCCTCCTTGTGCATGTCTTGTTCCTTGTGAGTGTTGATCATACACCGCACGTATGATCAGCTAGGCCATTATACTATTGTGCAAGTTCCCAAGCCGATCACATGTTAAAGCTAGTACTCACACACTTAGACATTAGTATTCTTGTTCATTGTCATATTGTTCATTCTTGTATTTATTCCAGTATTTACTTATTATGTAACTCTTGTATCCATTGTGTATCTTGTATATTCACATCTATTTACTGTTACATAGTTTTTATTATTGATTAGAACTATTGTTAGAGATGTACTCTGCTCCTTTCCTGATTAGATATATTTTCCCAGATGACACTGAGGACTGGTACCCTATACATTATGGATCTCAGGATGTTGTGGGTCTAGAGTCGGGGACCCTGGCTTAGGAGGGACTTATCCCAACTGAGATAGTTGATACGGGTTTAGTAGTTTCTTAGTATTCTTTTGTACTGGATTTGTCTCCAGCTATTTTTGTAGTACTTCTTTCAGACTCAATGATGTATTATTTTAGACTCATGAGTTATATATGAATTTTTACTCTTTTATCAATTCGTGCTCATTCCATCTTAGATCTGTGATTGAGTATATTATTATCATTGGTGGTTCATTATATTGATAGATAGATTACCCAGACAGCGTTCTACCGTCGATTCTGTGACATAGACTGGACGTTGTTCCCGACTTGTACCCTTATACCGGGTACGGGTCGTGACACATTTTTAGTGGTGGCCATGCAGGTCTAGCTTCACAAGTTATAGATGTCGTGGTAGTGCGATAATTTAGTTGTACTACTGCGAGCCTGCGATATGATATAGGCTGAGATACTCAATCACATCTAGGAAAATTCTTTTGATTTAACTATTCTCTATTGATATTGATACTTGATCTCTTAAATTGTCCTTTCCTTGAGTATCTTATATCCTGTGCTATATTGATTCTTTCTTTCACTTTGTCTCAGGATGCCGCCTAAGACTAGATCGTAGTAGGGGAGAGCAGTTTCTGAGAGGTCTGCGACATCCCGAGGGCCTGCACCAGTCACTTCTTCGGTGATTGGAGTGTCAGCTACTTTTGTAGGTCCACCACATACTTAGAGGACTGTGACAACTGTATCTAAGGGGCTTCTACCTCCACCTCCTGTGCCAGCAGAGGCGACACAGATATTTATACTATTTTATGAGATGCTCGAGGCACAAAGGGCTCAGTCAGAGGCACATCAGAGACAGACCGACATTCTACGGCAGGACATCGAGAGTGATCATCAGCTTGCTCGTGTCGTAGTCGAGAGAGGAGTTCCGGTCCAGTTGCAGGATGTTCCTCAGGTTGCTCAGCTTTGGCCAGACAACATTCAGGACTTCAAAAAACTGGAGTCAAAGATCTTCAAAGGGACAGAGGGCATCGTCTATGCTGATGATTGGCTCGAGAACATTGAACGTCTTATGAGGGTGTCCCATCTTTCTGAGGATTTGAAGGTTGAGGCGGTAGGACTTCAACTGTTCAACGTCGCTCGTACTTGGTTCAGGAACGAGCCAGTTCTAGTTAACGCATGACAGTCTTGGGAGGTATTCAAGGACCTTTTCAAGAAGAAGTTTTTTGCTCAGGCAGACAGGCTAGACTTGGGGAGGCAGTTCGAGAGTCTCATTCAGGGGAGCATGTCTATGTAGGAGTACGCTGCGAAGTTTGGCTGGTTGAGTCGATTTGCAGAGTATCTGGTGAGAGAGCCGGAGGTTCAGGCTATTCATTTCTGTGAGGGTCTAAACTGGGAAGTGAAGATCATCATTCTGTCTTTTTATGAGACATACTCGGAGATACTTGCGAAGGCACGCAAGGTTGAGCAGGAATTGGGTTTGAAGTCCAAGAGAGACCGTAATTCTTTTCTGGGGGCCAACAGCAGTGCAGTATATGCCAAACGTCCTAATTTCCAGTCCAGGCCTTTTCAACAGCCACATCAGCACCAGACTCCATCTAGGGCACCTTTTTACCAGGCACCACAGTAGCAGAGACAGTTACAATAATCTTTCTGACACTTCTGCAAGAAGCCCGGCCATATCTGAGAAGTTTACAGGAAGAGATTGGGAGTTTGTTTGTATTATGGTACTGAAGGGCATCAGCTGAGGGAGTGTCCTTCCAATCCTCGTCGTGTAGTTCAGGGAGTAGCTTCAGCTCCGAGGGCACAAACAAGACTATCTGCAATACAGCCGAGGGGACCGCTTTCGATATAGCAACAACGTTATGTCCAGCATCAGCAGCAGGGAGGTGCCCGTTAGGGACGAGCGTTTTCTATGACCGTTGAGGAGGACGAACCCACCGGAGATGTCATCGCAGATTCTGTTCTTCTTGATTCCATTCTAGCTTTAGCTTTGTTTGATAGTGGTGCTTCCCATAGTTTTGTATCTGTTTCTTTTTCTCTGAAGCATAGTTTGGTAGTTGAGTCTTTGCTTAGGACTTGCATGATCATGACCGGGGGAGGCATTATTTGTGGAACTATGGTGGAAGACACAGATTTACCAAATCCGTTGATAGCAGAGTTCTTGGATGTGTTTCCTGAGGAATTTCCAGGGTTGCCACCAGATCGGGATGTTGAATTCTCTATAGACTTGGTGCCAGATGTAGAACCAATTTTGCAATATGTCTATAGAGTAAACAACAGCGAGCTGGTCGAGCTGAAGAAGCAGGTGGACGAATTACAGGATAAGGGGTTTATTAGATCGAGTTCTTCACCGTAGGGAGCCCCGGTATTGTTTGTACCGAAGAATGACGGATCGGTGCGCATGTGCATTGATTACAGGACTTTAAATAATCTTACTATCAAAAATAAGTACCCTTTGCTACGGATTGATGATCTGTTCGATCAGTTGAGTGGTGCCAAGGTGTTTTCTAAGATAGATTTGAGATCAGGTTACCACCAGGTGAAGGTAAAGCCGAAGGACATACCGAAGACTGCTTTTAAAACTCGGTATGGTCAGTATGAGTTTATGGTGATACCGTTTGGTTTGATTAATGTACCAGCAATATTTATGAACTTGATGAACAAGATTTCCATCAGTATCTTGACAAGTTTATGGTGGTGTTCATCAACGACATACTCATATACTCAAAGACACCAGAGGAGCATGAGGAGCATTTGAGGATTGTGTTGGATGTGCTGAGGAAGGAGAAGCTATATGGGAAGTTGTCCAAGTGTGAGTTTTTCTTGGACAAGGTGGAATTCTTGGGGCATGTTGTGACTGGTGATGGTATTTCAGTGGATTCGAAGAAGATCGCAGCAGTAGAATCTTGGAAGACCCCGAGTTCGCTAGCAGAGATTAGGAGTTTCTTGGGGTTGGTAGGCTACTACAGGAAGTCCTTATAAGATTTTTTGAGGATTATCGAGCCAATGACCAGACTCACCAGGAATGATGTAGAGTTTGTTTGGACAGAGGATTGCCAGGTTGTTTTTGAGGAGTTGAAGAAGAGGTTGACGTCTACTCCTATTTTGACATTGCCATCAGGGTCTGGAGGTTTCACTATTTATAGTGATGCATCGGGGAAAGGTTTGGGTTACGTTCTTCAGCAGAATGGGAAAGTGATTGCATATGCATCCAGGCAATTATGTCCTCATGAAAAGAACTATCCTACCCATGATTTGGAGTTGGCAATAGTCATCTTCGCCCTGAAGTTGTGAAAATATTATTTGTACGGAGAGCGTGTGGAGATCTTCACAGACCACAAAAGCTTGAAGTATATTTTCACGCAAAAGGAGTTGAACATGAGTAGCGTCAGTGGTTAGAATTGATGAAAGATTTTGATATATCTTTGCAGTATCATCCTGGAAAGCTAATGTAGTTGCCGATGCTTTGAGTAGGTATCCGGTAGCTATGTTCTTGACATAGGATCGATATTTGCTGGAGGACTTGAAGAGCTTGGGCATCGAGGTGATAGTTCCTGGTAGTGCTATGCAGATATAGGGATTGCAGATATATTCAGATTTGATGGACAGGATCAAGGCAGCACAGTATGAGGATATATCTCTGAGGAGCATCAGAGCTCATGTGAGAGCAGGATTGGAGAATGATTTCACCATTGCTAAGGATGGATCTTTGAGACATGGAGTTAGATTGTGTGTACCTAGTGGAGAGCTGCATAAGGAGGTGTTACAGAAAGTGCATCGCTCTTAGTATTCCATGCATCCAGGTGTCAACAAGATTTATCGGGATATGCAAAAGAGTGTGTGGTAGTATGGCATGAAGAGGGAAGTGGCACAATTTGTATCCAGATGCTTTGTGTGCCAGCAGGTGAAAGCTAAAAGGCAGAGGCCAGGAGGTTTACTTCAGCCATTACCCATTCTAGAGTGGAAGTAGGAGCACATTACCATAGATTTTGTATCCGGACTTCCACGATCTTCAGGAGGGAAAGACGCGATTTGGGTTATCGTTGATAGGTTGACCAAGTCGGCCCACTTTTTGCCTTTCAAGGTGGGTTTGTCTAAGGAGAAGCTGGTAGAGATATATGTGAGGCAGATTGTTAGGATACATGGAGTTCCCGTCAGTATAGTCTCGGATCGGGATAGTCGTTTCACTTCTCATTTCTGGAGGAGTTTGTAGGAGAGTTTGGGCACTCAGCTCAAGTTCAGTACTGCATATCATCCACAGACAGATGGGCAGTCAGCGAGGACTATTCAGACTCTCGAGGATATATTGCGTACTTGTGTACTAGATTTTGAGAGTTCTTGGGAGGACCATCTCTATTTGATAGAGTTTGCTTATAACAACAGCTACCAGGCTAGTATAGAGATGTCACCTTTTGAAGCTCTGTACGGTCGGAGGTGTCATACTCCTTTGTCATGGGACGATGTTGGAGAGAGAGTTTTACTTGGGCCAGAGATGGTTGTGGATGCAGCGAAGAAGGTTCAGTTGATCAGAGACAGACTTCGTGTGGTGCAGGACAGACAACGGCATTGGGCCGATAGCCACCGGAGACCTTTGGAGTTTGAGGTATAGTTTTAGATTTTGTTTTGTGCTTGGTATGGTTGTTTGTTATAGATTAAGTTCTTAAGGTGGTGTTTTGTTCTAGGTGGGTAGTTTGGTGTTTCTGAGGATTTCTCTAACACGAGGCACGATTCGCTTCGGTGGAGGCGGGAAGCTTAGTTCGCGATTCATCGGACCTTTCACTATTTTGGAGAGGGTCGGTGCAGTTGCTTATAGACTAGACTTACCACCTGCATTAAAGAAAGTGCACAACGTGTTTCATGTGTCACAGTTGAGACGATATGTGGCAGATCCTTGTCATGTATTGGTTCACTCAAAGATAGAGGTGGGCCCTACTCTTAGCTACCCAGAGCAGCTAACTGAGATTCTGGATCGGAGAGAGAAGGTGCTGAGAAATTAGACTATTCCTTTGGTGCGCGTCATACAGAGGCATCACTCTCCGGGGGAGTCTACCTGGGAGAGAGAGGATAAAATGCGAGAGCGTTATCCATATTTGTTTGTGCCTTGAGGTATGATATTTCCTAGTTATGTTTTGTTCATTGTTATATTCTTTCATAGTTAGTTGTGATTCTTTAGTTCTGTTCTTTAGTTCTGTTCTGTTATTTTTTGGGGGTATTTTTTGTCTTGAATTTTGAGGACAAAATTATTTTAAGGAGGGTAGACTTGTCACTACCATTTTTTCTAGGAAAGGGTATTTTAGTAATTTTATATTTAATTAAATATTGTGCATAATAAATAATTATTGGTTGTATTATTTAATTATTGTTAGTTGTTAATTATTTATTTTGGCATTGTGTTAGTAGACCTAACTGGTTTAGTTTAGACTCATGGATCAACATGAATTAATTGATTAGAATTTAGCCCATTTAGAAAGCCCATT